>CM069457.1:48779674-48923012 GCA_035610835.1 Ophiura sarsii | reverse complement strand
ATTTCTTGACAAATGACATTTTGACAATACTATACTGTAAAACGGGGGTGAATAGGGACAACAATGGGAACAGTTTTTGAAATCTCAAATGTTTGTATTGATTGTACTATTTTCTTTATCCAAATGTGGAAAGAGCAATATAGTGTTCAGGAAATGGTTCAGTGGGTGGTGTGAATTAACCAAATGTAGCCGAGCCCAGGGTATCAAAAATAAAGATGTCCTTTTATAATATACGAGGGGCAGTCAGTAAATAATGAAAGTGATCATGGTATGGAATGCATGAGTGATTCTATTGAGGGGATAATGTGATCAATACAAAGTATGAACCTTTGTCTTTCAAACAATACAGTTTTGGATTTTTAAGTGTGAACTATGACGTCATAGCATTGTCTCAAAGTAAGTACATTTGGGACACTGCTAAATCAGTTATTTGGCTGAAAATTTGAATTGTTTTTATGAAACACGTGGTAAGAAGATTGCATAACATGACATCAGAAGCAGGTAAAACCCGATTTTTTCCCCGCATAAATATGATACAAAAGACAATAACTTTAATCCCTGTGTAATTTGGAATGTGTAGTATAAGAGGAAAAAGTAAGGAGAAGCAATTGAATAAAAGGTATACAAATATCAGTATTTCAAATAGCTAATTTTCATTTAAAAATGCCCAGTCAGTGAATCACTAATATTGCGGAAAATCAAACAATTTAGGACAAATTCAAGCAATCAACCAGTTAGGAAGATTCCATATGATAGTTAAGTAAGTATCTGAACTTATTCGCATGAAACCTGCAGAAAGAATGCACATGCGCAGACGGCAGATAATTTTGAAACGGGCCCAAAATGGTTAAAATCATGAAATTTACCAGATAAAAGCTTACTGTGCCTTCAAATTCTAATCAGAAATAATGAAAAATGCTTAAATCAATGTGTAAACATATTGTGATAGTCAAAACGAAGATATACAGGAATGTATCAATCAAAGATGGCTGCCACAGCCTCTCTTATTACTGTTATCTTTAGAGCTACTAGATATGTATTGTGTACGTAATCGTCATATAATTTCAATGTTTGAGGACATTTTATGAACAGCTCTTTTTGAAATCCCCACTATTATTGCTTTACATCCCACAACAATTTATTAAATTATAATCCCTCCATTGTTCTTTATCATTTGTTGTTTTCTAAGATATATTATTGCGGATTTTGCTAAATAAAAGCGTATTTGAGATGGTCCCTTCTTGTTCGTATTAAGGCATTCAGATCTAAAAAAGAGTGTCAAACAGAGATAAGTGTGTATTCTAACTATGTGCCAAGTGTTATCTGTTTTTATGCTTGCATTGCCGAGATATACGCAAATGTATCAATCAACCCATATTCAACATATTACATATCCAGCCAAATAATTGACAGATTTCAGTCAGTGTCTGAAACCTATATTGTGTTTATGTTAATGATGTTACATAACCAAAGGTATCTAACAATCCAAAAGTGTATTGTTTGAAATACAAAGGTTCATACTTTGTATTGATCACATTATCCCCTCAATAGAATCACTCATGCATCCCATACCATGATTACTTTCATTATTTATTGACTGCCCCTCGTACATACTCTTTGACATTGGTAAGAAATTCTGAAAGCAGTTTTCATTTCAAGCTTTTTGCATTTTATCGTAAATTTTCTAATATTTGGGGTCAATAAGTTTATTTTTACAGTAATTTTCACATTGCATGACATATAGAATCTCCATATTTATAGAAAAGATGAAAATTTGATACTGAATTGATACTATAGAATTTCTTCGAATTAAGCTTTAAATTCTATGGTATCAATTCAGTATCAAATTTTCACAATTCTTTACCTATGAGTCAAGTAGTATTTCCATACCCATCACATTATTTCAAATTTTTATAGTGGCAGTTCAAAGGCATAAATATGGGTGGATATGAATATGATTATAAAAAACTACAACATAGAGACTAGTGCTAAAACTGTCCCTATCCACCCGGTTTTACGGTTCACCTAAGGGACCGTTCATTATTTATGGTGGAGGGCGGTTGGAGACAAATTCGAGACTTGTATGTCAAAGTTACCTACCCCTCCCCCTACAGCTGAAACTGAAATGTACTACCCCCCCCCCCCTGATAACCAGTAGCTTTTTTCACAACACCCCCCCCCCCCCCCTCAAACCTCTCCTTATAAAGATGTTTTCCCAACAGATCGTCCGACTCCGAGGCAGAGAAACGATTAGCTGTCCGGAAGTCGTCTCATAGTAAATGTTTTTGAAGTAAAAAAAATGGCATTTATACACTTCAAAATAGCCTCTAAAAATTACCGCTCACCACAATCTTTATCATTTAAAAAAGGTTACACAACCCCCCCCCCCCCCCCCCTGTTTAAGAATAAGTTATTACATAGCCTCCCTATTTCAACATATGAAAGTTACATGACCCCACACCACCCCCACACCACCGCCTCCCCCTATAGTTTACCCAGCCGCCCGGCAGCATAAATAATGAACGGTCCCTAATGTACATTGCGCCGCACTGGTTGTACGTGCAAATATTGAGAAATATATTAAAAATAGGATTGATAAAAAATTGATCAAACCAAATGAACTTAATAACCGTTCAGAAAATTCACATTCATTTCCATGGCATTTACTCATTTAGCGATAGGTAGAGATATACTGTATCTGGGTAGAGTATACACCAAGGCTAAGGCATAGGGCGAAATAAAAAAAATAACCTGTTTAGGCTTTAGAATAATAGCGTCCCCTCCCGCTTCCTTTTTTGGGGTCTACTTCAATTTTCTTCTTTTTATTTCAGTCATAACTTATTTCTTCAGGTGTTTCAGAGTTTAAGATGCATATAACAAATTGGTATCTTCCTTAAATATGTATTCAAAACAAGTTTTGTAGTGACCAACCCCTCAGAACCATGACATGAACAGTTTAAAAAGGGCCCTCTCTTTTTTTAGGTTCACAAAAGTGTATCGCTAATTTGTAGAGCAATTTTTCACCTGAAGTGGGAAAAAATGAAAAATAAAAAGGGCCACTTTTTTTGGAAAAAGTCAGGACCCTCAACATGTTGTTATTTTTAATTTGCCTACCTCAATCAAAGTTCTATTACATTAGGAACAGATTGTGCACTCACAGATAGCAGCAAGGCAAGTCTTTGCAGATAGTCAAAACCAGTGGTTTTGCTCAGTGTACACATGCAGCAACTCTACATGCTGTGAATGTGAGTATAGTGCATAGTTAATTAACGTGTTTACTTGATTACATAACAGACTGTGTAATATTACACACATCACTGCATGCACTGAGTACATAGTAGCCTGCCATGCACACAGTGCATGCAGTGGCAGTGCTACATGTACATGTAATAATCATAATCATATACCGTACCTGTAGAACAACTTAATTTCGCTAGCAATTTAATTTTGCTAAGCGGTCCAATTCGCCAAATTTAATAAATTGCGAGTTATATTATTTATAATGGTTATTATCATAATAGGAAGGTGTTACAAATTAGTGAAATTAAATTGCCGCAAATAGTTGACTAAATGCTAATTCGCTGAATGAAGTTGCTGTGAAAAAAGTTGTTTTATAATATAGACTTTAAGATCGCACTTCCAGTATTTATAGTATTCATATTATTCAATAGCACAAATGTTCATGTGCATTTATTTATATTTACACTTTGTATTTCTTGATTGACAATTTAATTATCAAGTTAGACATACTTTCTCTTCAACAAACAATTAGGTATTAAGTATTACAGAAATGAATCGAATCACGAAAATAGCTTACTGCAAAAATATAATTGTAAATATAATAATAATAATAATAATAAAACGGTGCTTCTAAAGCGCCTCCCACCGAAGTCTCAAAGCGCTTAACAGATAACATAACAACACTGAAATTACATTACAATATAAGAATAATACAATATGTGGATGAACATGCAAAAAACATTGTAAACAGGGTAATCAATCATCAAAAGCAATTGTGAATAAGTGTGTCTTAAGAGACGATTTGAAATGGCTAAGAGTTTTACAGTTCTTGATGTGAAGCGGAAGTTGATTCCAAAGTTCAGCTGAAGCATAACGAAATGAACGATGACCATAGGTTAAAGTTGACACAGAGGCACTGATAAGTTGTTGTTTTGAAGCCGATCGTAAATTTCGAGATGGTTCGTATTCATGTATGAGTTCTTGAAGATAAACCGGTGCCAAATTATGGATGCATTTGTATGTTAAAACAATGATTTTGTACATAATACGGTATGATACCGGCAACCAATGAAGCTTCTGAAGTACTGGTGTAATGTGATGAATACCAAGGTGATCATAATAACGAGTGCGTATATGGAAAATATAAGACTGGATCGCTATTTAATTTAATAATTTTCCACTGAGCTTGGGTTTTGTTTTGTATAGGGGAGCAAATAAAGTATTTTAGTATAAACATTAGATTTTCAGGGTGGCGATAGGAAGAATTGGGTGGGTTTTTTTGCTGCCGAAAGCGAGCATTTTTTTTGTTTGCGCCGCCGAAGACAGTGATTTAAAAAAAAATGTATTCCTTTATATTGATCGAGTTGGGTGGGATAGAGGTTTTTTTTAAAGATTTTTTACTCATCCGGGGGGGGGGGGGGGGGGACTTTTTTGTTGTTGGCCTGCACAGAGGGGCATTTTTTTAAAACTTTAAACTCCCCCCTGAAAATCTAATGGTGCGTCCCTTAAGCCAGTTGCAGCAAGATCAGTTCAGAAAACAAGTTGGTATTCATAAATATCAAAGTCAGTTTGTACTAATATTTTCTCAGCAAAATCACTGTAAACAACAAAATCAGTTACCAAAATGATCCGTCAGCAAAATAAGTTGGTAAAAAAGTAAGTTTGATCCGTTGGCAATCTCAGCCATCAATATAAGTTGGTAGAAAAATTGGTGGATCATGAGTTGGCTCTTTGTATTGTAGTCCAGTCAGCATGATGATTTTAATGGGAATTCCCATGCCTTCTATGTACCTTCGAGAGGAATTATGGCATTTTTTCTTGGGAATTCCAAGGCCAAAATGTGATGATTTTGTTTGAATTCCCATGTCTTCTGGTACCCTCGAGAGGTATATGGCATTTTTTTCTTGGGAATTCCCACGGCCAAAATCCAAAATTTGGGAATTCCCACTGCCAAAATTTGATGATTTCTTGGGAATTCCCATGCCTTCTATACCTTCAAGAGGAATATGGATTTTATTTTTGGGAATTCCCACGGCCAAAATGTGATGATATTTTGGGAATTCCCATGCCTTCTATACCTTCAAGAGAAATATGGATTTTATTTTTGGGAATTCCCACGGCCAAAATTTGATGATTTTTTTGGGAATTCCTATGCCTTCTATACCTTCAAGAGGAATATGGATTTTTTTTTTTGGGAATTCCCACGGCCAAAATGTGATGATTTTTTGGGAATTCCCATGCCTTCTATACCTTCGAGAGGAATATGGATTTTTTTTTTGGGAATTCCCACGGCAAAAATGTGATGATTTTTTGGGAATTCCCATGCCTTCTATACCTTCGAGAGGAATATGGATTTTTTTTTTGGGAATTCCCATGCTCAAAAAGTGTCAAATATTTTGGGATTCCCATGCCTTCTATAGGGGGTGTACCATTAATAAATGGAATAGCCCATTGTCACCAATACATATGGACATTGCAGGCGTTTTATTTGTCAGCTGAATACACACAGTAGACACATGTGAACTTACCCATTGCTGGTGTGCTAATTTCCAGAGGTTGAGTTAATGGCAAATCAGCAGTTATGGCTGTCAATGTATCAGATATTTGTTCTAAAAGATCTTCAACGGCTGGTGTAGCAATTTGTTCACTTGTGTCAGGATCCTGTATACATTTGATGAAGCAAAAACTCTTATAAATCCCGGATCACATGCTTGAAGCAATGGATAAAATGACCACCTCGAGATAGATGGTACCTCCTATGACAAGGAATAACATCACTTACACCAAAGCCTTGGGTGCCGAAACAGCTTTATAAAATACATAAAATATAGAATTATATATCAACCTTCAAAGTATTAGCACTTTCCACGTGGCAGTCGTCTGAAAACGACAGTTCCAAAATTTGTCAAAGATGTCAACAGTATTGAATTCCATCACAATATATGGAATGACCATGACAAATGCATTAAGATAAGTACAAACATGCCTATTATTGGTTCAGTAATCTTTAAACTAGACTTTGAATGTTGGGAAAGGTTTCTGACAAAGCTGTTTTGTATAAATGGTAAACTAATAGCCGTATAGAAACTATTAAGGTTAATTAGCGCATACGTACAACTGTTGTTGGGAACTCATCAAGAACTGACGTTATAGCATCACTGACTCTTGCCGCAATAACCTGGAATATATTATGAAGGGTATCAGTTAATATTAGGCACATTCAAAAACATAAAACTATTTAAACAATTAGATAAGAAATAATTATTTCCACGCGATCATATTAGATAGTAAGTCTGTAGTAAACAGAGCAAACAAATTAGAGAGACCATAACTTTGGATCGGATCAATTAATTATAACATAATTGATACACACATCTGAAGAATGTTGCTACCTCACTTACTACCCGAGATTGTAAACTGTGAAAGATTGAAGAATCAGGTATTGTAAGCTGTGCATACAGATAACATAGCTCCGACATATAATCCGGGTGCATAAAATGCATTGTGCGTAATCATATAAATTGTGAGATTTTGAACTTCGAAAGTGTTCCTAAATCGTTATCAATCTTTGACAATAGTACTGTCTTCGGTATCAAATGAGGTATAATACAGCTAATACATTTCTCCAAAAGGTCTATCGTATCACGATACAATGAACATATTTAAAGTTATAACCTCTCGAATCAGTGTGTACTTTTCTTTCTGCAGTGTTTATTATCATTACTATAGTTCAGTCAGTTCCAAATTGGCGTGAAATATTCGTTTTTTATCTATCCGCGGGCCAAAGTAATCCAAGCGTAAGCTAGAGATTTTGGCATGTCATACGCCAGCGTCACGCATACAAATGACACTGCGACATTGCGCGCCATATTGCGCCATGCGAGAGTTTTGCACGCGGCGCTCTTCTGAATTCATTCGCTGCTGTAAACATGTTTCGCCAATTTGAAACTGACTGAACTATAGGATGTTATTCAGGATTTGGAAATCACAGTCCCGGGGTCACAGGGTGGTTGATGGAGGGGAGTGGATGACTGAGGGACAATCCAAACCATTGACTAGAGCACGTCAATACGAATCGCGCCGTGTCGACAGGCCGCCATAGCTGGGGTGTGCCACTGTTCTACGCAATGTTCAATCACCGAAAAATTGCAATAACAGAAATCTCCAAATCGTTTAATAAGACAGCTAAATGCCGCAGAGAGCGTATTTTCTATCTGATATACGTTTTCGGTTCTGCCTTATTCTCTCTTTTTAAAGAAAATCACACACCTTTTGAATTTTCATAACACACTGTAGAATATTGGCAGATAACAGATATTTGGCGTGTGGGATACAGACAATATAAATTGGAATCAGCCATTTTACTGGCAAAGGAAAGATGTTTCCTGACAAATGAGTTTAAAATGAGAAAGGTTCGGGTATTCAGAGGAATTTTAGATGGTTTAATTCGGATGTCGGGAGCAAATGTTGGAGACTTAAATGTCAAAAATGTTTTCCTAAATTCGAGTTGGGCCACTTTGATGAGAGACTGACACTAATGAATCGTAAGCTTTAGACAAAGAAACTTCAAATGAACGCTAAAAACAAACAGATGTTGCACAAGCTATCTTGATTTTCATAAGACTTTGACATTTTATCAGTCTGTGTTTTCTTTTTCATGTTGCTAGAAGTTAGGGATATTGATTTCTTAATCCTTTCTTAATCCTATAATCTCTTGTTTTGACAAACATCAGGAGTTACGCTCCAATTTATATCAAATCATGGCTTGAAAATCTCTCTAAAATGGTCCAGAATGATTGATTTAGAATCGATACAAAAGTGAACATAGCTATGGATTGAATCCATCGACATCAATGTTGACGCAGTTTATAAACGACATCGGTAGATAATGTATACGTCCAATATATTATATACAAAAATGGAAGCAATTATATAATCTTGGTATATTTTAAAAATATTTTAACATGATTGTATAGTTTTGTTTTACAGAGTCTATATAGCGATTCATCTTAATATCAAATTCATACCCACATTAGTAGTGTTGAACCAATCACAAAGCAAGAAACTGAAATACGCAGAGTGCACGCGCTTTGTTTTGATTTGTTGTTCAGACATTGCGATTTCGCCACTTTTCACTGTACATTGTGGGTGTTGTTAGCAAACTTGTTAACATGTTTTTATACGTTATCACATATATCAACATTTTGCTCCCATTGTGAATTTTGATTTATTATAGTGTCGTGTATGCATTATTAGAAAAATTAGAAAAATCAATGCACTTGTGCAAACAAAAGATATGCTGACAATAGCACTCCCCGTGCGGGGTCTTACCGTTATTCACACATCAACATCAGCGCGCGTGCATCGATTTGTCTAATTTCTCTCGAAACAACACATACGCATTTACTGACTTATCCTTATATGAAGCATTTACTGTAATCTTAGTAATCTAATGTTATTTATATGGTTCTTACCTCTACAATTTTCTCTCGTTCTTTGCCTTGTCCAGCAAGTTCGGGTCTGCATTCGAGGATGCGAAGGGTCTCTTCTAGAGAATCGCTTTCTGCGCTTTTAACAGAGTCATACTGGATACAGTCCAGACGAAGTTCTGTTGATATTTATGCAAGCAAATGATCAGTGTACTTATTGGTGATTCTATGTTATGCAGGGCACCGACTTTCTGTTCTGTTCCATATGAATAATTTGTTTAACAATAATAGTGTTAACTACCCGATTAATTTTAATTTAAAGAAAAGTTAAAGTCTACCTTTACAGCTATGTCCGTCGCCACCATAGCCATCATTACAGTCACATGTGTAGTTACCAATAGTATTATTGCATGATGCATTGAAGTGGCAGTTATAGAAGCCTAACATACATTCGTTGATGTCTATAAAATAAACAATACAAGATACAAAATGAAACTAGACATTAGTTTATATTTAAAACCCCATAGCCATAGCAGAAATGACTTGATTAACTCGACATGGAGATGAGTAATACAATATTGCTATTTTAACCTTATAAATACGTTCGAGATTGTTTATCATCTCTTTTGACCCCTTCCTGACCTTTGAGCTGGAGGTCATGATTGACGTTTTTATCGTCTGATCAAAGGACATAATGCATGAATGCTAAAATTCGAATTGAATTACCCGCCTAAATATCCCGTCCATTCAGTCAACAAAGCTCCGATCAATATTCCTTGTGCATGCAATGCATTGTGCGTAATCATAAAAAACGAGATTTGGAACTGTATAATTTTTCATAATGTTATCATTCTTAACACTCCCCTTATTGGGTAAGCTTTAGAATACCCTACCATTTGTAGACCTCACTGTGTAAGTGTATGGGTCGTTCTTTAAAAGCCCCCATTGAAGACATGCAGTGGTAGGGTGTACTAAAAGAACTCCTTTCCTACTATGAAGGTAGGCGTATAGTCATGAAACTAACAGTACACAGAAAGAAAAAAAGTGAGTCATCATCGAAAAATGAGTCATTTTGTCCATGTAGTGATACACTATGGCTCAAAATGAGTCATTTTGTCCATGTAGTGACTCATTTAACGATGATGACTCACTTTTTTCTTTCTGTGTACCTGCCGAAGAGAACATGACACAAGCAAACCAACGTGCAAGTACGTCAACCTTATCGGAGAAGGAGGAGGGACAATAACATTATTTGGCGTTCTTTTAGTACACCCTACCACTGCATGTCTTCAATATATATGGTTATGTCTGGTTTCTGTGATGTAATGACGATTTCTGGATGATTGGATGTTTGTCCTCATCCCATCCCGCACCACTCTCAAATCCTCACAGTTCAGTATTCTGTCCAGCTCATTTTCAGCCCCCAGCCAGGCAACATTATTGCAGCGTGTGTTCTTTGATGACTTGAAGGAGATGCCGAGTGCGGACTTATTTGTCGTCGTCCTCCTTTGGTGGTGTTCTTGCTCGAAATATGGCCGGCGTTACCCGATGATTATATCTCAAGAAGGACTTTTTCAAGTCTCCAATTGTATATTCCGGACCTAAGGGACTGTTACCAGTTGAATATGTGTATAATAGTGCAGTTGTTTTATCCAAAAAGAGCACATAGTCCAAGTGCATGTTTGTTCCAGGTCCTTAGATTGGCAGGCGTAGGTAGCGAATCTTGTATAGTGATCATGTAGAATTTCAGCATTTCTGGTGACCAAGAGTAGAGGAGCTTTTTCCATTTCATGTCCATCTGCATTGCTTTCTCCCAGCCTAGCCATCTACCTTGTTGGGCCATGCTGTAAAGGGATACCATCATCTGGAGATAGGGCATTTCTCTGTTTTCTCTTTTGCTCTGCTGGTTTAAACGTTTTCCCATTTTTTCAGACTATGCTGTCCTCTGCAAAGTTGATGAACAGGTGCCTTTCCCTTTCGTGTATTTCTTACACTCCATCCCAGTGCGTGATTCTTTTCCCCTGTCTGGATATCATATGGCCATACACAAACTGGTTCTCTTTATCACCTGCATACTTCATGATATG
Source organism: Ophiura sarsii (assembly GCA_035610835.1). Classification (NCBI taxonomy): domain Eukaryota; kingdom Metazoa; phylum Echinodermata; class Ophiuroidea; order Amphilepidida; family Ophiuridae; genus Ophiura; species Ophiura sarsii. Next base: position 48,912,256 of record CM069457.1, on the reverse strand, counting down.
GTACTTTACAACTTGCCTACACTTGAGGTGGGTGGAAAGAGCCTTTAGTTGCAGTTCCTTGTTGTCTCTTTTCCTATTCAGTATATATGAGTTGGTGCACCTGGGGGTGGATGTGGATGAGGGTGGATGGGTGGCGTATGGGTTGACATAAACGCGCATTCCTTTCATGGACACAGTATTTTAGCATCAGTTACAACTTTTTGTTGTTGTGTAGGACTTTGCGCATCAGTATCGGAGCAAAATATATAATGAATGCTTCGATTACCGGCACCTTATTAGTGGCGTACTGATGATACAAGTTTACCATGATTTCTTTAAGAAAGAAAACCTGGCAGTAATGCCATTTAAATGACTCAATGACGCCTTACCTGCTAGTATCTTCCGAAATCGATAGTTGAAGTACATTGTATTAACTGAAAAGTGCACAATTCATTCAAAAAGGAACCCAATTGTGAAACTTCCATGATTTGGTTAACATTGTAAGGATGACTGGGTATTTACATAGCTATCATTTCAATTTCATCTATTATAAAGCTGGCATATGTGTATGAAATCTTAGTAAATTGGATTATAATAAGCTTATTGAGGACAGTTTACTGTCATAGGGCGCTTAACAAACACCTTATTATTATTATTATTTTCCAAATAATATGCAAAATTGCCGCAGGCCAGGCTGAATTGCAATGTCTGTACAAAAGTTATTCTAACACAAGATTTGGTTTTCCAAGTTGATTCCACCTTGTTGTAGGATTTCTGTGATTATGATTGTTTCTCACATGGCATGACGCTTCTGATGATGCTAGGTCAAAGGGCATGCGCCACAGAATAAGTGTGACGCCGACACTGTGTAGGTTCAAGTGTTTCTTATTTCTTTATGAATAAGCAGATGTTAACACATTTTATATTACCAACCCACCTGAGCAGTTGTTTCGACCATCCCCATCATATCCAGGTTTGCAAGTACACCTGAAGAAACCGATGGTATTGTTACATGCTGCATTGGTGTGGCAGTCGTCCGTGCCTGTCGCACACTCGTCAATATCTAGAATATAAAACACGTATTTATTGTTTAATATAACAACCGAGGATTACATGAAACCTTCAATTATGGCCCAAATGAATTGGAGCACTCTGCAGCATTTGCCTCGTAATGTTGGCAATGACCCCATTTTAGGGACAACTAGTGCAGCCTTCGTGATGGCAAAATGTCATGATATTCTGTGTGGTTAGTTTGGTTTTAGAAAAGAAAAAGAATGAAAGAAAAACAAACGGAAGAACAAATAAAAGGATTACAGAATGTGAACAAAATGAGAGAAAGGGAGGGCAATCCAGGAAAGACTTGCACAAGTCTACTAATATACTATTAGTCTACTATTTGGGGGAATGTGTGGCGCAGTGGGTAGAGCACTGGATTCATGATCTAAAGGTTGTGGGTTCGAGTCCCTCTGTGGTCAACATGTTGTGCTCTTGAGTAAGGCACTTTACCGCAATTACTCCTCTCTACCCAGGTGTATTTAAATGGGTACCGGCATTCTTCAGTGCTGGGAAGGTAACAGACTCGCTGTGGAGGAGGTGTAGAGAGCCCCACACAGCAACATTATAAAAAAGGAGTGAGTCTGGCCCTATCGCTTTGAAAGAGAGATGGACACTCCGCTCCTGGTATTACATGATCGACCGCCTTTACCTACTATAGAGGTCTTTGACGAAAAACATGAAGCATTTGCTCGTCCCAATCCCATAATCCACCTGATATTCTGTTATCCTCCCATCATCACCTGATTCAAAAATCATGTACCAACATTGACCCAACATTGACCCAATATTGACCCAACACTGAACCAAGGAGAGAGGGTTCGTTGAATTTGATGATAGTGTAGAAGTGTTTCAACAATATTAACTGGACTAGTTATTAGACACTCCCTGTACATATGAACTCAATACTACAAAAAGTGATTGAATTGGACTGAATATAAAATTAATTGAAAAATAGTTCACACCCACGTTTGTCTGTGCGACCATACGTCGTTTAAACAATGGACGGAATAAACTGCATTGTTCGGATTCTCCTTAAACAACACCTAAGCACGAAAATGGCGAGAAAGTAACTTTACATACAACTATAACTAGCGCACCTGTGCAGGTATCTGTACCATCTCCAACATATCCTGAGTTGCAAGTACACACGATTGATCCAACGGTATTGTTACATGTAGCATCGGTGTGGCAGTCGTCAGCACCAGTCGCACATTCGTCAATATCTAGTACAATAAAAATCCAAACTCGTTATTTGATTAGGTTTGATTTAAAAGCATGCACTCTTAATCGAACCAATCACAAAGCAGGGAGCTAAAATACGCGGAGAGCATTGACAATGTCTAAACCACTGCATTCCGACTCCGCGTGCCCGCCTCACGGTTCGCGCACCCCGCGCTTTGTTTTGATTCGTTATTCATTGAGCGGAATGTAATATACCTTGTCACATGATCAGTTGCTATTATATTGGTGGCATTCATTTTCATTAAAAAGACACATTTTACCATTGCAGCTGAACTGGGGATTTCATCGACGAGGATATTGTCCTGGACGGTAACTTAACTTTATTTCACAAAGAAATGTCCTTTCCATGTTTCAAATAAATTGGTAATATGTACACACCTGTGCAGTTATCACGACCATCTCCAATATACCCCGGATTACAAGTACACGCAAAGGATCCAATGGTATTGTTGCATACAGCATCGGTGTGGCAGACGTCAGAGCCTTGCGTACATTCGTCGATATCTAGAATTCCAGAACACAATTATTTCTATAAAATAGTTAATTATATCTATGAATACGCTCTTGGAGCATATAATTTTCAACCCCTCCGCGAACCCAACCCTGCGTGGAATCCATCCAAACAAGAATATGGCTTAGAACATTTCAACATAGGTATCCATATACAGAGGACGGTTGTTTTTTATTCATTCATGTGTATGAAAAATCTGACCCCTCTCCCACACTTCACACTAAAGACAGTTTAGGTGCTCAAGTTTTCGTCGTATCTCAAACTAGATATCACAGCTAGCAATTCGGTTTACAGGGCAGTCATTTCCCCGAGATAGCAGTCTTCATATCGTCTGTGTTTCCCACAAACTGCTTAAAAGAACTAACGCACCTGTACAGTTGGCCTGACCATCTCCAACATATCCCCGATTGCAAGTACACACGAATGAACCATCAAGATTGGTGCACGTTGCATCCAAGTGGCAGTCGTTGGCACCTGTCGCACATTCGTCAATATCTAGAATATAACAAATTTCTATCATTGTCATTTGGTTAAGCTTCAAAGATGATAATTATCCCTGACGTCCAAGCGGTTGTTCGAAGATAAAACTATATATATCAGGGGATATGCGTGAGAGGTAAAATAAGCTTATTCCACAAAAGTAGGTTGTGAAAATGTTTTTTTATCGGCAATATACCCTTCCATGATGACGTATTGAGTCGAGACGGGAAGAAGCAAGCGCTACCAGTGTAGACTTATTATTAGCAATTTGCAATACCCAGTTGGGTTAGGGTTTGTGAGAGCGCGGCTAAGTGTTGACATTCCCTAAACATGCCACGCCGAACAGAGTTGTAATAGTCACTAATACCCAATACATCCACACCACAGACCACACAGGTACATGTATCTCTGCTCCACTCCTCTCAATTTTAAATAACCACCGCCAACATGGCGACATACATAGAAACATTTTCTGGATTACCGAATTATCCCTTTCCATGAAACAATACGAAATATTAATTTAAACGCACCTGTGCAGTTATCACGACCATCTCCATCATATCCTGGGTTACACATACACGTGAATGATCCAATGGTATTGGTACACGTAGCATTAGTGTGGCAGTCGTCAGCACCAGTCGCACATTCGTCAAGATCTAGATTTTTAAAAAGAAATGCATTCAAATACGTAATGTACCAATGACGCACCTCGGGTCGTATAATGCATCACACAACTGATATGTGCATGACAAGGCTATGTTTCGTTGTATACATCTCGTAGGGCAGTTGTATTACATAGTGACGGATACTGGACGCCGATGGTTTAACACCACTAAATCACGTCTGGTCCTGCCCCCTTTGAGGCAATATTCCAAAACCGGCCCGTTTCTATGCCGAAACGGGAGACCTATTCTAAATTACAGTTTAAAATTAGGGTATTTATTACATGTTATGGCGAAATTAATATAGTGTGATATTTGACAGACACATCACCGTTCTTCAGGTCCAAAAAAATTGATGCAATGATGATTTTTTAAATATTTTAACAGAGACATTTGTGTTCAGGTCATTTCCGGTAGCTGACGCCATCATCTAAATCAACAATTGCGTGTGGCCAGGAAAACCCAACTCGTACTTTTTGAAAAGGCTCTAGCTCAAAAAAATGCCCATTACCCCCATATATGAGTTGTTGAGTTAGTAGTCATGGCTTTCATCTTTAAATTGAAACAAAATTTCAAGATACCAGTTTCCTATAACGTCGAGAAATATCCATTTTAAAATTGTGCATTTCACGTGTAAACCTATGGGAGATGTATTTGGTGGTGTGAAACCCGATAGAACAAAAGTTTTCTAGAAAAGCGCAATCAAAGATTATTACGATTTGTAATCATTCAGAGAAAGACAATAACAACTTGAATCATTTGAAAGTTACGGATTGTGAAAAAAATAATATCTAGAGTAGCGGCTTGAAACATCTAAACTAACTAGCTCACCTGTGCAGGTATTAGAACTATCTCCATCGTATCCTGAGTTGCAAGTACACACGAATGAACCAACAGTATTGTTACATGTAGCATCGGCGTGGCAGTCGTCAGCGCCGATCGCACATTCGTCAATATCTAGAATATAATAAATATCCAATGTATTTGGTTAGGCCTTAAAATAACGAACGCATCTACATGCAATCGCTGCAGCCAACCAATCAATTTTAACATGTACCCAGTCAATCTCAAAACAAAACGAAACAGACTAAGCCGGGTAAATAAACAAATAAACAAAAAAATAAATCACATTATAAAAACATGACAACGGTTCCAATGATGTCGCGGGAAATGTAATATATCGTGCCACTGGATCAGCGGTTTTTTTTTACATTTAGTGGTATTATTTTCCAAGGGGCGCTCTTTTCCTGTCCTCTCCATTTGGTATTTAATATAACACCGTCAAAAAGGCGACCTGGACATGGAAATTGTCAAAAAAAGTAAGTTTATCCTTTAAGACTTTTATTTTACATTGTCCTTTTCAATGTATACGAATTATTAAACTAAATGCACCTGTGCAGTTATCACGACCATCTCCACCATATCCTGGGTTACACATACACGTGAATGATCCAATGGTATTGGTACACATAGCGTTAGTGTGGCAGTCGTCAGCACCAGTCGCACATTCGTCAAGATCTATATTAAAAATAGAAAGAAATGCAGTCAAATACTTAGTGTAGGTCTAACTATGAATACCTTACTGAAGCAGATTAGTTGTAACACCGTTCGATTAACCACCTTGCGTCTGAAACCGTTCAGAGGAGAATGTAGTTTAGGACTGTTAAACAGAAGAAGTTTTGTTCATCTGTGTGTATAGTATGAGAAATCTGACACACAGATGAACAAAACTTCCCACATCTCAATCTGAGGAAAGCTTTGTGCTCGAGATACCTTACATGCGGTCTCATTGGAAACTAGGTATGATACACAATTCTGTTAACAGGTCAATCAATGGAATGTTTCCCAGGTACTGTCATGTTATAAAGTTAGAGGCAATTACAAGGTTTTTTTAGTGGTATACATTTAATACAATAACAACGAGTATTAAAGTAAAGACATGAATTATGTGACAAAAATCACGTTACGAACCCAATAACGAAATTTGAAAATTTGGGATGTCACTGGAAAAGTCTCCTTTTTTGTCTCAATAATAAAAAAAATACGATATGTCATAGAGTTCATTTTTTCACAAAGTACATTCATGTAGGTGTCAATACCATATTTCTCTGTACAAATCGACCAATTTGAATATAAAGCGCCCTCTAATTTCCAAAGTCTACGGGCAAAGTTTTTGTTAACTTACAAATAATATTATTTGGAATCTCCTTTTTCGTCTCAATAATAAAAAATGATATGTCATAGAGCTCATTTTCTCATAAAGTACACCCATCTAGGTGTCAATACCATATTTCTCTGTACTAATCGACCCATTTGAATATAAAGCGCCCTCTAATTTCCAAAGTCCAAAGGTAAAGTTTTTTAAACTTACAAATAGTATTCATTGGAGTCTCCTTTTTCGTCTCAATAATAAAAAATGAAATGTCATAGAGTTAATGTTCTCATAAAGTACACCCATGTACATGTAGGTGTCAATATTATGTTTCTCTGTAAAAATCGACCAATTTGAATATAAAGCGCCCTCTAATTTCCGAAGTATACGGGCAAAGTTTTTTTAACTTACAAATAATATTCATTGGAATCTCCTTTTTCGTTTCAATAATAAAAAATTGATAGGTCATAGAGTTCATTTTCTCATAAAGTACACTTATGTTAAGGTGTCAATACCATGTTTCTCTTTAAAAATCGACCATTTTGAATATAAAACGAACGCCCTCTAATTTCCTAAATCCACGGACAACGCTTTTTAAACTTTTAGTAGGTTAGATTTAAATTTAATGTGCAAAATTATTATCAAATGTCCAATATCCAATATCCTGTTTAAATCACCAAAAACGAATATTCAATATCCAATATTCAATATCCTGCTAAAATCACTGTGTTGTTTCAGCAGTTTCAGTTTCAAAATGTTAACCTGAACGCACCTGTGCAGTTATGACGACCATCTCCCTCATATCCTTGGTTGCACGCACACGTGAACGATCTAAAGGTAGTGGTACACGTAGCATTGGTGTGGCAGTCGTCAGTATCTCTGGCACATTGGTCGGGATCTAGACGGGGATATAGAATATTTAAACATCGGTTTTTTGAACAGTCGCATACGAGTGCATAATTCAGATTTTGACCTAGGTTTGACCTCAGAAATTATGCTATGAAATTAATGTGTTTTATCAATTTCCATCGGTGTGGTTCTAATAGTTGTTTTAATTTGGTTACTTTCTATCTTGGCTTATCTTTGCATTTGTTGTAACAACCAAAGTTCACTTTTCCAGCGGTTTCTTTCTTCTTCGATCTGGCAAACCTATTTACAAAATGATTCTTCTCCTACCATGCCTACATATAACATGCTGCAATCTAAACACTTGGTCAGAATAACCCCTGCCTGAGCCTGACCATGACCATCATAGGTCTACACATCTTTAAATCTAACGTTTATTTGTGTTCACTGTGGGTCATTGACCAATGCACGGGTAAACCTTAGTAAAGCAAAAATATTGGATATGAGTTACTAGTGGAGTAATACATATATCCCATCGTTAAAACTATATTTTCATCATACATTTTGGTTGATATTATGCCATTTTATGGAATTTTGACCATTTTTTGCCATAATTTTGGAGGCCATTTTGGTTTTAAAGTATGTTAACAAATCAAAACTACTAAATATGAGTTTCTAGTTGTCTAATACATACATCCCATAGTTAAAACTATATTCTGACCATACATGTTGGTTCATAGCTCGTCACCTTGTGAGGCAATATTCTAAAACAGGTGTTGTTTCTGTTTCGAAAGGGGACAACTAAACTTACAGTTTCAAATAGGGTATTTTTTACATGTTATGGTCAAATTAATATAGTGTGAATTTGTACAGACACCTCCCCGTTGTTGAGCTGAGGTTCCAAGCTACAATTGGGTAATATGTTTCATGACTGGCTTATATGATAACAAACAGTGGCGTAGCCTCGAAACTCTCGGTCGAGATTGGAACTGTCGGTTTTTGAATACCTGTTTTTTGCGCGCGGTTTTTTTACCGGTCGAAATATTTTGATCTCACCCCCCCCCCCCCCCCCACCCCCCACACACACAGCCCCACATACACTTACGTGAAAAAAATGTGGGGCAACCTTTTACGAAAATTTAAGAAATGTTGCCCCCCCCCCCCCCCCCTGAAAAAAATCCTAGCTACGCCACTGCACTGTCGGTTCACTTTCATTTTTCGCCCCCACCCTCCCCCAATATGAAATACCTGGCTACGCCACTGATAACAAAGTTATGAGGTACGAGGTAGAACTTATTGAATGACCCTCGTAAAAAGATTAACAATGCTGATTCGTTTCCGCCCATGATGCTTATATTTTCCTTTTTTCAGTTATTGGCGCAGATCCGAATAGAATTCACATATGTTCACATACGGTATTATGGTTGATATTTATCTTTTCCTTTTTCAATTACAAACACTGAGGTAAGTAAAGCAATACTGTTTGCACATTTGGACCGATTGTGTCCCTCACACCATCTGCCCCTATGGTAGATTGCACCCTCTTTAGCGCGAAATGAAGTAGGCTTTGGAGTTATGATTCTATATTATTATCTCTAGAGTCAGTGGCGTAGCTAGGATTTTTTTCAGGGGGGGGGGGGGCAAGATTTCTGAATTTTCGTAAAAGGTTGCCCCACATTTTTTCCAAGTTAGTCACCTCGTGATTTTCACGTAAGTGTGTGGGGGGGGGGGTCACAAAATCGCACAGTCCAAAAAGCAGCACACTCAAGATATAAGGGTCAATTTTCAGGGTTTTAATCATTTTTTTCTATAAAATGTTCCTTTATTTATACAAAATAGGCGAAAAATGGTAATTTTAAAATGGTTATAACGTATATAAGCACTACATCCGGAGAGTGGGGCGGGGGCACAAAGGGGGGCGGGGGCGCAAAAAAAATTATGTCAGGGGGGGGGCAAGTGCCCCCCCCCCCTGAACTACGCCACTGTCTAGAGTACGCACGGCAAAATGCGCTATTTCAAATTTCGGATTATAGAAGGAAACAAATTTGATTCGGATGAAAGGCCAGTGGAACCGTTTCGGACTAGAGAACCCTTTTGAAAATTCGAACTAAAGATGCAAAACCCTTTTGAAAATTCGGATTACAGAACCATTTTTAACTTTCGGATTAGAGAACCCTTTACCAGTTTTCGGACTATCGAACCTTTCAGAATATTTGGATTAAAGAAACTTTTGAATAGTCGTACTATAGACCCTTTTCTATTTTCGGAATAGAGAATCTTTTTAAACTTTAAAAAAATCGGATTATATAACCCATTTCATTTCTGATTATAGAACCTTCGGACTTTAAAATCGTTTTTATTTTCGGAAAAGCGAACCTTCGAAATAAGGAACCCTTTTTCGGACTAAAAACCCTTTATCTTATTCGGACTAGCAAATGGTGAATTTACATGCGTCGTACTATAGAACCTTCGTACGATTATACACTCGTTAGACTACAGAGCAGTCCCCGCAAAGCCAGGGTCAGTAAAAGGGTCTCTACGGTTCTTGACTTATACATGGGTATTATTAATGATATGCTCCGAATTTGATCGGGCTTATTGTATCTTTTATATTTGATGAGACAAGAAATCAAAATCATAATCTCGGGATGAAGTGTCAAGAAGTGGTCACTTGGGGTCAAAACCCAAAAGTATTTGCTTTCACTACTACGCGTACACAGGACCAAGATTGAAGAAAAAAAGTATCCATATTCCGTATGACCCTGCGCATATATAATACTCCATGATTAAAATGTAAACACTATTTGGGGTCACTAAGGGTCAGAAAGGAGTGAAAATATATATATTGACCCTTAAAGTGGCACTCAGAGATCCTTCATGGAGGGAGCCCTCAATTTTTTTCAGAAGTTGGGTTTTTCACATTATAGCCTACGTAATGCTTATATAAAATACGTACTAACGACCACCCAAAATTATAGAGCTTGATTTGCAGTATTTCATGTGAAATTCATGAATTTGCTACCCGGGGGGGGGGGGGGGGTACTCGGATTTTTAGGGGTGATTTTGGGGAAATCGGTACCCATTTTTAGGGGTTTTGCTTCATTTTAGACCAAATTTTCGCAAATTATCGGGAAAATAGACCTAATTTGTGCAAATTTTCGCGAAAATATACCTAATTTAGGGATTTTGTGCCCAAAAAGCCGGCTACCCATTAGAGCGGCACACCCCCGTATACCGTCTTATGCGAGTACCCCCCCCCCCCCCGGGATTTGCTAGCATTTTGAGTTTCTATATGATCACATCGAAACTACCCATATTCATCTAAAAGGCCACAGATGGCTTCTCACTTATTTTTTTCGTGTTTATTCAAAATAACCTTGAAGACCACCCATGGCTTGTTACGTGATGCTTAGTCATGACCTCCCTGATTTAATTGGTGGTGACTTTTAATCAAAATACAAAAAAAAAGTGAAAAGCACTAATATACCTTCGGAAATGGTAAGAAAATTTCTTTATTTTTCATTTTTACTGATTTTTTTTGAAGAAATCTTATATGAGAAGGTTTTTATGTATATCATTTATCTTAACAATGTGAAAATATTGAATTTCGGTTTTTGTTGTGAAATCTCTCAGTGCCCCTTTAATGACCCCAAATAAATGTTAACTACTTAATGAAACAGCCGCAGGCGCAACGAGCATGGTAAACGTTGTTAAGGGTAGCCTACACTGAAAACAAAAACTCGTTTTTAGGGGTGTTGAACGAGAATTTCTTAGTTAGGCATTTAGTTGAACCGAGTTGAACGAGTAATGATGTTACTTCTAGCAGAGTGTGCGTGGTCGAACTAATTTTTCAACGAATGAAATGAAGAATAGTAGCAACGCCTTTAGTTGGACACGCCCTACCAATTATATTGTGCTGCTGAACTAATGTCTGAAAATTAGTTGGACTACGAAAGGCAGACCAACGATTTTTTTCGGCCGTACCAGATGCCGGACGAGAGTGCCGTACTAAAGAAGTTGCCGCGCGTGCGTGGTGGTCAATTTGGTCATAGACGTGACGGCGGCGATCATTTCACTCGCAGCTGCACGTTTTTGAGATAAAGATGTCGCAAAAGTGAGTAAAATCCAAGATTGTATTTAAAACAAAAACACATCGTTATAAACTCGTAGACGTAGACGTAGTGATGTAGGTTAAAGTTGGGAGTTTATTGCAGCCATGGCGTAATTTAAATTATCGTCTATGTGATGAGTAAAGTAAGCTTACTTAAATTGTAGCAAATTTTCAATAATGTACTTAATCTGTTTTGTTGTTGTTTCTTCTTGCAGATCAAAGCCATGCAGTAAGCAGATCAAAGCCATGCAGCAAGCCCTACATAACCATAACAGTATATTTCACGTGTGTGTAGACCATATAAAACTGCTAGAAACGCTAGTACAAGCATCTAGTTGAGCATAGTTGAGCAACTAGTTCAGCTAGCTGCAACCAGTTAAACTAGTAGAAAAGCTTGTAGGGCTGGCACTATTAGGAAAAGTTAGTTGAAGGAGACACCATTTTAACTAGATTTTTTTTTAGTAGGGCACCCCAGAATATTAGTAGGACGCTCCAAAATTCTAGTTTGGCATGGCCGAACTAGTTGCTCAACTAACAAAATATTAGTTTGGCGAATTGGTTCCGCCTGCCGTACTAATGTATATATTAGTTCAGCCAAGCTCTACTAGTATATGTTAGTAGATACAGACATCGTTTCAACTAACTTTTCTCTAGTAGGGAATGCTAGTTTTTGTTTTCAGTGTATGTTATACAGCAATACAGAAAATAGGAAACTTTTCGCCTAAAATAACGACAAAAGTGTTATTGCATAGTGATTTACTTACCTGAATAGGTAGCCTGATAAGCGTAGGAGGAACCACATACACACATCATGTAGATAGAGACGGTGAATGTCGCCAACGGATCCGTATTTACAACACTATGTACACCTGGTGTCACTTCACCACGGATACAACACATGGATCCGTCTTCAGTAGTTAGCTTATCCCAATTTGACATAGAGGTCGTATCATCGAATACCAGGTTGTCAACATCACTACAGTTTGTAATGACGTTTATGGAATAGAAATATGAACTTGGATATGTTGTTTCGAAGACTGGGAAGGTAACGTTGTTATAGTACGAATATAACGGGGACACAGCTATCATTGCAGGGTTACCGCGATCATCACAAGCACCATACCACTTCATGTATTTAACAACCAGTACTGGATAGCTCGATTGAATCGTAACCATCGTCTCCGTCGCGACATCCGCCTCATGATACTGTCCTCCTCCTTGAAGTTCCACGATCCCGATATTAGATATGGAAAGCGTCGTTGTCTGGTTACCGGAAATAACACGATATATGTATCCACATGATTTTGTCAAGATTGGGGTCAACACAAATCTTTGTCCCCATGTGTCAACAGGTGGAACATTAACGAGTAAACCACCGAGATTGCTTGCACCTTCAGGTACCTTGGTGTACATTCCACTAGTTACAGATATGTGTTTGTTAGATTTAATGTATGTACCAGTCAAGTCCTCCAAGTTATCTCCATTGAATCTAAAAGTCTGGAATTTTTCAAGATTAATACTTTGAGTTTTACCATCTTTTGTTACGAAGTCAACAGATGTCTCGTTACCAAGTGCAGTGATTGTGAAAAATGATGGAATCAAATGATATGCAAGATAAGATGGGATGAAATACTCCATGCCTAATTTGGAGTTTTCACAGATTGCAAAACCGTCAAGATGAACGTAATCATTATCGAATGCATGTATGTTAACTGTATAGGAGGAGATTACAATAATTGTCTTGTTATCATACACACCGGCATCTTTAACAAGGGCAGGATAGGGCAATGTGATATCAGCGTAGTTATATCTCGTAATCGTCGTATCCACCTCAAAACCCAAACCTGGAATGGTGAGTGTGGTGAGCACTTCGTTCAACGAAGACGTAGTAATTAGAACATGGGGTGGATGACTGGATCCCCTATTAGAGGTCATAGGAATAGCAAACACGTGCATTTGTTTGTCTGACTCAGCATACAGAACTGAAATGAAATTAAAACCATTTTTGAACATACATGTAAGATTTATTATTGTAAATGGTGCAAACATTTTACAACGGAGGGTGCTTTTATATCATCAATAGGCAATCAAAGCATTTGATGACACATTTACCAACAAAAACTGTCTTAAAAATGACAACGGGGTAAATATTAGGCAAATGGAAGTGAGTACTTACGAATTGTTCCCTTTTTGTTTACCTATTTTTGCTCTTCATTTAATTATCTATTACCCTTTTCTGTTCATGGTCCAACATTAATAAAAAAATAAACCAAAATAAATAAATACATAAATGAATGAATGATAATAAATAAATAAACCAAAATGAAAAAATCAATAAATGAATAACATACAGGTGAATAGATAGGGAGAATGAATGAATGAATAGGTGAATAAATGAATAAATGAATAGGTGAATGAATGAATAAATGAATAAATGAATAAATGAATAAATGAATAAATGAGGCACACACACAGCAACTAGGTTCAATTTGTGGTATGATATTACTCCACATAACGGCAAGCCACCCATCGGTTTGAACGTTTAAGTGACACAAACAATCAGTGAATATCGTATGAGACACATTTCGTGTAACTATCAATATACGGTATATATCAACATTTTCAAATCAAAAATAATTCAAATCAAGTTCCTGGTACTAATAATAATATGAGTGATCCTGTTTGGGAAAAATGTTGATGTGCAAGCTCATCACAACTCTCACTCACCCCCACACACCTCACCCAACACCCACCCCTTTAATAGCGGGTCTATCAAGATTAAAGAAAATCACTTAAGTGAACACTTTAAGGAAGTAAAATCGTTTCTTGTTTCTTTTCAAGCCCTTGCTCGGACGGTATGTTGGAAAACCATCTGTCTGAAAATAACTAATAACGGTCAACATGGTCATGAACATGAGCCAAGGTAACACGTATTAAATGACCCTATGCATACAGATGTGGCCAATTCCACCGTTACGGACGTTACAGATACATGCAACTTGCAACTTTTAATTGAATAGCACATCTGTTTGCTGATAAGATAACACTTTATTTCTTAGTATGCTAGTAGTAAACACTCTAATGTTCAATATAATGAAGCAATTTTGTTTTAGCTTTCTTAGTTAATTAGCCACAAAAATTAGAAACGAGCGTTACGGACGTTACCTTGAAAGGAAGTGCCTTTTTGACTATGGTACATATCCTTAAATCTCTGTTCAGTTCCCTGTTTTATTTTTTTCTGTCAACTATATTGAGCAAGCCCTGACTCCATTCTATGTTAACATGAAAAACAAGTTTGAAATTAGTACTCCCGTATCGTCCAACGCTGTTGATTTTAGTGTTACGGACGTTACATTTTGAAGCGTTACGGACGTTACAGGTATTAAAATCAATAATAAAACAAGATTTATAATATCAAAATGGGACATTTTGTCCCTAATTTGTCATAAAATCCATGTGTTTTTCTTGTGTTACTTTGATGTTAGGGACCGTTCATTATTTATGGTGGAGGGGGGGGGGGGGGTAAACTATAGTGGGGGTCATGTAACTTTCATATGTTAAAATAGGGGGGTTATGTAACTTTTTATTCTTAAACAGGGGGGGGGGGGGCTTCGCGCATATTTTCTTAAAACCTATCGACTTCAAAAACTTTACTATCAGACGACTTCTGGACAGCAAATCGACGATATGGTGGAAAAAACATCTATATAATCTATATAATATCAACGGTCGAGACATTAGAGCCACAGGGTGTATAATGTTAGAAAATCCAATTTCAGGGTGCACTACACTAAATGGGGGTATCCCCTACCCTTAAGGACGGTGTTTAAAGCTAGAATCGGAAAGTATGCATCACAAAATCCTCAATTTAAAAAGACTTGACATTGACAGTAATACAATTGCGTAAATGCCTATGATTTTTGATCAATTGTGATTAATGGGACATCACCTACATGTACATGCACCCTGACTATAAACTGTGAATATCATCTAGGTAAATGTTGAGAGATCTTTCAAATTTGTGCTTTTTACCGGAAACATTGGCGATTACGGCGACATTTCCAAGCTCATCAGAGAGGTAGTCGACACCATGGGCATATTTTTGAAAATCGAGCAGGTCAACCTACCTATTTTTTTTCTCACTTTTTGGTCATTTCGTAATTTAGTGGTCTAAAACAGAGTTTTATATCGGTGTTTTTGTACATATCCCTATGGAGCTCTATTTAGTGGTGTGACCCCTTCATGATTTAAAAATGTGATTTGTTGCATGCTTTTCACATCATTTCTGCTTTGCACCAATGCTCACAAAAGTAGAACGTTTCACTGGATTATACGTTTCTGCTCAGAATGTTCTAACTTGTTCGGGTTATAAAGACTCACAAAACCATCCAAAATGTATAAATATGAGAAAAAAAATTCCAACTCGCTACGCTCGCCATTACTAATTTCACACAATAAAAAGAATTAAAGGGGCATCATAAAATTATTGGCTGTTCAGATAGGGCACAAACAAAATTTGACAACGTAGGTTATGCATGAACAAAATTCCAAAATTAAAGACAGCCCCTTAAGTATGTGACACGTTGATTTTTTTCGAGGAAGGGGGGGGGGGTGTACAACTGGTTAGCAGGGGGGTCATGTAATTTTCAGTTTCAGCTGTAGGGGGGGGGGGGGTTAGGTAATTTTAACATACGAGTCTCGAATTTGTCCCAACCCGCCCTCCACCATAAATAATGAACGGTCCCTTAGTTGGTTAAAGTTGTAAAATAATGGAACGGGTAGTCTGAAAACATCTATTTATGTTTTATGGCATATTTACTACAGAGTATGCTAATTATTTTCATTCACACAAAGCTTGTTTGTGTTTTAGGTATCTATATTAAAGGTTATTAACACTACCCACTCTAACACTATCAAGTATATCTCTACCACTGAAAATGGAAAAAATGTAATTTTTCTTATGAAAAACACTTGTTTTTCGTCACTTTAGAGGGCAAAACATATTTTAAACAATGCTTATCAGAAACTACTCTGGAAGTTTCAAGTTCATAGCATAATATGTGGCAAGACAACGCAGTATCAAAGAATTACATAGTGTTACACTCCTGACTTGTCAACTTTGCAAATGTCAACAGTACTTTTTCCTCAATTGGGCTACACTGACTATGTAGCAGTGCACAAGTCTAAACCATTGTTGAAGAAAATGTGGTCTAATTTGTCAAATTAGACCACATTTTTGACAAATTAATATTTTCAGTGTTACAGCTCACAAAGGTGTGTCATTTAGAAGCTCTTGAGTAAAAGCTGTAACGTCCGTAACGATTTATGTAACGTCCGTAACGATTTATGTAATGTCCGTAACGCTCGTTAAGGTATTTCTAATTATAGATTTATTTATTTTTTTGCTCAATGATTGTACCCATCACAAACTAACAGTGAATGTGTGATGTTATTAAAATCAGCCAATTAGTTTTCTCTCAGAGGAAAAAAAAGATAAAAAATGTTACGGACGTTACACGATCCAATGGAAAAAATGAACTTAAAAATGATAACTCGCATTGCGCCTTTCGCAAGTGATATCACTTTTTTGCTTTTTACTTTCATTGGAAGCTTTATTTAGAATAACTAAATCACAAATAGCATTTAAAAAGCAATACTTTATATTACAAAAATAATACACTTTCTTAACTAGCTTTTTTCAAGCCAAATTAAAAAAGCATTATCCTTTTTGCGCACCTATTTTCAAACGATGATGTAATGACCAAAACGAACAAATTGAGGTGAGATCATATCAGACTTGATAAATAGAGATATACCCCTTACCAACAATAGAGGAGAAAACCAATTTGAAATTGTGGCTGTTTTTCACATTTGGCATGGAATTGGCCATGTGCCAAATGTCATCGTCTTCTGATTTTATTTTCCTATTTTAATCGATCCGATTCATTTAACCCTAACCGCACGCGGCTATGTTTTTGTGCGTATCGGGGGAGGGGGAAAAAGTGCGTGGAGATAGTTTCTGGCAGTGAGATTTAGTGAGATTCAGTGTGGTTAGGGTTAACCCTAACCATACTAACCCTAACCATACTGAATCTCACTAAATCTCACTAAATCTCCACGCACGTGCTGCTGCATTGCCTCGATGACGTCACCTACCGCAAGCATATGTGGGCAGGAGGAAGTTTTAGCCCGCATATGCGCTGAGGA
Organism: Ophiura sarsii; assembly: GCA_035610835.1. Classification (NCBI taxonomy): domain Eukaryota; kingdom Metazoa; phylum Echinodermata; class Ophiuroidea; order Amphilepidida; family Ophiuridae; genus Ophiura; species Ophiura sarsii. Next base: position 48,895,010 of record CM069457.1, on the reverse strand, counting down.
GTTTAGCTCAGTTGGTAGATGGACAGACTTGGGTGCGGATGGTCCCGCGATCGAATCTCGGGGGTGCTGGGTGTTTTTCGGGTAAAAAAATTGTACTTCCCCTCCCTCCCCCGATACGCACAAAACATAGCCGCGTGCGGTTAGGGTTAATAAATGTCAATTTTTCATGTTGATTAACCCTAACCACACTGAATCTCACTAAATCTCACTGCCAGAAACTATCTCCACGCACGTGGGGGTGCATTGCCTCGATGACGTCACCTACCGCAGGCATATGTGGGCAGGAAGTTTTAGCCTGCATATGCGCTGAGGAGTTTAGCTCAAGTTGGTAGAGGGACTGACTTGGGTGCGGATGGTCCCGCGATCGAATCTCGGGTGGGGGTGCTGGGTGATTTTCGGGTCAAAAAATAGTACTTTTTCCCCCTCCCCCGATACGCACAAAAACATAGCCGCGTACGGTTAGGGTTAATAAATGTCAATTTTTCATGTTGATTAATCTGCATCTATAGATGAGGTGACATTTGTTGACATTTAGGACGCCTTCTGTTGGTTTGAGGCAAAACACACCGGGCAAGAGTTCCTATAGTTTACATAGGCCAGATCAGGTTTTCTAACTAGATTGTGGTGTCACAGCAAATTGTTATCAAAACTGTCTTTAAACTTGCTTAGGAATGCTATAAGCTATCGCATTTCACACAAAAAACTAAAACTAAATAAGTTTTACAATTCATTAGAAAGAAATTTCATGTTGTCTTCATTAACTTTACTGTACATTCTGCCTGGAGGGAAACAACAGAGGGTGTCCCATTTGTAAATGCATGACATCATAGGTCACCTCATCTATACTGGCGCTGTCATTTTCTTCCGTTTTGATCACATATTCTAAGGTTTTCGTTATAAACGCTCACAAAATCCAGGGACAAATGTCTAAATACGACACATTTTTCGCTACGGTCTCCATAATCTAATAATTTAAAAAAAATGGAGGGGATGTCCTAAAAGTATGGGGAGCAAGGAGGGGCACAAAAAGGTTGACGACGGTTATCCATAATTGAAAATTACAGCCATCTATAAGTATGGTAATGTCAATGGGAGCCAGTAGACACTGGTGACAGAAACCAGTGGTCATGTGATGAAATTGAAGCATGCTGGTGTTGCTCAAGAAATCTTCTCTTGGTGCACTCGGCTGAATATCAGTTGCGTGCTACCTTGTTATTCGCTATCATAAGTTGAGCAAAATGGGCATAGCGAAATGTCAAATTGACTAATGATTGATTGTAAATTTCGGTTTTATTTTATGGGTATGACTAAATTATTCATATACTCGACGGTACTTTTACCACATCACTATATAACCCCTAGGCCTATCCTAAATCATTTCCCGTATGACTTATATGTATTTATTTATTTGCCCGCACGGCCGGCTCCGTGTGTGGCACCGTGTGAGTATTTAGTGCCGCGGCAGCGTGCCCTTACGCAAATATGCACGCGGAATGTTAGCACGGTATTACGCGACATGACGCGTAGCGCACAATATCGGGCAAGCTCTAGTGACATATTTGAGCCAAAATTAAGCGGTTTTTTGCTGTTTTTGGAGCCAATTGTTAACCAATAGTCCTATGCTTCATAACACTTGTCGTATTTTCCTCTTTCTTTCATGCAATTCAGGCGACACCGTGATCAAAATTAACGGAGCACTAAGGATAACAAACAATCAAACACACACCGTTTCCGGATTTATACGGTAAGATTTGCGCAGAGACGCCTCGCTTTACTCGGCGCTCGATGGGTCGGCCTCACGCCGCGCTTCAACAAATGAACTGATTTGGCTAAACTCATGTACGAAAAAAATAATCGCGTCCGGCGCTTGACAGGTAATTTTGCGAGGTGTCTTTGACAACGACTTTGCATATGGTAAAAAAGTCAACATCAAAAGCCCCCGTATGCTGTTTATGGCGTATGCAACGTAAAATACAACACAGGAAACATGTATTGTGTGTTTGCATACCCCAACACCTATTTAGAAATGATTCGATTTTTCTTTGTATTACTGTGTTTAACATACTATTATCACGTTTGCGTGACAATCCAATGGTGGCTGGGGATATCGACCTCAGAGGTCAAAAATTGAACTTGCAAGAACATCTGCTGACGGTACAACCAGGGGTGTGCCACTCAACTTGCCGATCGGAAGCCACTTTTAAATTGTTGAACTTTTAGCCAGCATAGCCTTGGTGGCGCTATACCGGTAAGGCGTGATTGTAGCAGACGACGCGACGCTGGCCACGCGTCTCTCGGACGACCCAATAATATGGCAACGGGAGTGCACCATTTTGAAATATTTTTAACAGTCATCGCCCGGCTAACTATGAAAATAATTTAAAGGAAAGCGGTCATGGTGAGGAAAAGAACCGCTGACGGCGATTGTTGGTCCAGCTAAACCTTAGCTAATAACTAATACATAACTTATATCACACGATAGAAAATGCGTTCAATCAAATTAAGGATGGTTGATTGAGCGCGCCGTTCACATTGGGTTAAGAGATTGTTGTAGAGTCGCACACAATACCGCTTGCATGTAAACATACGTAGAACAATTACAGACTGCGCCAGTGTCCAACTTGTTTAGATTCAAATAGTCGCCCGCGCGCTGTTCAATTTTCGTTAGAAAATGCCCCCCCCCCCCCCCTGACGGAAAAAACCCATTTGTGCCCCCGCCCCCACCCCTATAAAAAAAAAATTAATAAGAGGAAAAAAAGGAAATAGGGAAAAAAAATGACAAAAGACCGAGATTGCGTGCTTGGTACTGGTTATGTGTGGGTATATTCAGCCCAAATAGTCAAATATAAGGCAAATATAAGGCAAATATAAGGCAAAATTGTACATATAGTACATGTACTGTGCGATTTTTTTTGACCGTGCGAAATTTTTGGACCTCAACCTCCCCCCCCCCCACCCCCACCCCCCCCCCCCCACCCCCCCCCCACCCCCCCCCCCCCCCCCCCCCCCCACTTACGTGAAAATCACGAGTTGGTGACTGGAAAAAAAAATGGGGCAACCTTTTACAAAAAATTCAGAAATCTTGCCCCCCCCTGAAAAAAATCCTAGCTACGCCACTGATCCTCACCATGACCGCTTCCCTTTAAAAAAAATAGCATTTACAATGGAGTTGGTGAGCCAACTCCAAAGGTTTTGGATTGGAAACAAATTCTTCTAATTATGAAGAATTTTTCAAAATGATAAGATTAACATTCGCGATTACGTGTTATTCCAATACGAATTCAAAATTTAGGTTTCGCGTGGCCACCGTCGTCTGTGTAAATCTACCGCGAGAACAGCGCCACCAATCCTATGCTGACCAAAAATGACGTCAAACGCGTCTAACGCCGGTCACAGACGCATTCCACACATTCCTGAGGCGATTACCTTAATTTATGTACATGTATATGCAAAAGGGACCGTTTTCGCTACGTACATCGGTATAGGACTTTCCTATCCCAAAATTAATAGGATCCCTGATCTGCTGACGGAACATCGTATTGCGAATACTTAGAATAGAATAGAATATTTTAGTTGGTGTTTATGAGCTTGTTCACTTGTTTACTTGTTTACTTGTTTACTTTTTAATAACAATGCTATGCCATCTGTGATTGCAAAGTTGCAATGAACTTTTGTTAACATTTGTTATGAACTGGTGATATGAAAAATGTTTAAATGTAAACGAAATATATTAGTAAATACCAAATGAAATTGAATAAAACGAAAACCAGAATATCGCCCATCATTTTGTCAATCCATACTAAAAATAATCAATCAAATTTTCGTCGACAAAAGAAGTTATTTTCATGTAATTATATGATACATCAAAAACTCAATGCATTAATTTGATCGTAAAACCCATTACCGGTCCGGTACGAATTATGAATTGGTACTGAATAATTTAATCACAAATGAGGAGCTGTAATGCGGCATAACGATATATTATTACATACATACATATAACAAGTATTTGTGATGCGCTATTCCCCGGAGGCTCAAAGCGCTTACAATAAAAAAGACAAAATAATATAAGTTATAATATACATGTATATAGAGAACATGATTAGATGGGGAACATGTCTTGAGGGCCTTCTTGAAGGCAATAACAGAAACAGACTGCCGAATAAATACAGGTATAGATTGTTCCATAACTTGGATGCACAAACAGTAAAAGTCCTGTCACTAGCTTTAACTCTAAGCATAGGATACTCAAGGCGAAGATGATCCTTGGAAGAACATATGTGTCTATTTGGAACATACAATTTGAAACAGCTTGATAGGTACATGGGTGCAATTCCGTTCAATGACGTATAAACAAACAAGAGCAATTTAAAAGTGATCCGCTGTTCAACGGGTAGCCAATGGAGCAATTATTCATTCCTTTGTTTGATTGTTGTCATTAGGCTACAAGGCCCGCTGAGCAGCGCTATAAATTGGTGCCCTAAAAACCGTCACCAAATTTAAATATTCGCCTTCCATCAAAGCTGGTTGCTATATGACATAATTCTCGCGTGCAACCAACCGGCTGCAACATAATGGAAACTCACCCATGCATTTATCAAGTAGTACCGCTCGTACACGCCCCGAATTTAAATATGATTGCCTGGTTGTACACGCGCACAGGGCAATCCTCTCGTAGTAATTGATAACAATAGGTTTACCAGACCGAATTAATAGCGCTCCTAAGCGGGCAATTTATGTCATGAGAATTGAAAAAGTCTCGGAAAAAGTGCAACTGTATCTGTTCCATAAGGAAACAAAATATGATTATTAATCAAGTTTAACATGATTATTGGAATCATTTGGGTATATTTGGGTGCAAGGAATGTTGAAAAACTATTTTCTTTACTAATCAATTAGCTCCTCAGTAACTGTCACTAGAGTATAAACCCCCTATTTAACTCAATGGAACACTAGTAGTACAAAGTATTCAACGCAAGATGGCCACTTTGCTGAGAAAGATCGTCAGCTATTATGTGTGCATGAAGATACGCGTAAAAATAACACTGACAAGGTAAATTAATGCAAACAGTTGGAGTACTCTTTGGCTAAAGAAATGTTATATGTGTTGGTCCTTTTGATAGCATAGTCACTGTCTTCATGGTGTAAACTAGACAGACCCTAAATAAGCTTATTTGAATTTCTGACTGTTATGTAGGCCTAGCACTAGGCCTTCAATCTATTGTTTCAGTATGAGCCACTACCTTCTGTATAGTGCTTTATTAATGTTAATTGTTTGATCTATACACTCCCTGAACACTATTTGCCTATCTATATAACAGTGACTATGATTGGTTAATTACAGGTTATACTCATAACCAATTAAAATACTGATTTGAAAATAATTCACTCCCATCTTTATCAGGAATACAATTATTCTAACATTGTCTCTGATTGGTGCAAGAAATGATGTATCCATCTCTCTGACCAATCGGCAGGTAGTTCTCAGGGGTTAAAGACAGATGCAAAACTGCAACCGTTGCTCACTTACTTGGAATTTAAAATATGGTATCGCACAAAAAGGTGATGATGTCGCTAGCATATTTACAGGGCGAGTCAAAAAGAACGGGCACCTTTTTTCACAAAAGCATCACAAAAAATGTAGGCATGCATATTCAAGACCAATGGTAGCGACCTACAATTTAGCTTTCATTCAAAAGAAGAATTTTAATAATCGACAATTTCGTTATCATGTTACACTAATGTAGTAAAGCCCAAAATGTTGAAGCCAATCAACGGAATGGTTGAATTATCAAGCCATTCCTTAATGTATTCTAATGAGATTCTCCTCCTGAATCAGCAGATATGCCTCCTTTTACTTTTCTTTTTTAATTTAAGGCTTTTTATTACTCAGAATTTCACAGTTCTATTTATTTCCAGTCATTATAAGATTTTGCATCCAACATTCATGTGCCTTTTCAGGTGGGTTTTTCACTAGTTTCATTGATCAGCATCAATAAATTAGGCAGCCAACAATACTCTTTGACGAAAAATATTGTATTTTTGGTCTTTTAATAGTGGGTGTAAAACTAAGAGAATGTACTCCCTTTAAAGCTTATTTTGATTTCCAATTAGTTTAATTCTATGCTCACGATTTACCATTTAAAATGAGCCAGTGTCTTTATTGCTGCATTAACGTAACTTTTTTGTGGTGGGGGGGGGGGGGGGGATAATGCAATGTAACACAGATGCAAAACGGCAACAGTCACCCTACTTACTTTGAATTTAAAAGAGCGTAGACCTAGGCGATGACATGGCGTACCACTTTGAATTTAAAAGAGTGTAGGCCTAGGCGATGACATGGCGTACCACTTTGAATTTAAAAGAGTGTAGGCCTAGGCGATGACATGGCGTACCACTTTGAATTTAAAAGAGTGTAGGCCTAGACGATGACATGGCGTACCACTTTGAATTTAAAAGAGTGTAGGCCTAGGCGATGACATGGCGTACCACTTTGAATTTAAAAGAGTGTAGGCCTAGGCGATGACATGGCGTACTACTTTGAATTTAAAAGAGTGTAGGCCTAGGCGATGACATGGCGTACCACTTTGAATTTAAAAGAGTGTAGGCCTAGACGATGACATGGCGTACCACTTTAAATTTAAAAGAGTGTAGGTCTAGACGATGACATGGCGTACCACTTTAAATTTAAAAGAGTGTAGGCCTAGGCGATGACATGGCGTACTACTTTGAATTTAAAAGAGTGTAGGCCTAGGCGATGACATGGCGTACCACTTTGAATTTAAAAGAGTGTAGGCCTAGACGATGACATGGCGTACCACTTTGAATTTAAAAGAGTGTAGGTCTAGGCGATGACATGGCGTACTACTTTGAATTTAAAAGAGTGTAGGCCTAGGCGATGACATGGCGTACTACTTTGAATTTAAAAGAGTGTAGGCCTAGCGATGACATGGCGTACCACTTTAAATTTAAAAGAGTGTAGGCCTAGACGATGACATGGCGTACCACTTTAAATTTAAAAGAGTGTAGGCCTAGACGATGACATGGCGTACCACTTTAAATTTAAAAGAGTGTAGGCCTAGGCGATGACATGGCGTTCCACTTTAAATTTAAAAGAGTGTAGGCCTAGACGATGACATGGCGTACCACTTTAAATTTAAAAGAGTGTAGGCCTAGGCGATGACATGGCGTACCACTTTAAATTTAAAAGAGTGTAGGCCTAGACGATGACATGGCGTACCACTTTAAATTTAAAAGAGTGTAGGCCTAGACGATGACATGGCGTACCACTTTAAATTTAAAAGAGTGTAGGCCTAGACGATGACATGGCGTACCACTTTAAATTTAAAAGAGTGTAGGCCTAGGCGATGACATGGCGTACCACTTTGAATTTAAAAGAGTGTAGGCCTAGACGATGACATGGCGTACCACTTTGAATTTAAAAGAGTGTAGGCCTAGACGATGACATGGCGTACCACTTTGAATTTAAAAGAGTGTAGGCCTAGGCGATGACATGGCGTACCACTTGAATTTAAAAGAGTGTAGGCCTAGACGATGACATGGCGTACCACTTTGAATTAAAAAGAGTGTAGGCCTAGGCGATGACATGGCGTACCACTTTTATTTAATTTAAAAGAGTGTAGGCCTAGGTTATGATATGGTAATACTAAGTAGCGTTAAGGCCTAAAATACTTTATAGGCATTTTCAAAAATGGATTGCTATCCTAAAATTACCGTGCATGAGTTTTTTAACAAGCATAAGTGTCCTATCTTTGATTAGAGTCAGATTCTCAAAACATAATAATGTTAATTTCTGATACCTTTTGTCGGGTACAGTGAAAATCGATTTTGCATTGAATGCGGCTCATCATGTTGGTTGCAATCGCCCTCATGTCATCCAATATTATAACACACTTACTCAGAAATACCCTTTGGTGAACCGCTACCCACCTGTTTCAAAACGACTCTTCCATGCCATAGACCTAAAGGCTATATCAACGGTGTATGTTAAAAAACTACAAATCATATTTATTTAACCATTTAACAAATATCAAACACAGTTTAAAATGCAACCAGCGAAATGTATACTCTGATAATGATAACTATCCTAGGACGCGGTGCGAGCGCAGCGAGCGTAGTGTCTTACGGCGTGGGGTCCGGGCCCGCTTAAAGGGCCCCAGGACATTTTGTATCTAAGATGCATTCTGGTCTAAGCAGGAGATATCCCGAAATGCGCCTACATGATCTTGATTTTGCCGATGATATAGCACTTCTGGCATCATTCATTGCTTCAGCTGGAGAACTTTTGCAGAGTGTAGAGGATGCCTCCAGTTGTTTCGGGCTCCATCTTAATGTCGGAAAGACCAAGTCCCTCTTTGTGAATATACCTACTACATCTAATGTCTAAACTTTGAATGGCTCTAAACATGATAACATTATGGAATTCAAGACAGTATCTATGATCGTCACTATCAGATTCATTACATGACTTCAAGTGCCGGAAAGATCAGGCATGGGTTACATGCAACAAACTTGACAATATCTGGAAGTCAAAACTTGATAGAAACATCAAAATCAAGTTTTTCAAGGCATATACAGAAAGTATTATGGCTCAGAAACCTGGACGGTAACTAAAAGGTTTGAGGATAAAATTAATGGATGCTACACAAAGCTACTTCGAAGAGTACTTAACATCAGCTCCTGTCAGTCACTCTGAGAAAGAGGCGTCTACAGTTTGCAGGGCACTTCGTTCGCACCAATTGATGTTCTGGACCGTGGCAGGAAAACACCAGCTATCCTGACCCCATTGCAACGGACATGGGTCTTAGGTCTGGACCTAAGTGATAATCCACAGCTCATGGTGAATAAAGCTGCATGGTACCAATATGTGTAAGCTGCTTCCACTGTTCCGTCCAAGGATGACCGATGATGATGATGATGATGAATTAATTAATTATAAATAGCTAATTAAATAATTTAGTATAACTTATTAATTTGTTTATTTATGTTTTTAATTATTAAGTTATTAATTAAAATTGATTATTAATTAATATTAATTGATTGATTAATTGATTGCTTGTTTCCATTTTATTTATTCTTATTTATTCATTTTTTCACCTGATATTGATTAATTATTATTTATTTAATGAATTAGTTAATCATATTTATTCATTTATTTTTAAATAATTAATTTTAATTGATTTATTTATTATTTATCATTTTATTTATCCATTCGTTCATTTAGTTAGTTATTCATGTTATTCAATCGTTTATTATATTTATTCAAATATATCACAGTCCAAAAACTTATCTACGCGAACGGATAAAAACAACTGACTTTAGTCCTATATAAAGAAATAATGAAAGGATGTCAAAAGTCAAGTGTAAATCCATTACCATGGTTAACTCAACTGTTTGTAAAAACGTTGTTGATTGGTTAGATCGGGGTGTCTTTTACTGATGCCAAAGAGGCCTGCATTTGTAATGCAATTCTCCACGTCTTGTATCGATAATGTTCTTCTATGCAGAGTTGTATCTTACTAGCGGGCACGGGGAAGACTTTCCAACTCCTGGATGTTATGCCACTGATTTACATCTTTTATTCTATAACTTATAATATGGGGTATAATTTGTCGTATCATGTCAATTTGTAGGCTTAATTATGTACATCAATGGCAACAGGTGATTTGTTTTTTCTACAGCCTACAGGGGCGGATTTAGGGGGCGCGCGCGCGGTGACACGGCGCCGTTTTCGCGCCCCCCACCCTTATTTTTGACAGGGCGCCTTTTTGACAGAGCGCCTGCCCCCCCCCTTATTTTTGACAGGGCGCCTTTTTGACAGGGCGCCTGACTTTGTGTGGGCGCCTAGGCGTCCCCCTATTATAACATTAATTGATGTAATGAATAGTAAAACCATGATTATTGAAAACATTTGCTCCTTCTTTAAAATGAATATTGTGTTCAGAAATGGCTGATTGTATGAATTTGAGGTATAAATATGTAAAAGAAATCGCCAAGGAGCCCCCTTCAACCCCCGCAAGGGGCTCTGCCCACTTCACCTGTAAGGGCCTGGTGCCCCTTGACCCCCGCTTTGGCGCTCCCCCCCCCCCCCCCTTATTGAGAAATCCTGGATCCGCCCCTGGCCTAGGCCCACGTTATGAACAAATGAAGAGCTATGTTCCAAAAGGGATCAACTCCATATAAGGGAGTGTTCATAAATACTTTGGTGGGGGGGTTGGAAAATATGAGGGGGGGGCCAACCAAAAAAAAAGGTTCTTAAAAGGGGGGGTCAGGGAAAAAAGTGCTTGTATAGGGGGGGGTCCAAAAAAAAGGTTGGTATTGTTTACAGCCAAAATGTATCTCAATCGTGACAAAAATAGGCGTAAAGTCAAAAAATTTCGCGCGCTACGCGCGCGTATCTTGACTCATAACAATCTTGTTGATTCATTTTATTTCCCGCCCCCCCCCCAATATCAATAACCTATATAGCTACGCCACTGGAGCCTAAAACATTTGAAGATGAAGAGGATGCAGATAAAGAAGAAGAGGAGGACATACATGTACCACAGCGATCACGAGTGTCGGGCAGGATTATAAAGAAGAAGACCTACACTGATTTTGTTTGACTTTTCAATTGTGTTATATTATATATCTTTAATAAATAGTTTGATATAACCCACCTACCATAATAAAAGTGATTGTGACTATGTCTATAGGTTTATATAGAATGGTGTTATTGTTTCTGTTATATAACGTGAACAGACGGGGGGGGGGGGGGGGGGGGGGGGGGGGGGGGGTCAACACAAAAAAAGGTTCTTGAAAAGGGGGGGTCAAGAAAAAAACCCACCCTATTTGGGGGGGGTCCACAAAAAAAAAGATGTCCATGGCTCAATTGTTTCCAACCCCCCCCACCAAAGTATTTATGAACACTCCCTAAGTGAAATAGGAGAAAAGCAACGTTTTTTAAATTAAGGATGTTGCACTTCTTTGATTATGCTAATTTTCTGCCATATGAAAGATACTATACGTGTAATGTAAGCTTAAAAACAGGTTTGATTTCATTTGTTTTATTTTCACTGTATTTCCTATGTCATTCTTTATTTTCGGAAACTAGTGGAGTTGATCCCTTTTGGAACATACATGTCTAACCACCTTTCCTTTCATTATTATCTATTGTCTTTCTATTGTTGCATCAGCCCTTTATTTTGTAGGAAGAGGTCGCCATTCTGGTCACGGCGTATGAACAGCCCGTTATCTAGCCAAGAGACCATTATTAGACAAAGGTTTTTGATAATGTCCTCTAGCTCACATAACGTCGTCTGTCCTATAGTAACCTCTTCCAAAAATATTGAGCGGATGAACAACAAAAAAGACAATAGAAACAATGAAAAGAAAAGTGGATTACCTACGAAAAGTAGCATCACCTATCGGATTAACACTTCCGAGTAAACATCACATTAACCGATTTAAGTAGGCCTAGCAAAAGTAACACGATCAATAGTTATTCAATTGTGGATGAATTCCTGATCGTGAAGTAGGCTTAATCTTCAATGATTGTGTTATAATGCACACCTGAAGGCACAATCAAATATTAGTATTTTAATACTGAAAGGATAGTGTTAACCCTTTTAATATGAAATTTATCAAGCGCTGTAATGTGATATTTAATAAATGAAAATACATTTTTGGAAATGAAATGAGTCAGATAATCCATTTTGGTACTAAAATGCTGATTTTTACATTTTTAAATCATTTCAAAACTAAACATTTGCATGTAAAAATAAACCAGAAGAGAAGTGTCTTAGGGACGCACCATTCGATACTCAGGGGAGGGGGGGAGGGGGGGAGGGGGGGGGGGGGGGGGGGGGGCATGGAAGTTTAAAAAAAGAACTTTGCCCACTATCCAGGAGAAAAAACAACTTTGCCCACCAACCAGGAAGAAAAGAAAGATGACCCACTGCTGATTTTTTTTTTTTAAAGATGACTCGCCCAACTCAATGGTAAGAAAAACAATAAAACCTAAAAAAAAAAGAAGATTGCAGCCTTTGCCCCCAAAAATTCCAAAATTTTGATTTTTTTTTTTTTTAAACCTCCAAAATCAAATTTCTTGGGTCAAAAGTTTAAAAAAAATAAAACTTTTTAATGTAACAACTAAAAAATGTTCCAGAGAACATGTCTTACGATGAATTTGGTACAATTTCAGCATATTTTGTTTGACCCAAAATGTAATTTTGGAGGTTAAAAAAAAAAATCACATTTTAGTGTCTCAATAGTATGATCAAGCAATTTTGGGCATTTTGTATTCAAAAATAATTTTGTTAGCTTGCCCAAAATGAATTTGGTCAAAAGAAATATTTTTGGTGATTTCCTCAACAAAAGCAACATTTTTGGTCAAAATTGATGCCAAAAATTGATTCTCTGACCCAAATTCTTTCCAAAAATGGATACTTTTATATGCATTTGATTAATAGTTCAAAAATTACAGCACTCGATAAATTCAACAAATCCCATTAAAAATTTCCTTGAGCAGATGATGAAAAAGGCCAAAAGGTGAGAAAAAAAGGGGGGGGGGGGAATCACATGTTGGCAATTTTTGGTCAAATTGGCACTATATTAGTGTCTTAATAGTATAATCAAGCAATTTTGGGCATTACTCAAAAATAATGTTGTTAGTGACGGTTAGCTTGTCCCATATAAATTTGGTCACAAAAGTGTATTTTTGTGATTTTCTCAACCCCAAAAAACAATTTTGGTCAAAATTGACGCCAAAAATGGATTCTCTGACCCAAATCCCTTCCAAAAATGTGTACTTTTATATGCATTTGATTAATTTGATTAATAGTTTAATAATTACAGCGTTCACAAAATTCAAAAAAATAATTCCTGTCAACCCTCACAACAAGACATTTATCAAGCACTGTAACTTTTTAACTAGTAATATGATGTATTTAGTATACATTTTTGGAAAGAAAATGAGTCGGATAATCCAGTTTTTTGTATCAAATTTCACCAAAAATACTGATTTTTTTTTCAATTTTTGACCAAAGAAAGAAAAAAATTGGGGGCACAAAATTTCAAGACGTCGATTTGGGGAATCGAAAAGCAACTAGTATAAAAAAGAGGTGGTGCCAGCATCAGAACAATTATTTTATTTTTTTCGGGGGGGGGGGGGGGGGGGGGGGGTAAGAGAACATTTGTTGGTTCGCGCACAAAATGCAAAAAGTCTGAAAATGTAAGTTAAATGTATGTAAATTAGTTCAAATGGTCGATGATTTGGGGTTGAAAAGGGGGTACATCGTGGAGGGAGGCAAGTGTGCGGAGGTGTGTGGAAGTGGGAAAGGGCGTGACTGTTGGCATTTTCTTTTTCGTGTTAATCTATACGCAGCTGAACTTGATTCTGAAATTATTCGCATTGAAATTTGATATAGAGGGCCTTACAAATCATCATGTATTACCTGCCATGGTACAACATAATAATGTAATAGTATGATACAAAATCATAGATCAACTCACGTTCTGTAGTTTCTTGTCAACAATCGCATGTAGACCTATATAAAGGCATTTTCCAAGTATATCCAACCATACAACGTGCGTATAATTCGTTGTTATCGGTGATGTTTTTTACACAAATCATACAGTATTTAAAACTGTCATTGACATGCAATAGGCTTCTTGACTTCAGCATGAGCATTGCTTTGGTAATACACTTCGAGATTGTAAATAGAGCTCAAAATTGGTACCACCTGTTACATCTAACTGATTCCAAAATACAATGGTCGGATCAATACGACTAAAGATTATGCTAAATTCGTTTATATCAATTTTTAAATCAGTTAAATCCATGTGTGTACCACCTATAGTATTTCATGGTTTGCTAACTTCAAGGAGGTTGTATATTACGTCATGGGTACTAATCACTAGACCAACATTATATATAGTCTCTTGCAAAGTTTAGCGATGTCAAAATTAGTATAACAGACACCTTCATGTTATTACTAGATCAATTGTACAATTTTGATTATATAACTTACAAATTATCATCTTTATTTATTTGTACCGTTACCATGGTTACGGTGTATCAACATGTATGAAAGATAAAACACTCATAGTAGACCATCAGCAATAATAATGGGCGCCGGCGCGCCACTTTTGCAGGCTCGGGCCTGCGGCCTCGCCTGCAAAAGAGGCTTGCCGGGCGCCCATTATTATTGCTGATGGTCTACTACTCGTCCTTTATCTAATACATAAATGTTTAGACCAATTTTCAAAAACCACTTTACTAAATAATCGTTATTCAATTAAGGCACACCTAAAAGACATCATCAAATCATATTGAAAACAGAAAACCGCATTGAAATACCTCTTCAACTTTTTAAATGATGACATTTTGTTTTTTCTTGAAAAAACTGAAAATTTGGACAATTTGGCACTTTTTTGAAATAACAACACTTCTGTTTGTGTGCAATTTTAAAAACAATTATTCCATACATTTAACGTTTTCTTCATTGCATTTCATTAAGGACATTCCTATCAATGTTTTATTATGATAAAAGAACCATATTTCTACCATTTTGGCTTATAAAATAGTGAATTATATTCAAATTTCCGGAAACTACCGGAAATTACCGGACATTTCCGGAAATTACCGAGGGCCATAACTTTTGACCCGAACATGCTAACGATGTAGAACAAAGTGCAACAGATGTATTTCGTAACTCTCTTTCATGTTCTGCACCTAACTCAATTTCGACAAAAAGTGGAGTTGATCCCTTTTGGAATAGAGCTCTTCAAATAGGGGACGTAGGGTAATTCTAAACACCACGATAACCGTAAGCAAGCGATAAAGGGCGTAATGTAACTATACAATAGAATAAAGGACAATTCATTGTATTACACCGTAGACGTGGTGCAGGGTTGGGACCTAAGTACACTAATTACATTTGTACACGTCTGTATTGTAGTGCTGAAGTAGTGTACAGGTATAATAACAGATGTTTTTTTTCTTCAAATCTAATGTTGTCAAAATGTATTTTAAATGATAGTTTGTGTGCCGAACAACACACACGTAATGTGTGCGCGCGTGCGCAAAAGCAAGTATAAAATTTAGCTGGAAATTGGTAACAAAGCACGTACTACATCATGCAGAAACGGCAAAATATATATCAATCGCTTGAAATCGAGTATGGGGTAATTACGGCCAGTAAAGCTCCAACTTGGTTGGTATTCCCGTTTTATTGGCAGAAATAGAACTGTAAAATGATATGCATTAGGGGTTAAAAATGACGGCAGAGGGCGCCATGTTGAAAAGATCTGTTACTATACCCAAGGGGCTAAACATGGACCAGGAAAACACACTGAAACCGAGGAAAACACACCGAAACATATTTCTGTAAAACACCAGTATTTATTAAAAATATTAAAAAAATGTTAAAAAATTATTGTTGCAAGACTCCTGGTCACTTGCTGCTCATTCTACTTTATTCCAATTAAGCTTGCTGGTATCGTAAGTACACACTGGCAACACAAAAACCCCATCAGGATCGGCGCGTCGACTTGCTTCTTGAAAAGCCGTACATTTCTCTAATATTAAATTGCAATTAAAGGTATATTATGCGATCTTTTCCAGAGAACGCCCTCAATCCTCGATAAAAAAATTGAAAGCAGATTTTCTTGCAGATTTACATTTCTGATCATAAACCGTACATACATTCCAAGTTACAGTGCGATACGATTCTTAATTACTTCAAAATCATAGTTTTAGAGTGAAAATAAACTGTCGGTTTTTTACTCTAAAGTCACTCTAAAACTATGATTTTGAGGTAATTAGGAATCGTGTCGCTCTGTAACTTGAATATATTCATGATTTATGATCCGAAATGTTAATCTGCAAGAAAATCTAAAAATGGAAAAGATCACATAATATGCCTTTAATTCAAATATCATATTTCAGTGGAAAAAAACATTTGTACAGTATAAGTTAAATTTATTGAATATAGTCTTGTAATTTGTAAGAGATGAATGAATTATGATATTTTTTTGTAATGAATAATAATTAGTAATATGAATATTCATGATTAATTTGGGATCCTCTTGGATCATCTCGGTTCAACCTGGACCATTTCAGTTCAATCTGGATCCTTCATATTGCTAATTAATATTCATATTGCTAATTAATTATTTAATTATTCATATTGCTAGTGAATATTCATATTGCAAATTAGTATTCATGACAAAATTATAATTTATTAATATCTCTTTACCCCGATTTTAGACTATATTCAATATTTTAACCCCAATGGCCGCCCATACAACGTCGTTCCGTCGGGTGGAAAACTTGGCCGACCCGTCGCAGCGCCGCAATTCAAATATCATATTTCAGAGGGAAAAAAGCATTTGTACAGTATAAATTAAATTTCCAATGTTTAAGTCATAAAACAACGTCATAGTTTTACAAAAATAAAGACAAAAGAAAAGGTGACCCTAGTGAGATTTGAACTCACGGTAATCACGGTAATAAAAGCATAATTATTGTAGCGCCTTAGTCCGTTCGGTCATCAACGCAGATACGAATTGAAGAGTCAAAGAATAAAGAAATACCTAATACTTATTTAATTGCCGTTATTTCCCCAGCAAATCATAAAACTATAATATAAGGCCAGAATATCGTCAAGTATTATATATTATTGCCTATGACTATCCCTTTTCTACCATTTCGAATCAAAATTAAGGTGTATAACATGAAATTTCGAGCTAAACACATGATTAAAAGGTGTCATTTAGGCCATCGGGTGGTGAATTGAGCGCAAGGGATCATGGGGGAAAAGGTGTCATTTAGGCCATCGTGTGGTACCCCGGGACTCGATATACTGGTGAAATCTATTATACCTAAAATGGCTCACAAACTCACGATTCACACTCATTTCTTTTTTGAATTCGTAAACGACTCTCGAATGGATAGTATATTATATATTATTTCCATTCCGTGAGCGCTAGTTGCGAGTTTGGGTAACATGAGGGGGTTCGTGCTAAAACACGACACTCGATTGAATAATAGATAGATTTTACGACCACATTTGGGTGCTTATTACCTATTTGGGCTACATCCGGGAGGCCAAGTAATTATTATTGAAATTAATAATGGGCATGAACTGGCAGTGTTCTTGTCCAACAACCAAAGCCACGAAAGGCCACGAAAACAAAACCTTTTCAAAGGACGTGTTGGTTCGGGGACGCACTTACCCCACGCACTTACCCCCACCCCCCCCCCCACCCATCCCCACCCCCACCCCCACCCCCACCCCCACCCGCTCTTTAAAAAAAATCGGAATATCCACCCTCCCGCTCTCAAAAACTTATTTTTGACGAACAAACACCGCCCCGACCGACCGACCGACCGACCGACCCTACCTGAGAGAGGTCCGTTAGCACTACAGAAGAGGCTTTTTGTTGTCGCCTGAAGGTGCATTTTACAAATCAAGAGGCTACTAAATGTGTTGCATTTCCCTTTCTATACGCGGTACAACGCAACAAATACAACCATGTTCGGCCTAAAAATTCAAATTCCATAGGATTGTGTACTAAATGGTAATCATAATGGCTAAACACAGGTGTTCTGAAAATGCTGTTAAAACGAAGTCAGTGAGTACAGTGACCCCCATTTTACTCAAGATTTTATAATCAAGATTGTTATTTTCAATCAAGATTCCTTTTTCTAATCAAGATTCTATTTCATAATCATTCAAACTTTGTTCACACAGTGAATATAAGAAAGTTCTATCGAGAAACATCTATCTGGTGGAAACCCCTTAAACCTTTGATTCCTTATATTGCTACAGCTTGTAGTTTATTTTTTTTCTTACCTTGACATTCACCAGGTGAAATGACCATCGACATCGTCGACCAGTAGAATGCAATCAGTATTCCTACCCAATCCATGGTGTCCAGTACAACGAGCGGATGATATTTAGACAAAGTTTACATCAGCCTGTATGCATATGTTCCACTTATCCAATCCAAGATGTCCAGTACAACGAGCGGTTAATATTTAGACAAAGTTTACATCAGCCTGTATGTATGTGTTCCATTGATATCCAATTCAAGATGTCCAGTACAACGAGCGGGTGATATTTAGACAAAGTTTACATCAGCCTGTATGTATGTGTTCCATTGATATCCAATCTAAGGTGTCTAGTGCAACTAGCGGATGATATTTAGACAAAGTTCACATCAACCTGTATGTATATATGTGTTCCATTTATCCAATCCAAGGTGTCTAGTACAACGAGCGGATGATTTTTTTACATTTTTTTTACATCAGCCTGTATGTATGCATACCATTGATATTCAATCTATGGTGTACAGTACAACGAGCGGGTATGTAGACAAAGTTTATATCAGCCTGTATGTACGTGTTCTATTGATGACGAGAAGAGGTAAACTGGACTAATACGCGCATCACTTTAGCATCATATGAATACAGATTGGTTGCTATAGTATTTGAATACTAAATTAACCGAAGTGGTGGCACGCTATCGGTATAGGTTTTTTTTCTTCTGAGCAGTTTTATATCATGCTTTTTGCATGAACTGTTCATTTTTTGTAGGTCGTCAGTAGGAGAGTCCTTATGGATGCATCCTTCGTGTGTGTCAGTCGGGGTGTGTGTGTGGGAGGGGAGGTGGGGGGGGGGGGGGGGGGGGTAAGTCTGTCAGTAAGTCTGTCAGTCAAACATTTAGTATACACTTTTTTGTTTTCTCCATTTCTTTTTCATACAAAGTCCAACAGTGACCTAACTTGGTACAAAGATGCAACATGGGAACTTTCATAATGTCAATGAGCTCAAAGGTCACATATCAAGATTAAAGGTCATCTGAGGCAAAGTTGTAAAATAAGCTGGAAGCATCAACAAATGGGATTTCTTTTTCATACGTACAAAGACCGATTGCAACCAAAACTTGGATCATACATGGAACATGAAAACTTCCATATGTCAATGAGGTCAAAGGTTACATAATAAGGTCAAAGTTCATCTAAGACAAAAAATAAGATGAAAGCATAAAAAAATGACATTTCTGTTTTATAAAAAGACTGATCACGTTGTAAAATAGACCGAAATCATCCAAACATACAAAAAAACAATTGGTACCATCCATTTGCAAACATTATTATGCATTAAGAATCTTCCGTCCTATTCTTTCAATGCGTTTTTAAAAACCTATTATTCTGCGCATTATATCAGCTGGAGCGATATTAGCCACCAATCTTTGTAACACTTGGAGATTTCTTTAACACATTAAAGCTTACTAGCCAATAATATCCACCATTCACGTCAATAACTTCCCTGCATCGTTGAAAAGTGCCACTTTTCAGAAAACATCATTTTGGGGAAATGTGACTGTTTTGGGAAAAGTAAACATGTTATAGATGGTGTGACCGGTGACGTAGTGCCCGGCAGTATGCATGCGCACCTATAGGGAATGTGCTTTAATTCACACTTGATTGATCATTACTTACAATGCTTACGGTGTAATAGTGCAGTAGTCATGGTCTGCATCCCTAAGCACAGTGAGAGACCAGGCACTAAATCTGGTTGCCCGGCAGTATGCGTACGCACCATAAATGCATGTGCCTTTAAAATTGGCGCTCAGTGATGCGTGTTTTGCTTTCGAATAGTATGTATGCAGTAGTCATGGACTAGTACCTCTAGCATGTCTTTAGACCAGGCGCCAATCAATTTGTAATCACTACTGATGTAAACAACGGTCACCTCATCTATAGCAGCAAAATTACAGCGCTTTGAGCCCTTTGGAAAAGGCGCTATATAAATACTGATTATTATTATTATTATTATTATTATTATTAGTATTATTATTAGTAGTAGTAGTATTATTACCTTTAAAGGTACGTTAGGGGGAAAGAGGTTTTTGTTATTCATTCATTATTACGTTAGGTCGAAAATACTGTTTCCCCCTAACGTAATTTCTTTCATAAACAATAATGCGCTTTATTCCGTTATAAATAACAAAGTAAATTACTATTCATGAGCTAATTAATTATGCAAATTTATTCAAATATTCAATAAATTTGCATAATTTGTACGACGGGCTGTCTCTAACAGTGACTAAAGACAATTATGCAAAATTTGTGAATATTTGAATAAATTAGCATAATTAATTAATTTATGTAAATGGATGTTATTGTTAGTTAATCTCATGTAATTTTTCCCCTTATGGTTATCATTAGCGTTATTATTATTATTATTATTATAATTATTATTATTAGTATTATTATTATTGTTATTATTATTATTATTATACGGCTAAAAGGCGTTTAAGGCGAAAGAGAACAATGCGATTTATTCCGTCTTTTGTTCGTTATTATTATTATTATAATTGAAAAGGGTAAACTTTGTGTGAGTAGCCAATCGTTTTCCCTTTTCGGAAGTATTTCCAATCTCTCAAAAGGCTTAATTATGTGTGTCTATGCAAACAAATCCGTATAGGATCTTGAAAAGTGCCACTTTTTCTGAAAACATCATTTTTGGGAAATGAGACTATTTTGGGAAAAGTACCGGTAATGATATTGAAATGCAAAAACTTTATATGAGTTGATGTTAACCACGACCTAGGAAATTGTTAAAAGATATTCCCATAAAGTATTTTCAAAATAGTGTTTAGCTCATGCACCTATATGGGGTGAAATGAGCTATTGGTATACCGATGCGTGTATCTGGTTATGTCTATCTGTCTATCAACATTTTCAAAATGCTTCTTTTCGAAGATAAAATCAATGGATTGTATTGATACTTGGACACAATTATGATGGGGGACTATGAGTGGTATTAGTATAAACAAATCGTGTAAGATTATACGTCTAAGGTAACACGTAGTACGTGTAAGGTCTCACGTAGAACGTGTAAGGTTAGACGTCTAAGATACGCCTAAAGATAACATTTTCGTTTTATTCCTTCAAAAAAATTGCCACTTTGGATTTGATATTTGCGAAAAAGTATCAATCAAACAAACCCGGGAGTGGAGGGTATGGGAGGATGGAAAAATAATGACAAAATCATATTGGATATCCAACAAGCTTATGCTATTTACGGAATAAACCATAGTAAACTATATTTGCTCATCTTCGACGTGTAAGATGTTATCTTAGACGTATAACCTTACATCTACTACCTTGTTACCTTATACGTATTATCTTACACGTTTTGTTTATACTATGGTCACTTATAGGGGACATGTGACGTGATTAAGCGAAATGAGTAACATGTCGGCAGTTTTCTATTTTAATATTTGTCCATGATTCAAAAGCAGGTAGAAACCACTAAAATCGAACTCTAGTTTTCGACGGATTTTCACGAAAGTTGGGTGGAAGGATCCTGGAATGGGGGTTCCTTCCTCTGTTCCCTGTTCATTATTGTTTGGTCATTTAAGGGGTCAAATTTTAAACAGGTCAAATTTTAAACAGCCCAAATGTCAAAACTAAAACTGTCACGGTATTGGTCTTAGTCAAAGATCAAATTGTCCGACCGTTGACTTACAAGTTACAGCACAAAACTTTGACGATCGCCATTTTTAGGCCAGGAACGTCCCCATTTATACAGATAGACCCACATTAGTATCGGTGCTTCTTTGCGTTGCAGAACTGTCGGTCTAATTCCTGGAAATTCTTTTTCATTTAGCGTAATAACAAAACGTGTGCTATCGGAACCAGTCGCCATTTTTTAACACAATGACCTGATGACATCGTAAAACCAAAAATTAGTCTCTACTACATTTTCTGCACGCTACACATGCGGTCGCTACAATCGGCGTATTAGCACGCTTTAAATGTGTTAAAGAGGTAGGCAACCAACTGACCAAGTTCGAAGGATATTGGTCTGGCAGATATCGCTCCAGCTGACATAATGTGCAGAATAATAGGTGTTTACCAATGTATTGGAAGTAGAGGACGGAAGATTCGAACTGCATAATAATGTTTGATATTGGACTTGGTTTCAATCGGTCTTGGTATTTTTGGATGTTTTCAGCTTATTTTAAAACTTGATCTCAACTGATCTTTGACCTTGAAATGCGACCTATGACCTCATTGACATATGAAGGTTGCCATGGTTGGGTTGGTTGCAATCAGTCTTTGCATGAAAAAGAAATGTCATTTAAAAAAAATGTTTTTAGCTTATTTTACATTTTTGCCTCCGATGATCGTTGACCTTGATATGTGACCTTTGACCTCATTGACATATGAAGGTTCCCCTGTTGCATGGCCGATCCAAGCTTGGTCAGTCTCTGCACGAAGAGAAATTGGCATTTTTATGTTTTCAGCGTATTTTACAACTTGACCTCAGATGACCTTTGACCTTGATATGTGACTTGATAATTGCAAAATACACCAAACCACAATCAGAACTCCCCACTACTCATTGTGATCTACATTTATATATAGTTGGTGTGTTTTTTAAAACCTTACCTAAACTGACCACAGCGGTAATATTTTAGAGAATAGGGGATTCCAGTAATGATTTCTTGAGAAAGGGAGTCCCTAAGGGTAAGTTCTAGGCTACTTTCATGCAGAATTACACAATCCAGTAAAACATTAAGATTATTTACAGTAGACTTGCAAATTAAATCTTGTTTTCCATTAAACTTAACATGTTACGCCTATAATTTTGTTAACCCTAACCATCCTCAATGCCGCAAATGTGCACGGTAAAGTCTGTCTGTGCCAGCTGGCGTGGCACTTTTTCGATGAAATAATGGCCCCAGGCTACATAGTCGGGCCAATACACTGACCCGAGTATGGTTGGCCCCCGTGGCGCACTGGTAGAGCGTTCGTCTGACAACCGAGAGGTTGTGGGTTGTGGGTCCGCGTTTTTGTCGTTGAAAAAAAATTTCTTCAAAATGTGACTTCGGAGGTTAGGGTTAACGGAATTTTTTTTTCTCTTTTTTTTTTTTTCTTCAAAATTTTCCATGTATGATTTTATTAACCCTAACCATCCTCAATCCCGCAAATGTGCACGTTAAAGTCTGTCTGTGCCAGCTGGCGTGGCACTTTTTCGATGAAATAATGGCCCCAGGCTACATAGTCGGGCCAATACACTGGCCCGAGTGCTCGAGTATGGTTGGCCCCCGTGGCGCACTGGTAGAGCGTTCGTCTGACAACCGAGAGGTTGTGGGTTCGAGCGCCACCTTTTTTGTCCGCGTTTTTGTCGTTGAAAAAAAAATTCTTCAAAATGTGACTTAGGAGGTTAGGGTTAATGAACTTGTTAAGAAAAAGCCAATTTAAGACCAAATATAACTACAGGTGCATTAATGTAACGTGAACATTTTGAATTCTGATAGTGGCATTTGTTTCATTGGCACTGAAAATTCAATTTCTTTTCTGCGTTTTTTATTTTTGTTCAGGGGTTTACAGACTTGTATGCACTATTTAATCATGAAATATGATAAATAATTGTCATACTTGAAGAAAACATCAAGCGTCCAGTCAGTATTTTGGTCAACATTTAAGATTGTTGAAATGCAAGATATAAGCCTGCCGAATTCGGCACCCTTGCATTCAAAATATTCAAACCTTCGGAGGCCCCCATAAACAATCTTGGAATGAAATGAAATTTCACTGGAGGAATTATTTTGACCAATGGCATGTTATAAGACTAGACACAGAACAATTGCTCACTAAAGGGGCACCAGATGCACCATACCATTGAATCCACGTTTTAAATTTGTCTTGTTTAGTGACATTGACCTTGATGAGAGGCAATCCATATACATCTTTGAATAGATTTTGAAAATGTGCAATTTGTTTCAAAATTTCAAATCATCAAAAAGTGTCACTTTTGATAAAAATGTATTTCTAAGTAGCAAACCAATTTTGTTTCACTTTATTAGTAACATTATAAATTATAAGTTATACATATCATTTTATTATATGAACCACCTGAAAAGCTATCAATTTACCAGAATAACATGCCATGTCCACCAAAACAAAAAATGCAATACAACATGTTATTAAAAATAGATTTAATATGGGTAAATTATTTCTTCTTCACTCCGCACGTTTGAGAATTGTTTTAATGGTGTGTTTATAAATTAAGTTGCCATGGAACCTGGCAAAAAATCATAAAATAAATACCAAAGGTGCATCCATTTTGATCATACATGACCTTCATTAAGATTTCCGACTGTCTTTCATCTGATTTTATTTGTTATTTTGGTCATGATAAAATAGCCGTAAGGCAATGCGAAACATGATCCGATTAGATTTTTAATACTCAAATTCAACTTAGGATTATTAGGATAATACTGTAAAAATGCATATTTGTCAAGATATTGACGAAAATGTCAATCAAATCATCTAGTCCGGTATATAAATCTGAAACTTTTTGTCATAATTAATTTGCTTAAGAGTGACTAAATTGCTTACATGATAGAAAATTCAAGCATTGTTATTTTAATTTTACAATTTTAGAAATTGCCATTTTTGGACCAAAATTGGGGTGAAATTTAAAATAAAATAAAATCCTTTTAGGTAAAAAAAATAATTTCTTATTATTGTTATTGGTATTTTATTCAGAAGCATCTCGTGGCCCGCAAGCCAAATTACATGCTAATTATACAATATTAAAATTACGATATAAAAATGCACATTAACAACATCAAAATATTGCACTTGTAGGATTGAATCAAAAATTACAAATAAAGATATATTAAAGATAAAATGTACACAAATTAAGAAACAACAAATGTCAAACTTCATGGATCTTTACTGCACGACCAGTCGTAAGAGATAATGGGTACCTAATCATTTAAAATATTGACAAAATAAGGAACAGGACTTTTTGGAAACGTTGAGTCCTACAATGAAATTGGGTCAAGTTGCCACTATTACGAAGTGATCTGTCATGACACTCCAGTCTGGTAGGAGGGAGGAGAGATTTTGTCCTCTCTTTTTTAGGAAGCCCTTCAGCAAATCTTCGACAATGCTTCTCCTCCTTCCAGACAAGGTGCCAAAATGGCAATTACCCAAGGCTTCATCATAAGACTCATACTTATTCCCAAGTATGGTTCTACAAGCCCTTTTTTGGATGGATTCCAAGTCCTTTGATTGTTTGACAGAAATAGTTGAGTGCCAAACTACATCAGCGTATTCAAGAATCGGTCTTACATAGCCACCGTATACTACACAGAGCTTTTTGCTGCTAAAACCAAAACGTTTGAGGGTTCGCAGCATGAACAACCTTTGATTGGCTTTCTTAAGCATATTGTCAACCTGTGTGTTCCACTTAAGGTCGTTTTGGAGAAACAGGCCTAAAACCTTGGCTTCAGCAACGCGGGGGAGTGGATCGATCGGTACCGATTCTTAAATCACACTGCAGGGGAGTTTTGCCAAAATATACCTGAAGGGCCTGACACTTGGAGGGATTCAACTATGTGCAAATGTCAAGTCACCAACATACTTTAAATATCTCGAGTTTGCATTTTCACCAGCTTCATTAATGAGGATTTGGAAACCAATGGGGTCTAATTTGGTGCCTTGAGGAACCCCACCACGAAGTGTAACATAATCGGAGAGAGCATTATTGTATCTCACACATTGTTGACGATTATGGAGGAAATGACAAATCCAGGGAATGATTGTCCTTGGAATTCCCATGGAAATCATTTTTCAATGAGATTAGGTGAAAACCATTTATTAAAAAGTATCAGTTAAAGATTAGGCTATATATACTAAATTTACAAAAATCCCCAAAATTGCCACAACAATTCGCGCTCAAATGTCCATGCTCCGCAATATGAGGCCACCAGTTCAAAACGCGTGGCTATAATGAATAATTCAACGAGAGTTAATTTTGTCAGTAAGATGACGGTGTGAAAATACGCTGAACTCAACCCAGATCTAAACAATAGGCCTAAATGATGGACGTGTCAATTACATTGAATGAAACGCTTCGTATGATGCCATTAAGGTTATCAATTATCCGTTATTGTAAAGACGTGTGCATAATGCGTGCAATTTTGTAATCCGGAACTGGTCCAATTTTATTAAGTGGAGCCGGTGTTGAGTAAATGACGTGTAATGAATAATTAAACAATTATTAAAATAGGCTTAGATCTGAATCATTTATTCTTATCAAAGGTATATAATTTTTGATATTTTATTCAAGAAATTGCAAGAAATGCTTAAAGGCGAAAGGGAGGTTCCTAGAGAATGCGAGGTCCGGCCTTGCTCCAGGTTGTAAGTTTTCAGCCAGGGCGAGGATGCAAGCCGAGGAACTACAAAAAGCACTCATGAACGAGTTCCTGGACCTGTGGGTGACGGACATGGAGGAAGTTGTTTCGCCGGACGCACTGAGCCACGTGGAATCCGACATGAAGAGAGCCGAGGAGAAGATGAAAAAGAACATCCCAGAAGAAGAAGTGAAGACAGCACTAACTTACTTTCTCAACGAATGCTTCGCCATGAACAAGAACATAGACAACCTGATCGAGCAGCGACGACAGCCCAAGAAAAGAAAACAGAACTACCAACAGAGCCGAGAAGACCACCCAGCGAAAAGAAGCCGGCAAGATAATCGTCGGTACAACCCCAACCATCGCCGGGGTAACTGGCAGAGACCAGCTAAGCAGCAGAGGCAGTAAAAACCTCTGATCATCTCAACGGCTCTTTTCAGAGCCACCCTTCAACAGAGGCAGCAATGACTTCTGATTTCAACGGCTCTTTTCAGAGCCACCCTTTCTTCCAAAAAGAGATTTGTGAAGTGTCAGAGTATTATTAAATTACTTATTCAAAGTTACGAATAATAAATTTAAATTTAAATTCGTTATTTAATAAAAACTTAAAAGCAAACAATAAGCTTTGAGTCATCATATAAAATAAAAAGCCTACGTCCTCTCTCCAATAAAGTTACATTTTTAAAGCAAGTCAGCTTTTGAGTGAACTGGGTCTCAAGTTTGTGAAACCCCTCCTTTCCGTGTGTTTATTCAAAGAATTGAATTTACATCTTAAAGCAAGAAAGCTTTCTTTTTTGAACGGAACATTTGTTTGTTCCTCTAAACCATGTCTCATTCATAAGAATGATTAAAAACATTCTTTATTATTCAAAGAAACGAATAACATCCATTCCTGTAAAGTTTTACGGGATAAACCTAATGTATCACTTTAAGTAATGATTATACTTTCAGTGCAGTTTTTACGAAATAAAACTATGATATCTTTCAGAAAGATAATTTGATTGAATCTGAAAAGTTCCCACCCGACATAGTTTTTGCCGCGTGGCGCCTATTCTTAATCGGTGTTTTAAATGGAGCTATTTCATTTAGTCCGAAAGCAGGTACCCTTGGTATCCTCCCAGCATTTATAATACTATCAGATTCATTACATGACTTCAACTGCCGGAAAGCTCAGGCATGGGTTACATGCAACAAACTTGACAATATCTGGAAGTCAAAACTTGATAGAAACATCAAAATCAAGATTTTCAGGGCATATACGAGTATAGAAAATATCCTACTTTATGGCTCAGAAACCTGGACGGTAACTCAAAGGTTTGAGGATAAAATTAATGGATGCTACACAAATCTACTTCTACAGCTCCTGTCAGTCACTATGAGAAAGAGATGATGATGATGATGATGATGATGATGATGATGATGATGATGATGATGATGATGATGATGATGATGATGATGATGATGATGATGATGATGATGATGATGATGATGATGATGATGATGATGATGATGATGATGATGATGATGATGATGATGATGATGATGATGAATTAATGAATTATAAATAGCTAATTAAATAATTTATTATAACTTATTAATTTGTTTATTTATGTTTAAGTTATTAATTAAAATTCATTATTAATTAATATTAATTGATTGATTAATTGATTGATTGTTTCATTTTTATTTATTCTTATTTATTCATTTTTTAACCTGTTATTGATTAATTATTATTTATTTATTTATTTATTTAATGAATTAGTTAATATATTTATTCATTTATTTTAAAATAATTAATTTCAATTGATTGATTTATTATTTAGCATTTTATTTATCCATTCGTTCATTTAGTTAGTTATTCATTTATTCAATCGTTTATTATTTTTATTCAAATATATCACAGTCCAAAAACGTATCTACGCGAACGGATAAAAACAACTGACTTTAGTCCTATATTTATAAATAAATAATGAAAGGATGTCAAAAAGTCAAGTGTAAATCCATTACCATGGTTAACACAACTGTTTGTAAAAACATGGTTGATTGGTTAGATCGGCCAAGTGTCTTTTACTGATGCCAAAAGAGGCCTGCATCGCAATGCAATTCTCCACGTCTTGTATCGATAATGTTCTTCTATGCGGAGTTGTATCTTACTAGCGGGCGGGCCCGCTAGATGAGTAAACCTGGGGGTTAATATTTTGGGTTCGATGAGTAAACCTGGGCGGTTAATACTTTTTTTTAGAAGTACTGCATTTTTTGGAGGGTGGAGATGGGACACTAAATGAATGTCCCTTAATTGTGTTGCTTAACTTCGTGGACTCAGTATGACGGTCAAGCGGGCACATGGAAGACTTTCCCGATGAACTCCTAGATGTTATGCCACTAATTTACATCTTTTATTCTATAACTTATAACATGGGGTGTAATTTGTCGTATCATGTCAATTTGTAGGCTTAATTATGTACATCAATGGCTACAGGCGATTTGTTTTTTGTACAGCCTACAGGGGCGGATTTAGGAGGGGGCGCGGTGACACGGCGCCTTTTTGACAGGGCGCCTCCGCCCCCTTATTTTTGACAGGGCGCCTGCGCCCTCCCCCTTATTTTTGGTAGTGCGCCTTTTTCACAGGGCGCCTGACTTTGTGTGGGCGCCCAGGCGTCCCCTATTATACCATTAAATGATGTATGAATGGTAAAACCATGATTATTGAAAACATTTGCTCCTTCTTTAAAATGAATATTGTGTTCAGAAATGGCTGCAAATCGATGACTTTGAGGTATATGTAATAAAATAGCCAAGGGGGCTCTGCCCCCTTCAACCCACGCAAGGGCCTCTGACCACTTCACACCCGTAAGGGCCTGACGCCCCTTGATCCCAGATTTGGCGCCCCTCCTATTGAGAAATCCTGGATCCACCCCTGGCCTAGGCCCACGTTATGAACAAATAGGGTACGTGGGGTAATTCTAAACACCACGATAACCGTAAGCAAGCGATAAAGGGTGTAATGTAACTATACAATAGAATAAAGGACAATTCATTGTATTACACCATAGACCTGGTGCAGGGTTGGGACCTAAGTACACTAATTACATTTGTACACGTTTGTATTGTAGTGCGGCTGAAGTAGGTATAATAACTGATGGGTTTTTTACAAATTTAATGTTGTCAAAATGTATTTTGAAATGATAGTTTGCGTGCCGAACAACACACACGTAATGTGTGCGCGCTTGCGCAAAAGCAAGTATAAAATTGAGCTGGAAATTGATAACAAAGCACGTACTACATCATGCAGAAACGGCAAAATATATATCAATCGTTTGAAATCGAGTATGGGGTAATTACGGCCAGTAAAGCTCCAACTTGGCTGGTATTCCCGTTTTATTGGCAGAAATAAAACTGTAAAATGATCTGCATTAGGGGGTTACAAATGGCAGCAGAGGGCGCCACGTTGAATAGATATTTTACTATACCAAAGGGGCTAAACATGGACCAGGAAAACACACTGAAGCCGAGGAAAACACACCGAAACATATTTCTGTAAAACACCAGTACTTGTTTAAAATATTTAAAAAATATTAAAACATAATTGTGGCAAGACTCCTGGTCACTTGCTGCTCATTTTACTTTATTCCAATTAAGCTGGCTGGTATCGTAAGAACACACCGGCAACATAAAGAACCCCGTCGGGATCGGCGCGCCGCGCCGTCCTTGCTTCTTGAAAAGCCGTACATTTCTCTAATATTAAATTGCAATTAAAGGTACATTATGTGATCTTTTCCAGGGAACGCCCTTAATCCTCGAAAAAAAATTGTAAGCAGATTTTCTTGCAGATTTACATTTCTGATCATAAACCGTACATACATTCCAAGTTACAGGGCGATACGATTCTTAATTACTTCAAAATCATAGTTTTAGAGTGAAAATAAACTGTCGGTGTCTGCGCCGACAACTTATTTTTACTCTAAAGTCACTCTAAAACTATGATTTTGAGGTAATTAGGAATCGTGTCGCTCTGTATCTTGGAATATATTCATGATTTATGATTCGAAATGTAAATCTGCAAGAAAATCTATTTTCCAAAAAAAATCATGAATAGAGGACGCTCCCTGGAAAAGATCACATAATATGCCTTTAATTCAAATATCATATTTCAGTGGGAAAATAGCATTTGTACAGTATAAATTAAATTTATTGAATATAGTCTTGTAATTTGTAAGAGATGAATAAATTATGATATTTTTTTGTAATGAATATTAATTAGTAATATGAATATTCATGATTAATTTGGGATCCTCTTGGATCATCTCGGTTCAATCTGGATCATTCATATTGCTAATTAATAATCATATTGCTAATTAATTATTTAATTATTCATATTGCTAGTGAATATTCATATTGCAAATTAGTATTCATTACAAAATTATAATTTATTGATATCTCTTTACCCCGATTTTAGACTATATTCAATATTTTAACCCCAATGACCGCCCATAAAACGTCGTCCCGTCGGGTGGAAAATATCGCCGACCCGTCGCAGCGCCGTGCTACTTGAAAAGCCGTACATTTCTCTAATATTAAATTGCAATTAATTTAAATATCATATTTCAGAGGAAAAAAAGCATTTGTTGTACAGTATAAATTAAATTTCCAATGTTTAACTCATAAAACGACGTCATAGTTTTACAAAAATAAAGACGAAAGAAAAGGTGACCCTAGTGAGATATGAACTCACGGTAATCACAGTAATAAAAACATAATTATTGTAAAAGCCAGCGACTTAGTCCGTTCGACTTAGTCCGACTTAGTCCGTTCGGCCATCAACGCAGATACGAATTGAAGAGTCAAAGAACTACCTAATACTTATTTAGATGCCGTTATTTCCCCAGCAAATCATAAAACTATAATATAAGGCCAGAGTATTATATATTATTGCCTATGACTATCCCTTATCTACCATTTCGAATCAAAATTAAGGTGTATAACATGAAATTTCGAGCTAAACACATGATTAAAAGGTGTAATTTAAGCCATCGGGTGGTGAATTGAGCGCAAGGGATCATGGGGGAAAAGGTGTCATTTAGGCCATCGGGTGGTACTCCGGGACTCGATATACTGGTGAAATCTATTATACCTAAAATGGCTCACAAACTCACGATTCACACTCATTTCTTTTTTGAATTCGTAAACGACTCTCGAATGGATAGTATATTTTAAATTATTTCCATTCCGTAAGCGCTAGTTGCGATTTACGGACCCAAATAAAGCTGGGTAACATGAGGGGGTTCGTGCTAAAAACACGATACTCGATTGTATAATAGTTAGATTTTACGACCACATTTGGGTGCTTATCACTACCTATTTAGGCTACATCCGGGAGGCCATGTAATTTTGATTGAAACTTATAATGGGCATGAACTGGCAGTGTTCTTGTCCAACAGCCAAAGCCACGAAAGGCCACGAAAACAAAACCTGTTCAAAGAACGTGTTGGTTCGGGGACGCACTTACCCCCCCCCCCCCCCCCCACCCCCACCGCTCTTAAAAGAAATCGGAATATCCACCCTTCCGCTCTCAAAAACTTTCTCTCAAATTTCGGACTCGGCCGCACATTTCCTGAAATGTTTGACGAACAAACACCGCCCCGACCGACCGACCGACCCTACCTGAGAGAGGTCCGTTAGCACTAGAAGAGGCTTTTTGTCGTCGCCTGAAGGTGCATTTCACAAATCAAGAGGCTACTAAATGTGCTGCATTTCCCTTTCTATACGCGGTTCAACGCGACAAATACAACCATATTCGGCCTAAAAATTCAAATTCCATAGGATTGTGTACTAAATGGTAATCATAATGGCTAAACACAGGACTGGTGTTCTGAAAAGGCTGTTAAAACGAAGTCAGTGAGTACAGTGACCCCCAATTTATTCAAGATTCTTTTTTCTAATCAAGATTTTTATTTTATAATCAAGATTCCTTTTTATAATCAAGATTTTATTTCATAATCATTCAAACTTTGTTCACACAGTGAATATAAGAAAGTTCTATCGAGAAACATCTATCTGGTGGAAACCCCTTAAACCTTTGATTCCTTATATTGCTACAGCTTGTAGTTAATTTTTTTCTTACCTTGACATTCACCAGGTGAAATGACCATCAACATCATCGACCAGTAGAATGCAATCTGTATTCCTATCCAATCCATGGTGTCCAGTACAACGAGCGGATGATATTTAGACAAAGTTTACATCAGCGTGTATGTATGTGTTCCAGTGATCCAATCCAAGGTATCCAGTGCAACGAGCGGGTGATATTTAGACACAGTTTACATCAGCCTGTATGTATGTGTTCCATTTATCCATCCAAGATGTCCAGTACAACGAGCGGGTGATATTTAGACAAAGTTTACATCAGCCTGTATGTATGTGTTCCATTTATCCAATCCAAGGTATCCAGTACAAGGAGCGGGTGATAATTAGACACAGTTTACATCAGCCTGTATGTATGTGTTCCATTTATCCAATCCAAGGTATCCAGTACAAGGAGCGGGTGATAATTAGACACAGTTTACATCAGCCTGTATGTATGTGTTCCATTGATATCCAATCCAAGGTGTCTAGTACAACTAGCGGATGATATTTAGACAAAGTTTACATCAGATCAGCCTGTATGTATGCATACCATTGATATTCAATCTATGGTGTACAGTACAACGAGCGGGTATGTAGACAAAGTTTATATCAGCCTGTATGTACGTGTTCTATTGATGACGAGAAGAGGTAAACTGGACTAATACGCGCATCACTTTAGCATCATATGAATACAGATTGTTTGCTATAGTATTTGAATACTAAATTAACCGAAGTGGTGGCACGCTATCGGTAAAGGCTGTTTTTTCTCTGAGCAGTTTTATATCATGCTTTTTGCATGAACTGTTCATTTTGTGTAGGTCGTCAGTAGGAGAGACCTTATGGATGCATCCTTCGTGTGTCAGTCTGTGTGTGGGGGGGGGGGAGGTGGGATGAGTCTGTCAGTAAGTCTGTCAGTCAAACAATTAACATACACTTTTTTGTTTTCTCCATTTCTTTTTCATACAAAGTCCAACAGTTACCTTACTTGGTACAAAGATGCAACATGGGAACCTTCATAATGTCAATGAGCTCAAAGGTCACATATCAAGATTAAAGGTCATCTGAGGCAAAGTTGTAAAATAAGCTAGAAGCATCAACAAATGGGATTTCTTTTTCATACGTACAAAGACCGATTGCAACCAAAACTTGGATCATACATGGAACATGGAAACTTCCATATGTCAATGAGGTCAAAGGTTAAATACCAAGGTCAAAGGTCATCTAAGACAAAGATAAGATGAAAGCATACAAAAATGACATTTCTGTTTTATACAAAGACTAATCACGTTGTAAAATAGACCGAAATCATCCAAACATACAAAAAAACAATTGGAACCATCCATTTGCAAACATTATTATGCATTAAGAATCTTCCGTTCTATTCTTTCAATGCGTTTTTAAAAACCTATTATTCTGCGCATTATATCAGCTGGAGCGATATTAGCCACCAATCTTTGTAACACTTGGAGATTTCTTTAACACATTAAAGCTTACTAGCCAAAAATATCCACTATTCACGTCAATAACTTCCCTGTATCGTTGAAAAGTGCCACTTTTCAGAAAACATCATTTTGGGGAAATGTGACTGTGTTGGGAAAAGTAAACATGGTATAGCAGCAAAATTACAGCGCTTTGAGCCCTTTGGAAATGGCACTATATAAATGCTGATTATTATTAGTATTAGTCCACAGAGACAACTACAGATTTTATTCACATGCCCGCATTATACCCACAGGTCTTCGACTCAATTACGCCCCAGCACTGGGTACCCTACCGCCAGAGTTACAGAGTGAGTGGAACAGAGTTTTATACAGTGCATCCATCCGTCTCATTAATATTTTGTCTCTACATTGTGAGTCTTCCCTAGACCATTTGAATGAGGATATTGTCAAGCTTCAACTTGAACTGGAGAATTGCTGCTCTGATGCTCAATTTTTACAGTTTACTAATGAAATAAATGGCTGTTTATCAAGACAGGGGACTGAACTCATGAACACACGAAACAAGAAAGTATCTGGCCTGTTGGAGAAGCAGAAACGGCACAAGTACCGGCGGTTCAGGCACCCACCTCCTACTGAACTAGAACCAGCTGCATCCACTGTCATTAACCTTTCATCTTCCACCTTATCCGATGCTGAACACAAACTTCTCTCTAGGGGCCTTAAATTCTGTCCCACTCCTCCTGATGTCAATCAAGTTGAGCTTAGCGAGGACCTTACTCAGTATTATCGGAGGATACGTCTCAAAGAATTTTTTCTTGATGCCCCACCATCTGTACCTGAGCCGTTCTACAAGAAGAGTACTTGGATTCCTCCCAAGAACAGAGTCCCTGCTGGAATGGGGGTTCCTTCCTCTGTTCCCTGTTCATTATTGTTTGGTCATTTTAGGGGTCAAATTTTAAACAGCCCAAATGTCAAAACTAAAACTGTCACGGTATTGGTCTTAGTCAAAGATCAGATTGTCCGACCGTTGACTTACAAGTTACAGCACAAAACTTTGACGATCGCCATTTTTAGGCCAGGAACGTTCCCATTTATACAGATAGACCCACACTAGTTTCGGTGCTTCTTCGCGTTGCAGAACTGTCGGCCTAATTCCTGGAAATTCTTTTTCATTTCGCGTAATAACAAAACGTGTGCTATCGGAACCAGTCGCCATTTTTTAACACAATGACCTGATGACATCGTAAAACCAAAAATTAGTCTCTACTACATTTTCTGCACGCTACACAT
Organism: Ophiura sarsii; assembly: GCA_035610835.1. Lineage (NCBI taxonomy): Eukaryota > Metazoa > Echinodermata > Ophiuroidea > Amphilepidida > Ophiuridae > Ophiura > Ophiura sarsii. The sequence goes on along the minus strand of CM069457.1, from coordinate 48,859,921 downwards.
GCGGTCGCTACAATCGGCGTATTAGCACACGCATTTAGGGGATTCGTGCGTACGCTTTAAATGTGTTAAAGAGGCAGGCAACCAACTGACCAAGTTCGAAGGATATTGGTCTAGCCGATATCGCTCCAGCTGACATAATGTGCAGAATAATAGGTGTTTACCAATGCATTGGAAGTATAGGACGGAAGATTCGAACTGCATAATAATGTTTGATATTGGACTTGGTTTCAATCGGTCTTGGTATTTTTGGATGTTTTCAGCTTATTTTAAAACTTGATCTCAACTGACCTTTGACCTTGAAATGCGAACTATGACCTCATTGACATATGAAGGTTGCCATGTTGCATGTATTTCTCCAAGGTTGGTTGCAATCAGTCTTTGCAAGAAATGTAATTTTTTTTAAATGTTTTTAGCTTATTTTACATTTTTGCCTCCGATGATCTTTGACCTTGATATGTGACCTTTGACCTTATTGACATATGAAGGTTCCCTGTTGCATGGCCGATCCAAGCTTGGTCAGTCTCTGTACGAAGAGAAATTGGCATTTTTATGTTTTCAGCATATTTTACAACTTGACCTCAGATGACCTTTGACCTTGATATGTGACTTGATAATTGCAAAATACACCAAACCACAATCAGAACTCCCCACTACTCATTGTGATCTACATTTATATAAAGTTGGTGTGTTTTTTTAAACCTTACCTAAACTGACCACAGCGGTGATATTTTAGAAAATAGGGGATTCCAGTAATGATTTCTTGAGAAAGGGAGTTCCCTAAGGGAAAATTCTAGGCTACTTTCATGCAGAATTACACAATCCAGTAAAACATTAAGATTATTTACAGTAGACTTGCAAATTAAATCTTGTTTTCCATTAAACTTAACATGTTACGCCTATAATTTTGTTAACCCTAACCATCCTCAATGCCGCAAATGTGCACGGTAAAGTCTGTCTGTGCCAGCTGGCGTGGCACTTTTTCGATGAAATAATGGCCCCAGGCTACATAGTCGGGCCAATACACTGACCCGAGTATGGTTGGCCCCATGTTCATGATAAAATAGCCGTGAGGCAATGCGAAACATGATCCGATTAGATTTTTAATACTCAAATTCAACAGATTAAGATAATACTGTAAAAATGCATATTGTCAAGATATTGACGAACATGTCAATCAAATCATGTAGTCCGGTATATAAATCTGTAACTTTATTTCATAATTATTTTGCTTAAGAGTGACTAAATTGCTTACATGATAAAAGAACAAAATTCAAGCATTTTTATTTTTATTTTACATTTTTAGAAATTGCCATTTTTGGACCCAAATTGGGGTGAAATTACACAAAAAACATAGCCTTTTAGGTAAAAAAAAAAATAGGTGAAAACCATTTATTTAAAAGTAACAGTTAAAGATTGTATACTAATTTTACAAAAATATATCGTACACGATTCTTCCTTAAACACATTCATTTCTGGTAAAATTAGCTGGTTAATTTGATTTTTGGTTGCCATGGTAACGAAAATAAAAATGAAAAGAATGTTGAACTGTGTAATGTAGAATTACCAAATACTTATGAGTAACGTTTATGTGGAAAACAGTTTTAAAATGCTGTTAAATTGTTATGTAGTTGCCATGGTAGCGGTCAACGTTTCATACATCATACAGTTATGATCAACTGTGTATCCCCAAAATTGCCACAAAAATAAAAATTCGCGCTCAAATATCCATGCTCCGCAAAATGAGGCCACCAGTTCAAAACGCATGGCCATAATGAATAATTCAACGAGAGTTAATTTTGTCAGAAATAGGACGGTGTGAAAATACGCTGAACTCAACCCAGATCTAAACAATAGGCCTAAATGATGGACGTGTCAATTACATTGAATGAAACGCTTCGTATGATGCCATTAAGGTTATCAATTATCCGTTATTGTAAAGACACGTGTGCATAATGCGTGCAATTTTGTAATCCGGAACTTGTCCAATTTTATTAAGTGGAGCCAGTGTTGAGTATATGACGTGTATTATGAATAATTAAACAATTATTAAAATAGGCTTAGATATGAATGTACAGGACAGGACCAAGAAGTATATATAACTAGATTTCGCGGTTTTTGGGTTGGTCGGTTCTCGGGGTGGGGGTTCATGGGGTGTGTACTATTACTCTTAAAATCCAGTTATCACATAAGCCCTTAATATTCCAAAAAACCCATGATACAGGAACCTCATGTGCCCTTGAATCCAGGTAGGCCACCCCATCAGTGCACATATACTATCCATGTAATTCAGTATGTGTAGGCCTAGGGTTAGGGTTTTATAATAGTGGGGTCTTATTTCAGAGGGTTTTTAGTTTTAGAGTCGGCGGGAGGAGAGGTCTATCGTCATGATCACCTATGCTCAGTCTTGAGAACTGTGCGTGCAATATCCGTAAGTTATTTTTCTGCTTGACATTACTTATTCCTCCATAGGCATGCCTAAACGTAATGTATTTCAACCACGCATGTTTGCGCACACCGATATCCACGTAACATTCCCATTTATATAACAGACATCCCATGATTGGCCTAAGGGCCTATCGGAATTGCTATAGATGGGGTGACAGGTGACGTCACACCGGGCAAAACGTGGCTAGTTGCTATTGTTCTTTGCCCGGCAGTTTGCGCGCGCATCATGTTTTGTTTAGGACCCGTGATTTTAAAACTCGCGCCAGAGCATCTTTAAGGATAACAAACAGCTACATATACAGGAATGTACCTATGTCCATAATGAAAATATTTTGGGTGAAAACCATATGTCATCACTCAGTCCATAAGCCACAATTTGAGTCCAAATAGTAGCTACCGGGGTTAAAGAAAATCAAAATTACGGTAGCGTGCCGTTCGTGACACTTTCGTGACTGTTGCGTGGCACTGGTTTCTACGTGGAGCGAAGATCCCTGCGCATAGCGATTGCACGGACAGATGGGCAGGAATCTACACTCAGAGTCATTGGACAGACAGAATCGCCACAAATAGTATTTAGATAGGAGGCGACACTTAGCTCATTTGCATATTTGCTCATTAATATGATTAACCCCGCGAACCCAGTCAAAGGTCGCAGATACACCCTCTGGAGAGTCGAAGGGACTTTTCTATTGTTCTCTAACGACAGCGTTGGGACAGCGCATGAAGCTTCATGTACAGAGTTGGCGATGAGCGATTGAGCGAAGGTTCAGTCGTCGAGCAATAATTATGGACCGTATAAACGGGGACTACTCGTTATTCCGAAGGGTCGTTATTCCGAAGGGTCATTATTCCGAAATAACTGTAAGGGTCGTTATTCCGAAGGGTCGTTATTCCGAATTGGCAATAAGGGTCGTTATTCCGAAAATATAATGAGGGTCGTTATTCCGAATATAAAATAAGGGTCGTAATTCCGAATATAAAATAAGCGTCGTTATTCCGAAATAAGCAGGAGGATCGTTATTCCGAAGGGTCGTTATTCCGAAAATACAATAAGGGTCGTTATTCCGAAGGGTCATTATTCCGAAATAACTGTAAGGGTCGTTATTCCGAAAATATAATGAGGGTCGTTATTCCGAATATAAAATAAGGGTCGTAATTCCGAATATAAAATAAGGGTCGTTATTCCGAAATAAGCAGGAGGATCGTTATTCCGAAGGGTCGTTATTCCGAAAATACAATAAGGGTCGTTATTCCGAAGGGTCATTATTCCGAAATAACTGTAAGGGTCGTTATTCCGAAGGGTCATAATTCCGAATTAGCAATAAGGGTCGTTATTCCGAAAATACAATGAGGGTCATTATTCCGAAGGGTCATTATTCCGAATTAACTGCAAGGGTCGTTATTCCGAAATAAGAAGGAGGGTCTTTATTCCGAAGGGTCGTTATTCCGAAAATACAATGAGGGTCAATATTCCGAAGGGTCGTAATTCCGAAAATAAAATAAGGGTCGTTATTCCGAATATAAAATAAGGGTCGTAATTCCGAAAATAAAATAAGGGTCGTTATTCCGAATATAAAATAAGGGTCGTAATTCCGAAAATAAAATAAGGGTCGTTATTCCGAATATAGAATAAGGGTCGTTATTCCGAATATAAAATAAGGGTCGTAATTCCGAATACAAAATAAGGGTCGTTATTCCGAATATAAAACTAGAGCGGTTCTCGGCTTTCGCGGTTCAACTAATTTGTTACTTATATGATTATATAAGTCACTACAATTAGGTTTCACAAATCTGAAACATATTTTATTATTTAGGAAATCATGACTCTAACCATTTGTATTTGAAGGATGGAAGTACTTGAACAGGCGCGTACGCAGGGGGGTGTTTTGGGTGTGAAACACCCCCTTGGGTCTGTCCTAAAAAATAAAAAAGGGGGAAAGGAGAGGAAAAAGAGAAGGGAAAGGAGAGGAAAAGAGAGGGGAAAGGAGAAGGGAAAAGAGAAGGGGACAGCGGAGACATGGGAGAGGCAGCTATGGCGTAACCAGAGGGTGGAGGGGGTCGAGGGGCAGGGATAGCACTGGATCAAAAATGTGAGAGGTCCCATGACATTTTTCGGGACCCCGTAGGACTTCAAAAGACAAATTTAAGAGGTCCCCCAAGAAATTGAGGGGTCCTGAAGTTTGGGTATTTGAAAATTTTACTTTTTTTACGGACAGTTTTAATGAGTTTATATTGTGAGCAAATGATGGATACGCAATTTACAGAATTTCTTAAAGTTTCAATTTCCATACATCGTCAAATTTAAGGGGTCCCTTCAATTTTGATCGGGACCCGCAAGTCTTTCCAATTTGAAACCTGACGCGTCACTATGAGAAAGTGAGAGGTCTAGAATGCGACCCCTGTCGAGGGGGCGATCATGCCCCTCCCAGTGGCGTATCCAGGGGGGGGGGGGGGGGGCAGCAGGCCATGGCCCCATTGAAAAATTGGTAAAACAAAAAAAGGAGGAAGAGGAGAAGGAGGAAGAGGAGAAGGAGGAAGAGGAGGAAGAGGAGAAGGAGGAAGAGGAGAAGGAGGAAGAGGAGAAGGAGGAAGAGGAGAAGGAGGAAAAGGAGAAGGAGGAAGAGGAGAAGGAGGAAGAGGAGAAGGAGGAAGAGGAGAAGGAGGAAGAGGAGAAGGAGGGAGAGGAGAAGGAGGAAGAGGAGAAGGAGGAAGAGGAGAAGGAGGAAGAGGAGAAGGAGGAAGAGGAGAAGGAGGAAGAGGAGAAGGAGGAAGAGGAGAAGGAGGAAGAGGAGAAGGAGGAAGAGGAGGAGGAAGAGGAGAAGGAGGAAGAGGAGAAGGAGGAAGAGGAGAAGGAGGAAGAGGAGAAGGAGGAAGAGGAGAAGGAGGAAGAGGAGAAGGAGGAAGAGGAGAAGGAGGAAGAGGAGAAGGAGGAAGAGGAGAAGGAGGAAGAGGAGAAGGAGGAAGAGGAGAAGGAGGAAGAGGAGAAGGAGGAAGAGGAGAAGGAGGAAGAGGAGAAGGAGGAAGAGGAGAAGGAGGAAGAGGAGAAGGAGGAAGAGGAGAAGGAGGAAGAGGAGAAGGAGGAAGAGGAGAAGGAGGAAGAGGAGAAGGAGGAAGAGGAGAAGGAGGAAGAGGAGAAGGAGGAAGAGGAGAAGGAGGAAGAGAAGGAGGAAGAGGAGAAGAAGAAGGAAGAGGAGGTAGGGGGAGGAGGAAGGGTAGGGACATATGCGACGCAAATAGGGGGTTACGGGGGTCACGTCCCCATAATTTTAATGTGATGGACGTTAAAAACGTTATACTAGACCTTTTTAGTGTTAAAAATGCCAATTTTTGCGCGCTTTGCACGTATAAGTTTCAATTTTTCAATATTCAAACTTAACAAGAGGGCTTCAGGAACTTTTTTTCTGGACCATTTAAGTTCAAAAACCGTTGGGGGTTTTTGCTCGATTTGCGCTCACTTTTTCAACAGGTTTAACATTATAAATGGTCTCAAAACACACCAAATATTCTAAATATTATGTTTGACGTTAAAAACGTCATACTGGTGTTAGAAATGCCAATTTTTGCGCGCTTTGCGGGTATTAATTTCTATATTTTATTATGTGTTAGAAATTTCAATTTTTGCGTACTTCGCGCATTAGTATCAATGTTTCATTATTCAAGCTTGACAAGATGGTTTCAAAACAGTTTTCCATGACCATTTCAGTTCAAAAAGGTCAAAATTTTTGCGCGCTCTGCGCAAATATTTTAAGCAGGTTTAACATTATATTGGCCTTCAGACCCACCAAATATTCTAAATATGTGGGGGACGTTAAACACATACTGAACCAAAGTTTTAATGCAAAAACCACACCAAATATTATAAATATTATGTAGGGGACGTTATTATCTTACAGGACCATAAGTGTTAGAAATGCAATTTCTTCCGCGCTTTGCGCGCGTATTAATTTTAATATTTAATTATTTAAGCTTAACAAGGTGGCTTCAGGACAGTTTTCCATGACCATTTTATTTAAAACTCAAGAATTTTGCGCGCTTCGCGCGCATATTTTCTACAGGTTTTAAAATTATAATGGCCCTCAAACCATAACAAATATTCTAATTATTATGTGGGGGATGTTAAAAACATCATACTGGACCATTTAAGTGTTAGAAATGCAAATTTTTGCGCGCTTTGCGCGTATTAATTTCAATATTTTATTATTTGTTATGTGGGGACGTTATTATAATACTGGACCATTAGTGTTAGAAATGCAATTTTTTTCGCGCTTTGCGTGCTTATTAATTTTAATATTTTATTATTTAAGCTTAACAAGGTGGCTTCAGGACAGTTTTCCCTGATCAATTTTAATTCAAATACTCAAAAAAATTGTGCGCTCTGCGCGAATACAGGTTTTAACATTATTATGACCATCAAACAACACAAGAAATTCTAAATATTATGTGGGGGACGTTATTATCACTGGACCATTAGTGTTCAAATTGCAATTGTTTGCGCGCTCTGCGCGCGTATTGGTTTCAATATTTAATTATTTAAGCTTAACAAGATAGCTGCAGGACAGTTTTTCATGACCCTTTTTGTTCAAAAACTCCAAATTTTTCGCGCTCCGCGCGCATGTTTTCTAGAGGTTTTGATATTATAATGGCCCTCAAGCCACACCAAATTATCTATACTAAATATTATGTGAGGGACGTTAAAAGCTTCATACTGTATCTTTTTAGTGTTAAAATCACAATTTTTGCGCGCTTCGCGCGTATAAGGTTCAACTTTTCAATTTTTCAGATCAACAAGATGGCTTCAGGTTTTTTTGGCCCCCCATCAAAACAGTCCTGGATACGCCATTGGCCCCTCCAATATTGACTGTATGTCGGTTGAGATTGGCTTAGTGTCGCTTCATTTGACAAGAGGAATCATGGAATTATGATGGTCAAAAGTACACAAACGGAACAAAGATTCGCGCGCTACGCGTGCATAAATGTCCCAGAAATGGTTTAAAGCAGAAATGTACCTCGATCAGAGAAATATAAAGTCGAAAATTCTCGGTTGGTCCACTATTCTCCCCCACCCCTGAAAAATCTACTTACGCCACTGGGCAGGGGAGAGAAGGGAAATAAAGCCTTGTTGAACTGTCAATGGGGAACGGGGAGGGAAAGAGTAAGAGCAAAGATTAGTATCGGCGGGGGTGGGGGGTACCAATTACCCGACGCACCTTACCGGCTTCAACATAACATTCCAGCGGCAAAAAGGGTTTGTTTACATTGCTAAGACGACTGGCGAACTAGACAAAGTGGGGTAAAGTTCCAACGCCTGGGTTTTTTCAAACAATTTACGGGCTTTATCAGCACGTGTGTGTCAACCGTGGGAAGACTAATGCGAGGGATCCCCCCCCCCCCCCCCGGAACCCTAGCTGTCCCCCTCCCTGTTTGTAACCCTCACCTCCCTATTTGTACCCCTCGGTGAGTGTTACAAACAGGCGGGTACAGCTAGGGTTCAAGGGTTGACCACGTATTAAACACCCCCTCAAAGCCGAAGTGAAAAGAAAAATAAGAAAATAGGAAGGGAAAAGAAAGATAGATAAACTAAAAGAAACTTAATTGAAGAGATTTAATATTAGGCGTCGATGCTTTTTTCTGTCTGTTAAACTTGAAAATGAGAATTACCCATGTCATGTGACATACATTGAACCAATGAGATCGCCGGTAAAACCAATGGATTAAGTTAGTGTATATTATAATGGATGTTTTAGGGTTGAACTCAGTCAAAAGTATTAAGATTTGGTGTTAACACATGAGTCACTGGTGAGAAATTGCAACGTTGAACTAAGAATAAACCTGCGATAAGTGTTCAAAAATATGCAAGGAAATGCGTTCTTTTCAACCGTGAATTTTAAAAAACCTCTGGCGTCGAGGGGGGATACCTCCTTCGAACTCCCCCCGGGACACGCAACCTGCAATAAGTTGTCAAAAATATGCAAGGAAATGCGTTCTTTTCAACCGTGAATTTCAAAAAACTTCTGGGGTCGAGGAACTCCCCCCCCCCCTCCCCACCGGAACACGCAACCTGCAATAAGTTTTCACAAATTAATATGCAAGCAAAAGGGTTCCTTTCAACCGTGAATTTCAAAAAACTTCTTGCGTCGAGTATCCCCCTCGAACTCCCCCCTCCCCCGGGACACGCAACTAGCCTGCAATAAAGTTGTCAAAAATATGAAGGAAATGCGTTCTTTTCAACCGTGAATTCAAAAAAATCCGGGACCCCCGGGACATGCGTGTCCCGAGGCATGGATAGTTAAATAATTATATCAATATTTCTAAAACACCCCCCTTGACAAAATCCTGCGTACGCGCCTGTACTTGAATATTACATAGCAATAGCAATGTATTAGCGCATTAGAATTTATGCTTAGATTTATAAAAGATGATGGCAGGGGAGAGCGGGGAGTATTCGCCCCATTTTCATTTGAAATGGCCTAGAAACGTCAATTTTAAAGATTGAATGGACCTATTGCCATTACATGAAAGATGGATATCTTTGGTACATACGACCGCAATTTCAGTGCCCTAGTTTTTACTGTAAAGGAATGAGTAAAGGATAAATTTGCCCCATTTTCATTTGAAATGGCCTATACACGTTAATTTTAAAGATTGAATGGACCTATTGACATTACATGAAACAATCTCAGTACCCTAGTCCTTACTGTAAAGGAATGAGTAAAAATAGGGACAGCGGTCCCAAGTAGGTCGTCCGTTTATATGGGTAGTTTGGTTGCAATTGTACTTCATCTGTTTAAATGTAATCAATTTTACATATGCAGCCAATTTTACACCTTGACCTCGGATGACCTTTGACCTTGGTATGTGACCTTTGACCTCATTAACATATGAAGGTTTCCATATTGCATCTATGACCCAAGTTTGGTTGCAATTGGTCATTGTATGGAAAAGAAATGGACAAGACAAAAAGTGTGTACTTAATTTTACATCTTGACCTCAGATGACCTTGACCTTTGACCTCATTAACATATAAAGGTTTTCATGTTGCATCTATGACCAAGGTTTGGTTGCAATTGGTCATTGTATGGAAAAGAAATGGACAATACAAAAAGTGTGTACTAAATTTTACATCTTGCCCTCAGATGACCTTTGACCTTGGTATGTGACCTTTGACCTCATTAACATATGAAGGTTTCCATGTTGCATCTATGACCGAAGTTTGATATAAAATCGGATGGATTGAGCGTGATACACAAAGATATTGGTCGAGCTATGAGTTTTAAAAAATATTGTGCGAGACGCAGTCGAGCACAATATTTTTAAAACTCATAGCGAGACCAATATATTTGTGTATCATGCGAAAAAATCCGTCCGATTTTATCATTATTATGCAGTGAGAATCTGACTTGACAACAACAAAAAAATCAACAAAAAATTTAAAAAATCACCCATAATATTGTAAAAATATCAATAACATTTTTTTGTTCCAAAGAACAGACAATTAATTTTGTTTCCTAAAAAAAAAAAAATCCTGAAAAAAAAAAAAAATCCTAATTTTTTTTTCCTAAAAAAAAAAAAAAAATCCTCAAATTTTTAATTTTTTTTTTTTAAAAATCCCCAAAAAATTCTCAAAAAATTACAATTTTTTGTTTAAAAATCGCTTTTTTTATTTTTATTTTTTAAAAATCCCCAAAAAATATTCCTAAAAAAATTATCAAAATATTTCAACAACAAAAAATTAAAAAATAGTCTAACTGCATTTTGTGACTGCATTGTACTCATGCAGGTAACCAAACTGACCAAGTTCACTGACCAAGTGTGGTACAATATTGGATGACTTGAGGGCGATACAGTCAAAATTGGTTAAGCCTTGAAAAAAAAATCGGACGAGCCGGAGGCGAGTCTGATTTTTTTTTCAAGGCGAAACCAATTTTCACTGTATCGCCCGAAAAAAAGGAATCCAATATTTACATTATTATGTTTTGAGAATCTGACTCTAATTAAAGATGGGACATCTATGCTTGTTAAATAAATGCACATTAATTGATATGAAATAGGATAGCCATCCATTTGTCAAACTGTAGTATAGGCTAGGCCATGTTATGTAGGCCTAGGTCACGCTAGCATCATATCATCACCTAGGGCTCTCTTTTAAATTCAAAGTGGGGTGACTGTTGCAGTTTTGCATCTGTGTTACATTGCAATATACCCAAAAAGTAACGCTAATGCATCTATAAATAAGACACTGGTTCATTTTGAATGGTAAATCGTGAGCCTAGTCCTAGGCCTGCACACATGAGAAATAAGCTTATTTAGGGTGTATTTTCGTCTGGAATTTCAACAAGAAAACTGTAAAAATGCTATCAAAATATGTTTTAAATGACTAACTATATCATTGCTATTTGATTTTTTCATTGGAATGCGTAAACATCATGGCAATATTGAGGGAATTTAGGTTTATAAAGGCCAGCACAAAAATTGGAAATAAAAATAAGAAGCTTTACTTTTTAGGCCTAGCTAGTAAAAAATATATAAATTCTCCTAGTTTTAAACCCACTATAAAAAGACCAAAAGTACAACATTTTTAGCCAAAGAGTATTTCACACTGTTTGCATTAATTTACCTTGTCCATGTTTATTGTATTTACTCTTTTCATGAGTAATTCTGATGGAACCTCAGCTCCACACAAAATGTACCACAGGTGTCGGCCATCTTGTTTGTTGTTTACTGTTTTCAGTTCAGGATGTTAATTTGGATTGTTCCATTGAGTTAAATAGGGGGTTATATTATAGTGACGGTAGGGGCTAATTGACTAGTAAAGAAGATAGTTTTTCAACATGTTTCCCATCCAAAAATAACAAAATTATCATTCTATTCTCTTGTTAAAATATATATTAATCATTATATTTTGTTTCTTTATAGAAAATACACAAATATGTCAATTATTTATCCAGCGTCAGTTATGAAAAGTTTTAACTAAAAATTACAGTTTCAAACCCTTCAAATGTATGGGTCAATCCAGCAAACACATTGAACCAATCAAAAGCTCTTATTCCAAACTGTCCGATACAGTATTTAAAAAAACAGTCCAATACTTGATTAACTCGAGTTCAAAGCTCTGTGTAAATGAATGGACGGAAGATTCTCAAAACATAATAATGAATGAAATTGGTCACCAAGTTCACTTCAGTGACACAAGTTGCAGAATAATAGGTCTTTACCAATGCATTGCAAGTATAGGACGGAAGATTCAAACTGCATAATAATGGTTGCAATTGGTCATTGTATGGAAAAGAAATGGACAATACAAAAAGTGTATACTAAATTTTACATCTTGACCTCAGATGACCTTTGACCTTGGTATGTGACCTTTGACCTCATTAACATATAAAGGTTTCCATGTTGCATCTATGACCGAAGTTTGGTTGCAATTGGTCATTGTATGGAAAAGAAATGGACAATACAAAAAGTGTGTACTAAATTTTACATCTTGACCTCAGATGACCTTTGACCTTGGTATGTGACCTTGACCTCATTAACATATGAAGGTTTCCATGTTGCATCTATGACCGAAGTTTGATTGCAATTGGTCATTGTATGGAAAAGAAATGGACAAAACAAAAAGTGTATACCAAATTGTTGACACACACACACCCCGACACAGACTACATACACGAAGGATGCTGCCATCCTACGGACGACCTAAAAATGAAGACAGGTGTCAAGAATGGTGAACTTGCCCCGACCCCGGTTCGCCCATGGGCCGGGACAAGTTCGCCATGGTCTCATAATTAGGCTTCATAAAGTAGTATGTATCAAACAGATAAACATTTGTTATGCAATGTGATTTTCTTCCAAAATAACATTTAGAGAGTCCACAATTTAAATTTGTACGGAATATACTCGTTTGAAATTTAAAAATGATAACAAATACCACATTTACAAATATTATTTTCTAATTTCAGTGCTACTCCATTCCAGATAGCTATTTTCATAATAACCATGCATGACCCACATACAATGACAGGTCGATAACTGCATCAAATCCATAACCTATCCCATGCGTACCTAATGATGATTTACATTTAAATCGTCTGTGGCCGTGTGTTTTGAACTCGACACCCTTACCGTTGCATGTCCAGATTTTTACATTTTACACCATCTCTGAGATTCGAATTAGCATATCGCAATAACTATTTGTTCTACCCCATATAAAGTATGTATTTTCTGAACGGTAATCTCACAAGGAATCCAAATATGCTATTGGAATTTAGATAAGACCTAATGGTAACATGTTGTGATTAAGAATGTTCAAAAAATATCGATTTTTTTCTTCTTCTTCATATTTTGATTTAAGCTCAATAATAATTTGATACCTATCCCAATCATAATTTTACTGTGCATATTTAAGTTCCTCATGCAATTACCCATCAGAACATAATAGTTGTTAATGGTAAACGTGTTGAAATATACTATATCGAAGAAAAAATGAGCGCAAACGTTTAAATTTCATAATTATTAGAGTTTACAAGTATTTTTTTTTGAGCTTTCCAAAAATGTATAATTTTGCTATCATCAGTTAAATATTTCTTTTGTTATAGTCATGTATGTAAAACCGATAAATTAGGGCAAGTTCACTGTGTAGCGAATAGGAAAAAAGCCAATGACAACTCAATCGATTCATGATTTTGTTCCACAATAGTTGTCACATTTGTTGAAACAGAATCTTATAGAGGAATACAGGACCATACAGGAATGAGGAGTTATAGTAAATTGAACGTAGAATTGGGAACATTTTCTATATTCCCCATAGAGATTGCACACAGCGCCGCCGCCACCACCCCTGACTTTCACAACATAATCAATCATATCTCAGCCAAACATTTATAGAAATACCTGATTTATTCACCCAATGTAGCTAGATAAATAGGCTTTCACATGACACCTCAACCATAGCTCTACCACATTTAGTTGTTGAGTTAATAGAGAGAGATGGATGATTCGTCACCAAAATGCAACGCCACCACCCTTTTTGGGTGGTGAGTTCAAAACACATGGCCCTGTACGAATATATTTAGAAAAAAAATCAATATAAAAAAAAAATTCACTTTTGTGATGTGAAACTGGTTTTAGATGATAATTTGACAAACATTATAAGGAGATCAACCATGATACCATGGGAAGATCGCCACAAATAGGGGAATATATTGTGTGTTCGTCAAACTCGACCAGTGGCCGCAATGATGAGAATCATGTGGTGGGCGAATCTGCCCATAGGGTGTACACTCCCCGCTCTCCCCTACATTTAACAACATGATTGTCTATTGTGATTTAAACCTGTTATATGGACTACTCCTTCATCTCCTAACAGGGCCCTTGGAAGTATATTTTTTATGGGGGTGCTGTAAATTTGTAAGTCTTCACCACTACGGCGTGGGGTCGAGGGGTCCGCTTAAGGGCCCCTGGCGAGCCCCCTTAAGCTGTTGGGTTTTAGCATGTTTGAATGACCTAGAAAAGCTCTCCTTGCTATGAATATTTATATTTATTTGTAATAAACTTTGACTTGGTTCAGAGACAGCATGGGTTCAGGGGGCGAAGTCCCATAAAGCTGTTGGGTTTAGCATGTTTGAATGGCCTAGGAAAGCTTTCCTTGCTATGAATATTTACATTTATTTTTGGCTTGGTTCATACATACCCTAAAAAACGAGAGACACTAATGAACGATGAAAAATGTTACAGTAAAACTACAACGCGCACGAAGCCTGCAAAAATACCAGTGTTTTAACTAAAATGGTCATGAAAACGTTCCTAAAACCATCTTGTTATGCTTGAATAAATAATATTGAAACAAATACGTGCGAAGCGCGCACAAATTACCAGTGTTTTAACTAAAATGGTCAAGAAAACGTTCCTAAAGCCATCTTGTTATGCTTGAATAATAAAATATTGAACACAATTATGCACGAAGCGCGCAACAATTCCCAGTTTATCTAACTAAAATGGTCCAAAAAAAGTTCCTGAAGCCATCTTGTTATGCTTGAATAGCTAAATATTGAACATAAATATGGGGCACTAAAATGGTCCAGAAAACGTTTCCTGAAGCCATCTTGTTATGCTTGAATAATTCAATAATGAACATAATTACGCGCAAAAATTACCAGTGTTTTAACTAAAATGGTCATGAAAACGTTCCTGAAACCATCTTGTTATGCTTGAATAATTAACATTGAAACTAATACGTGCGAAGAGCGCAAACATTTCCACTTTTTAAAAGAAAATGGTCCAAAAAACGTTCCTAAAGCCATTTTGTTATGCTTGAATAATAAAATATTGAACATAATTATGCGCGAAGTGCGCAAAACTATCAATGTTATGTTATGAATTTTGTGTAGAAAAATTCCAAAATGGAAACTTACTAATTTTTCCATACGGGTTTCAACAATATGTCTGTTGTCTTCCTCAGTGGATTGTGTTTGACCCAGAGCTAGTGTTTCTAGTCTGTTTCTTGATGACGTCTTGAGCATCTTGTTATGCTTGAATAATTAAATATTGAACATAAATATGGTGCCCTAAAATGGTCCCAGCCAGCAGGGAGGTCACGCTGCATGTCAGATTTTGTTGTACGCAAGAGAACAATGGAGTCTGAGTGACTGCAATATTTGCTAGAAATAGCTTCGGAAAATGGTCTATTTGGGGATCTCAAATACTGAGAAACGTGTTAAAAATCATGTAGAATTTTAGAGGAGGGTCAATAACATCTGCAGAACGGTAAAATGTATAGTATTAAACACGTTTTCTGACCAAATTTATGTCGTAAAATGTTGGCAAATTCACGTTTTGAAAATCTGTGGTCTTCGAAATTACAGGAATCCTAACTCATTCTAAACCTCACCAAATAATGAAATGAACCCTCGTCTACAAAAAAGTCAATGTACGTATTGTTCTATCTGCTTGGAGATAGCGAAGACCACGAAAACTTCATAGCTTCATACACGGAATGAAATCCGCCATAGACATTACATGGAGAAAATCGTACAGATTTGCACTGCAGTCCTCTGTGTAGGGAGGGAGTGTTGACAATAGCAAGGACGTTTGACTATTGTGTTTGTGCATGTTTGTGACGACTGACCCCGTTTAACAATCTTCATAGCTTTCATATAATAGGTCTTAGGTGACCTAACTATTGACTGGTCCAGAAAACTTTCCTGAAGCTATCTTGCTATGCTTGAATAATTAAACATTGAAACTGACGCACGAATCGCGCAAAAATGTCCAGTTTTTTAAACTAAAATGGTCCAGAAAACTTTCCTGAAACCATCTTGTTATGCTTGAAAAATTAAACATTTAAACTAATATTTTTGAAGCGCGCGCGCGCAAAAAAAAAATCAAGTTTCTTAACTAGTCTATCCATCGGAGACCGATCTTCCAACCACGTGACTCAGCCGTTCCATTGACTGGGAGAGGAGGCTATTTTCTGACAAAAATATTGAAGGAATCAGTAGAGTGAAAAACGGCCATAATAAAAAATAATTTATGTTACCCACCTACTTTTATCATCATAACCCAAGTTGTGCCATGAGAGTCAGTTTAATTGACGTTGCAAAGACAGGTAGCTTTCCCTTCCCAATTTCTTCATTTCAAAATATGCTTTCAATTTGGCAAGCACTGGCTGTATCTCATCTTTAATGGTCTTATTTGGTGCCATTTTAAGCTCTACTGTACTACAGGCCTCTATATGAACAGGTACATGTAGAGTGATAGACCCCGATGAAGACAACCTTTTTATTTTACAAGTCAGAAAATAAACTTTATTTTTGTCAACGTTCAAATTGTATATTTGTTTGAAAATAAAAATCGTACCTTTCAATATTTATACCATATCATTGGAAGCGTATTTGTTCCTTCTATACTTAACAAGGAAATCTGATTGATACGGACATGCAGACAGAACATATAATAGGGATACGGAGTTTCATATCATTTTACAACCATTTTATCTTACTATAGGCCCGGCAAACCTTAAAAATTAACATTATTTACTGTTGGAAACATTACAAGATAGCAAATAAAAATTAAATGTGGCCTCCTACATTATGCTAAATGTTAAAAGTCCATTACTTTCGATCTTTTTCAGCTTTGTGATTCTATTCATATGCCGAAATCACAGGTGACGATTATGCTAAATGTTAAAGTCCATCACTTTCGATCTTTTCAGCTTTGTGATTCTATTCATAGGCCGAAATCACAGGTGACGATTTCAAAGCCTTTTGATTTCAGATAATGCTCAAATGGTTCGATATTTGTCTCTCTTTGAATGGTACACTAGACGTAGCTGGTATGTGCATGCGTGTGATGAGAATAATATGCATTGGAACAGTGTTGTGTGTTTTTGCATAAAGCAGCTTAATTGTTTCAATTCACATTATAGATGAGGTTCGACCGGAGGCAAGAAGGATATATAATAGGAGGGGACACTTAGCTCATTTGCATATTTGCTCATTAATATGATTAACCCCGTGAACCCAGTCAAAGGTCGCAGATAACGCCCTCTGGAGAGTCGAAGGCACTTTTCTATTGTTCTCTAATGACAGCGTTGGGACAGCGCATGAAGTTTCTTGTACAGAGTTGGCGATGAGCGATTGAGAAGTATAACAAAAGCATACATAAACAGATCGTAACATGAATAATGCAATGCAACAGGTCACACAACATTCAGTCGAGCGACCGTATAAACAGTATACAAGATGCCATTTATTGTGTTCGAAATGTCAACGTTTTTACCATTCTTTCCAAAATAAGGAGTATAATCATATTACAAACACATTTTGTGCGAGAGTAACATATAAATATGGTTTAAAATGTCCAAAATGGCACGATAAAAATCCGTTCGTTATAAATAAAAGAATCAATGGTTAAATGATAAAACTGACACAATTACACTCGTCGATCTCTGTGGCGTGCATACGTTGGCCATATCGTTTGCAATCGGCAATCACGGGTTCGAATCTCCGTGTGTTCGTTGTTGTTTTCTATTTTTTTTTTTTTTTTTTTTTTAAAAACAAATTAAACTTGATTGTGGATGTATGTAACATCATTTTTATATCAATTTTTATAATTTATAAAGGCCGCCAATGCTTTTATAGTTTTTTTCTATTCTTTTTTTAATCTATTTTTCTATCTATCATTTATCTCTGGATTTATTTAACTTTATAATCTAAACACATTTAAATGCGTAAAACAATATATTATTGCTCGATGATAAGTGATTGAAGTTGAGTTCACTTTGATAATGATAGCAACACTTGTTGTAAAACCATTTTACCAGTGTGCCCAACCATTTCTCCTTTGCACACTTTGTTTAAAATACATTCAGAGATGTCATTTTTATAGCTTGTTATAGCTAGGCTAATATACAACTGTAAGCTATTTGGATATACACAAAGCAAACACATTTCCAAAACAGGCCATAGCCAATCGTACAACATGAGAAAGGAGACCGTTTATACCAATGTTAAATCTACCATGATTACCATTTTTTTAAATCTGTACAACCGATGAATTTCTAGAAAATCTTTGGTAGTGGGTACAACTTCATTTCAAGAAAGTTAGTTCTTGTACCAAATTTAGCTAGCTTTAATAAACGAATTGGGAGACGCAATATTCATGTCGAAATATATGTGGAAAGGCAATCAGACAACTATTGATAGACGCGATTAAGTCTTGTACCCTTGAAGGGTGATTACGGGCACGTATGAGTAAAGTGGATTCCCTCTATAATGAACCAAAATTTTAATTTCAGTGCCAAAGATCTTGAAAAAGGTTACAGGGGACATTCTCACTTCGACGATGCTCCTATGCGTAGGTCAACTGAAAGCCCGGTCCGATGGTAGACTCCGAATCTCCAGAATCTTAGGAAATATGTACACATTTTCTCATAATACTTTATGCTGCTACCGCTTCCAATCATTAGATGGTTATAGCATATGCACGGCGCAAAGTGCACGGTGTCTCATTTAGGCCCACAGGCCGGGCGGGCTAGAGAAGTGCTCAGAACCGGGACTATTAACAATACACTCAATTTAAAAAAAATTAAACACCGGATTCTACTGTCGCTCTGTTACGGTCGTATAGTCGGCCCCCGGATTCCACGTCACTCTGTTGCAAGTAAGTGTAGGCCCTATATTCGCCACAACATGTGGACACTACCACCATAGTTTTATTGACTGTACATCATGCCTTTCGCCGGTATACAACTCGGACTTTTTACTGTCTGATAAGTCCACCCCTCCCCGGCCTCCCTATAAGTCCACCCCTCCCCCTCCCTATGGCCCTGTTTAAAGCTGGCTACGCCACTGATTCGCGCATGTTGGATGTGCCGGCCCGCCGCGCGCCAGTGGTCCGCATTGTGGCGCGTTATTGGTCACTCTCGATCATAGTTCGGCGTGGCCCCTCGCTACACGGCTCGATCCTCATGGCGGCATTATTATCACATCAAACCACTTCTGGATGTTATCATCAATCAATGCATTGTCGGCTGCTTTAGTCAAAATAAATATTATATACCAAGGGGATATACAACTGTCACTGGATATACCCACTTTGCCTATCTGTGATATACCATTGAAAAACCGTCAACGCCTGAATCTTTTCCGTGAACCTTTCCTGATTGGGCTTTTCCACCCCAAACTGGCCGGAGCCCGGGGGTTAGATCTACGGTTGATTAGCGCATTACAAGAAGTTGTGTCACTTGCCATGTAGCACATACTCATTAGGCATTTGTCCAAAATTTTAGTGGACAAATCCAAAGCGATCGGACGCATGCGTAGAAAAAAATGTTGTCCCCTTGACTCTCCAGAGGGCATTTTTCGATATTCAGAAGATGGCGGACATAGGTTCGTGTGACGAATATTCTAGGTGAAATTCGATGTGGGAACGCTCGGACTGTAGGGAACGATGATATTTCTAACTTCAACAGCGCCAGGGCATCGTTCGGGGACCGTTTGATTATCACTCAGGTCGTGTCAGTATGAAATTAGGTAAAACACTCCGACATAACATTGAAATCAACGGAGATTCAAAGATTACGGCCGTTCGTGTCCACTATGGTCTGGTACTTTTCATTTTCGACCTCACAAATGACGTATATTCATTGATATGATTATTCATTGTATATTCATGTGCGTCGATGCTTTCGGCGATTCGAACAATAGAGTGGCAGGGGCCTGCCGGAGGTTGGAATCAAAATGGAATCCTTCGACAACTAGCAAATATACGCCAGAAGACAGCACATCTTATTTTTGCTCATCTCCCCTGCCTATCCGAGCACCAAAGATCGCTCTTCGACGAATTCACTATAATATTGGACTGACACTGTATATTTTTTCAAACATCTTAAAATCTTAAGGGAGCACCCCTTAAAGAAAACATGGGGGTTATTTTTGCTAGCTATTTGGTCCATAATATCAATATCATAATCGAACATTTTAACGGATTTGTGTTGTCTTACTACTTACTTACTACCCCCTCCCCCCCCCCCCCCCCCCCACACACACACCCTCTCACTGTAAGAGGTGAGAAATACTTGACTTTGGTATATTAAATTGTTGTGTAGTGTAATACCAGTTTTATACCAGTAAACCTACCTCTTCCCTTTCCTCCAGGCCAGTGGCGGCACCAGCCTCGTATTTTTTTTTTGGGGGGGAGGCAAGAATTTTTTTAGGGCGGCATGAAAAAATGATGCGCGCAAAAAACAAATTCCATTACCCTCCCGCTTCACGTTTTTCACCCGTGTCATTTTACGCTTAAGGGGTGTGTGGACTCTCAGGTACAGTCTCCGTAAAACTGCCGTAACTTCTTCAATATTCATTTAATCTTTATAAACGCATACAGTTTTTTTGCACGAAAGGGTTCAATTAATCCAACCATGATAATGAAATTGACCATTTTGGAAAAAAATTATAAAAACACGTTTTTTGACCCATTTTAGGTTTGGAAAAGATAACTCAAAATATATTTTGTTAAATGTTGTCATACTAGTTTTATGATAATCCTGATAACATTCCCCAAGAGCGTTTTTTATTTTTAATATCTTATTTATTTTTTGAGTTACAGACCAAAAAGTGCCAAAAATTGTTTTTGGGCACTTTTTGGTTTTAACATTATATTGGCCCCCAGACCCACCACATATTCGAAATATGTGGGGGACGTTAAAAAACATCATACTGGACCAAAGTTTTAATACAAAAACAACACCAAAAACAATTATGTTGGGGACGTTATTATCATACTGGACCATTAGTGTTAGAAATGCAATTTTTTTCTCGCTCCGCGCGCATATTAATTTGATTATTTAATTATTTAAGCTTAACAAGGTGTCTTCAGGACAGTTTTCCATGACCATTGTAGTTAAAACTCAAAAATTTTGCGCGCTCCACGCGCATATTTTCTACAGGTTTTAACAATTGTGGCCCTCAAACCATACCAAATATTCTCGATATTATGTGGGGGACGATAAAAACATCATACTGGACCATTTAAGTGTTAGCAATGCCAATTTTTGCGCGCTTCGCTCGTATTAATTTCAATATTTCATTATTTGAGCTTAACAATCTGACTTCAGGACAGTTTTCCATGACCAATTTTAGTTCAAAAACTCAAAAATTGTGTGCGCTTCGCCCGAATACAGGATTTAACATTATAATGACCCTCAAACCACACCAAAATTTATAAATATTATGTGATGGGGACATTATTATTATACTGGACCATTTGTGTTAGAAATGCAATTTTTAGCGCGCGTATTTGTTTCAATATTTCATTTTTAAAGATGCCTTCAGGACAGTTTTTCATGACCATTTTAGTTCATGAACTCAAAATGTTACGCGCTCCGCGAACATGATAGGTTATAATATTATAATGGCCCTCAAACCACACCAAATACTCTAAATATTATGCGGGAACGTTAAAAACGTCATACTGTACCTTTTAAGTGTTAAAATCACAATTATTGCGCGCTTCGCCTTTATTAGGTTCAACGTTTCAATATTTAAGATCAACAAGATGGCTTCAGGTGTTTTTTTGCCCCCCCCCCCCCCCCCCCCCCCCCCCTCCATCAGAACAGTCCTGAATGTGCCATTGCTCTTCCCCCTGAACCTCCGCCAAGGGCTTCGCCCCGGACCCCACGCCGAAGTGGTGATGACTTACAAATTTACAGCACCCCCATCAAAAGAATACTTCCAAGGGCCCTGGGCGATGTACATCTTGGAAATGTCGAGTTGGTCGTGGTGGATCTTGTTAAGACAAGCCAGTCTATGTGCTCTTCTGCGGTCTTGTAGGCTGGTCCAGTTAAGGTTGGTGTCAACCCTGTTTGGCGCCAAATTTATCAAGCACTGTAACTTTTAAATTATAAGTGTGATGTACATAAAAGTATACATTTTTTGTAATGAAATGAGTCAGAGAATCCATTTTTGGTATCAAATTTTACTAAAATTAGTGATTTTTACATTTTTTGCCCAAAAATCACCTTTTTGGCGTCAAAAATTTTCAGACAACCTAACAATATCAGTTTTTGATTAAAAATTCCAAAATTTCACCAAAATCATCTAAAGTAAATTATCTAGGAGCGTATTTTTTTTTTGGCTTAAAATTTGTTTGTTTTGAAAATATTGACCAAAAAGTACCAAAAAAATGTTTTTTATCTCAAAAATCTCATTTTTGGCACTTCTACGTTAGACTTTTTCCAGCATGTTGACATTTTTGGGAGTGCGAGTTGGCACATAGTTTGATAACAATTCAGATAAATATATGATGGGGCAACATTGTTGATACATTTATATACAATAAGCAATAGTTTGAAAACAATTCTCTGAGCTACAGGGAGCCAATGCAGTCCCTTTAAAATTGGCGTAATATTTTAAAACGATAAACAACAATAAAACTAAAATTATGTAATACCAAAATCTTAAAATCTTAGGGGTGCTGCGCACCCCGCGCACCCCTTAACTTATTATTGGACTGACAATGTATATTTTTTCAAAAATCTTAAAATCTTAGAGGGGTGCTGCGCACCCCCTCAAGAATACCATGGGGGTGCTGCAGCACCCTAGCACCCCCCTTCCCAGGGGCCGGGGCTTGTCTCCTAAGTTGGTGGCATACAAAATTGTGTGCTGGTATTGATGGGGATTCATGGTTATATACACCACAGGAGAACGTGGTACTTCAGCGGACCATCATCTGTTATATAGTCCACTCCTTCATCTCCTATCTACTGATGACAGTTTATGGCTTCATCTGCTTTGTATGTCACCCCTTCATTTACTGATGACTATCCATCGGCCCTGATCTGGCAAAAGGGTGTATCTTCAAACATCGCATTTTGAGAAAAATGACCTTGAAAGTTGAAACACTTGGCGTTTTTATCTAAAAAGGTCATTAGTCTTGATTTTTGTTTTAATGATTCAATTGTGTTTTAAATTTAAACAGCAAGTTTGTTTAATGAGTTGATGGCTTTTGGTTTCCCTGCAAAAAGTACTTTTATCAAGATACACCCTTTTGCCAAAATAATCACATCAACAAGTGTATTGTGTGTTAGGCAAAACGGTGTATGTTAAGTTACATCGCATTATTTCGCATCATATGATTAGGCAAAAGGGTGTATGTTACGGTACCTCTGTCCTAATATAGGTTTAACCCACCTCGAATACTCATGCGATTACGGTACTCCAATATGTATTCCATGATACTGAGCGCCCATCTGCCCGTCTACTCTTTAATAGAAAGGAACTTGACAATAATGTGTGCCCCATAACCCCTACATATAATATAATCAATATTGTGTACGGTCTAGTCTAGTCTGGCCTAGGCCTATGCATCTGCATATAAAAAGCCTAGGTGTAATATTGATGCAGGCCTATAGTATACATAGGGCCTAGTTGCCATGTTGTACCCGATACTTTTGGTCTAGTACTTGCCTAGCTTAGCCCCTACATATAATACAATAATTATTGTGCAAGATCTAGTCGATTTGTGTACGGTCTAGTCTAGTCTGGCCTAGGCTTATGCATCTGCATAGGCCTAGGTGTAATATTGATACAGGCCTATACATGTGGCCTAGTTGCCACGTTGTACCCGATACGTTTGGTATTGTACTCGCCTAGCCTAGCCCCTACATATATTACAATAATTATTGTGTACGGTCTAGTCTTGTCTGGCCTATGCATCTGCACATGATGTAGCATGACAGTGCAAAACATAGCATGTACAATTTACAGACGCTCATGTTACCATGCCATGTAAACTTCTGGTTCTGGTTCTGGTTCTGGTAGGATACTCTAACAAAGCGGGATCCCGCATCACGTCAGAGGGGTTGACCTGGTGTAGTTAACACTTCATTTATCTGTACACAAAATCAGAGCTACAGGCTTAATAATTACTACTTACATTTCTTTTTAAAGGTATAGTTCCAACATTATTTTACCCCTGCTGAAGGCCATTTTTGCTGATGCAGCTGCTTGCTGCTGGCACCCCTAGCAACTAACTGTTATTAGGGTGTAACAACATACAATCGCCCTCTGTGGTTCAGTGGTTAAATTGGCAAAAGGGCTTATCTTGACATACACAGTGTAAAATCAAAATGATTATTTAGGCAAAAGGGTGCATCTTAAACATACCCCCTTTTGCCTACAAAATTAAAATCAAGCAGTTGTTATTCACTTATGGCAGAACAATGTATCATCTAGATAGGCTGTTTTGCCGTGAAAAACACTGACCACATGCAGCGTATCTTAAGATACACCGTTTTGCCAGATGCAACTGAAAGAAAATGTAAAAATTACCTTGAGATAGCACCTGCAATCTTTAAAACGGAGCATAACGGTGTTCTAAGACTTTGATAAATGGAAAGAGCGCCCTCGGTTTACCCAAGTAATGATTCAAACTCAAAAAGGGTGTATTTTAAGATACACCCTTTTGCCAGATCTGGGCCGCCATGGCTTCATCACTTATGTAGACCACTTGATCATCTCCCATCTACTGTTGACAGGTCATGGCTTCATCTGTTATGTAGTTCACCCTTTATGTTCTATCTACTGATGCCAGTTCATGGCTTCATCTGTTATGTAGTTCACTCTCTTTATCTCCTATGTACTGATAACAGATCATGGATTCATCTCTTTCAGCGGGTGGGGGTGGGGGGGGGATGATGGGGGGGGGGGGGGGGGGGTGATGTAGACGTACGGGATTCCGCAATGTTTGAGAGTAATGCTAAGCGGTGGCGAAGATGGAGGGAATTAGAACTTGAATATGAAATGATCGTCTCCACGCGGCGACTGGAACCACAGAGACTCCTGAACAATAAAGACGCATATTCTTCTGACATTAGGGACCGTTCATTATTTCCACCGGGGGAGGGGGGGGGGGGGGGGGGGGGGGGGGTCACACGTTTTTTTCTAATCAAGAGGGGGGGTCATACTGCTTTTTACAGTTCAAAAGCTAATATATTCATGCGCTACACGCGCAAACGTTGTGTCTGGTTGGCTCACTTTTTATATCTCGCCCCTCCAAAGAAAATTCTAGCTACGCCACTGATAAAAATGATAACATTTTGACACCCTCTCTGCAACTACAATTGTGCAGACCCAATGAGCTTCCAGGTACCCACCAGGAGTCCTTATTTTTATGTGGGGGCCCTGACCTTGACTATCATCCAGGGAATTGCATCAACTTGGGGGATTTAGGGTTTTAATTAGCTTAATGTCTTATTGTATTACATCTATTAAATCAGCCCTCTTTGTACAGCAAAACGTCGATTTGGGTGGTTTTTTTTGTTGATAGAGCCGTAAACAGCATTTTACCGTAGATAGTGCCCCCCCCCCCCCCCCCCCCCCCCCCTGCAGCACGCGTGATAAATAACGCAAACGTTTACATAGAGGGCGTTTTTATGAAAAAGTGCAATGAATAGCGAGGGTTAGGGGGGGGGGGGGGCTGGGGTACCGCGCCATTTTGCAATATTTTGCGAAATCGATCGTGGTTATCACGTGATACGTATCGTGGAAAAATAATGTACACTGTTTTAACGAAATGCACTGTGGGATTGTGTTACCAGCCTAAAATTATAGAGGTCGCAAACCCGGTCGCAAACTTGCTTATATTGAGCCTAGCTATAACAAGCTAAAAGTGACATCTCTGAATGTATTACCAAAGTGTGAAATTGTTGGACACACTGGTAAAATGGTTTTACAACAAGTTTTGCTATCATATTATCAAACTGAACTAAAGTTAAATCACTCTATATCGAGCAATAATATAATTGTTTACGCATTTTAATTGTTTAGACAAAGTTAAATAAATCAAGGATACATTTATGATAGATAAATAAATAAAAAGAAAACTATAAACGCATGGGCGGCATTTATAATTGATAAAAATTGACATAACAATGATGTTACATTAATATACCATCAAGTTTAAAAAATAGAAAAATAATGGGAATATTCGAACCCGTGATTTCCGATTGCCAACGACATGGCCAACCTACGCACGCCATGTCCATTTATTTATAACGAACGGATTTTTATTGTGCCATTTTTGCCAAATGTGTGTGTTGCTCTCGCACAAAATGTGTTTGTAATTTGATTATAATTCTTATTTTTAAAAGAACGGTAATTTTTTTTGACATTTTCGAGAGAAAAAATGGCGTAACCCTGCTCCGGAAAACGCCAGCAGTGTGGTGTCCACGTGGGCAAGCATACAGATGATGCTAAGCAAATCCAGCATATAAAACAAAAAGTGCTCCTAATGGGACTCGAACCCACAACCTCTCACTCCTCAAGCGACTTTCTTTCCACTACACTAACCGTGCTAATTGAAAAAATTGAACGCAAATAATTTATTTATATCATGGGTCATGGGTTAATGCACTGTGTTAAATTCTACAATCCCGGCCGCCACTCTGTTCAAAGGCACAAAAAAGTTGACTTGTTTTATGCTTTTTTTGCAATTCTGAGGTGTGCAGTTCGATTTTCTTTCTCGAATTGTTTAGAAAACCATCCATTTTAGAACATCTGAAATTTAAAATGAACTGCACACCTGGGAAAGTATTATGCCAAGGGCATATTTTTTGCACGTAAATCCAATACAAGAGTTCTGAAAATCGACACAAATATGACGTCATAACCATTGCTTCGGGACAAAATGGCGCGGTACCCCCCCCCCCCCCCCCCCCCCCCCTAAGCGAGGGTATTGTTTTAGAAACAACAATAATGGTATTTTTTAATGTTTATCTCAAATTCTGAAGTAAATTAATTTAAACAAATCGTCAACACTACTGTGTGTCCCTTGGAAAAGGAGGAAGAAGGGTAAGGATAAGAATTGTCTCTTCAAGAGACCTGCTATCCCTCGTTTTAGTCCTGTATATTGAAGATCTCTTAGTTCTCATGAAAATCAAGTATGACTTTTGCAGGGTTCTCTAGGCATGCCAAGGAAGGGGTAAACTTTATGGTTGTCTTGATCTGGTTCTGGCTAATCAGAGGGCATTTTTTTTAGAAGAAATCAGTCAACTTTATTATTTATAGTCTGACATTTAGAACGGTTATAATTGAGGTACGTTTCATCTCTAAACATAGGCCAAATTAATAATACTTCGGCGATATTTTGCTGTTTTCATCCGTTTCCGTCACAGTAAATGGATGTTCGGTTTTCAATGCATCTCCAGAATAGTACAACCATTACTTGGATCAATTTATAATACATCTGTAGCTGAGATTCCAAGATACAATTGTGTAATATTTCATAAAACTGGCTTATATAATAACAAAGTTATGAGGTAGGAGGTAGAACTTATTGAATGACCTCATATTTCGGAATACTTATGGTATTTTCGGAATAACGACCCTTATCAAATTTTCGGGATTACGACCCTTATTGTAATTTCGGAATAACGACCCTTATTTTATTTTCGGAATAACGACCCTTATTTTATTTTCGGAATAACGATCCTTATTTTATTTTCGGAATTACGACCCTTATTACTGGGTCTAACCAGTATTGAAAACGAAGATTGCTCAAGCAAACTAAACCAAACCATACCAAAGTACCAAACCAAGTGGGTGGTTGCCGTTAGTATATTTACATCTCAGCATGGCTAGGCAACAATTGGCTATTTGGAGCTTAAGAGCAACATGGGAGCTGATGTTTACTTTTCAGATTTTGAGTATTTTTGGTACCCATTTTTAGTGCGTTTTGCCTTTGTCAAACTTATATAGAGGAATATGGATTGCCAATGCAGCCGCTATCGCGGAATTGGGCTTATTTTTAGAAGTCAGACTATATACATATATTTTTCTATTGGCAAACAATAAATGAGAGAGCGCTTGAGCCTTGGTTAGGGAGTTTAAGTTGGCAACACTGAACGCACACACTCATGCTCTGTTGAAGTAGTGAACAAGACCCACTCTGGTTTGGGATAAAGTAACCAGTATAATAGAAGTGTAGGCCAATGTTTGCTTTTAATCATCTTACCATTTAGTTATGTTTACTTGGTTCTGAAATTGTAAAGGCATTGTCTGTATTATCTAAATGTGTTTGAATGGGTACCCAAGATGCTTACAAGGTTCATTGACCTCCCATGAAAAGTCAGACAACATGTATAAATTAAAAATGAATAAAATTAAAAAATAAGTTATTAATCATACCTTTTAAACCCCCCAAAATTGGTTAAATAAAAAAAAAATTATTGGTGATTTTATTTTACAAAAATCGACTTTTATTGACATTTCTTCCATAGACCTCTGTATAAATGCGCATCTTAAACGCTCTCCTACGGGGTATATATACTCATACAAAGTCATATGACATTGTCCGTTCTCGGGCAAGGGGCACAACATGTACATAATTATATAAACCATGTCAAATTGTTGTTTAATTCAAGGTCTTACTCCGTTCTCACACCTTTATCATTAACACATTGCCTCCGAGTCCCGTCCGCCAGTAGTAGCACCTGCCCCCGCCCGTCCCGTCACAGCAGCCAAGTAAACAAACGCTTGCCTAAAACCATACACAGTCATCTGTAACAACAGCAGTGGATGCAAAAGTCAATGCATATTCCCCCACGCATGGAATGGAACCGGGCACTTAACATTGTTGATCAACAATGAACATACCTTCAATTTGAAGGCCATGAGGGTTTTTTGGTGTTTTTTTTGTATATAAAGCGCAAATGTGAACAATAGCCCAACAGACATTAACAAGGTTAATGACCAGAGTGATTAACAATTAAACTGGTAACTCTCGAAAGAGAGCTCTGAAAGGCCAATCAATTGGTTCACTGCAACTCAGAAAATATGCATAAAACAAGACACACAAATGAGCAGAGGTTAAAAATGCCAATGAAAGTGACATAATAATAAGATAAAAGCCCAAAATTAGAGAACAACATCAAAATATAAATTATAGAAAAATAATCATATCTGGAGGTCTGATGGGCATCAAGAGAACCTACACAACAAACTTGGGAACTAAATCTACCAGGAGCTGCCTGTTGTCACCTGTTGGGGCGTGACCGTATCCCCAGCCCAGCTGGCTTCATGCTTTACAGGACCACCAAGCATTAACCTACACTTAACCCATGACCACCATGCTATTATATGTATCAGTCGGATGTTGAAAGGACTTGAATGAAGGGTGTCATGAAAGAGTGTGAAGGCTATGGCAAGTTAAGAGTTTGAGAGAAGATGACCGTGCACACGGCACTTGAAAGCCTGTATTCCAGCTGCTGTAATGTTACCAACAATATCATCTCGTAGACTATTCCAAAAGGGAACAGCAGTGTGAATGAAGCTTCTGTCTAAGCAGCGAGTTCTGGCTGTCGGCAGAGAAAGGGCGCGGACTGGCATTGATACGCTCGAACGGGTAGCACGGCGTTGGACATATGGTGCGGGAAGTAACCCTGCTAGATCTTGTGAGCAGTTGGTAATTTGCATCTTGTACAAGACCGTAGCCGCTGCTACCTGTCGCCTGTGAAGCAGGCTGTCAATTTTGAGCTGTGAACGAGTAGTAGCTTCATTAACTCCAATGATTCTAAGTGCCTTCTTATGGATGTTGTCAAGCTGGCTTAGGATGGTGGGTGAAGCATTCGCCCAGCTTAGTGAAGCATACGCCATAATGCTGTGGACTTGCGACTTGTAGACATTAGATCTACCTTTAGCCTCCAGTTTATCTGCAACTTTGCGTAGAGCGCCAAGCTTTTGACCAACTTTAGTTGCAATGCCTGAGATGTGCTTTGACCAGGTAAGCTTGCTGTCAATGGTGACGCCCAAGATATCCAGTTCTTTTGTAGATGGTAGTTTGCACTCTCCAAAGTACGAGGGGGTATCATAAAGTTTTAGAAAACACCCAGAAGTGAAGGAGCCAGAAACTTAATTTTGTTATGTGATCCTTCAGACATCTTTACTAAGTCCCTGTGCAAAGTTACACATTTCTCCTACTTTTTATTACCTGTCCACAGACCGCCATTGTTAGAGATCCTCAGATTGACCGCCATCGATTGATTCTCAGATTGCCTCAGATTATGTTATTCCCAAAACAGCAATAAATAGTTTTAAGTGTTGACAGAAAGGGTCAAAGGTCATGTAGGGGTCATTAGAGGTCAATGTGTGTACACCCCATGTTACCCATAAGTTTATTGTCACCAAGCTTATTTGTAATGACCTTTGACCTCTTTCTGTCTAAACTTTAAACTATTTATTGCTGTTTTGGGAATAACACAATCTGAGGCAATCTGAGAATCAATCGATGGCGGTCAATCTGAGGATCTCTACAATGGCGGTCTGTGGACAGGTAATAAAAAGTAGGAGAAATGTGTAACTTTGCACAGGGACTTAGTAAAGATGTCTGAAGGATCACATAACAAAATTAAGTTTCTGGCTCCTTCACTTCTGGGTGTTTTCTAAAACTTTATGATACCCCCTCGTAGATATCAAGTTCAGATGGGGATCTTTTCCTGGAGATTACCATGGTCTTGCATTTGGTAGGCTCAAAGGTCACTTTCCATTCGTCAGCCCATACTTTCATGTTGCTTAGATCTCTGTTGAGACTAGCAGCTACTGTGTTGGGATCGGTTGATGACTTAATGGGTGCAAAGAGTGTTGAGTCGTCGGCATATAGATATAGCTCGTTGTCACAAACATCTACAAGGTCATCAATAAAAACAGAAAACAGTAGTGAGCCAAGGATAGATCCTTGTGGAACAGAAGCATTTATTGGAGCAGTGTTGGATGCCTAACCTAACATGACGACGTTGATGGATTTATCAGATAAATAGTTGTCTATCCACGAAAGCAGTCTTCCAGTAACACCTTTAGCCAACAGTTTCGAGCAGAGTCCGTTATGCCATACCTTGTCGAAAGCTCCTTTAATGTCAAGGGCGATGACACAAACTTCATCGCTTTGGTCTAGGGAGTGGTTCCACTTCTGTGACAGGATGTTGAGGAGATCAGCTGTGCTGTGGCCTGCTCTAAATCCAAACTGTCTGCTGGAAATCAGGTTATTGCTTAGAAGAAAGCGTTGGAGTTGTTTCTGTACTACAGCTTCCATGATCTTGCTGATGTTGCTTAGCAGCGAGATGGGACGATACTTTGTTGGGTCAGTCTTGGAACCTCTCTTGTGAATTGGAGTGACCGAGGCTATCTTCCATTGGTTTGGAAACAAACCATGCTTGAAGCAGAGGTCAAAAAGCCTGCAGAGCGGGCTGGCGAGCTCAGCACAGCATTCCTTTAGAACCTTGGTTGGGATAAGGTCTGGTCCATTGGCTTTATCTGGATTGAGGTGTTTTAGTAGTTTTCTCACATCCTTAGGTTTGAAGACTATCTTGTCAAAAGATTTGTTTGTTGAAGGATGAACATTTGGGGCCTGGTCTTTAGCACCTTGGAGTCTGCATTTGTCTGCAAATGTCTGACAAAAAGCTTCTGCCTTGTCCCTTGCTGTGATGTGGGTAACGTTTTGATGATCGATCACTGGGATCTCAGATCGAGCTGTTTTGCCAGAGAGAGTGTTGATGATTCTCCACCATTTTTTGCTGCTCAGCGTTTTGTCTGCGAGATCTTTTCTCAATTTGGCGTTGTAAGATCTCCTAGCTTGCTTCTCAGCTTGGTTGTAGGAATGTCTAGCTTCAGCAAACTTTGCCTTGTTGGCATCAGTTTGATCCTTTTTGGCTTTCTTAAAGAGACGATGCTTCTTTTTAGATGCCCTACGGCATTCATCGTTGAACCAAACCTTGTCTCCGGTCCTATTGGTGACTGTCTTACTTGGGATGAACAGGTCGATAGCATCGCAGATGATATTGGTGACATTAGAGCAAGCAGTTTCAGGATCTTTCTTTTGGAATACACTTGACCAGTTTGTGGAAGCAAGGTGACCTCTTAATCCCCAATAATCGGCCTTATCGTATCTCCAGACTTTCCTCCTGTGTGGTTTGTCTCTGTATACTGGAACATCTAAGCACACCAGCACAGGGTTGTGGTCTGAGGTGCCCATAGTCTAGCAGATGTGGTTGAAGTTGCTGGCAGATCAGTCATGACAAGATCCAGGATTTGGTCCAATCGAGTGGGTTCTTTGACGATCTGTTGTAATCCTAGAGTGTTAGCTACAATCCTGGAAAAAGTCTTGGAACACTTGCGTGTGATTAACGGAAAAGTGTCACCCCCACTCCACCGTACAATGGTGACCAAGGCCAGTGGCTCCTGCAGATTGCCAGAGTGTCCCAACATTGGTCGATGGGGGGTGGGGAAGGAAAAATCTCATTTGAACAATTTCTGTTTATAACAGACGACACTATGTATCAATACATGCACACAATACCCAACACGTGTGCTCAGCGTTCGCGTTCCAAGGACTTTTTTCCAAGATTGTATACGCAGATTGCAAAAAATATCATCTAAATTTGGTTTTTCTATCATATCTCGAAAACTAAATGTCACATGTATCTCAAATTGCACAGTATTTGGCAGTGGACCATCGGCTTGGCAACCCCATTGTTTCTTTTTATAAAGACATTCATTTAATATGGGAACATTCAGTGAAAACAACTCCCTATACTAACTAATGCATTTCGAAGATGTATAATAATTGCCCATTATTGCAATGCATACTGTAGCGTTTTCAGATACTCCTACGAGATTTATTCATGTATTGTCAGATATGCAACAGAGTATCTAAAGTAACGGAATCTATACATGGAGTTGAAAATAACACAAATAATTGTAAAACAACTTAGGCCTACTTGTAAATAACTATTTTCAGTAGATAGCAGTAACTTCTGTTTGAAAGATTCGACAGCTATCTTTCGTATTGCATTAACGGGTTGTAATATAATAATAGATGCTCATTATTCATATGCCCATCTGTTATTATGTGTTTGTTTTTTTGATTTGCGGTCGTTGTTTTGCATCACTTGTGTTGCAAAGGGACGATGAATCCCCCGGCCAATCACAAAGAACAAATGCAAGAAAAAACACCTTTTTTTCAAAACACTTTTATTTCAGCTCGAATGTTCATAGGTCTATACGTACACTTGTTGGCTGTTTTATCAAAAAGAATTTTTGAAAAACTACATTTGGATTTAGTTCTACATTTCCACATAACCAACATTTTTTTGGCTCAAATCGTCAAAGGGCGTTTTTGCCTACAGTTTTTTGAAATTGCTGGTATTTATCACGACACGTTATTCATTTTTTTCAAAACTGTTGGTATTTATTTTTTGGAAATATTTGAAAATAATTGGAAAAACAATAGTTGGACATGGTTGGATGATGAGTAAATGTTTCTTTTTACTCCACAAATTATAAATGATAGTCAGTACAAAAAAATGCACATCCAGGATTTGAACACGGGACCTCTGGATGGTTATAGACCAGCGCTCTACCAACTGAGCTAATTAGTCAGATGAGTAAGCACGGCGATAATATTATCTATAGGCCTTCAGTTCAATCCCATCCTCAAAAAACAACCCAAACAACTAAATACGTGAATACATAAACCATTTAAGTAATATATAGGCCTAATATACGTGAATACATAAATAAACCATTTAAGTTAATATATTTTATTGTATTTATTGAGTAAACTAGCGCTGCGATAACTGAATTTAGCTTTATTCACAAAGTAATCATCAGACGAATTGAGACGGTAATGGTAAAGTGTACGGTAAAGTGTTGCCTTGAAACACGTGTTCATTGGACACTTTACCGTTGTTTTTGTAGTATAATATTATTACACATTTCATTTCAAAAAAGGGTAAACTGTTATCAAAATGCGTAGATGTGACCCATGCGGCTTATATTTCGGAGTTACAACATGCATGATTGGTATAGCTAACACATATGCATATCTTGATAACTCAAAGACAGTATGAAAAAACGTTTAATTGCCTATTTTAAGCAAAATGTCCTAACGGTAAACTGTTGGTAAAGTGTTAGTAAAGTATGTGACACTTTGCAATAATGCATTACTATAACATGTATAATAAAACAAATCCACGCTTGTGTAAGCACTGACCGCTTGGCCTAATCGATAGGAGCGTTCTTTGGCACCCTTTATAACCTGCTTGGCGTTGATTCGAGTCGCT
This sequence comes from Ophiura sarsii, assembly GCA_035610835.1. Lineage (NCBI taxonomy): Eukaryota > Metazoa > Echinodermata > Ophiuroidea > Amphilepidida > Ophiuridae > Ophiura > Ophiura sarsii. The sequence goes on along the minus strand of CM069457.1, from coordinate 48,825,870 downwards.
CTCATGGCGTGACTTTTTTCTTTTTTCTGTTATGAGCTATCTTCAATAGATAGGAATAGTATTGCAAATAAACGTATACTGCGCGGCAAATGTTAACACTTTCAACGCGGCTATTTTTATTTTATGTCTATCTCAAGGATAACTGAACACATAATAGGGACGTTTTTACTTATTTGAATGCATTTCACAAGGTGATTCCAAATATTGGTAAAATGACATTCAATCATTTTTACATTTTTAAAACATTTTGTGCAATTTTGGATTGTCGTCTGCAGACGCCTGCCGCGTGGAAAGTGTAAATGTATAGTTTCATATTTCAAATAACAAACAAATAGGCAATGTGATAACATTATTAAAAGTATAAAAATGTTAATTTCTCAGCAAGAACTCTATACTTTGGCTTTATTAATCTAAGGGCAGATTCACCCACCACATGATTCTCATCATTGCGGCCACTGGTCGAGTTTGACGAACACACAATATATTCCCCTATTTGTTGCGATCTTCCCATGATATCATGGCTGATCTCCTTATAATTTTGTCGATGTATATATCATCTAAAACCAGTTTTACATCACAAAAGTGGATTTTCTTTTTATATTGATTTTTTTCTAAAGATAATTCGTACAGACGATTTAAATGTAAATCATCATTAGGTAGGCATGGGATAGGTTATCGATTTGATGCAGTTATCGACCTGTCATTGTATGTGGGTCATGCATGGTTATGCTATCTGGAATGGAGTAGCACTGAAATTAGAAAATAATATTTTTAAATGTGGTAATTTTTATAATTTTTAAATTTCAAACGAGTATATTCCGTAAAAATGATCCACCCTTAAATTGTGGACTCTCTAAATGTTATTTTGGAAGAAAATCACATTGCATAACAAATGTTTATATCTGTTTGATACATACTACTTTATGAAGCCTAATTATGAGACCATGGCGAACTTGCCCCGGCCCATGGGCGAACCGGGGTTGGGGCAAGTTCTTGACACCTGACTTCATTTTTACTCATTCCTTTACAGTAAGGACTAGGGTACTGAGATTGTTTCATGTAATGTCAATAGGTCCATTCAATCTTTAAAATTGACATTTATAGGCCATTTTAAATGAAAATGGGGCAAATTTATCCTTTATTCATTCCTTTACAGTAAAAACTAGGGCACTGAAATTGCGGTCGTATGTACCAAAGATATCCATCTTTCATGTAAAGTCAATAGGTCCATTCAATCTTTAAAATTGACGTTTCTAGGCCATTTCAAATTGAAATGGGGCGAACACTCCCCGCTCTCCCCTGCCATCATTTTTTTTTTAAATCTAAGCATAAATTTTAATGCGCTAATACATTGCTATTGCTATGTAATATTCAAGTACTTCCATCCTTCAAATACAAATGCTTAGAGTCATTATTTCCTAAATAATTAAATATGTTTCAGATTTGTGAAACCTGATTGTAGTGACTTATATAATCATATATCTTCCAAATAATAATGTCAACAGGAAGTAACAAATTAGTTGACGTAGTCATAAACAACCATGATAATATACCAACCAGCAAGACCCAGTTAGGTTTTGTCCAAAATCATACAAACATTCCAATCCACCAAACGCCAAACCCGAGAACCGTGAAAGCCGAGAACCGCTCTAGTTTTATATTCGGAATAACGACCCTTATTTTATATTCGGAATTACGACCCTTATTTTATATTCGGAATAACGACCCTTATTCTACATTCGGAATAACGACCCTTATTTCATTTTCGGAATTACGACCCTTATTTTATATTCGGAATAACGACCCTTATTTTATTTTCGGAATTACGACCCTTATTTTATATTCGGAATAACGACCCTTATTTTATATTCGGAATTACGACCCTCATTTTATATTCGGAATAACGACCCTTATTCTATATTCGGAATAACGACCCTTATTTTATTTTCGGAATAACGACCCTTCGGAATATTGACCCTCATTGTATTTTCGGAATAAAGACCCTTCGGAATAAAGACCCTCCTGCTTATTTCGGAATAACGACCCTTGCAGTTAATTCGGAATAATGACCCTTCGGAATAATGACCCTCATTGTATTTTCGGAATAACGACCCTTATTGCCAATTCGGAATTATGACCCTTCGGAATAACGACCCTTACAGTTATTTCGGAATAATGACCCTTCGGAATAATGACCCTTATTGTATTTTCGGAATAACGACCCTTCGGAATAACGACCCTTACAGTTATTTCGGAATAATGACCCTTCGGAATAACGACCCTGATTGTATATTCGGAATAACGACCCCTATTACATTTTCGGAATAATGACCCTTCGGAATAATGACCCTTACAGTTATTTCGGAATAACGACCCTTCGGAATAATGACCCTTCGGAATAACGACCCTTCGGAATAACGACCCTTCGGAATAACGAACCCACCCCGACCCATCTGCAGGCCGTCAGCTACGCGGAAATCTCTGCACAACGCATGTATACCATACGCCAACATTTCCACCCTGAAAGTACGTTGTGAAATTGCCGTTTTTTGGTCGAAGTCATGACTAAATTATTATGAAACTCCAGAATTTATCGCAAATGATGTGTATTATAAAAACAATCGATGACAGAAAATAAAATTTATTGATAAATGTGGATTTTTAAGGGGCTGAAGTCGACAGGTTTTCTAGCGATACATAGTCATTGGGAATACTACGCATCGCAAACAGTCGCGATTTAAACAAATTGTTGACACTTTTTAGAGGTGAATAATGATTTTTAAAATAGTTTAGCCAATAATCTGAGAAGAGTTAGAATCTACAGATTTTTTAACTAAATAGAGGAGGGTGTACACTTTTATTTGGTACCTTGGCCAATGTTCAAGTTTTACAACAAGTATTTTTCTTATTTATTTTGAAATATTTACCAAGTTATTTGGAGATTTGATGAGGTATTCATCTCAGTCAATCAAACAAAGGCATTCAAGCCGTAGCGTTGTATTATTCCATGATGGTTTTAGATTACATATTCTTGGTGAAATTATACACCGATATGGCTTGAAAAATAACATACCAGTATATAATTTCCTACGAGAATTGAAATCTGATGATCCAGTATCAAACAACAACGTCCAAAATGTCTCAAGAAATATTCCAAAATGTCTCCGGCCGTCCATACCATCGATGTATTCATACACACGCAGTTGTATACACCCGGGCATACACCACTACAGCACTGCATTGCACTAACAGTGCATGGCAAAGGTCGAGGGGTTGTTGCCATATCATTGGGCTAATCATATTGAAGGGTTCACCTAGACTGTAACTCTCAGCCGCCCTCTTATGTCGCTATCTTGCAGGCTCCGATATTTGTACAGCTTTAGCGTCCGTACGGTAATATTGATGACTGGGGGATGTAGCCTAGGGTTCGCCATAATCATTGGGCTAATTGCGAGAGCCAAGGCAACACGGAACAAAGAGGCCGTGCCGTGGCCGTGGACTCAGTGACTCAGTATATTACTAAATCATATAATATAATACAAAATAGCATCCAAATAGCTTAGTATATTACTAAATGGCATCCAAATAGCTGAAATAACTTACTGTGTCCTCTTACCTTCATATTATAACAATATCAATTACATTTTACAACAAAATCGCTTCAGAAGATGATTAATGCAAGTTATTAGCAAATGCCGCGAATTTTAGGGGTTTGTGAAAAGGTTACGACTTAGAAACGTCGTTTCAAATGACGGGCTCGTCATCTCCCCCGTCAAAAATGTCATCTTCTGTAACAAAGCCGTCCGATACGGGTGTTATAACTCTGCTAAATTGTGGCCGGGTCCAACCATTTAACCACTCATAATTATGGGAGCACCACACCAAATATCTCTCTCATTGAAATACGTGTAAAAGTGCCATATTTTAAGACACCTTTTCTACCCTCCGGTTACATTTATGGCATACTTGTCACCTATGACCATTTTTAGTAACATCTCAACTTTAATTTAAGCCTTGTTTCATGAGGGGTTATTAAGCTAAATTTTCCGCTACGGACCTGCACATAGCGCCCTCACTTTTTCACGTTTTCTGGCATGCCTGTTTACCATTTAGGCAGGTGCTTACGCCCTGGGCACTATTTAGGTCGATAAATTAAAAATATCGTATTTTATCATTGTAGGTGCAACGGGTAGGTCCCATTCGTCCATTTAAATACAAACATACCATCCCCGGAGAAACAAATTGCCCGAAAACCTCACATTTACAAGCCTTGTCTTCGTGCTTTTCCGGAACTATTATAGGATTACACGAATTGCGCATTGATTTGGTACAGTGCTCCCTTTAACAAAAATCTAAATTATTTTTTTTGCATTTTTGGAATCATCATATAGCATCATGAAAAAGTGTCACTCAAAAAATACAAATTCTACTCCTAACTGGAATTATGTCACAAAATAGATTTTACTCTATACCCAAAATACCCAATTTTTCTCACTTTTTGGCCATTTTTGGCCCAAAATTGTTACATTTAAAGTCTGCTTTCATGACCAAAACGTGTATTTTTAGATTTGACATTGTTTACATTGTATAAATTATATGTTAATAGCATATATGACACATTTAATTATCGACAAACATGATAACTTAATCATATAATCACTATATCACGCCGTATTCATTGCAGAGATACCTGTATGCCATTAATGGTGAAATTATGTAGGGGGGGGGGGGTAAAAGACCCCCGTATTTATAGGACAATAAAGCTTCTAAAAGCCATTTGTTTACTTAGAGTATCATAATTACCTAGTAGGCAAACGCACAATTACATTTTTGTCACGATATTACCCTTAGGGTATTGTGTTAAGTATTAAATGTACAATTTTAACGATTTGTTGCTCTTTTTTGAGCCAATGTGGGGCCAAATATGAATTTTGACAAATCGTTGACCTAAATGAGAGTGCTAAACTCTAAATAAAGCTTTGAACTTGAAAATGAGATAATCAACTCTTTAATTGAGATGCAAGTTACTTGATATAGACCTAATAGGGAGTATTCTTGCACGTGAGGGGCTTCTAGCCAAGGGTAATGTGACCCTCTATCTATAAAATCGCGAAACAGACCCATAGCCATTTGACTCTAAATTTGGAGCTTTAGAGCCATTTTCTTGGATATTTCTCGGGAAAATCATGTAAATTTCTTGATATTAACGTCCGACATTGATATAAAGGGTGTTTCGAATGTAAATCAAGGCATATTTAAGCAATTTGAACCCATCTTCCACTTCAAAACTCGGTTTTATTGGAAATGGCCATTGTGCGTTAAATAAGGGAGCACCACACCAAATATCTCTCTCATTGAAATACGTGTAAAAGTGCCATATTTTAAGACACCTTTTCTACCCTCCGGTTACATTTATGGCATACTTGTCACCTATGACCATTTTTAGTAACATCTCAACTTTAATTTAAGCCTTGTTTCATGAGGGGTTATTAAGCTAAATTTTCCGCTACGGACCTGCACATAGCGCCCTCACTTTTTCACGTTTTCTGGCATGCCTGTTTACCATTTAGGCAGGTGCTTACGCCCTGGGCACTATTTAGGTCGATAAATTAAAAATATCGTATTTTATCATTGTAGGTGCAACGGGTAGGTCCCATTCGTCCATTTAAATACAAACATACCATCCCCGGAGAAACAAATTGCCCGAAAACCTCACATTTACAAGCCTTGTCTTCGTGCTTTTCCGGAACTATTATAGGATTACACGAATTGCGCATTGATTTGGTACAGTGCTCCCTTTAACAAAAATCTAAATTATTTTTTTTGCATTTTTGGAATCATCATATAGCATCATGAAAAAGTGTCACTCAAAAAATACAAATTCTACTCCTAACTGGAATTATGTCACAAAATAGATTTTACTCTATACCCAAAATACCCAATTTTTCTCACTTTTTGGCCATTTTTGGCCCAAAATTGTTACATTTAAAGTCTGCTTTCATGACCAAAACGTGTATTTTTAGATTTGACATTGTTTACATTGTATAAATTATATGTTAATAGCATATATGACACATTTAATTATCGACAAACATGATAACTTAATCATATAATCACTATATCACGCCGTATTCATTGCAGAGATACCTGTATGCCATTAATGGTGAAATTATGTAGGGGGGGGGGGGGGGGGGTAAAAGACCCCCGTATTTATAGGACAATAAAGCTTCTAAAAGCCATTTGTTTACTTAGAGTATCATAATTACCTAGTAGGCAAACGCACAATTACATTTTTGTCACGATATTACCCTTAGGGTATTGTGTTAAGTATTAAATGTACAATTTTAACGATTTGTTGCTCTTTTTTGAGCCAATGTGGGGCCAAATATGAATTTTGACAAATCGTTGACCTAAATGAGAGTGCTAAACTCTAAATAAAGCTTTGAACTTGAAAATGAGATAATCAACTCTTTAATTGAGATGCAAGTTACTTGATATAGACCTAATAGGGAGTATTCTTGCACGTGAGGGGCTTCTAGCCAAGGGTAACGTGACCCTCTATCTATAAAATCGCGAAACAGACCCATAGCCATTTGACTCTAAATTTGGAGCTTTAGAGCCATTTTCTTGGATATTTCTCGGGAAAATCATGTAAATTTCTTGATATTAACGTCCGACATTGATATAAAGGGTGTTTCGAATGTAAATCAAGGCATATTTAAGCAATTTGAACCCATCTTCCACTTCAAAACTCGGTTTTATTGGAAATGGCCATTGTGCGTTAAAGGGAGCACCACACCAAATATCTCTCTCATTGAAATACGTGTAAAAGTGCCATATTTTAAGACACCTTTTCTACCCTCCGGTTACATTTATGGCATACTTGTCACCTATGACCATTTTTAGTAACATCTCAACTTTAATTTAAGCCTTGTTTCATGAGGGGTTATTAAGCTAAATTTTCCGCTACGGACCTGCACATAGCGCCCTCACTTTTTCACGTTTTCTGGCATGCCTGTTTACCATTTAGGCAGGACTGGTGCTTACGCCCTGGGCACTATTGAGGTCGATAAATTAAAAATATCGTATTTTATCATTGTAGGTGCAACGGGTAGGTCCCATTCGTCCATTTAAATACAAACATACCATCCCCGGAGAAACAAATTGCCCGAAAACCTCACATTTACAAGCCTTGTCTTCGTGCTTTTCCGGAACTATTATAGGATTACACGAATTGCGCATTGATTTGGTACAGTGCTCCCTTTAACAAAAATCTAAATTATTTTTTTTGCATTTTTGGAATCATCATATAGCATCATGAAAAAGTGTCACTCAAAAAATACAAATTCTACTCCTAACTGGAATTATGTCACAAAATAGATTTTACTCTATACCCAAAATACCCAATTTTTCTCACTTTTTGGCCATTTTTGGCCCAAAATTGTTACATTTAAAGTCTGCTTTCATGACCAAAACGTGTATTTTTAGATTTGACATTGTTTACATTGTATAAATTATATGTTAATAGCATATATGACACATTTAATTATCGACAAACATGATAACTTAATCATATAATCACTATATCACGCCGTATTCATTGCAGAGATACCTGTATGCCATTAATGGTGAAATTATGTAGGGGGGGGGGGGGTAAAAGACCCCCGTATTTATAGGACAATAAAGCTTCTAAAAGCCATTTGTTTACTTAGAGTATCATAATTACCTAGTAGGCAAACGCACAATTACATTTTTGTCACGATATTACCCTTAGGGTATTGTGTTAAGTATTAAATGTACAATTTTAACGATTTGTTGCTCTTTTTTGAGCCAATGTGGGGCCAAATATGAATTTTGACAAATCGTTGACCTAAATGAGAGTGCTAAACTCTAAATAAAGCTTTGAACTTGAAAATGAGATAATCAACTCTTTAATTGAGATGCAAGTTACTTGATATAGACCTAATAGGGAGTATTCTTGCACGTGAGGGGCTTCTAGCCAAGGGTAACGTGACCCTCTATCTATAAAATCGCGAAACAGACCCATAGCCATTTGACTCTAAATTTGGAGCTTTAGAGCCATTTTCTTGGATATTTCTCGGGAAAATCATGTAAATTTCTTGATATTAACGTCCGACATTGATATAAAGGGTGTTTCGAATGTAAATCAAGGCATATTTAAGCAATTTGAACCCATCTTCCACTTCAAAACTCGGTTTTATTGGAAATGGCCATTGTGCGTTAAAGGGAGCACCACACCAAATATCTCTCTCATTGAAATACGTGTAAAAGTGCCATATTTTAAGACACCTTTTCTACCCTCCGGTTACATTTATGGCATACTTGTCACCTATGACCATTTTTAGTAACATCTCAACTTTAATTTAAGCCTTGTTTCATGAGGGGTTATTAAGCTAAATTTTCCGCTACGGACCTGCACATAGCGCCCTCACTTTTTCACGTTTTCTGGCATGCCTGTTTACCATTTAGGCAGGACTGGTGCTTACGCCCTGGGCACTATTGAGGTCGATAAATTAAAAATATCGTATTTTATCATTGTAGGTGCAACGGGTAGGTCCCATTCGTCCATTTAAATACAAACATACCATCCCCGGAGAAACAAATTGCCCGAAAACCTCACATTTACAAGCCTTGTCTTCGTGCTTTTCCGGAACTATTATAGGATTACACGAATTGCGCATTGATTTGGTACAGTGCTCCCTTTAACAAAAATCTAAATTATTTTTTTTGCATTTTTGGAATCATCATATAGCATCATGAAAAAGTGTCACTCAAAAAATACAAATTCTACTCCTAACTGGAATTATGTCACAAAATAGATTTTACTCTATACCCAAAATACCCAATTTTTCTCACTTTTTGGCCATTTTTGGCCCAAAATTGTTACATTTAAAGTCTGCTTTCATGACCAAAACGTGTATTTTTAGATTTGACATTGTTTACATTGTATAAATTATATGTTAATAGCATATATGACACATTTAATTATCGACAAACATGATAACTTAATCATATAATCACTATATCACGCCGTATTCATTGCAGAGATACCTGTATGCCATTAATGGTGAAATTATGTAGGGGGGGGGGGGGTAAAAGACCCCCGTATTTATAGGACAATAAAGCTTCTAAAAGCCATTTGTTTACTTAGAGTATCATAATTACCTAGTAGGCAAACGCACAATTACATTTTTGTCACGATATTACCCTTAGGGTATTGTGTTAAGTATTAAATGTACAATTTTAACGATTTGTTGCTCTTTTTTGAGCCAATGTGGGGCCAAATATGAATTTTGACAAATCGTTGACCTAAATGAGAGTGCTAAACTCTAAATAAAGCTTTGAACTTGAAAATGAGATAATCAACTCTTTAATTGAGATGCAAGTTACTTGATATAGACCTAATAGGGAGTATTCTTGCACGTGAGGGGCTTCTAGCCAAGGGTAACGTGACCCTCTATCTATAAAATCGCGAAACAGACCCATAGCCATTTGACTCTAAATTTGGAGCTTTAGAGCCATTTTCTTGGATATTTCTCGGGAAAATCATGTAAATTTCTTGATATTAACGTCCGACATTGATATAAAGGGTGTTTCGAATGTAAATCAAGGCATATTTAAGCAATTTGAACCCATCTTCCACTTCAAAACTCGGTTTTATTGGAAATGGCCATTGTGCGTTAAACAAAAATCTAAATTATTTTTTTTGCATTTTTGGAATCATCATATAGCATCATGAAAAAGTGTCACTCAAAAAATACAAATTCTACTCCTAACTGGAATTATGTCACAAAATAGATTTTACTCTATACCCAAAATACCCAATTTTTCTCACTTTTTGGCCATTTTTGGCCCAAAATTGTTACATTTAAAGTCTGCTTTCATGACCAAAACGTGTATTTTTAGATTTGACATTGTTTACATTGTATAAATTATATGTTAATAGCATATATGACACATTTAATTATCGACAAACATGATAACTTAATCATATAATCACTATATCACGCCGTATTCATTGCAGAGATACCTGTATGCCATTAATGGTGAAATTATGTAGGGGGGGGTAAAAGACCCCCGTATTTATAGGACAATAAAGCTTCTAAAAGCCATTTGTTTACTTAGAGTATCATAATTACCTAGTAGGCAAACGCACAATTACATTTTTGTCACGATATTACCCTTAGGGTATTGTGTTAAGTATTAAATGTACAATTTTAACGATTTGTTGCTCTTTTTTGAGCCAATGTGGGGCCAAATATGAATTTTGACAAATCGTTGACCTAAATGAGAGTGCTAAACTCTAAATAAAGCTTTGAACTTGAAAATGAGATAATCAACTCTTTAATTGAGATGCAAGTTACTTGATATAGACCTAATAGGGAGTATTCTTGCACGTGAGGGGCTTCTAGCCAAGGGTAACGTGACCCTCTATCTATAAAATCGCGAAACAGACCCATAGCCATTTGACTCTAAATTTGGAGCTTTAGAGCCATTTTCTTGGATATTTCTCGGGAAAATCATGTAAATTTCTTGATATTAACGTCCGACATTGATATAAAGGGTGTTTCGAATGTAAATCAAGGCATATTTAAGCAATTTGAACCCATCTTCCACTTCAAAACTCGGTTTTATTGGAAATGGCCATTGTGCGTTAAAGGGAGCACCACACCAAATATCTCTCTCATTGAAATACGTGTAAAAGTGCCATATTTTAAGACACCTTTTCTACCCTCCGGTTACATTTATGGCATACTTGTCACCTATGACCATTTTTAGTAACATCTCAACTTTAATTTAAGCCTTGTTTCATGAGGGGTTATTAAGCTAAATTTTCCGCTACGGACCTGCACATAGCGCCCTCACTTTTTCACGTTTTCTGGCATGCCTGTTTACCATTTAGGCAGGTGCTTACGCCCTGGGCACTATTTAGGTCGATAAATTAAAAATATCGTATTTTATCATTGTAGGTGCAACGGGTAGGTCCCATTCGTCCATTTAAATACAAACATACCATCCCCGGAGAAACAAATTGCCCGAAAACCTCACATTTACAAGCCTTGTCTTCGTGCTTTTCCGGAACTATTATAGGATTACACGAATTGCGCATTGATTTGGTACAGTGCTCCCTTTAACAAAAATCTAAATTATTTTTTTTGCATTTTTGGAATCATCATATAGCATCATGAAAAAGTGTCACTCAAAAAATACAAATTCTACTCCTAACTGGAATTATGTCACAAAATAGATTTTACTCTATACCCAAAATACCCAATTTTTCTCACTTTTTGGCCATTTTTGGCCCAAAATTGTTACATTTAAAGTCTGCTTTCATGACCAAAACGTGTATTTTTAGATTTGACATTGTTTACATTGTATAAATTATATGTTAATAGCATATATGACACATTTAATTATCGACAAACATGATAACTTAATCATATAATCACTATATCACGCCGTATTCATTGCAGAGATACCTGTATGCCATTAATGGTGAAATTATGTAGGGGGGGGGGGGTGGGGGGGTAAAAGACCCCCGTATTTATAGGACAATAAAGCTTCTAAAAGCCATTTGTTTACTTAGAGTATCATAATTACCTAGTAGGCAAACGCACAATTACATTTTTGTCACGATATTACCCTTAGGGTATTGTGTTAAGTATTAAATGTACAATTTTAACGATTTGTTGCTCTTTTTTGAGCCAATGTGGGGCCAAATATGAATTTTGACAAATCGTTGACCTAAATGAGAGTGCTAAACTCTAAATAAAGCTTTGAACTTGAAAATGAGATAATCAACTCTTTAATTGAGATGCAAGTTACTTGATATAGACCTAATAGGGAGTATTCTTGCACGTGAGGGGCTTCTAGCCAAGGGTAACGTGACCCTCTATCTATAAAATCGCGAAACAGACCCATAGCCATTTGACTCTAAATTTGGAGCTTTAGAGCCATTTTCTTGGATATTTCTCGGGAAAATCATGTAAATTTCTTGATATTAACGTCCGACATTGATATAAAGGGTGTTTCGAATGTAAATCAAGGCATATTTAAGCAATTTGAACCCCTCTTCCACTTCAAAACTCGGTTTTATTGGAAATGGCCATTGTGCGTTTAACAAAAATCTAAATTATTTTTTTTGCATTTTTGGAATCATCATATAGCATCATGAAAAAATGTCACTCAAAAAATACAAATTCTACTCCTAACTGGAATTATGTCACAAAATAGATTTTACTCTATACCCAAAATACCCAATTTTTCTCACTTTTTGGCCATTTTTGGCCCAAAATTGTTACATTTAAAGTCTGCTTTCATGACCAAAACGTGTATTTTTAGATTTGACATTGTTTACATTGTATAAATTATATGTTAATAGCATATATGACACATTTAATTATCGACAAACATGATAACTTAATCATATAATCACTATATCACGCCGTATTCATTGCAGAGATACCTGTATGCCATTAATGGTGAAATTATGTAGGGGGGGGGGGGGGGTAAAAGACCCCCGTATTTATAGGACAATAAAGCTTCTAAAAGCCATTTGTTTACTTAGAGTATCATAATTACCTAGTAGGCAAACGCACAATTACATTTTTGTCACGATATTACCCTTAGGGTATTGTGTTAAGTATTAAATGTACAATTTTAACGATTTGTTGCTCTTTTTTGAGCCAATGTGGGGCCAAATATGAATTTTGACAAATCGTTGACCTAAATGAGAGTGCTAAACTCTAAATAAAGCTTTGAACTTGAAAATGAGATAATCAACTCTTTAATTGAGATGCAAGTTACTTGATATAGACCTAATAGGGAGTATTCTTGCACGTGAGGGGCTTCTAGCCAAGGGTAACGTGACCCTCTATCTATAAAATCGCGAAACAGACCCATAGCCATTTGACTCTAAATTTGGAGCTTTAGAGCCATTTTCTTGGATATTTCTCGGGAAAATCATGTAAATTTCTTGATATTAACGTCCGACATTGATATAAAGGGTGTTTCGAATGTAAATCAAGGCATATTTAAGCAATTTGAACCCATCTTCCACTTCAAAACTCGGTTTTATTGGAAATGGCCATTGTGCGTTAAACAAAAATCTAAATTATTTTTTTTGCATTTTTGGAATCATCATATAGCATCATGAAAAAGTGTCACTCAAAAAATACAAATTCTACTCCTAACTGGAATTATGTCACAAAATAGATTTTACTCTATACCCAAAATACCCAATTTTTCTCACTTTTTGGCCATTTTTGGCCCAAAATTGTTACATTTAAAGTCTGCTTTCATGACCAAAACGTGTATTTTTAGATTTGACATTGTTTACATTGTATAAATTATATGTTAATAGCATATATGACACATTTAATTATCGACAAACATGATAACTTAATCATATAATCACTATATCACGCCGTATTCATTGCAGAGATACCTGTATGCTATTAATGGTGAAATTATGTAGGGGGGGGGGGGTAAAAGACCCCCGTATTTATAGGACAATAAAGCTTCTAAAAGCCATTTGTTTACTTAGAGTATCATAATTACCTAGTAGGCAAACGCACAATTACATTTTTGTCACGATATTACCCTTAGGGTATTGTGTTAAGTATTAAATGTACAATTTTAACGATTTGTTGCTCTTTTTTGAGCCAATGTGGGGCCAAATATGAATTTTGACAAATCGTTGACCTCAATGAGAGTGCTAAACTCTAAATAAAGCTTTGAACTTGAAAATGAGATAATCAACTCTTTAATTGAGATGCAAGTTACTTGATATAGACCTAATAGGGAGTATTCTTGCACGTGAGGGGCTTCTAGCCAAGGGTAACGTGACCCTCTATCTATAAAATCGCGAAACAGACCCATAGCCATTTGACTCTAAATTTGGAGCTTTAGAGCCATTTTCTTGGATATTTCTCGGGAAAATCATGTAAATTTCTTGATATTAACGTCCGACATTGATATAAAGGGTGTTTCGAATGTAAATCAAGGCATATTTAAGCAATTTGAACCCATCTTCCACTTCAAAACTCGGTTTTATTGGAAATGGCCATTGTGCGTTAAACAAAAATCTAAATTATTTTTTTTGCATTTTTGGAATCATCATATAGCATCATGAAAAAGTGTCACTCAAAAAATACAAATTCTACTCCTAACTGGAATTATGTCACAAAATAGATTTTACTCTATACCCAAAATACCCAATTTTTCTCACTTTTTGGCCATTTTTGGCCCAAAATTGTTACATTTAAAGTCTGCTTTCATGACCAAAACGTGTATTTTTAGATTTGACATTGTTTACATTGTATAAATTATATGTTAATAGCATATATGACACATTTAATTATCGACAAACATGATAACTTAATCATATAATCACTATATCACGCCGTATTCATTGCAGAGATACCTGTATGCTATTAATGGTGAAATTATGTAGGGGGGGGGGGGGGGGGGGTAAAAGACCCCCGTATTTATAGGACAATAAAGCTTCTAAAAGCCATTTGTTTACTTAGAGTATCATAATTACCTAGTAGGCAAACGCACAATTACATTTTTGTCACGATATTACCCTTAGGGTATTGTGTTAAGTATTAAATGTACAATTTTAACGATTTGTTGCTCTTTTTTGAGCCAATGTGGGGCCAAATATGAATTTTGACAAATCGTTGACCTAAATGAGAGTGCTAAACTCTAAATAAAGCTTTGAACTTGAAAATGAGATAATCAACTCTTTAATTGAGATGCAAGTTACTTGATATAGACCTAATAGGGAGTATTCTTGCACGTGAGGGGCTTCTAGCCAAGGGTAACGTGACCCTCTATCTATAAAATCGCGAAACAGACCCATAGCCATTTGACTCTAAATTTGGAGCTTTAGAGCCATTTTCTTGGATATTTCTCGGGAAAATCATGTAAATTTCTTGATATTAACGTCCGACATTGATATAAAGGGTGTTTCGAATGTAAATCAAGGCATATTTAAGCAATTTGAACCCATCTTCCACTTCAAAACTCGGTTTTATTGGAAATGGCCATTGTGCGTTTAACAAAAATCTAAATTATTTTTTTTGCATTTTTGGAATCATCATATAGCATCATGAAAAAGTGTCACTCAAAAAATACAAATTCTACTCCTAACTGGAATTATGTCACAAAATAGATTTTACTCTATACCCAAAATACCCAATTTTTCTCACTGTTTGGCCATTTTTGGCCCAAAATTGTTACATTTAAAGTCTGCTTTCATGACCAAAACGTGTATTTTTAGATTTGACATTGTTTACATTGTATAAATTATATGTTAATAGCATATATGACACATTTAATTATCGACAAACATGATAACTTAATCATATAATCACTATATCACGCCGTATTCATTGCAGAGATACCTGTATGCCATTAATGGTGAAATTATGTAGGGGGGGGGGGGGTAAAAGACCCCCGTATTTATAGGACAATAAAGCTTCTAAAAGCCATTTGTTTACTTAGAGTATCATAATTACCTAGTAGGCAAACGCACAATTACATTTTTGTCACGATATTACCCTTAGGGTATTGTGTTAAGTATTAAATGTACAATTTTAACGATTTGTTGCTCTTTTTTTGAGCCAATGTGGGGCCAAATATGAATTTTGACAAATCGTTGACCTAAATGAGAGTGCTAAACTCTAAATAAAGCTTTGAACTTGAAAATGAGATAATCAACTCTTTAATTGAGATGCAAGTTACTTGATATAGACCTAATAGGGAGTATTCTTGCACGTGAGGGGCTTCTAGCCAAGGGTAACGTGACCCTCTATCTATAAAATCGCGAAACAGACCCATAGCCATTTGACTCTAAATTTGGAGCTTTAGAGCCATTTTCTTGGATATTTCTCGGGAAAATCATGTAAATGTCTTGATATTAACGTCCGACATTGATATAAAGGGTGTTTCGAATGTAAATCAAGGCATATTTAAGCAATTTGAACCCATCTTCCACTTCAAAACTCGGTTTTATTGGAAATGGCCATTGTGCGTTAAACAAAAATCTAAATTATTTTTTTTGCATTTTTGGAATCATCATATAGCATCATGAAAAAGTGTCACTCAAAAAATACAAATTCTACTCCTAACTGGAATTATGTCACAAAATAGATTTTACTCTATACCCAAAATACCCAATTTTTCTCACTTTTTGGCCATTTTTGGCCCAAAATTGTTACATTTAAAGTCTGCTTTCATGACCAAAACGTGTATTTTTAGATTTGACATTGTTTACATTGTATAAATTATATGTTAATAGCATATATGACACATTTAATTATCGACAAACATGATAACTTAATCATATAATCACTATATCACGCCGTATTCATTGCAGAGATACCTGTATGCCATTAATGGTGAAATTATGTAGGGGGGGGGGGGGGGTAAAAGACCCCCGTATTTATAGGACAATAAAGCTTCTAAAAGCCATTTGTTTACTTAGAGTATCATAATTACCTAGTAGGCAAACGCACAATTACATTTTTGTCACGATATTACCCTTAGGGTATTGTGTTAAGTATTAAATGTACAATTTTAACGATTTGTTGCTCTTTTTTGAGCCAATGTGGGGCCAAATATGAATTTTGACAAATCGTTGACCTTAAGGGTGCACTACACTAAATGGTGTATCCCCTAACCTTAAGGGCGGTGTTTAAAGCTAGAATCGGAAAATATGCATGGCAAAATCCTCAATTAAAAAAACTTGACGGTAATACAATTGCGTAAATGCCTATGATTTTTGATTAATTATAATTAATGGGACATCACCTACATGCACCCTGACTATAAACTGTGAATATCATCTAGATAAATTTTGAGAGATCTCTCAAATTTGTGTTTTTTACTGGAAACATTGACGATTACGGCGGCATTTCCAAGCTCGTCAGAGAGGTAGTCAACTCCATGGGCGTATTTTGAAAAATCGAGCAGGTTCACCTACCTATTTTTTTCACTTTTTGGTGAGAAAATGTGATCATCTTTCAGAAAAAATCACTCTACAAGGTCCAATTTCGCAATTTAGTGGTCTAACACAGAGTTTTATATCAGTGTTTTTGTACATAACCCTATGGAGCTCTATTTAGTAGTGTGACCCCTTAAGGGAATTCGGCCATATTTGACCCTTGACCTCATTATTAAGTAAAATTAGGTCAGAAATCAGCTGTTTTGAATTTTATTCGAGACAAATATTGTAAAACAAGGATTTTTCGACCAGAATGAGATTGTTTCGATCCAATTGTTGCCTTAATTTGACCTATTTTGACGTGTCTTGTAAGTAAGCCTATTGGAAACTGTAATTCTATGCTATTTAGAGAGAAAAGGATGATTTTTAAACAAACCGCTGCCTTTCATCTCAGTCTGACCGGACAATGTCGGATCAAATGCAGCAGTCCTGCACAGTTTTAAGGTGCACCACTTGGGTAAAAAATGTCAAGTAAGCACTTTAATGGGGTACATGGGGGGGGGGGGGGGGGGGGTGATACGGAGCATAAAAGTAACTTACTATGAAGCCTTGAGTAAAATTTGGCCACATTTGAAATATCTATGAAGTAAGCTTATTTTTTTTATTTTTTTATTATTCCATGCATTGATGATGGATAGAGTAGGCTTAAGCTTATGTTGTGTTACTAAGTTAAGCTCAAGTTGTAAAACTATTTCAAGATGTGAGGGTCACATCCATGAAGGTATTGTGTATAATGCCTGCATTCTGGAGGCAAAACCATTTAACAGGTAAGTTAAATGATAAACAAGTCTGACCTGATTAAGTGTACATCTGCTCTGTTATTTTGTAGATTAATTCATCAAATTTGAACATTGGTGGGGAAAGTCACCAACGTTATCATTTTGGAATCTATTTTGATTATTTTTGTACAACAACACAGTGCATGTACCCTACCCCTGTCAGTAAAAACACACCTAGACATTCAATACAACAAGAATTTCTTTAAAAAGGATGAACGCTGTCCTGACAAGTATTTCTTTTAAAAAGGATTGTAGCTGTCCTCACAAAATGTAATATTGCTATGTTAATTTTGCTATCTTCAGTAGATAGCAGGTATCCATACATGACAAATTCCACTCATACATAATTATAACAACATGGAAATATCATTAAAATGATCACAAAATGTTCAAAAGGAGTCAAGGTAACTATTCCAATACATTTCAAGTACATTCAGCACAATATCAATTTCCTTAAGGGAATTCGGCCATATTTGACCCTTGACATCATTATTAAGTAAAATTAGGTCAGAAATCAGCTGTTTTGAATTTTATTCGAGACAAATATTGTAAAACAAGGATTTTTCGACCAGAATGAGATTGTTTCGATCCAATTGTTGCCTTAATTTGACCTATTTTGACGTGTTTTGTAAGTAAGCCTATTGGAAACTGTAATTCTATGCTATTTAGAGAGAAAAGGATGATTTTTAAACAAACCGCTGCCTTTCATCTCAGTCTGACCGGACAATGTCGGATCAAATGCAGCAGTCCTGCACAGTTTTAAGGTGCACCACTTGGGTAAAAAATGTCAAGTAAGCACTTTAATGGGGTACATGGGGGGGGGGGGTGATACGGAGCATAACAGTAACTTACTATGAAGCCTTGAGTAAAATTTGGCCACATTTGAAATATCTATGAAGTAAGCTTTTTTTTTTTTTTTTTTTTTATTATTCCATGCATTGATGATGGATAGAGTAGGCTTAAGCTTATGTTGTGTTACTAAGTTAAGCTCAAGTTGTAAAACTATTTCAAGATGTGAGGGTCACATCCATGAAGGTATTGTGTATAATGCCTGCATTCTGGAGGCAAAACCATTTAACAGGTAAGTTAAATGATAAGCAAGTCTGACCTGATTAAGTGTACATCTGCTCTGTTATTTTGTAGATTAATTCATCAAATTTGAACATTGGTGGGGAAAGTCACCAACGTTATCATTTTGGAATCTATTTTGATTATTTTTGTACAACAACACAGTGCATGTACCCTACCCCTGTCAGTAAAAACACACCTAGACATTCAATACAACAAGAATTTCTTTAAAAAGGATGAACGCTGTCCTGACAAGTATTTCTTTTAAAAAGGATTGTAGCTGTCCTCACAAAATGTAATATTGCTATGTTAATTTTGCTATCTTCAGTAGATAGCAGGTATCCATACATGACAAATTCCACTCATACATAATTATAACAACATGGAAATATCATTAAAATGATCACAAAATGTTCAAAAGGAGTCAAGGTAACTATTCCAATACATTTCAAGTACATTCAGCACAATATCAATTTCCTTAAGGGTGCACTACACTAAATGGTGTATCCCCTAACCTTAAGGGCGGTGTTTAAAGCTAGAATCGGAAAATATGCATGGCAAAATCCTCAATTAAAAAAACTTGACGGTAATACAATTGCGTAAATGCCTATGATTTTTGATTAATTATGATTAATGGGACATCACCTACATGCACCCTGACTATAAACTGTGAATATCATCTAGATAAATTTTGAGAGATCTCTCAAATTTGTGTTTTTTACTGGAAACATTGACGATTACGGCGGCATTTCCAAGCTCGTCAGAGAGGTAGTCAACTCCATGGGCGTATTTTGAAAAATCGAGCAGGTTCACCTACCTATTTTTTTCACTTTTTGGTGAGAAAATGTGATCATCTTTCAGAAAAAATCACTCTACAAGGTCCAATTTCGCAATTTAGTGGTCTAACACAGAGTTTTATATCAGTGTTTTTGTACATAACCCTATGGAGCTCTATTTAGTAGTGTGACCCCTAAATGAGAGTGCTAAACTCTAAATAAAGCTTTGAACTTGAAAATGAGATAATCAACTCTTTAATTGAGATGCAAGTTACTTGATATAGACCTAATAGGGAGTATTCTTGCACGTGAGGGGCTTCTAGCCAAGGGTAACGTGACCCTCTATCTATAAAATCGCGAAACAGACCCATAGCCATTTGACTCTAAATTTGGAGCTTTAGAGCCATTTTCTTGGATATTTCTCGGGAAAATCATGTACATTTCTTGATATTAACGTCCGACATTGATATAAAGGGTGTTTCGAATGTAAATCAAGGCATATTTAAGCAATTTGAACCCATCTTCCACTTCAAAACTCGGTTTTATTGGAAATGGCCATTGTGCGTTAAAGGGAGCACCACACCAAATATCTCTCTCATTGAAATACGTGTAAAAGTGCCATATTTTAAGACACCTTTTCTACCCTCCGGTTACATTTATGGCATACTTGTCACCTATGACCATTTTTAGTAACATCTCAACTTTAATTTAAGCCTTGTTTCATGAGGGGTTATTAAGCTAAATTTTCCGCTACGGACCTGCACATAGCGCCCTCACTTTTTCACGTTTTCTGGCATGCCTGTTTACCATTTAGGCAGGTGCTTACGCCCTAGGCACTATTTAGGTCGATAAATTAAAAATATCGTATTTTATCATTGTAGGTGCAACGGGTAGGTCCCATTCGTCCATTTAAATACAAACATACCATCCCCGGAGAAACAAATTGCCCGAAAACCTCACATTTACAAGCCTTGTCTTCGTGCTTTTCCGGAACTATTATAGGATTACACGAATTGCGCATTGATTTGGTACAGTGCTCCCTTTATCGTTTGAGTGCCTACAGGCTGTCGCAACGCGTGCGCATATGCGCACCACACCAAATAATTTCCCTATTGAAATACGTGTAAAAGTGCCATATTTCAAGACAACTTTTCTATCCTCCGTTACATTTATGGCAGTCTTCAGTCTTCAGTTTTGGTACTGATCAACGCTCTAAGATGGAGCCAAATGATCTGTGCTCTGTGAAATATTGTGAGGTAAAGAATTCCAGTCGCGTATACTTGTCACCTATGACCATTTTCAGTAACATCTCAACTTTAATTTAAGACTTGTTTCTTTAGGATTTATGAACCTATTTTTTTCGCTACGGACCCGCACACCGCGCCCTCACTTGTTCACGTTTTCTGACATGCCTGTTCACCATTTAGGCAGGTGCTTACGCCCATGGCACTATTTATGTCGATAAATGACAAAAATCGTATCATTTTATCGTTGTAGGTGCAACGGATAGGTTCCATTCGTTCATTTAAATACAAAAGTACCATCCCCGGGGAATAAAATTGCTCGAAAACCTCACATTTTCACGATTAGTATTCATGCTTTTCCGGAACTACGGTACTACAGGATTACACGAATTGCGCATTGATGTGGTGCAGTGCTCTCTTTAACAAAAATTGGAATGATTTTGTTTTTGCCTTTTTGGAATCATCAAATAAAGCATCATGAAAAAAATGTCACTCAAAAAATCAAATTCTACCCTAACTGGAATTATGTGACAACATATATTTGTCCTATATCCCAAATACCCCATTTTTCTCATTTTTTGCCCAAAACTGTTACTTTTAAAGTCGATTGTTATAACCAAATCGTGTATTTTACAATTTGTCATTGTGTACATTGTATAAATTATATAGTAATAGCATGAATGACACATTTAATTGTCGACAAGCATGATAACTTAAACAAATAATGACTATATTCAAGCCGTATTCATTGAAGAAATACATATAGGCCATTTAATAATGGCTAAATCATGTGGGGGGGGGGGGGGTAAAGTCAACCATATTCATAGGACAATAAGCTTCCAAAAGCCATTTGTTTACTTAGAGTATGAAAATTACCTAGTAGGCACAATTACCAATTACATTTTTGTCACGATATTACCCCAACGACGCCGCAGGCGGAGTTGTTTCACGCAAAAAAAATAACTACCACGGAACTGTATACCCCTGTTAGTATCGATATAACCCAACAACATTCCATCCAATCCCCTGTGGTGCATCGGCGTAATGCACCACATAAGCACGTAGGACAAACAGCAGTGGACGCACTGCAGCAGAAGTGCGTGATATGGAAACAAACTTTAGTAACCACGCAATGCGCGAGGGTCACGCAAATTAATGAACGCCGTGTTAAAGGCATATTATGTGATCTTTTTTAGAAAATAGATTTTCTTGCAGATTTACATTTCTGATCATAAATCGTACATACATTCCAAGTTACAGAGGGATACGATTCCTAATTACCTCAAAATCATGGTTTTAGAGTGAATTTAGACTAGAGTAAAATAAATGTCGGATATCCGACAGTTTATATTTACTCTAAAACCATGATTTTGAAGTAATTAAGAATCGTATCGGCCTGTAACTTGGAATGTATGTACGATTTATGATCAGAAATAAATCTGCAAGAAAATCTGCTTTCAATTTTTTTTTCGATGTTGAGGGCGTTCCTGTAAAAGATCACATAATATACCTTTAAGTTGTGTGATATAAAATATGTCGCTGATTTATATGATAACCAATGAGAATTGCCTAAATATTCTATAGCTGTTTGTTAACTCTTTCCACGCGGCAGGCAGGTGCAGACGACATTCCAAATGTTCACGAAATGTTTAAAAAATGTCACAATTAATTAATTTCATTACCATATTTGGAATCACCATGAGAAATGCATTCAAATAAGTACAAACATACCTAGTATTGGTTCTGTATTCCTTGAGGTAGACCTAATTGAAAGATGGGAAAGATTTCTGAAAAATCTGTTTTGTATAATATGGTAAATCCAATAGCCGCGTGGAAAGGGTTAAGAATATATTTTACTGGCTATGACTATTTCTACCACTTTGCCACAAAATTGAGGTGCCTAATAATTGTATAGAACATTTCGAGACGAAATAACCGGTATTTGCTCATGAACGTTGTTTTAACAGGGGAAAATATCCAAAACAAGGATAGACTGAAGTTGGTTATCTAACTGCATCGGGTTTGAGGTTATTCTAATTTAGTTGGACCATAGAAGTCCATGGCTGGACCCAGGAGTGGTAGGCCTATTTAGAATTGTTCGATGGATATTCGCGGCGATTGTTCTGAAACGTTTTGCAAATTTTAAAGTCTATCTCAAGGATTACTGAACCAATAGGCCTACTAGGCATGTTTGTACTTATTTCAATACATTTCTCATGGTGATTCCTAGCTCTATCTATAGAGCCTTAGACGATCCCTTTACCAGCTGTAGAGGGAGCCCTCGCGTGCAGCCACAAGAAATATTACCTAGAATCAGCGCACGTGCATCTGTCTTGTACTGCTGCGCGTGGGTTACTGCACCGTACTGCTTGTACCTGGTCGTATTCCTGAGTCGTCAGTCTGAGGGTCGCCACAACTCCCTGGTCAGTAAATGTGAGCGGTTACTGGATGTGAGCAGGATCTATGTTATGCGATTTGAAACGTTTTGCAAATTTTAAGAATCTCAAGGATTACTGAACCAATAGGCCTACTAGGCATGTTTGTACTTATTTCAATACATTTCTCATGGTGAATCCATATATGGTAATGAAATTCATATGCATAAGTTTACCCCTGCGAAATGGACATTAAATCAATACAGCGAGTCAATACGCAAGGTAATTGACCTTTGTCTAGGATGAACGCGCCCAACCTACACACAGTACACAAAGTCACTGGTATTGTACATGTATACACATTTGGTATATCACTGTATCGATTAATATCGATTGGGTCACCGGAAGTTCATTTTCAGTAAAAAGACGCATAATGTGATGGCCAAATGGTAACCTTTTCCCATGAACCAATCATATCAAGCCTTTTATCATTTTTTCCCTACACACTTGAATATTTTATATCCATCCGAGACAGATCAAAATAGCACACAGTTTACCGACGGGGTTAATTCTAGTGTTGACCTCCGTAGAAAAAAGTGCTGACCTACATTGAAAAAGCGATATTTTGATTGATTTACCACATTTTCAATTCAAAATAGCAACCTTTTCCACTTATGGGATTTATAAAATGAAACATTTATTTGAAAGAGTAAACCATGCATATTTAAAATCCGTCCGATAAAGTAGGTTTGGTTGTCATATTTTCCAGTGGGGTGGCCCGAAGGGTTGTTTTGGCTGAAAGTTGTAGTGTTAAATGGAGGATTATGTACTGTGTGGAGCAGATGTCCGCAATTTGTTCATATGCAATAAATGTTGACATTTCTGAAACATTTTGTGGAATTTTGGAATGTCGTCTGCTGACGCCTGCCGCGTTAAAAGTGTTAAACCGTAAATACTGACAATGTCCCCGTACATACTGGAAAACTGGAAATGTCCAGTATTTATGCCAGTATTATGGTTAAACCTACGAATTGGAAAATTTAGGCGAAATCGTGACCAGCGTCGAATGACCACACCATGTACTTTGCAATAGCGCCATCATTGTTTGAATGCCAACAATTTCGAATTCGACAATTTCTGTTATTTTGAAGCGCTGCCAATCTGGATACACAAATAGAAAGATTTTCTGATATTAATTTGAGATTAATCATAATAACAAAAACAAATATCGACATTCTTAAATTTTAACCACAAAAAAAATTAAAAAAATGTCGATCGATAATCCATTTTCCACACGAACTGTTTGACAATTTTGTGTTTAAAATCAAACATCTTGGTGTATCAACTGAAAAAAACGATCAATAAATAAATAAATCCTGCTATCTACTGAAGATAGCAATATTTCCATTATGATTTTAGTCCTGCTATCTACTGAAGATGGCATTATTGTCATTATAATAATAAAGTTTGCTATCTACCGAAGAAAATCGCTTTATTTCCATTATAATATAAATCCTGCTATCTACTGAAGATAGCATTATTTCTATAATAATATAGATTCTGCGTTATACTAAGATGGTAATATTTCCATTAATAATATAAATCCTGCTATCTACTGAAGATAGCATTATTTCCATTATGACATTAGTCCTGCTATCTACAGAAGATCGCATTATTTCCATTATAATATAAATCCTGATATTTACTGGAGATAGCATTAATTCCATGCTAAGATAAATCCGGCTATCTACTGAAGATAGCATTATTTCTAAAATAATATCGATTCTGCGTATACCGAAGATGGCAATATTTCCATTATAATATAAATCCTGCTATCTACTGAAGATAGCATTATTTCCATTATGACATTAGTCCTGCTATCTACAGAAGATCGCATTATTTCCATTATAATATAAATCCTGATATCTACTGGAGATAGCATTAATTCCATGCTAATATAAATCCGGCTATCTACTGAAAATAGCATTATTTCTATAATAATATCGATTCTGCGTTATACCGAAGATGGCAATATTTCCATTATAATATAAATCCTGCTATCTACTGAAGATAGCATTATTTCCATTATGACATTAGTCCTGCTATCTACAGAAGATCGCATTATTTCCATTATAATATAAATCCTGATATCTACTGGAGATAGCATTAATTCCATGCTAATATAAATCCGGCTATCTACTGAAGATAGCATTATTTCTATAAAAATATAGATTCTGCGTTATACCGAAGATGGCAATATTTCCATTATAATATAAATCCTGCTATCTTCTGAAGATAGCATTATTTCCATTATGACATTAGTCTTGCTATCTACAGAAGATCGCATTATTTCCATTATAATATAAATCCTGATATCTACTGGAGATAGCATTAATTCCATGCTAATATAAATCCGGCTATCTACTGAAGATAGCATTATTTCTCTAATAATATAGATTCTGCGTTATACCGAAGATGGCAATATTTCCATTATAATATAAATCCTGCTATCTTCTGAAGATAGCATTATTTCCATTATGACATTAGTCCTGCTATCTACAGAAGATCGCATTATTTCCATTATAATATAAATCCTGATATCTACTGGAGATAGCATTAGTTCAATATAATATAAATCCGGCTATCTACTAAAGATTGCATTATTTCCATTATAGTATAAATCCAGCTATCTACTGAAGATAGCATTATTTCCATTATAATATTAATCCTGATGTCTACTGAAGACAGGAGTATTTCCATTATAAACTCATTTGAGTCATTTGTGCTATCTACTGAAGGTGGAATTATTTCTATTATAATATAAATTTAGCTATAGCACAATTGCAACTTTATTTAATACAAATCCTGATATCTACTGAAGATAGCACTATTTCCAATATGATATAATCCTACTATCTACTGAAAATAACATTATTTCCATCATAAAATTAATTCTGCCATCTACTGAAGATAGCATTATTTCCATTATAATATAAAACCGGCTATATCTACAGAAGATGGAACTATTTCCATTTAAATACAAATTCTGCTATCTACTGAAGATAGTATAATTGAACATTGGTATGGTTTCTCTTTAGTATGAATTCGATCATGGGCTGTCTTATGACTTGAGCTAGAAAAACTCTTGTCACAGTACGCACAGTACAGTAAGTAGGCTATGGTTTCTCTTTGGTATGGATTCCTTCATGATTAGGCAAATGAGAGTGATTCTTGTCACAGTATGCACTTTGATATGGTTTCTCTTTAGTATGTATCCTTTCATGACCGACCTTTGTGGGCAAACGAGAAAAACTCTTGTCACAGTATGGTTTCTATTTGATATGGATCATTTCATGACTGGTCTTACTTTAGCAAGTGAGCGAAGCTCTTTTAACAGTATGTACATTGGTATGGTTTCTATTTGGTATGGATCCTTTCATGTATAGTCTTATGATGCAAATGAGAGAATCTCGCACATTGGATCTGGAATGGTTTCTCTTTGGTATGGATCTTCCTGACTGGTCTTATGGGGCCCTCACATGTATCCGTGTGAGCTGAGCGGCCCCTTACCGTGTGAAAAATGGGTGCGAACGGCGGCACACACGGTGGGCCGTTTCCCGTCCGTTGAACACGTTCAGGGGACTTTGCCGGCCACCGGAGTTTTGAACATGCTCACAACTCCTGGCGGGTGAGTAAAAGCGGGGGCGAACGATGAGAGCCCGGTATGAAGACGGTATAAGGACGGCGCACCCGTTCGCACCCGTTTCGCACGCGTTTCGCGCCCATTCGCAGGGCGGTGATGGACGGTGGTGGACGTCGACCATCTTAGCGACGGACTGCGAATGGCCGCATGCAGCCTAGTAACCGTTCGCGGAACGGACTCTCAGCAGGCATGTTGCAACTCTCTAAATGTAAAAGAGCTCAAACTCACTCTTTCGAGAGCTCTAGGAGGAACAGCTCTTTTTTTGGAGTGAAGTTCACTCCAACTTAAAAGAGTGACAAATCAATCTTAAAAGAGTGACAAATCAATCTGAAAAGAGTGACAAATCACTCTTAAAAGAGTGACAAATCACTCTGAAAAGAGTGAACTTCACTTCTTAAAAGAGCCGTCCCTCCTAAAGCTCTCGAAAGAGTGAGGTTTAGCTCTTTTACATTTAGAGAGTATTATAGATGTTGGTCGTACGAATTCCGGAATGCAAATGAAGTGGCGATTTGATCACACGGATACATGTGAGGGCCCCATTAGTTTGCAAATGAGAGAAACTCTTGTCACAGTATGTACATAAGTATGGTTTTTGGTATGGATCCTTTCATGTCTAGTCTTATGATGTCTAGTCTGAATATGCAGTGTTGCCAGATAATTTCACAAAATGTCACAATTCCTTCAAAAGCTAATGCATGTTTCGCTGTGTTTAATGATATTAAACCGGAACCTTAAATTCACAGCGAGATGTTAATTAGAAGAAAATTTGATATTATAATAAATGTTATCATTTAAAATGGTCAGTGTTGCCAGTCATTAACTAAACGGGTGTTGCCATAACAGGTAATATACTTACAGATTACGTTTTCAACATGAAAAACCATCATAACCCTAAGTATGTTGTCCTGTGTACTCATTGTAATCACATATTAATTGTAAATCAATTGGTGTTCACCCCAAAAGGTTTATTTGTGTTTGTGGAAAGCAAAACAGTGTTGCCAGTCTTTCACTTATTTTCTAAAAAAATCAATATAAATCTTACCGTAAGTTAAATGCTACGGAAATGAAAAATCAACTTTACATGCAATATTAGGAAAAAGTAAACCACAGTAGTTAAAAAAACTTTAAAGACTACAAAATAATACAACTAAATACAAACGATTACATTATGACACGTTTGACCTGCCATACACCTTGGCTACGGGCTGTCTTTACCAATTTGAAACATGGGCGCACCACACCAAATAATTTCCCCTTTGTAATACGTGTAAAAGTGCCATATTTCAAGACACCTTTTCTACCCTCTTGTTACATTTATGACATACTTGTCACCTATGACATCTCAACTTTAATTTAAGTCTGTATCTTTAGGAGTTATCAACCTAAATTTTTCGCTACGTTTTCTGGCATGCCTGTTCACCATTTAAACAGGTGCTTACGCCCTGGGCACTATTTAGGTCGATAAATGACATAAATCGTATTTTATCATTGTAGGTGCAACGGATAGGTTCCATTCGTTCATTTAAATACAAAAATACCATCCCCATAGAATAAAATTACTCGAAAACCTCACATATTCAAGATTAGTCTTCATGCTTTTCCGGAACTACATTGTACTACAGGATTATACGAATTGCGCATTGATTTGGGGCAGTGTTCCCTTTAACTAAAAATGTAATGATTTATTTTGCATTTTTGGAATCATCATAACATCATGAATAAGTGTCACTCAAAAAAAATCAAATTCTGACCCCTAACTATGTGACCCCGAATTATGTGACAACATTTTTTTTTTTCCTACACCAAAACTACCTCATTTTTCTTACTTTTTGGCCATTTTTTGCCCAAAACCGTTACTTTTAAAGTCGATTGTCATGACCAACGCGTGTATTTTAGAATTTGTCATTGTGTCAATTGTATACATTATGTGTTGATAGCATGTATGACACATAAGTATCGACCATGATAACTTAACAAATATTCACTATATTCAAGCCGCAATCATATGTGTATAAATCCGGCTATCTACTGAAGATAGCATAATTTCAATTATAATATAAATCCGGCTATCTACTGCAAAGATAGTATACAAATAATACATGGTAGAGGGGAAATAGAGCTAAAAACTAATTTCTTGAGGTACTGGCTACGGGCTTATCACCCGGAACCCGAGGGTGCCCTATTGCCCCGATCATATTATTATGTGTATTTGTTTTATGACACCTCACTGTGACTCTGGGGATGAGGTTGTAGGGAAATAGTCAAAAACTATTTCCCTAGGGAATAGTACTTGTGATAGGAATTGGCCAATGAATTGGCATGATTAGTTCATGAATATTTATGAGGTGTAATAACATTATTTCCATTATAATATTAATACTGATGTCTGCTGAAGACTAATTTGTCATATCTACTGAAGATGGCATTATTTCTATTATAATAAAAAAATAGCTATAGCACAATTGCAACTATATTTAATACAAATCCTGCTATCTACTGAAAATAGCATTATTTCCATTATAATATAAAACCGGCTATCTACAGAAGATGGAACTATTTCCATTTAAATAAAAATTCTGCTATCTACTGAAGATAGTATAATTGCCAATATATTTAATACAAATTCGATTACCTACTAAATATAGCATTATTTCCATTATAATACATCCGACTATCTACTGAAGATGGCAATATGCTATAGCCTCTAGCCTGTGGTTTACCTATTTACAAAATTTGCCCACTGTAAACATTGGCGCGTTTTCTTGTTAGTTTTCTCTTTATGAATACGTTCATGCCTGGAATTATCATTCGAACGAGAGAAGGTTTTGTTACAGTATGAACATTGGTATGGTTTCTCTTTAGTATGAATCCTTTCATACATGTATCTGGTCTTCTTGTCCCCCGAAAAGAAACCCTTGTCACTGTATGAACATTGGTGAGGTTTTTCTTTAGGTTTTCTCTCTTTAGTTTTCTCCTTAGTATGAATCCGCTCATGCCTGGTCTTATCACCCGAACTCGAATAGGTTTTGTTACAGTATGAACATTGGTATGGTTTCTCTTTAGTATGAATTCGATCATGAGCGGTCTTATAACTTGAGCTAGAAAAACTCTTGTCACAGTACGCACAGTACGTATGGTTTCTCTTTGGTATGGATTCCTTCATGATTAGTCTTACGATGCAAATGAGAGTGACTATTGACACAGTATGCACTTTGATATGGTTTCTCTTTAGTATGTATCCTTTTATGACTGACCTTAGTGGGCAAACGAGAAAAACTCTTGTTACAGTATGCACATTGGTATGGTGTCTCTTTGGTATGGATCATGTTATGTATAGTCTTACTTTAGCAAGTGAGAGAAGCTCTTAACAAAGTATGTACATTAGTATGGTTTCTCTTTGGTATGGTCTTAGATTGCAAATGAGAGAAAGTATTGTCACAAATGTACATTAGTATGGTTTCTCTTTGCTATGGGTCCTTTCATGACTGGTCTTAGTTTGCAAATAAGAGAAACTCTTGTCACAGTATGTAGATTGGTATGGTTTCTCTTTGGTATGGATCCTTTCATGACTAGTCTTCGTTAGCAAATGAGAGAAACTCTTATCACAGTATGCACATTGGAATGGTTTCTCTTTGGTATGGATCCTTTCATGACTGGTCTTAGATTGCAAATGAGAGAAACTATTGTCACAAATGTACATTAGTATGGTTTCTCTTTGGTATGGATCCTTTCATGACTGGTCTTAGTTTGCAAATGAAAGAATCTCTTGTCACAGTACGCACATTGGAATGGTTTCTCTTTGGTATGGATCCTTTCATGACTGGTCTTAGATCGCAAAGGAACCTCCTGAATTTGCAGTCAGCAGGGCGAAATTCATCGCATGTCGCTAACTAGAGAGAAACGCTTGTCACAAATGTACATTAGTATCATTTTTCTCTTTGGTATGGATCCTTTCATGACTGGTCTTAGTTTGCAAATAAGAGAAACTCTTGTCACAGTATGTACATTGGTATGGTTTCTCTTTGGTATGGATCCTTTCATGACTGGTCTTCGTTTGCAAATGAGAGAAACTCTTGTCACAGTATGTACATTGATATGATTTCTCTTTGGTATGGACCATTTCATGTCTGATCTTAGTGTGAAAATGAGAGAACCTCTTGTCACAGTATGCACATTGGTGTGGTTTATCTGTGGTATGGATCATTTCATGACTAGTCTTATGATGCAATTGAGAGAACCTCTTATCACAGTACGCACATTGGTATGGTTTCTCCTTGGTATGAATCCTTTCGTGCGCGGTCTTATTAGTCAACTGAGAAAACCTCTTGACACAGTACGCACATTGGTATGGTTTCTCTTTGGTATGGATCCTTTCATGATTGACCTTAGTGAGCAAACGAGCAAAACTCTTGTCACAGTATGTATGCACATTGGTATGATTTCTCTTTGGTATGGATCCTTTCATGCCTGATCTTATTGGGCAAACGAGTAAAACTCTTGTCACAGTATGCACATTGGTATGGTTTCTCTTTAGTATGGATCCTTTCATGACTGACCTTATTTTGCAAATGAGAGAAACTCATGTCACAGTATGCACATTGGTATGGTTTCTCTTTGGAATGGATCTTTTCATGACTGGTCTTACTGTCCAAACGAGAGAAACTCTTGTCACAGTATGCACATTGGTATGGTTTCTCTTTAGTATGTATCCTTTCATGCCTGATCTTAGTGTGAAAATGAGAGAACCTCTTGTCACAGTATGCACATTGGTATGGTTTATCTGTGGTATGGATCATTTCATGACTGGTCTTACTGTCCAAACGAGAGAAACTCTTGTCACAGTATGTACATTGATATGATTTCTCGTTGGTATGAATCCTTTCGTGCACGGTCTTATGAGTCAACTGAGAAAACCTCTTGACACAGTACGCACATTGGTATGGTTTCTCTTTGGTATGGATCTTTTCATGACTGGTCTTACTGTCCAAACGAGAGAAACTCTTGTCACAGTATGTACATTGATATGATTTCTCTTTGGTATGGACCCTTTCATGCCTGATCTTAGTGTGAAAATGAGAGAACCTCTTGTCACAGTATGCACATTGGTATGGTTTCTCTTTGGTATGGATCCGTTCATGACTGGTCTGAGTTTGCAAATGAGAGAAACTCTTGTCACAGTATGCACACTGATATGGTTTCTCTTTGGTATGGATCCTTTCATGACTGGTCTGAGTTTGCAAATGAGAGAAACTCTTGTCACAGTATGTACACTGATATGGTTTCTCTTTGGTATGGATCATTTCATGTCTGATCTTAATATGGAAATGAGAGAAACTCTTGTCACAGTAATCACATTGCCATTGGTGTGGTTTATCCTTGGTATGGATCATTTCATTACTAGTCTTACGATGCAAATGAGAGAACTTCTTATCACAGTTAATAACCGATGGGGTGTTCTTGCAGCGGTAAATCAAAAGTCTGTTTACTTCGCGCGGATGAACACCAGTATCGACCTATTTGCCGTCCATGATGATGCAGATGTGTTTTATATTTGTCAAAATTATCAAACACCGTGTGTCTGCAATACCTGCACATAAACGGAATCAGAGAATCGATCATTCTACGACTTGATGTATGCATCATAGTGTTCGGTATACAGGGTGTATCAAAAAAATTAGGACACTTTTTGATGATGGTTTAAATCCTTGTTAAATCACTGAAGCATGACCAATTTTTATTTTAATGTAAAGAACAACTGATAAAGATAAAATCCTGAAAAGATGAGAAAAATCCATTATTAATTAAGGAAATTGTGACCTATTAGGCAAGGCAATCTATTTTGTAGTATGTACAATGGTCATTCACACAGTAACAGTAGATTAACATGAACGTGCACACTATTAATGCCAATTCTACTTCTTATCATGCTAATGAACCATCTACAGTGGGTTCGAGAACTGTTTTAATTTGCACAGAATATGCATGCATCTGATTTGTGGATTAGGCCTATTTAGCCAGTATTGATTTGTGCCAGAATAATGGATTACCAAACTAATCTTTGCTATTGACTGATAGATTATTTTCTATGTTTATAATTATTGAAACGTATTGAAACGTAAACCATGTTATTTACTGGTCTATACATGTAAATCCCATTGTACAAACCAGTAAATAACATGGTTTACGCAAATTATGCTAGTGTTCTTATTTTTCATCGGATTGATCTCATATCTTCAGGATATCATAATAATTAATTGGGCTTTACATTGAGACTAAATTGGTCATGGTCCAATGATTATAACAAGTATTACACTGTCATGAAAAAGTGTCCTAATTTTTTTGATACACCCTGTATATCTGCAAAATACAAACATAAAGTGTTTTTTGTGTTAATGATTGCTGTTTATCTCTCACGGTCAAGACGTTCTAAATGTTCCGGGAAATGTTCCTTTCCTACCCGGACTTTCCTATCGGCCTACTTCACGGTTTTTCGGTATCGTAAACAGACTAAGCAGCTACTATTTTCAATTTTTCCGCTGTTATTTTAGCTAATATTAATGAAGAGCCACTTGGGGAGTAATACCCGGCAACGTAACAAGTTCAACAACGTTGCATCAACGTTGATTATCAACGTTGAAATATCGTTGAACTAACAGTTGGATTTGAAAGTTTGTACTAACCATAGATTTCAACGTTGATTCAACGTCATATTTCAACGTTGATTCAATGTTGAATTGTGGTCGTGTAGTTGAAATTTTAGTCCGAGGTGGCTCAGACTCGTTCCGATACGATCACAGTGATCTACTCTCCACGAAGTCTGAGAAGCACCGTATTGAAATATTCGGGGTCCATTGGAGATTTAACACATTTAGTTTTTATTCACTTACATACCGCATGCTCACCGCCAATGTGCTAGATCAAATCTTTGATATCATATGATTATCTCAAGTTCAAATTCAGATGAAAATTAGCTCCTCATATTCCGTATTTTGAACATAAAATTGGTACTAAAATATTTGAAATGTTCCTTCGACAATTGTAACTACGCCTCTGTGCGCATGTCTAAATGGAGCGGGGCGGTATCGCTATTTTCGTTAAAATGCTTCAGGGGTGTGAGGATACGTATTTTTTGATTTATGCAGTTATTTATTGGCGTTTATTAATCATTTAAAGGTTTTTTACCTTCATTTTTATTGTATTTATCATTTATTTTTTATTTTCAAGTCGCAATCTGCTTCATGTTTAAGTATTAACGCTGTACTTGATTAATATAATTTTATTGGATTGAAGTTCATGAAATTATTTATTCATTACGTGTTCATTTTAATGTTCCTGTATTCACTTTCAATTTAATTATTTAAGTAGCATATGTGAAAGATCACTAACCCAACTATATTATTATTTAAGGTTTAACGTTTGTTTATTTGATACTTTTTTGCTATTGCTTATTTATCGATTTATACTGAAATATTTTTCAAAACAGAGGTGTAGGCCCATAGAGATCACGCGCTTTGTCCAAATCCAATATAAACAGCCTGTCAGTGCACAACTTCAGATGAGTCAGACCCGGTTCAGGTAGTTCTACCTCGATTACGTAGCGTATTGTTGTGTGAACTTGTGTCGTTCCTTACTATGACGGAGAATAGGTGATCAGTGATCGAATCGGAATAAAGCAACCTCGGACCTGTGCGCTTTTTGAAAAGTGGATATTATAAATGGAATAACGTTAGTAGTTAACAACTCAACAGTTCGACGGTTTGCATACTTCTAAAGCGGGCGAGAGTATTTAGAGATAACTTATTTGTCAACAACGTGCTACTATTGATGAAGTTCTCCTGCATATGTTGTCTGGAACTTGACGATTTCAACATTACTTTAAGGTAACCAAAGTTTATTATTATTGAGTGATAATTATTCATTGAATGAACTATGGTATTGTTGTCTTTTGGTGGTTGGAATATTATATTTGATAAAATATTTGAGATGATTGACGATTTAAAAAAGAGGTCCATCTTTATATTAATATTATTATGGAACCTGGCATAGCTTTGTCGTCGTTTCTAACTTTCTAGACCCAGAGTTACAAGCTTTGTAGTTCATGATTCAGATTTGTATTTTTTTTTCATCTCTACAATAATACAAGATCAAAAGCATTAAATGAATCAACAATTATAAAAGGGAGATGTGAATGCCATTGCCATCTAAAACGCAAGGCGTGTAGAAGAAGATGGCACCAGGCCATGGGGTATAATGAATATAAATCTTACAATACAAAGATACGCTATAAAAATACACGTTTTAAGCATTTTGTAGAGAAGCTGTACATTTATAAAAGATACAATGCTGAAACGAAAGAAACGACAGAAATGACAGAAACAGCTGCAAACCATAAAAATGAGACGAGGAGTATCAATGCGGGGAGTTAGTACCCAATTCGCATTCGCAATGCACCCAAACTAAACTTAGTGGTCATCATGGGGTTGGATTATTATGCAGTAGGGAGTGGGGAACTGAGGCTGGTTGAATGACGGTTGGTGGGTTACTTAAAGTGCGGGCGCGCATGGAATCTGCTGATTTGAAAGACTCCCTCCATCACAGCAAACTCATCGCTCGCTTACATTCCCGCTTTACAGTGCAGTTACTTTGTTTTGTTAGGTGATTTTCATTTGGCAATTCCATTTATTCAATTTGTATATATAATTGGACTTTGACTCCGTTTCAATAACAAACTTGCACTGGGATTCCTCATTTCTGTCTTTTTCCATTTCTGTTGTTTCTGTCGTTTCAGCATTCTGTCTTTTATACCTGCCGCTCCTCCCATACACTTTTTATTGACTATACGTCTGTTCACAGATAGTCAAAACTTGACCCCGAACTTGACAATGGTTTTAATATAAACAAATTCCACCTTAAGTTGTCTTTGTTTACGTTTTTGGAGTAGCTTGGACTAGACTTATATGACTAATGAATGTAGTGCGTAACCTTTATGTCAAATTGGTAAATGCCAGCTTTGTATTATATAGTGGACTCTTTCACTAGCCAAAACAAGTGCTGTTGTGCTACATTGCTTATTTGTAAGTTATAGACTGAGGTAGGTCATTGATAATTTGTAGCAGAGGCTCATTCACTGATCTCACAGTTATTTCCGTGCTAGTTTTATTTCGGTAATGTAGGACACTTTCGTATCGTAGACTCTCATAGTTCTTACCGGCACTGTACAGGGTGCCCCCCCCCCCCCCCCCCCCCCCCCCCCCCCCCCCCCCCCCCCCCCCCCATTACACGTGTTTCCCAACTTATTGACCATGAAGTTCCAAAAGTTGGTGTAACAATAACTTATTTATACATATTTTAAGACCAAACGCTTGGCTTTCAGATCACGTTTAATGTTTATTTCATTTATTTGGTTTTGTCAATTTCGAGATATGACTGTGTTTTTGTTAGTAGAAACAACAATAATGGCAATTTTTAATGTTGATCTTGAATTTTGAAGTAAATCTTTTAACAAATTAAAAATGTCAACACCACTTAATGCCCCTTTAACTAAAAACTATACCTAAAATCGACGTTGGGCCACTTTACAGTTTGCAATGAATAGAAAGTTTTATTCAGGAGATACAAATTTTCCACCTGTTCGAGTAGTCTTCGCATGCGAATATCATTTTTTGTAAGCGATTTAATAGATTTAAATAATATAATGCCGTGTCTGTGTAGCCAACAGAACTGAATATTTTTAAAATTCCGACCGCATGCCTCCACCCCTCCCACAATGTTTCAAGACGGATGGATGCCCCATTGGAAGAACAAGGTAGTATTTATTTGACGCTTTTACGCATTCTTTCTGTAAAAGTGGGCAGTGGCACAACGTTGATTTTAGGTAGCTTTAGTTAATAATTGAACATATTGGCAAAACCAAATCAGATGAAATAAACGTTATGTGAAAGCAAAATGTTTGGTCTTGCACACAAATGCTACACCAACATTTAAAACTTCATGGTCAATAAGTTGGGTAAACACGTGCACGTTTTTTGGGATACCTTAGCAAACAAAATGTTAAATCCTTTTCCTTTAATTCTTACTTGTTTTAAAGAAAACTGCGACAGCCATGCCGCCGAAAAGACCACATCCCGAAGATGATAAATGCTCCCATTGCGGGAAAACGTTTGAGAAAAGAAGTAAAGGTTACAAAAGGACCAAGCTGCATAGTGAAGGGGACTTCTCCCCAGCAGATGTGATAGAGCATGTAGAGGGAACATTTAAAATACCCATAATCTTATACGTAACCAAAAAACATTGAATTATTTAACCAAATAATGCTATTTGGGCTCATTTTCTAAATTTTGACATTTGTCGTTCAGGCCCAACTCAGCCCAAGCATTAAAAAAAAAACCTACGATTTCTTTGCGAACGTCATTTTTGTCGTTAAATTGACTGCGGCTTGACTTTTTTGTATCATCGATCTTATATGTAACCAAAAAACATTGAATTATTTAAGCAAATAATGCTATTTGGGGTCATTTTCCAAATTTCGACATTTATCGGTCAGGCCTGAGCATTAAAAAAAAGAGTTTCTAAAGAGTATTGTCCTGTTAATGGAAGAATAGGAAAATGTTTCTATTTAAGTATCAGAAAGAAATCGTTGCAAAATGTTTCTATCAAACATAGTAAATATGACATGGATAATGTCCGGTTTCTTTGCAAATATTCTGATTAAATAACCAAATGTTTTGCAGGTTCTTCGACAATGTTAAAGGGAAGCGGTCATGGTGAGGATTCTAACGAAAATTGAACAGCGCGCGGCGACCATTTGAATCTAAACAAGTTGGACATAGGCGCATTCTGTAATTGTTCTACGTATGTTTACATGCAAGCGGTATTGTGTGCGACTCTACAACAATCTCTTAACCCAATGTGGACGGAGCGCTCATTCAACCATCCTTCATTTGATTAAACGCATTTTCTATCGTATGATGTAAGTGATGTTATGAGCTAAGGTTTAGCTGGTACAAAATCGTCGTCAGCGGTTTCTTTTCCTCACCATGCGCTATTCCCTTTAAATTAACTTTCATTTCAGACCTTCGACGACTTCGCCAGACTTGGATGGTGTCAGGCTATAACCACCACTCGAAACACAATAGATATACTCTGTGAAACGTACGACAAATCGGTGCAACAATGGAAAGCTTCTGTTTCCAAAATGAGAGGAGGACACTTAACTGCAGGTATACAATTTCAACAATGAAAATAGCCTAAGATTATGTAACAAAACAGTTGCCACATATCTAGAAATATAGGGAAATAAGTTTCATATCATGACCACCAAACGGATTTTCACATAGCCTACATGATTACATAACCATGCATCTTTGTTTATCTTTCATGTCTTTACTTGTAGATCCCGCAGAAGAAGAGGTTAACATAGACTTCGAGAGCTCATCAGGTAATAAATCATTTCACATTATTATTTCCATTTGGTAATTGTCTGTGTTTGCTATGTTGGTTGACTCTTCGTGTATTTTTTTCTGCATAAAAGAAAGTGTCGACGACAGTCATGACAGTATCAGCGACCTGCAAACAACATCCACGTCGGAATCAGAAGGGAGCGATTCGGAATGGGAAGACATAGAAGACCCACTGGTTATTTCAGACATCAGCACTGAAAGCGTCCAACAAGCTGCAGATCAAGCAGATCAATACTATCCTGAATTAGGTAATATAAAGTTTCATGAGGTATAAAGTGTCATGAAATGTATATGTTTTTTTTGTGTAA
Source organism: Ophiura sarsii (assembly GCA_035610835.1). NCBI lineage: Eukaryota > Metazoa > Echinodermata > Ophiuroidea > Amphilepidida > Ophiuridae > Ophiura > Ophiura sarsii. The sequence continues at coordinate 48,787,126 of CM069457.1, read as the reverse complement.
TATTATTTTAAATGCTTTAGGTGGCATTTATTAATTAAGTCCCTTAATGTTTACTTACAGGATATACCATATGCTTCGATAATGTCAATATAAAGACAACAGCAAGGCATCAAACACGGGACAGAAAAAATAAAATGTTCAACATGGTGCAAGCCTATGCTGCACGAGACCGTATCCCGTCAATGCATCTATCAGATGACCGGCCAACATCATCAACTATACGCGATATCCCATTGGACAAATATCTGCCATCTCTAGGAGACTATGATGCGTTGAAGAAGGAGATGGTACTGGAAACAGCAATTATATTAGCCAACAACATCAAAGCCTTCATGAAATACCGTCCCAAGTTCAAACCCACGCCCCATGAATATACCACAGAATCGAAAAGGAAGAGTGAATTGGTAAGTATATTTCTATTCCTTTAACGGGTACTACATGTTTACAAAATATTGTTGGAAACCAAATGCAAGCTGGGCGTACATGGCCGGGGTTTAATTGTTAAACCAATTAACATGTATTATAATGTATAGGGCCAGTATAGTAACTTTAAGTTCTTAACTTCTGTGTTGATTTCTTAAAAATTTGTATAACTATCCCATTAATTTGTGCAGGTTCCACTTGGAGTTATTGACAAAGACGAGGCTCGGACTGCTGAAATGATCGATATTTTAGATCATTACCATCGATGGGTACCGAAGGATAGCAATGGCAATCCAGTGACCACTGTCTTGTTTGGAGATGGATTAACCTGTGATAGAGTAAAAGATGCAACAGGGGCTAGAGTTAATGCCAAGGATCGATGGTGGCGTCTCCAAGGGCTTGAAATTTGCATACAAGAGTGGCATAAACGGCAACTACGAATGCAGGTTAGTGAATGGAGCTAGGCCTATAGAGTATTTAAGTCATTTTGTATACAAGATTATCGGAAATGCAATAACATGATGAAGTTTGCGTAATCGCATGAACATCAAATCGACACATCTAATTGTTTGTTGGTGTTTTTGTTTATTGTTAATGTTGTAGGATACATTAGATGAATTATACACAAATGGTAATGCCCGTGATATTGGCACGTTGATGCACATCAAGTTCGACTATGGCCACCGCAATGCTAATGCAAATGCTTCCAGTGCCTTCAACTACAACAAAGAACTCCTCGATTTTGCCACGGATGCATATGTTTTGGCGGCCTCATGTGACGAAATGGGTATCACCGACTTATCACAGGTTGGTTTACGTACTGATTTTGATAAGATTTCATTCTCTTACTGGATTGACTAATTAATTAACATATTATTATATTAATATTAATATTTACTTCGTTTCCTTTTCCCGGATTTCTTTTAACAGACACCAGCAGATTTCCCAGACGACGAACCTGCAGCATTAGCATACATAAACGGCATCGCGTTACGCATCGTGGAGATAGCGTGGGCAGCAAGGGACGTTACTCCTATTCTATTAGCAGCTGAAGATATGGGCAACACCTACTGCTGGTGCGGAGATGATCTGGGGGCAATACCGATGATCCAGTGCGACAACAACAAGTGTCCTAATGGAGACTGGTTCCACCTACAATGTCTTCTGATGGATGAGGATCATCTTCCCGAGGGGGATTGGTTTTGCACAACGTTATGTGAGAAACAGGCGAGAGGTATGAATAAGTTATGTCCACATTGTAAAAAGTACCAGCATGCTTCTGTAATACATATGTCAGTCCCTAATAGTAATCGTGAATTAGTCCGTTGATGTAAGGATGAAAAGTAACTAAAGCCTACCCTACCATTTCAAAGATAACAGATTCACTTTGACATGTTTTCATTTCAATTGAATAATAATCATGCATTTTTTTAAATTTTATATATGACTTGTTATCCTTGACGTTGCAGAACTTCGACAAACAGCTACCAGAACAAAAGATCGGGAAAGTGATGGCAAGCGAGAATACGCAAAGGCAATAATATGGCGTGGTCTGAACGATTTGGTGAGAAGACGGGCAATTAAAATTAACAACGGTCTCGCAATTTCTCGACACTGGCGTATTGATATGGTTGAGTTCCACTGCAAAAAACATCCAAAGTACCTGCTTCTGGGGCATCACTTCCTGACAGCTTTGAATGGTGGAGTGTCTGAGCGTGTGCGTCACCAAATGATGTGGAACAGGACCGTCAATGTGAATGGGGGTGAATATAACAATATTGCTATGGACCTGTACAACGAATTCCTGAACGGATACTTCAAAGGTATGATGTAGGAGTGATGGATTCCCAATGGATAGTCCTTTCTTCCTTTTTAAATGACATTCAAACCATGACCATGTGAACCACATAATGTGCCTATACTAAATTAAGTATTCAAATCATTTTCTTTTTCAGACATGGCGAAATCATCTGGGGGCCAGCTAACCGAAGATACCCTTCAAAGACATGGACGGCTCGTTGGATTCTTTGATGAGCTGGACAAACATTATGGTAGAGCAGTTTCAGAGAAAAGAAGAGTGGAGAGACAGGAAGGTTCACAAAGAAGAGAAGGAGACCTCGCAGATCTGGTTCAGAAACTCATGGCTTTTAAACCGTTTCAATTAGAGAAGGGTAGAGCACACACCGGCTTCAGAGGATTCAAGTTAGAGTCAGTAATTCCAAAACCAGAGAAACTGAAGGCGGCTTTAATCAGAGGGAGGGAGAAGTGGGCTAACGCACGTCAAGTCCAGGAGCTGAGAGAAGAGAATGAAACGACTGAGTAAGAATTTACATAATCAAATTTGATTTTATGCAACATGTTATGCCGGGGTTTTTCTCATCCCATTAATACCACAGTGCATTAATACTAAACCTGTACTAGCATGACTAGTAATCATGATAATACTAATAGGTCTAGATTATTCTAAAATGAATTGAATAATCAGATAAATTAATGATTGGCATTATAGACCACGAAAGCATGAGACTACATTGTACGAGTACATTAAAACTATATCCATCGAGTATTCTTGATCAGGCATTTATTTGCATTAAATCATCTTTACGTACAATAGGCGTTATAATATATAATTGTTAATATAGCAACTGAAACATCTTGACAGTTCGTTATTTTGAATTCGGAATTTTATTCAGATAAAAAACAATATACTATATTGCATTATCGAACGTACATCTGTACATGACTGTTGAAGTGTTTCATAAATGTTAAAGTGGCAGTTGTGTGCTTAATTATATCTTCCCTTTTAATATAAGTTCTGGCCTTCTTAATTTATTATACGCCTTTACAATAATATGCCATCTTTTGGTTGCATTTCAGGGCAGAGACAGCGGGAGTTGCAGACGATACAGCAGGCGCATCGTAAGCACTCACAGGGATCATCAGGGCACATGCCATCACAAAAACCTCTTTTTACTAATGCATCATATTGCAAATATTGACGATCATGAATGGCAAACTTCTCCATCACAACTTCTCGCATGCATCGTTCTTTTTTTGCTACGTTTTTCATCACGTCATCCTTGCATCTGGTGACGCTCAGCTTGAAGGCGTAGATAATAGAACTTCCGTGCCGACCATGATCTCGAGCACAGCGACCAGTTTCTTGCCAATATGTCAGGATGTTATCCGGCAGGCCGTAGTGGACGATCACATCAACGTCGGGTATTTGAACCCCCATCCCAAACGCGATGGTGCTGAATAGAACCCTCATTGGTCCCCTCCCCTCTTTGAACGATATCAGAATTCGCTCCTTTGTCTCTGGTTTGTGGTGGGCGTGGAACATTTCCACCATGAGTGAACGCTCATCATAAGCCTCTCTTCCAAGATCGATCAGGAATTGGTTGTAGACTTTCTGGCATGCGTGGATGCTAGAGAAGAATATCAGGATCTTCTCGCAGTCTCTCTTCTTACTTTGCAGCCTCTTCAAAACCCATTCTAAATCTTCGCTTGGTTTCTGTTTTGAGCTGACAACTGAAAGGAAGATTTCTGGTCTGTGGAAAAAAAGGTGAGTGAGTTTAATATTGAAGGGTTTAAGACTGCTGTTCAGTGTTTTTACAATAAACAGTTAAACTAATTGTAGGACAATTTAATTATGCCTTAACTTTTATTATTATGTTGTTCCTCTGATCCGAGCTAAGAAACCCATTAGCTGCTTTGAGTTACATTTATTTGTATCATTTGCCTAGCACATACACAACCCCACATAACAGGCGGCAGCTATTAGAGATTTCGCCTTGTGCCACTACTAAAAGCATCTTCGAACACGCACACATTTGCTGTGAATGAGCAAAAGTGCATAACTTACATAACTACCAGGTCAACTAAGGACACGCCACGCTCAAGGATGAAGTGTGCTTGCTCTGTCCCAGCATGATCCCAGAGACCCAGACACTAATTGTATTAATAAAGCATCTGTCAACAACTTAAAATTTAGTCACTATTACTTATTAATATTAGCTTACGCTTTAGACTCTACCACCCAGTGTATCTGTGGTGAACTAGGAAAGTGGTATAAGCCGCCTTTTAAATATAAGACAAAATATTATCGTATTGGAGAACAATACCTTTTCATGTTAATGTAATAATTCTGTGATATTCAATAAAATAACTTGCGCGTGAATTTGTTTTTATTCTACACCGTGGACGATGATGATCTCTTTTTGTATTTCGTTCAGATATATATATCAATATGCGGGTCAATATGCGTATTTTATAAAATAAAAGACTTGCAGCATATCAACATACCTGTCGGGGAGTGCAGCTACGATTTCATAATTATCTAGTGCTAGCAGATGCTCAAGATCATTCTTAATTTGCTGTGTTAAAGTTGCTGACAAAACTAAGGTTGGTACCTTGTCACCAATCATGCACTGCACTTCAGGTGCAACTTCTGCATAAGATTTTCTGAAATCAAGTCCCCTAGAACGAAAATGGAGAAAGAGTGACATGTATGATAGGCGGCCTACTATAAGTCACCGGGCATGCCGGGCTATAAAGTAAGGTGTGGCCTACATTATGTATATTAGACCTAAACCGTATTTTATTCTTACACGCCTATACCAAGAGTTAGACTCCGGTTTTGTGACCCAAAAGCAACACGTTGTATAAATAGCCTCGCCTCACGGGCTTGTCGAATCGAGCATGAATCGAGAACTAGTTTTGTCTAATTTATGCCACCAAAGAGCCAACTGGACTCACCATTGAGACACGCAGTGCCCTTCATCAAATACTAAGCAGGCCATCGATGCCACGTATTTGGACCTTAGTACCGTTTTCCAAGTTCTTGATATCAGTGCCTCTGGAGGGGCAAAAACAATCTTTACCAAACCACCTACAAAGGCTGTGGGAAGAAATAGACATTAAAGAAATTTCCATTTATTGAGGAACTTTAATGGATCCAGCATTAACTACCACCAGCATTGAAAAAATACGCAGTTATCTTATAATTATTAGTAATACCATCTGTGGCTTAATAATATTCGTAGTTTCATATAGTTTCATTGACCATGATTACGTAATATATAGTACATAAGAATTTATTATGAAACTACTGCATACGCATTTGAAGTCATTGATAAATATACGCTACATAGGAACCTCTAACTCCACGAGACAACAAAATACGTTTGTCATGGTCATATCTAAATTTTGTTTATTAAGGTTGCATAAATAACAAATAACAAAGAAATAACTAGAGACTAGACCTAAGACAAATGAGAGCACTTCATAACAATGTTGTTTTATCAAGGTTCCACTAATAATTATGTTTGTAATATGGTAATATTTATGTAAACCTTTGTTAGCTTCCAAATTGTTGTTAAACTACAGTACTTTGTCACAAAATGACTTTTGTATTAAATGGAAATTATTATCATTATTATTACCATTTCTGTCTTCGTCTGACATCATTTCTTGGGTTTCTCTAACCATGCATGATGAAATACCATGACTACGCAGGTATTGTAGCTGGTCCGTCATTAGAGCAACAAGAGGTGAAATGACAAGTACAGAATGATCCGTCTTTGTTATCTGTAATTTAAATATATTATATCAAAATATTTAGAAAGCAAAATTCTAAATCTCGGGCTGGCTCATGACAGTGCATTTATTTCTATTTCACTGATACTACAAAATGTATTTTTAATTCAATTTACTTCTATCATGTATCAACTCATACTACTATTAGTTAAGAAAGAAATAGTTACCTTCTCTTTCAGGAATGGAAGAACATAAAAGACGATACTTTTTCCGAATCCTGTCGGAAGAATTCCAACGGTGTCCTTGCCGTTCAATATTGAAATGATTACATTTATCTGCTCCTCCTTTAGATTCTCGATTCCTAAATTGAATTTTTCAGAGATAACGGTAAACTCTCGCTCTACAAATTGTTTGCTGATTTGTTCAGCCATCGTCGGTTGATCCATATCCCACTAATCCCAGGAAGGTGATTCAGCTCTATCTTATTTGCTATGTATATGATAATTAAAAAAATATCCCGCATCAATTTATCCTTGTAAATGGTCATTTGAGCAAGGATTTGTTTTATTGAGCGTGATTATATTCCTGTGAAGCTTGTTTATGGGATGGCTATATTGGTTCCATGAAAAGTGTTGACTGATATGAAAAGTGTGACGCATCGGTCAATTATTGGCGCATTTCGAGAACCAGTTACTTTTAGTGACAGTTCTAACTTCTTAGTACGACCACCCTACCCGTATGTTTCGAAATTTGACATTGTTTTAATTTCATTTCATATTACTGCTTTTCATTATTATTTCGAAAAATTATATTAATTTTGCACGTGCCTTATTTCCTTATATGAGAACAAATATACACATTTAATTCACGTTCTACTTAAAAAAAAAAAGACATGTTAAATTTAAGTATCAACTACACATCAGTGAAAATAAAGTGCTTTTAAATTTCGTTTCCCAAATGCTGCATAAAATAGTGCCCCCACTTGACATTTTGATAGTAAAAGCTAGATCTAGATAAAGATCCGGGGGGGGGGGGTACTCACATTGATATGGTATACGTATATGTGCCTGCGTTTTTGGGGTGCCTTTTCGCAAAAATTGGTATAGCGATGGGGTGGTTTTTATCACAGACCAAAGCGCCCAATTGGCATAAATTGGGTGCTTTTCTTACCAAATTAGTATATGGATGGGTGGGAAATTGGCCAAAAAATAGGTATAGAGAAAGTCAAATTTTCGAAGTCCGGCAGGCACATCCACGTACGACTTTGGCGAAAGTACCCCCCCCCCCCCCCCCCCCCCCCCCCCGGGGTAAAGATATGGTTATATATTCGGGTAGGCGCAGGCACGATACCAGTGCTAAGTAAAAGCCTTAAGCCTACCGAGACAGATCATATGCTGCATGTGCGTTCGAGGAAATATTTGCGTAGAAATTAAGACTGGGCTTGGACCCCAAACAGGTATTCTTCTTTTGGTTGTTTTGTATTAATTGATA
>CM069457.1:48772174-48774674 GCA_035610835.1 Ophiura sarsii | reverse complement strand
TCATGTCAAGATTACATTAATATTAGCTTAAAAATGCTATTTATACTATATTTGGTTTCAATTCCCATACTGACGTTTGGAAATTTTATGTTTTTTTAAATATTTAAAGTTCTCTCTGAATCGGTGTAATTCCCCCTGAGTCAAAGGTGGAAGAGATGCGGCCGCACCCTCCACCCTTTGGACAATCCAAAGCGCTTCAACGATCTTACCTGATTTTTGGACTCATCCGACGAGCCCGATGGACTCGAACACAAGAGAATCTTAGCACACGTGTCCGTTAGTTCAGACTCACCCCGCACCCGCACCGTCAACCAATCGTGCACAGATGGGGTCGTGGGGAACCTCTCTATTTTGATATGCCGACACGACATTGTTTAAATTTGGAAAACAAGGAACATTATATTGTGTATAATGTATTAAAGCGGGGGTCGGGGGGGGGGGGGGGGGCGGTGTTGGACATTAACGAGTGTTAAAACCTTTTGACCACCCTTTTTCGGTTTCAAAACTTTTTTGACCACCCCCTCCCCCCTCCCCCCCCCCCCCCCCCCCCCCCCCCCCCCCCCCCCCCCCCCTTGTTATCATAGATTTTCAAGCAAACATTAATTTACATGGCATATAACATCATAAAATCATAAAATTGTTTATCATCACTGCACCGCACTGCACTATGCTACACTAGACTAACTGTGTTGGCATAGTCGTTGATAAAGATATATTTAGTATGGAGTTATCCAAGCGTCAAATTTCGTACGCGTTGATGATTCCCATACTTATTTCAAAATTAAAACGATGAAGCGCTTAGCATTTTAAACAATGACAAATAAAATCGTTTAATAGGACTCCGAGTACAAATACTCGACCTCTTGTTTTCGCGCTGATTTCATTAGACTGATTCAAAGTCTTTTATAACTGTATTGTACCGAACTATTAAAACAGTAAGACTAAATACCTCTTCTGGATTGCGCAAAGAAATGAGTCATACACATTATATACTAACAAACATAAACTTTGTTGAGTCACTTGACCCATTTGGGTGCGTCTTTCAAGAGTCAGGTGTAATGGGACTCACTTGTGAAAGTAGTGGGTCGGAATTATGAGTCAAATTACTCAAATCATTTCAAATAAGGTCGTGTGCCTTGAGTTGGGACCCCTTTGTGTGACATATGGTAAAAATGGAAAAATCATATGGATTTTGCTTAAAACATTGTTAGCATTAAAACTATACATGTGAGTATAAGGAAAGTATACATTTCCTGAAAGCATACAAATTTCCGAATCTCACAATGACAATATCAAGGTCATTATACAGGGTGGGTAGATAATATATAGGATGCAAACATCAAGAAATTCACTAAAAATACAAAATTTTCACTGGTCATTTACATACCTTGAAGATAAGATTATAATTTATTAAGCTGCATAAATCAAAAGTATACACTAGTAGTACAAAGTAAATTATAAAGGATACCTTATACAGGGTGGTCAAAATTTGTAACAATTTAAGTATGTGAAAACGTATTTCTGAAATAAAGTTAACCGTTATCATAATTTAGTGTCATAATAAATTTTAAATTGACGTTTTGTAATAATATTGCACCAAACACAAACATATGACCAATAATTACCATGTTATACAGGGTGTAACAAGCGAAATGAACATGTATGATCGAGTCCTCAATCCACGCGTTTCTTCACTTTTTGATTTTATTTTGATGAAAGCAATGATAATGAAATGAAATAAAACACACATGAAATGATCATGTTACAATTAGAAATGTTGTCTAGATACATACTAAATTTAATATGGCCAATAACATTATATACAGGGTGTTACAAAATAAAGCACATGCGATCTAACGGAGTGCTTATTTGTGAACTGCCATAACAGATTTTGAGCATGGGTAAAATAAATTAGTATTCGGAAATTGTGCAAGATGCAATGTAAGTTCGTTTGTCAGACAAAAATCAACAGACTAATAACAATGACACCATGGACTCAAAGCCCCCACCCCTTCCCATATCTCGCTAAGCGCCGTAAACCTTTCAAAATTGATAAAGATGTCACAAATTCTGGACAAATTTCAAGATTGCGCGCATGCAATATGCACACCGCATAGTATCGCTTGGGACATTTAACCACGAGATGTACGTACACGCGGGCTTTTTGAACTAACTCGGCATGCATGCAGTAGAGTGTGCATACCTCGTTATTTGAAAGCGGTCATTTGTCTGGTTATAGCAAAGTAAACATACCACACGTACATAATGTTAAGGGGCTAGTATCGCAATAGTTATACTGTTTTATTCCATGAAGTGGTTAATTTATGTTGAGCTATAATGCACAAGTGTATGAATTGTTATCAGTATAAATAAATCAATCGGTAGGCCTATACTTCTAATCGGTACAACAGCCAATCTCCCTGACATTCTATTTAGCATGTATCGTCAATGAGCGATGTAATGAAGTATTTCATTGCGTGTCTGTGAGATCAGCTCCTCA
>CM069457.1:48719892-48772074 GCA_035610835.1 Ophiura sarsii | reverse complement strand
AAACTGGCAACCTCAAATTCTGCTGTGTGTGTGTTTGACCTCTTTAAAAACAGATTTGTATACATACCAGCATAGTAGTCCTGTTGTATTATATAACATTATATAACAGCTAGCTATAGCAGGCAAGCTGGCTATATCATTACATGTCCCTATTTTTTTTAATTACGCACAGTTATTGCATTACTCATTTTGATATGTGTGGGGTGTACGTCACCTCGGGGGGGGGGGGGGGGGGGGGGGGGGGGGGGGGGGGGGGGGTATTCAGTGCGATCAGTAGTGGCGTACCAGGGGGGGCCGGTGCCACCCCCCAACAAAAATATCCCTGTAGGTAAAAATGACCCTCCGTCGGTGCGATTTTTGACCATGCAATTTTTTTGACTGGTTACGCGGGCAACTTCATCGCTCCCCCACCCCCCCCCCCCACCCGCCCCCCCCCCCCCCCTCCCACCCATCAAGATTTCAGCTGCTGACGGGGAAAATATTGTGCAAGTTTTACGAAAAAATTGTCGGTACCATGCCTTTCGTCGGTACAACTATGGTCGTGCCTGCTGCCTGCCTGCCCCCCCCCAACCCCCCCCACCCCGTTTCCAAAAGCTGGGTACGTCCACTAGGCGATCAGTAAGTGGATGATGCAGTGAAATCATTGCTTCGAGGAAGAGAAATAACCTATAGATGCGTGAGGACCCGTTGCATTGCTGATCCAGCGAAGGGACAGGGAGGGCGCAGTGGAAAAGGGCCAGGGGTTTCTTTTTTTTTTGGGGGGGGGGGGGTGGGGGTCTGGTCAGTGGTACCCATGAATTGCCCAGGCTTGTCGCAGACCATTTGTATGTGGAAGTTACTGCTTGTGTGATGTCAGCGAAGGTCAACAGGTTGCCCCCATTTGTGATCCACAATGCAACAGATAAGGATAATCAATGGCTTTTTTTTCTATTTGCGATAAACCTTGTGTTGTAAATGTGCCAATCGCGATCAATGCGCTGCATCGCACTATCATCGCATTGTCGTCATAGTGATTTTGGTTGTACACTAGACTAAGGGCAAGGCAAAATAAAAAATAAACCTGTTTAGCGTCCCCTCCCGGTTCCTTTTTTGGGGTCCGCTTCAATTTTATTTTATTTTTTCTCTTTTTTCTCTTTATTTCAGTCAACACTTTTTCAGGTTCGCAATGTTTATCGCTTACCAGGGCGGTTTTGTACGTAAAGTGGGGGAAAATAAACAAAAGGGCCTCTTCCTTCGTTTTTGAAGAAAAAAACTGATGCTAAACATGTTTTTATTTTTATTTTGCCTCTAGCCCAATTCAAGCTGTACTGAGGTGTAATAAAATAAATCCTCAGCGTTGAAAGAACTAGTATGCTTGGGCCCAGATTTCAGATTTGATCAAACTTAGATCACAGAGAACTACTCGAGTATTTTGCTGGCTCGGGAGTCGGGCTCTGGAGTCGGACTCGCGCAGTCCATATACGGCCTATGGGCCAGATTGAGAAAAAAACAGAAATAAGCTTATTACTCAAATTTGGCAATGCCTGTAATGCAATGGGTTATTTTAACATAGATTTGGTAAGAAAAAAATATTATTCGTTTTCCAAGATGAAATTCCAACCTTATTTCACCGAGTTTCGCAACACTCATTCCCTATTCGTCGAAAGTTTACTGATGACCGAATACACATCACTCATATTTGGATGCTGTCATGTACATCCGCGTGCCTATTTTTGCTTACCGTTTTCAAAATAGTATGATTTGTTGGTTATATAATCTTGACATATATCTCAATCATATTGCCGAATATCGTGCAATTTCAAGCCTATTCATTATTAAAATTGTGACTTCAATGTTAAAAAATCTACTTGTTTGAACCGAATTTCGTTATTACATATGCGGAGTAATTTGGTGGTGCGCCCTCATCATTATTTATATTGACACGCGTGCCAGAATGTATGGGATAGGAAGGCAATAATTATAATGACTTGATTCAGGCAATTTATTCTTGCATGTAATAATTTAATTTCTCTATTTTAATTCATGACCACTGGGATAGGGCATGCATTAAGCCCCCCCCCCCCCGCCCCCCCCCCCCACACAAACACACACACAATGCTACGGGGAATGCGGGGGGGGGGGGCTAAACCAGGATGACTACTTTCTTTCCTTTCTTTTTCTCTTTCTAGCCTCAAATGTCCTTGTTTTTTCTTTAATGTTGAACAACAACAAATTCTGACATTATTGGGAATCATGAAGAATCCGGACTTTTTGTGGTCCATTTCGACACGAGAGCCTGTTTATAGTCTTATGATGCAAATGAGAGAATCTCTTGTCACAGTTCGCACATTGGAATGGTTTCTCTTTGGTATGGATCCTTTCATGACTGGTCTTAGTTTGCAAATGAGAGAAACTCTTGTCACAGTATGCACATTGGTATGGTTTTCTTTGGTATGGATTCTTTCATGACTGGCCTTAATGTACAACGAGAGAAACTCGTTGGTATGAATCCTTTCATGTACGGTCTTATTAGTCAACTGAGAAACCTCTTGACACAGTACGCACATTTGTATGGTTTCTCTTTGGTATGGATCCTTTCATGACTGATCTTATTTTGCAAATGAAGAGAAACTCATGTCTCAGTATGCACATTGGGATAGTTTCTCTTTGGTATGGATCCTTTCATGACTGGTCTTACGGTACAAACGAAAGAACCTCTTATGACAGTGCGCGCATTGGTATGGTTTATCTTTGGTATGGATCCTTTCATGCCTGATCTTAGTGTGAAAATGAGAGAAACTCTTGTCACAGTATGCACATTGGTGTGGTTTTATCTTTGGTATGGATCATTTCATGACTAGTTTTTATGACGCAAATTAAAGAACCTCTTATCACAGTGCGCACATTGGTATGGTTTCTCGTTGGTCATGAATCCTTTCATGCACGGTCTTATTAGTTAACTGAGAAAATCTCTTGACACAGTACGCACAATGGTATGGTTTCTCTTTTGGTATGAATCCTTTCCATGCACGGTCTTATTAGTCAACTGAGAAAATCTCTTGACACAGTATGCACATTGGTATGGTTTCTCTTTGGTATGGATGCTTCATGACAGACTTTAGTTTGCAATTGAGAGAAGCTCTGGTCACAGTACGCACACTGATATGGTTTCTCTTTGGTATGGATCCTTTCATGAATTATCTTCGTTTGCAAATAAGAGAAACTCTTGTCACAGTATGCACACTGATATGGTTTCTCTTTGGTATGGATCATTTCATGCCTGATCTTATTATACACACGAGAGAAACTCTTGTCACAGTATGTACACTGATATGGTTTCTCTTGGGTATGGACTTCTTTCATGACTGATCTTATTTTGCAAACGAGAGAAACTCTTGTCACAGTATGCACACTGATATGGTTTCTCTTTGGTATGGATCATTTCATTACTAGTCTTATGACGAGAGAACCTCTTATCACAGTTGTTAACCGGTGGGCTATTCTTGCAGCGGTAATCAAAAGTCTGTTTACTTCGCGCGGATGAACACCAGTATCGACCTATTGGCCGTCCATTATGATGCAGATGTGTTTTATATTTGTCAAAATTATCAAACACCGTGTGTTTGCAATAAATGCACTTAAACGGAATCAGAGAAGCGATCATTCTACGACTTGATGTATGCATCATAGTGTTCGGTATATCTGCAAAATACAAACATTGAAGTGTTTGTGTTAATGATTGCTGTATAACCTCTCACGGTCAAGATGTTCTAAATGTTCCTTTCGGCTTGTACCGAATACTCACGTCACGTCACGTCACGTCACGTCACGCTATTGGTGTTTATAAATCACGTAATTGGTGTTTATCACGTTCACGTGAATCACGCTATTGGTAATTGGTGTTTATAAATCACGTTCACGTGAATCGCACTTCAAGCTGTTTTACATTTTCTCTCCAGTAGGCCTATTTATGATAATTTGTTTTGTTCAGCAGTATTATTAAACGTCACGTTTCCACCTCCACGGCGGAACTCAACGCAAGCTTTGAAAAATAAATATAGAATGACATTTCATGAGGCTTTCATTTAGGCGGGAATTCAGGGTAATTTTCTAGACATCTTTGCTTTAACTGACCTCGAGTTTTTGCAGCTGTGTAGGCCCAGGAAAGGTGAGAAGAGACCTTTCTTGGTATGCCTAATTAATACCAGGGACAATCGTAGCGCTTCAGCCAATTTTGGTAAATGCCCCCCCCCCCCCCCCCCCCCCCCCCCCCCCCCCCCCCCCCCCCCCCCACACACCACCGAAATTATCAATCTAGCTAGCTAAGTGAGGAGCATGCTTGAATACGTCCCTCATTTGTTTGGTCTTTTCTATCAACAAAATATTAGTCCCGTACGGCCGTACAGCGTACAACTTCTACTATAACCATGATAACGCTGCATTTCGAATCTAGAAACACAGTCCCCGCTACGCTATATAAAGTGGGTGTGCCGACCTTCGGATTTGTTGAACGCCGCTGACAACATGTACTCAGCCTACTGATAACTGACTATGGCACATGTACCACGTGCAGTGTAAACGCAACGATAATTGTATGTAATTGATTCAAAGTGAAGCAAAATGCCATAAACGTACGTGGATGCAGCCCCGGATGCATTTAACCTGAGACTAATATACATAGCCTAGGTATTAGTTTCAGATTTAACATGACCGTGACTATAAACACCCATAACGTGTAGTGTGAGTAACACCAGCTAACGTGATTTATAAACACCAATCGCGTGAAGTGTGATTAACACTAACTAACGTGATTTATAAACACAAATCGCGTGATGCATAAACACAAATCACGTGATTTATAAACACAGCGTGACGTGACGTGACGTGACGTGACGTGACGTGACGTGAGTATTCGGCACAAGCCTTCCTTTCCTATCGGTCTACCTCGAGGTTTTTCGGTATCGTAAGCATACTAAGCAGCTACTATTTTCAACTTTCCCGCTATTAGTTTTTTTAGCTAATATTAATGAATGTGGGTATGTTAGTGGTCGTTTAACTTTTGGTAGGAGCGGACTGGTGAGTCCCAAATATATAATTGTTATACCCTTCCCCTGAAACGAAACGAAACCGGCCGCAAACAAATCAGGTTCCAAACTAAACTGTTTTACTACGGTATATACAAAAAATAAAGAGAGCCGCACATCCTATTTTCGGTGTAAAAATAAAAGTTGTATATCACCCAGCAGAGAAAATGACAGCTCTTTAGATTTTTGCTAATTAGCCAGCATGTGGGTGGGGTGGGTGGGAGGGTGGGCGGGCCGGTCATAAAAATGATCACTTGAGTGGTGAGGTTAATTTACAAATAAGCGCTCAATAGTTTATAGGGGTTGGCGCTGGAGTAGCACTCCCCCGAGTACTCCTATAGTAACTAGGACATGTAGGGAGCGATCGCCACCCCACCCCCAAATATCAACTGTCTGACGGTTGAGATTGGTACTGTCGGTTCACATTTGACGAGAGGAATCATTTCATGGAATTATGATGGTCTGAAGTATACAGACGGACACATTTTCGCGCACGCTCGCATGTGTCCCCAAAATTGAATATGATTGGGTAGAAGTTTGTTTAGATGTCTCTATCTTTCTGACCAATCGGCCGGTATGCTGAGTGCATGATGTGTGTTACATTTATTCTTTATGAGGATTGCCCATTTATTTATTTCATACGGCCATGACATGACCGCCAGAATTTAGACTCACCTAGTCACCTTGCATATTATTGTATACCGACCGTGTCGTTCGGGTGTCGTTCTCAAGAAATGTTACGACAGAACATAATAATTGTAGTTTACGGTGCGCTGCGATGACTGTGCACAGCTTAATTCCGTGCGGTAACTTTCGGAAGCGATGTGGGCAATGTCGTGTTCTTTGCCACGGGAAAAGTTGACCTTATTTCAGCACCCCTAGGTTACTGAAAATAAATTACGATATTTGTGCTCCCCTCTCGTGGCAGTTATTACGTAGGATATGAAATTAGCTCAATAACAATGATGGCGCACTATGAACAAGCGAAAATGTCAGACGACGCTGGACACGGGTGTATTCACGAATATTCACGAGGGGCGGGCTCCAACCCCCGCCCCACCCCACCCCCGCTGGTTACGCCACTGGCGCGGCCTTGGGTACTCAAGGCCGGATCCAGAGAGGGCGCGCGAAATCCACATTATAATGGGTTATGAACCATATTATGTGAGGGGCGATAACAACGTCTTATTGGACCTTTTAGTGTTTATTTTTTTTTTTTTTTGCGCGTATTAGTTTCAATGTTTCAATATATAAGATTAACAAGATTTTAGTTTATAAACTGAACGTTTTTCTATAGGGTTCAACAATATTATGGGTCTCGAACCACCCTAAATCTTCATGCCTCAGAATACTGAGTATTTGCCCTGATAAATGGTGAACCTGTTTTTCAACATAACCATTTGGGGAACCTGTTTTTCAAAATAACAATTTAAACCATCTATACTCAAATCAAAAGAATATCTGTATAATTTGTATGCTATAGCTATAGCATTTTTACATGATTGATAAAAACCAAAATATTGATCGGAAATGAAGTGGTGGCTTCCGGGGGGGGGGGGGGGGTACTCACCCAAGACGGTATACGGGGGTGTGCCGCTCTAATGGGTAGCTGTTTGGGCACAAAATCCCTAAACATGGGGTATGATTTTGGGCTGGAAATCTCTAATAATGGGGTCACTTTTTACAAATGGGTCTGTTTTCGCGAAATTTGTGTTTATTTTCGCGAAATGTGTGTCTATTTTCGCGAAATTTGTGTCTATTTTCGCGAAAATTTGCAAAAATTAGGTCTATTTTCCCGATAATTTGCGAAAATTTGGTCTAAAATGAAGCAAAACCCCTAAAAATGGGTACCGATTTTTCCAAAATCACCCCTAAAAATGGGTATGGGTTTTGAATCTCCAGCGGCACACCCCCGACCAAACCAAATCCGAGGGTGGCTTTTCAATAAAATATTGGTCAAAAGTATGGACCAGATCACACCAAATGGGTTCGAAATCGCCCCCAGAGCGCCCCACCCCTTCCCCCTCCCTTGTCAGCGCTGAAAAATTTCGAGCTACACATGTGATTAATTTAGAATGTCCGGACTTGCAACAATTAAAAGAAGTGACACTTAGACTGGAATTGGTTATCCACCTCTTTTGGTTTTTGGATTAGGGTATTGGATTTTTTTTTTTTCCGATTAATTTTTGATTTTATTTTTTCTGATTAAAAAAAAAAATCAGTTTAGGGGATTCTCGGCAACCTTGTGACTGAAAACACACATCAACTAACTGTGTGAAGTTAAGAGAACACTAAGCAAACAATGTGCATTGATCTTATCTGATTAGTTTTATTTAAAAAAATAAGAAAAAAACCAATTATTGACTATTCTATTATTTGTATAAAAAATAAAATAAAATAAATAGAGCGCATAGACCAGTAGCTTATTTAGGTAAAAAATAAATGTGGGTACTACATATCTGGATTGTTTACGTGGGTGGGTTGAGGGGGGAAGGGGGGGGGTTATTCCCCAATTATTTGGAGAGAGCGTGATCCCCCATTCCCGCTTGCGCCGCCTATGCCGCTTCAAATTATCACATTTGCGGAAGTTAAAATGTCAGAAACCTTACCTTACAGATTTGAAGTTGCTACCCCCCCCCCCCCCCCTCCACCCAACCCCTCGTTGCCATTGTCCTTTGTTCTTTGTGTTTATATCAAAAACTTAATATCATTTAAGTCTTTGAGATTTTTCTTTTGTTCTTGATCCAATTAAGATATGACAGAAAATCGTCTGCTGTTGTATAGCATGTTAATGGTTATGACTATCTCTTTATTTCTACCACTACTTCGTCTCAAAAGTGAGGTGCCTAATACGAAATGTCGAGTCTTACACAAGTGACTACATTAACCCCCTGGGCACTACCTGTCTTTCATACAATAATTCCCATTGGTCAATTACATGATATAATCATTTTGATAACCAATTACAGTTTTGCTTATAAATATGTTATGCTAATATTTTTGAAAATTGTAATTATTCTAACGATGTCTCTGATTGGCACAATATTTGACACATTCTAAATTTCAACCAATCGGCCGGTAGTTCTCAGGGGGTTAAAAAGTACCGGATTTCAGCATGAACAGTGATTTCAGCTTGTGGAAATATCAAAAAAGGGGACACTTAACTTGAAGTTGGGTTTTGGCGGCCATTTGGAAAATACTCTTCTGTTGGCAATTCTTTAAGATGAGCATGTTTTCGTAATGAATTTCAACCATACTTGCTGTTTTCATTTTAATTCTACAGTAACCTTTTCAAATTTCAGATATATATTTTGGCAGCCATTTTGAATTTGCTCTAAAAAAGTTTCCCCAAAAATGGAATTTTTGGGACTTTTTATATGCTGTTCCTGGATGAATTCCGCTTCTTATGACACCAACATCAGCTCTCTTCCAATTTTCTCAGGGTCAAACCCTTTAACGACCAGCGTATAGGCCCTATATCCAACTGTATCGGTTTTGGATTTATTTAATTTAGTTTAACCCAGGAGTGATAGGCCTATTTTAGAATTTGTCGATGGGTATTCGCGATGTGCGTACGATACGAATGATTGGCAAATTTAAGCAAAATCGAGACCAGCGTCGATTGTCCACGCCAGGTACTTTGCAATAGCGCCATCATTGTTCGAATGCCAACAATTTCAACTCGACAATGTCTATTATTTTGAAATAAAACAACAAAAATATAACGTAACAGTCTTTATTGTTACGTTATATCTTTGTTGTTTTTAATTGCACAACAATTTGTATTGCTTGTCCCAGTGCATTTCCGTGTGTTATTGGGTTTTTTGTTGTTGTTATTTATCTGTTTCATCGCGTTATCCTCTCTCGTTATTACCTGTTTCCCCAAACCCTGTTGGTATATCTCGCTTTTACTCTTTGCATTTTTACTTTTTTGAGATATCCTCTTGTATCAGTTTTCTGATCCTTGGTGTGTTTTGTTTCTGGTTCCGTTGGATTCATCTTTTTACATTTCAAAAATGTTGGTTTATCTACCGGAAAAACAAGTTTTTCGTCGTATTTTTAAGGTAGGCTAATCGATAATCTTAGATTTTCCTTGACACATGTAGTATCATTGTAGACATAGCAACATCTGTGCATGTGCATAGTGCATTGCATTGACTATACTCATTTTTCATGCAGACTGCACGGAATCTGATCGATTGACACAAACGTGTCAAAAGTCAAATCCTTGGAAGATTTGTTGCGCCTTATAAGAACCATCTATTATTATTATTATTAGTGTTAGTGTTATACGCTTAAAATCGTCATTAAGGCGACAGAGAATAATGCGTTTTATTCCGTCTTTTGTTCGTTAGGACGAAATCTATTGTTTAAAATGACGTTAAGGCGAATTTCTTTTCCAAAGAAATTCGCCTTATTTATTTAACTATTACTAGTATTAGGATGATTGATGCAAATTTGTTTTCCCTCCTGTGAAATAGTCCAAACATGCTATGTCATATATGATGTAGTATCCACCAATCAAATTGCAGGAATGTGGTGGGTTTTTTAATGTGTTATATAATAACTTTTCTCTATTATTGAAGTCTGTGGCCCTCAAATCAGGAGAGGTACTTATTGCCTCAAAAGACTACAGTTGGAATTTAATCCAAATATTTTATGAACTACTAGTATACCACAATGCAAAAAGAAATATTTTCAGTCCATTTATTGTAGGTTTTGGCGTGATTTTGGTTTCACATGTATGTGGTGTCAACAATGCTCACAATTGCTAATGATAAATGAGAGCGATACACCAGCAGTCCAATTTCGGGGTCTTATTTTGGGAAGCCTTCAGGGTTTACCCTATAAAATGTTGTAAAACTTCAATTATCACAAATATAATGAACTTGAAGAAAAATGTAAAGTTGAAAATTCCAGTCGCTTTATGTATAAGCGGGTGTTACAAATCGACGTTTTGTAACACCCCTTTTAACATGTAAACTTATTTTTAATATTTTTCCCAACAGCAAAGGGAGGGTGAGAAGGGGGGGCAGTTTGCTTAAATGTGTTGAACTAATATATATAACAGTTGTTAACTTGAGTAAATATAAAAAATTGAACAATGGCAATATAAACCCCCATATATTTTGGTAATAGCTATCATTGACAAAATAATCGGTACAATTCACTTCTGTTTACCCACTCAATTAACTGTTACACAATGAAAGAAAAATAAACCAATTGTGGTATTACATTTAAATGTTTAATATAGCCCGTTCTGTGTACTTATAAAGTTTAAACAATGAAACTTAAACGCATACCAAATACTGGTATATTTATATGTGTTTGCCCATGATTTTGCCCCTCTCTCGTTTTTGTAACAGCCCGGGGGCGGGGTACTCAACCGTTATAATAGTCGAGCATGAGCGGCTGCCAGTATTTGAAATTGTAGAACGTGTGGGGTATACTTAGTCTGACTTTCACTCGAAATTGAAGAAAAGTACTTCAAAATGTAAAGCATTTTAGTTTTTTAAAAAGTTTCACACTGACTTTTTCTATTACACCGTTACCGATACGCATTTTGAAGCGATACCAAAAAGGGTCTTTAGCGACGCACATCCCAGTATCGGTTTAAAACGTGTGTTACCCCCACCCCCGCGGATAGCATCTCAAACTGATGGATGCCAATCACCCCCAGGCCTGCAATGATCCCCGGCATAATAGCCAATAATCCACAGGTTCAATGCAATTCCAACAATCGGCACAAGAAACATTTGTTGCCAGTGCCACTCAATGTGGCAACCGGCCATTCATCTATTGTCCAGTATTTTGGGTTGCTAATTTGTCCCTCGAGGCGTAACAACGACTCATCTTTCACCACCGGCTAGAGCTTAAAACCTGTGTTCAGACGATGTAGTGTTTAGTGAAAACTTTTAAAGAATCAGGATAGTCCTGTTTGGATGCTTACATGCAAGCCTCAACATAAGCAGATATATTGACCAGGAGCTACATTTTACTATTTTGACAAAAATGACTCCTGGTCTGTACTTACTGGGAAAACATCAGGAGCCAAAACTTGGCAACCAGTGGGTAGAAAACTCCTGGGTACCCCCATATTTGGAGGCTTGATTACACATGTTACTGGGCACCATACACGGATTAATTGATGCTAAAAAGCTGCTTAAAATAGGCCTAAATGTCAGTATACTTGCGCTATTTATAAAAAAAATGCTATTGGTGCTCTATTAATATGCGAGTGCTGCGTACGAAAAACGGGATTGCCTACACTGCGAAAAAAATGAGTAATGGCCGCCAGGAACGGTTCATTTGGGCTCGGAATGACAGTCCAACAATCGGCACAAGACCCGCTAGAAAAGGAACTGTCCAGGTTTAAAATACGCTCACATCTCTCAAATTGTGGATCCAACCTAAACATATTTACAGAAGTATGGAATCATATTTCTTCTTCAATTAGAGACATTGTTCGTGCAGATCTTCAACAATTAAGAAAGCTACACCGAAAAGAATGAACCAAAGTGCCGTTTTCATTTTCACCCTTTTTAAGCACGCATGACTGAAGCATCTCACTATCCACCTGAGAGTTGTCGCTACACCCGTTTTAAGATACATAATCTGCGAGAACATGTAGCAGAACAAACAATAAAACGAAAAACGGACTTTGTTTTGGTTTTGGACACATAGCTGTGTTAATATTCAGTCAATCTTCACGTGCAATATCTCAAATAATTTCTTTACAAATTCAGATTTGTTTGCTATGTAGGAGCTATAATTTTGGAGTTAACACTTTCCACGCAACAGGCGTCGGCAGACGACATTCCATCATATTTAACATTTCTGTTTTCCATCATTTCACAAAATGTTTCAAAAATGTCGAAATCGTTAAATTTCATAACCATATTTGGAATCACCATGTGAAATGCATTGAAATAAGTACAAACATGCCTAGTATTGATTCAGTAATCCTTTGGATAGAACTTGAAATTTGGAAAGGTTTTTTTTGGGTTTTTTGTTGTATTTTGGTAAAACCAATAGCCGCGTGGAAAATGTTAACGCTTTCCACGCGGCTATTATTTTCAGTACCACACACAAAACAGATTTTTCAGGAACCTTTCATAATTTTCAAAGTCTATCTCAAAGATTTCTGACCAAACACTAGGCATTTTTGTACTTATTTCAATGCATTTCTCATGGTGATTCCAAATAATGCTAATGAAATACAGTAATTTGGACATTTTTTGAAACTTAATTTTTGTGAAATATTGGAATGTCGTCTGCAGCTGCCTGCCGCGTGGAAAGTGTTATGAGTGTCTATTACCTGGTAAGTTACTTATGTTTAGAACATGTTCAGAGACAGTGGTGCCATGATCCAGTTAGGGACGCACCGCAACAAAAAAAACACCTTTCGGCAGCCAATCCCCCGAACCCAATTCCTCCTCCTGAAAATCTAATAAATAATAATAATAATACTAATAATACTAATATTACCGTTCTTATATAGCGCTTTCCACAATGCAAGCACAGTCCCAAAGCGCTTTTTAAATCAATTATTATCGCTGCCAGTTGAGATATCAGAATCCTTTGGTCGCTACTGTACACTTAGGCGGCTACCAGTCGACAAGTGCACAATCAGCACTGTCAGCACTACTTAGATTTTGATATCCTAACAGCTCCCCAAATATCGCTTGGGTCGACGAAGCAATTGAGACCAAGTACCTTGCCCAAGGATACAAACATGTAGGCCGTAGCGGGGCTCGAACTCACAACCTTTGCATCGTGAGATCGGCGTCTTATCCACTAGACCACACACGCTCCCTTAGAAGATACCTGTTAATTCTTTGATATTTTGTGTTTCAGGACCTGTGCTAAGAACAGGTCAACGATACTGTCGATACACCATTATCATGATTATACACGACACTGCCGCGTTATTTGGCCAGGACAGGCAACAACGTTGAAACTATCCAATAATCCAAGTAAATGTTATCTGAGGCCCCTGGGTACGACGTGGTTGTCCTTATAGCTATAAGAACCTGTATCAACGGCGCAGGAGTGACTCGTGTGATCACAAATAGTAAACTTTGTGCCACTAGGCTATTTAAAGTTGTTGAAAAGTAATGAATAACAATATGCAACAATCGCAGTAATACGTACAAATTAGCGTGTTTGCTTGAGGACCAGGTGGGATGGACATATGCCACCAGCCCCGCAGCCTGCCCGGGGAAACGGTTGTACTACCTATACGCTGCTTGGTCAAGTTCAGTGTGGACCCGGGGTGTGGACAGAATTGATTCCACTTGATAATAACAGTAAGTTGCAAATGTCCATTTATCACAATACCCCTTTGACAGAATATGCAGCGCTAAATAAATTAAAAAATTAAAACCAGATTACCACGTATAATTATGCTGATATAAAACTATCAAACTATAGCCCAGCATAATATAAGATTATGGCGTAATGTCGCCTTTTGTCAATTTGAGATTGTTCGCCGTAGATCGGTTTAACAATAAAGAACGCCATGGCGAATAGAATTAGACAAACTAAGATTTTGATGATTTTTGAACTCGCGGGGTATTGTGATATAGCCTATGTGTATGTACCACGTATTGGTCAATTATTGAAGTATCCTCGAACCTCATCCCACTATCGACCGATGAGCTGTCGCTAAACGACCAGTTGAATGCGAATGCGTATGTAACGGAATATAAGAAAGAGCATGCGTGAGAGGCCTACAGATGAAACGTCTTTTGCCTACAGATGAAACGGGTCATGGTATAACTAAATTGCCATAGATGTATGGCAAACACTTAGCTCGACTGTTTTTTTCTTCATATGTTCCCCAATACATTACACTAACATAATTAGAGGTTTTTGCCAACAATATTATCATTCATTACATATTAATATAATATATACTATAGTTCAATCAGTTCCAAATTGGCGAGAAATATGCAGTTTTTATCTCTCCGTGCGTAAAAGTAATCCAAACCTACACGCACAATTATTGCCATACGCGCACAATTTCCCGGAACGCACGCGTCACGCATTCGATGCACAATATGCTTGTTGCGTTCATGCGCGCCTACAGCTTTCTGTATTAATTCGCTGCTGTAGGCCTAATGAGGCTCGCCAATTTGGAACTGATCAAAGTATAGGTAAAATGACTATAGTATCATTCATTAAATTTTATTAGCGGTAAATGATTATCATTCATTACATGATAATATAGCGGTAAATGATCACCATTCATTATAAGCGGTAAATGGTTATTATTTATTACATATTATGTTATTCGAAGTTTTTAAAATAGTTCACACGGATCTAACTTAATGCTTTTATGGGTATCTATAAACATGATAAAAAGCTATTGTATATCAATTGAATAAATGCAACACTGAATTAAGCATGAGGATACCAAGTGTTAAGTGGTTTATTATGCTGTAACGTAATTCGATAAAGAGACTTTGCTCATTTGTTTTAGACATGTGCCTTCAAGGATCAGAATGTTCTCCATGAAAAAATATCATTGAATAAATTACTTTTTACAAGCGCTTTATAATTAAACATATGTAGGTCTATATATAATATAAAGATATTATACTTTCCATGCGGCTATTAGTTTTACCATATAGGCCTAATACATATTTTGAAACATTTTGTGACATTTTGGATTGTCGTCTGCAGACGCCTGCCGCGTGGAAAGAGATATGGTCAAGATACTCGGATACTTACGTTAAGAAAATATGGCAGCTCAGTTTTTGATCGCATGCATTCTCTTTTTTTGTGATGTGTTTAATATACAATTCACATAATTAAGGGGGTTGGGGTCACAAAATCGAAAAGTTCCGGGCCAAACACACCTCCCCCCTCTGATAATCGCGTCATCCATGCAGATTTCCATATATTTCGTATTTGAAAAAGGTAATTAATTAAAAATAATGAATATACGGCGGTACCAAGGTTGTATATTATTTTGAAGTACTTACGGTTTTATATATTTGATTAATTCTACTTGTGTCTATTTTTTTATCACGACTCGAGATCAGTTTTGACCGTTGAAGAGCTAGACGCAAGCATTGACTTTGAATCGAAAAGTACCAATATTATTCACACAAATGGATCAAAAGGTCGAAGATATTATTACAAAATCGAAAATTGAATTTCCCAAAACATAAACAAGAAAAAAATTGAGAGTTCGTTCTTATTCTCAAAATAGGTCTCTGAGAAAATGATGACGTTTGGTATACACTCTCAATTTCTTAACAGCTGGTGGATTCCCTTTCAAAAAAATTGCCAATCAGATCAAGTGAACATTGAGTTAATAATATAAATATTCCTAATATTAACAGAACCACCACCTATGTAAACGACACAACAACACTTTAAAGTATCGCCCCATAATAGTACCATAAGTAACCGATTCCAAATTTCGAATCCAAATGTTTATTTTCATGAAAATGCGTCCTACATCTGACATGGAATAACCTTTTTTAATCCCCCACCAGACGACGGACGCATTCATTCAAACTCCAAGAAATCCGATTCTCCTACTGTACGAATGACGATTTAATAGTCGTAAAACCAACAAAGCTCCTATGATCACACGTCAAGTTTACTTTACTCTATTGTGCTCCTGTATTTATACGATTCCCTACATTCTTCTCCACTAAACAAAAGTGAGAATTGAACAGTTATATATATATATATATATATATTTGATCCAATCCAACAACGAAACAGTTTTGGATTTACTCGGTGGACATGCCACTCAATGTGATCGTGTCAGTTACTTCTCGTTCATCTATTGTACGAGTGCTATTGTGTTGATGGTAATGCTATTCGGATAATCATGGTAATACGGTAAGATAAGTTCAATATTTGCGTTTCTTGTGCTAATCTTAACACTTTCCACGCGGCTATTAGTTTCACCATCTACAAAACAGATTTTTCAGAAACCTTTCCCCCAAAAAATTCAAAGTCTATCTCAAGAATTACAGAACCAATACTAGTCATGTTTGTACTTATTTCAATGCATTTCTCATATGGTGATTCCAAATATGCTGATGAGATTCAATGATTTTGATATTTTTGCAACAATTTGTGAACTTTTGAACTAATGTCTGCAGACGCCTGCCGCGTGGAAAGCGTTAATACGCCAGGTCTTTCGCTGCCACCAAATGCAACGAAGTATCGCAACCAGGGAATTATACAACTTATATTTATAAAACAGGGACGGTTAAAGCAAATAATATAAACTCTCTCCACCTGGACCGTGGACTATTTATTTAATCAAATATAAGTGTGAATTAATTGGGAGGTCCACGACCTCTATATTGAATATAAGGGATCCAAATCGCTTCTGTTTGATTATTTTGACTATGAAAATCCATTGAATATAGAGGTTAATGATGTTGGACTTTTCTAAGCACCAGTTAAATCGGATTCGAGCATAAAGGGTGTTATTGAACGCAGGCTACTCGTAGATTAGGGATAGCATAAGTATATTTTAATTGTATTGGTAAATAATGACTGTGTGGGTTGATTTATATGGTGGACAATTGTCAAATAAATTAACTCAGTAACAAGTTCGGCTGGTTATGCTGCTAGTGTAAAGCTGGCAACTAGATTGCATCGCAACTCCGTTAACAGGGTTATTTTTGTAATGCTTCAATATTGAATTGAATTTCCAAAAAATACATCCCCTTATCTTTAAATAGAGATTTTAACACTTTCCACGCGGCAGGCGTCTGCAGACGACATTCCACAATTTCACGAAATGTTTAAACAATGTCAACATTTGTGAATTTCATTACCATTTTGTACTCACCATCTGAAATGCATTGAAATAAGATGAGATAGACTTTGAAACTTGGAAAAGGTTTCTGAAAAAAATCTTTATAGATGGTGAAACTAAACCAATAGCTGTGTGGTTCCACGCGGCTATTAGTTTTACCATTACAAAACAGATTTGACAGAAACCATTCCCAACTTTCAAAGTCTTATCTCAAGAATTACTGAACCAATACTAGGCATGTTTGTACTTATTTTAATGCATTTATCATGGTGATTCCAAAATATGGTGATGAAATGTTATAATGTTGACATTTTTGAAACATTTTGTGAATTTTGGAATGTCGTCTGCAAACGCCTGCCGCATGCGTGGAAGTGTTAAGAACGACCCATACACAGTTAATTGAAGGAGGAATAATCTACAAATATTTTTCTCCTATAGATAACTGTAGCGCTATTGTCGATTGTGAACGCGTGATGATGGGGTACGGTGTAGCGTGGACAGTTTTATCCGGTATCTGCGGCAAACTGTATGCACCTTGTACACCTGTATTGCAAGCAGGATTTCAAGTCAAGTACACCTACCGTACACAGGGTAAATATCGCGGGATGATCGTAAGCATTGAGTGGGCAATCGGTTCTCTCATATGGTGAGATACTGCGGATAATTTCAACATTTAACACTTTCCACGCGGCTATTAATTTAACCATACCGAAACCGTATTTTTCAGAAACCTTTCACAACTTTCAAAGTCTATATCTCTAAAATTACTGAACCAATACAATGCATGTTTGTACTTATTTAAGTGCATTTCTCATGGTGATTCCAAATATACTGATGAGACATTCAATAATTTTAACATTATTTTAAACATTTTGTGACATTTTGAACTTTCGTCTGCAGACGCCTGCCGCGTGGAAAGTGTCATTTAAGTAATCTATGAATCGAAACCCTTTTCCTCGTGAAATATTCTCAAACTAAGCTGGTTTAGGCCTACGCCTAGGCCTATTTTTCTCTACAAAAGGTCCATATAACAATGGTATTATTATGGAGTGTAAGACCACACGAATTCAATCCTTCATGTGTTGCGGCATTAGGTTGTTCGAAATGATGTAAGCTTTACTACTAACTAGGCATTTGTGAGACTTTTGATGCATCAAATACAAATTTGCCCACCCTTCTCTCCTGTCCCGTCTCTCGAAACGGCCAACGATTTTGTAATATTTCCTTAATTCAATTCTGCAGGGATTTACAAATTAACACTTTCCACGCGGCAGACGACATTACAACATTTCACAAATTGTTTCAAAAAAGTCAACATCTCATTACGCTATTTGGAATCTCCATGAGAAATGCATTGAGATAAGTACAAACATGCCTGGTAATTAGTTCAGTAATTTTTTAGATAGACTTTGAAAGGTTTCTGAAAAATCTGTTTTGTAATATGGTAAAACTAATTGTCGCGTGGAAAGTTTTAAGAATTGTACCAATTGGGTCGATGGCGCAGTGGTTCTCATCACACATACAAGTTTCCTTACATTTGCCCTTTATGTAAGGGGTCGTCCAAAATTATCGCCATTTTCACTTATACAGAGCGTACGTAACTTTTTACCCCCCTCCCCCCCCCCTCGAGTTACGTACGCAATAAATGGCGAAATTTTATTTTATTTTGTACTTAAAAAAAAAAATCCCGCCTCTCAAGATCGCCATTTCGACCCCCTCCCCCCCCCCTCTTACGTACGCTTTGTACGTAACTGAAAATGGCGAAAATTATGGACGACCCCTAAAGGACCATTTCGAATTATCATAAACAAACCACAATATAAAATGCTCAGCACTGATATATTCACATGACACCACGCATACACTACGCGCGCGTCAACGGGGGCGTGTCTGTTTCAGCTGTTTGATGTGTCGAATTGTGCGATTGGTCAGTGAAAGCAAAGCTTCACACACATAGAGTTGAAGCCCTGCCCACCTCATTTGCATAATATATTCACTATTCGTTATGTGGTAGGCTACTTTAGTTCTGTTGGCTACTCTTGGATTAGAGTTCTATAATTTAAGTATATGGCTTGTTTTTTTATAACTATTATGAACTGTAGTAAACATCAACTTTAAAATCCTATCATAATATGTACAAATTAGAGGTTGTTTTGTATCCATGAACGCCCTTTCAACTTTAGTTACGACGTTGGATGTAGTTTTGAGAATGGATTATGAATTGCCGGGTACTGAGGTCACATCTTATCTTAACACTTTCCATGCGGCTATTAATTTAGTTTTACCATACAAAATTGATTTTTTTTCTTCTTCAGAAACCTTTCCCAATTTTCAAAGTCTATCTCAAGGATTACTGAACCAATACTAAACATGTTTGTACTTATTTCAATGCATTTCTCATGGTGATTCCAATGGTAATGAAATTCAAAAATTGTGACATTTTTGAAACATTTTGTGAAATTTTGGAATGTCGTCTGCAGCTGCCTGCCGCGTGGAAAGTGTTACTAATAAAAGTAGTATGATGGGTACCCAGCGCAGGGGTGAAACTAGGGGTAATAAGATTTTCAAGAAATATTTGTATTAGTAACTTCAAATCGCACAAATTCTGTTTCGAAAAGTAAAAAAGTCACCGGTGCTCTTGGGATAGTCTCTTTTCAACCGAACATGTGTTCAAGTTATTCTTGTGTAGTTTTGGATTAACAACGTAATATTTCATGAGCTTCATCCCTTGGCCAAAAAAAAATGCAGAATTGATTTTAATGAAATCCAAATCTACTATATTGAACCATAATCGAGTGAGAATGAGCTATAACATTTTGATTTAAATTATTTACCAAAAACAGTGATGCACAAAACTACATTGACAAAATACCAGTTATCAAATTGGCTGATTTCAATAGTTCTATAGGCGAAGTAGGATAAAGATGGGAAACTGAAATAAATCACTGCGATAAGCATTTTTAACACTTTTCACGAGGCCATAATAATTATATACAATATACAAAACAAGATTTTCAGAAACCTTTCTCATCTTTCAAAGCCTATCTCGAGAACTACTAAACCAATACTAGACATGTTTGTACTTATTTAAATGCATTTCACATGGTGATTCCAAATATGGTTATGAAACTTAACAATTTTGACATTTTTGAAACATTTTGTGAAATTTTGGAATATCGTCTGCATAACCGCGTGGAAAGTGTTAAGAAGTAATGGCTATTGTATAAAGCTATATCAACGATCAGAGAGATTAATACTTAAATCCACGTTTTGCACACAAAAAACACAACCTCAATGAACAACAATTGAATCAATTAAAAAGTGTGTGTTTCTGTATTATATATTATACGATACAGTTCCATATGGACCCGTTTTTTAAACTGCTAATAATATATCTACCATTGAATTCTGAATAAATACGCAAACCCAACAAAACGTAGAAAAGTCCTGCACTCTTGGGGATTCCCTTTTATTCAACTCATTTCGCAACTATAATGTAACCAGCACTTGGTGTGATTGCTTTTGCGTTCTCAATTTCAATTTCAATCTATTATCTAACGGTTGTTTCATTGCGCGTATAAAGCAGCACACAAAGACACGTTTATATACCCTTGGTTCATCTTGCTACATGGTAATGTATTGTGTCCACTTTATATAGAAGAGAACTCTCTCCTCGTTATACCCTCATCTGCTACTGTTTTTTTCTTTCCTTTTTACTATATTGGGCGATTCAAACAAACCCTACCCAAACCAAACCAAACATTGACAGTATAACCTCACGAGACTTTGTACCTTTAGTTGAGCTGTGAATATAATAGAAATCAACACTGGATCGAGGTCTTTGGGGCCGAGTTTGATCAAGGATTGTTGAGTTGATACACTCATAGATTCACTCATCTGATTGACACTTCACCCCGGGGGAGGGGGTGGGGGTGGGGGTACTCACACGTATATAAGTTAGACGTGTATGTGCCATTCAAATTGGGCGACTCTTTTGCGACGAAAACCCTAAGCATGGGTTCAAAACCACGAAAAAAACAAAGAGTCCCAATTCTCGAAGAACCCCTGACCAGCCATATAGGGCCTATAGGTAAAAACCGTAAAAACACCCCTTTTTGTGGGACTTCGTTAGTATAGGGGTACAGGGCTTCCTGGAGCACGGCTATCCACCACCCCTTGTGAACATTTTCAAAAGATTATGTTGCTAGAGAAAACGAACAGCTGTTGTGGTTTCTTCCCACTACATATCAGTCGTAAGTCTTGGATTAGAAATGAAGCAGTTTATGATAGGGTATTGATTTAAAAACTGGGAAATCGTTGCATTTATACTTTGCTGATCGCATTGTGATCCCAAGAGTCCCAAAAGAACGCTATATAGCGGACTCGTAGCATATAGATAGTTTCATGTGTATTGTGTATGAATGTATATTTATAGGCTATTGATCTCTCACATGCAACAATAGAGTTGAATCTTGAAATCCCTTGAACTTGTAAAAACAGATAATTACGTCTTCATGCAAATCGTATACGCGACAGATTGGCTACTGATTCAACATTGTGTTTTCGAAATTTGAAATTGCGATCGTGTCCGGTACGGGCTGTGGTCTGAAATAATTAAGGGCTATGTGAAATTAGACCGACAATGTTTGTGGCTTAATACATGTCCTATACATTATTAGAAGTTTGCATTGAACATGTTGAAGCACATTCAATCATGTTTATGATATTGTACTGATTCTCAAAACTGAAGTGCGTTCCAATCAAACTTTGTTCCCTGATCGCAATGAACTTACATGTAAATATATAGCAAATCCCAAGAAAAACACAAATTATATCGATTATTTGATGCGCTACATGTCTTAGCGGATTTGCCATAATTTGATAACGAAAGCTCCAAACTGGGTAGAAAACAAAAATCTTATGATAAAAGATTGATGAACAATGTTACTATTTCACATCCAATCTTATAGTCCTATAGCTATTTCACAGCTAACAAATCATGTTACACATGAGACAATTTACTTGACGCACCCTGTAGTTGTCTCGTGGTAAATAGCCTAGTTTATTATGGCCTTGTCTGAATGTCTCCCCTGAGAACTACCGGCCGATTGGTCAGAAAGATAGATACATCATTTATTGCGCCAATCAGAGACAGTGTTAGAATAATTGTATCCCTAATAAAGATTGGAGTGAAATACTTTACAAGCTGCATTTTAATTGGCTATTCAAATGAGTATATCTTGCAATACACCAATCAGAACCACTGTAAGATAGGCCGGTAATGCCCAGGGGGTTTTAAAGCAGGTAATGATCCCGGGTAATGATAGGTATACGTCTAGATGCAAATCGTATAAGCGGCAGATTGGTTTGATGGTTCAACATTTGTTTTCGAAGTTTGAATTTGCAATCGTGTCCGGTTACGGGCTGTGGTGTGATACTTTTTATTTGAGCCTGAAATAATTACAGGGCTATGTCAAATTAGACCAACAATGTTTGCGGCTTAATACATGTCGTACATTATTAGAAGTTTGCATTGAAGCACTTGATAATGTTTATGAATTTTGAACTAGTGCACTGGTTCAATCCTGTATAAAGCGTTACTGCATTCAAACTTTGTAAATGCCTTCATGCTGTCGGTTCATTTATACTTTTGAGATCCCAAAAGACATACATGTCGAGTCAAGTCGAGAACACAGTAGAATAATGTACCCCGGAAAGGAAGGAGGGACATTTTGTTAATGTTAAAGAAAATTATAATTAGCCTTGCTACATCTTCACATGGTATTTCTGATTCAATATGCATTGATGTAGGCTGGCTCTATATTATTACACTCAATTGATGTTTAAACAAATGTGATACACTGAAATTCCCAATCAACGTTTTCTAGCTGTTATGAACTCTTATTAACCTTAAACCTTTTGAACTCACCCTATACAAAAAGTTGCATTAAAACCATGAAAACAAAAAACTCGCCCTATACTAATTTTTTTAAATTAAAACCATGAAAACCAATTTTCTGACACCGTATTTTCCCGGAATCTCGTCAGAAATTCATGAATGTGCTTTCAATTTAAGACAAGTTACAACGTTATACAAAAACGTTAAGGCATCAGGCATTTACTTGCCCCGTGTTCCTTTCAGTAAAGCCCCAAAACTCTGCTTAAACTGAGAGACACACTGGCGTCCCAAATAACCGAATCTATCTATTCTATAAATGGTGTGATTACTCATACAAGAAGAATGTGCAATCAGTGCACTGTAATTACACATAATTACACATAATTACACGTGATTACACATAATTAGCTAATAGTTATGCCACACTAAATTGCACCATAAACTGTGAACCTAAATGAAACAGATCCTACAACAAATTGGTTAAGACATTTTCTTGTCAAAACTAATTTCCGACTAAACCATACTTGGCTAAAAACAAGCACTGGACACCCGGTCCTTGTGTCCATTTTGTCGCATTTTCACCTGTTGGTGTCGTGCTTGTGAGCGGAATCCGCGCGCGTGTGTGCATTGTGGGTGTATGCATGCATGCTGGGGGCACGCTTGGGGCAATTATAGTGAAATAATGAACAAAATTAGCCCCTATCAATTGCTTAAACTAATATTGATATTCTAAGAGTGGTGCATAATTTGTTCTTTAGAATTTATGCATTGGAACAAATTATAAAGTCGTAATACGCTATTAGTGAAAATGTCTCTTAAAGGTATATTATGTGATCTTTCCAGGGAACGCCCTCAACATCGAAAACAAAATTGAAATAAGATTTTCTTGCAGATTTACATTTCTGATCATAAATCGTACATACATTCCAAGTTACAGGGCGATTTGATTCTTAATTACTTCAAAATCATGATTTTAGAGTGAAAATAAACTGTCGGAAAATCCGACAGTTTATATTTTCACTCTTAAATTCACTCTAAAACCATGATTTTGAGGTAGTTAGGAATCGTATCGCTCTGTAACTTGGAATGTATGTATGATTTATGATCAGAAATATAAATCTGCAAGAAAATCTACTTTCTAAAAAAAATAATGAATAGAGGGCGCTCTCTGGAAAAGATCACATAATATGCCTTTAAATGGGTGCACAAATATATAAATGATATTAGAATATAAGTAAAATAGCATGTTCTTAAACAGCTTAAGTTAGTTTAACCCCCTGAGAACTACCGGCCGATTGGTTGAAATTTAGAATGTGTCAAATATTGTGCCAATCAGAGACGTCGTTAGATTAATTACAATTTTCAAAATTATTAGCATAAAATATTTATAAGGAAAACTGTAATTGGTCATCAAAATGATTATATCATGTAATTGACCAATGAGAATTATTGTACGAAAGACAGAGTGCCCAGGGGTTAACACTCTCCACGCGGCAGTCGTCTGCAGACGACAGTAACAACATTTCACAAAATGTTGCAAAATTATCAAAATTATTGAATTTCATCACCATACTTGAAATCACCACGAGAAATGCATTACAATAAATACAAACATGCCTAGTATTGGTTCAATAATTCTTGCGACAAGAATTTGAAAATAAGGAAATTTTCTGAAAAATCTGTTTTGTAATGGTAAAACTAATAGCCGCGTGGAAAGTGGTAAACAGCTAAGAAATTGTTAAGCAATCCCCATTGGTTCATCATAGAGAATTTGGCGACATTTATAAGTATAATGAGACAATGTAAATCGGGTATATGCAGACAGTAAATGTATCAGCGTGACCACCCTCGCGCAGT
This sequence comes from Ophiura sarsii, assembly GCA_035610835.1. NCBI lineage: Eukaryota > Metazoa > Echinodermata > Ophiuroidea > Amphilepidida > Ophiuridae > Ophiura > Ophiura sarsii. Next base: position 48,747,458 of record CM069457.1, on the reverse strand, counting down.
GCGTGGAAACTCATTGTTCCATAACGCACACTTCTGAAGCGCGTCTTACTGCGCCTCTCCTGCGGTGATTATGAAGCGCAATACACAGTCGCGTGATGGCGTACTCACACGGGATTAGATGAAATGTTTGTGGGATATTCGATATTTACAGGGGTTAAAGATAACAAATGATGCGTCGATGTTCCACTTATAATAATACAAACGTCCGCATTTATGTCAGACAATAACCAATGACTTTATAGTACATGGATACTTATGTGCACCAAGTCGTTTGAAGCTAATTTATATGTGGTGTTTCCATAAATACAGGTATCATTTTAAAATCTGATTAAGTCCATTAAGTTGCACCGGTATAACACCACAACATGTATATATATATTATATCAACATTTTCTCTTATTTTGGTGAAAATTCGGCAAAATGTCCTACAATTTTGGCAAAAAAAGTGTGACATAAAAAGACAGGGTCAAAATATTAACAATATGGTGTTTTGTTTAGAGTATTTGTGTTATAGGTAGGCTAAATGATCAATATCAAACTATTTTTGAAGTGTTAAACACATTTTTCATAAGCAAATTACTGAGAAGTAATAATTGAATACATGACAATTTTACCGTCACCGTGTAACATGAATTTGGTGTCTCAAAAACCCGTTACACGGTGAAGGCAGTTTTTTTTAAAATGTAACAGTGACAATAATCTCCATCTTATTTCCCTTTTGTTGATTTTACAAGCCTCTCTGATCATTGCTGATAGGTTAAAGGATAATAGAGAAGTTAAACTGAAATTGCAACAAACATAGAAAATAAAGCTGATTTTAAGTTTGAATACCGTAGTACATTTGGTGTTTCCAAAAATGTTATACTGTGAGAACTTTAGAGTAACATCGTAATTATGTGCCAGCACACTTTATGAATAAATTGTGGATAAACTGTCTCTTGGTATAGGCTCCTAGCATACATGGAACAACAGTTTCCACTTTATCAATATAATTTGAGTTACAAGGAAAGTAAGGTTTGGTGTCTCCGTTACACGAGGGGGCATGAAATATCAATTCCACCACCCAAACCCAAAAAATAGGTAATCTCATCTTTTCACTGTTAATGATGTGTATAGAGTAAAGAAATGGTAAATGCCTTTAGAAAAGAAAAAAATACAAGTGATCAGACAGTTTCTGCAGTTGCCACACACAGAAAACACTATGTAAAAAAATAACACAAATTATGTAAAAAATACACAATCTGTGTAAAAATAGAACTCCATAATACTATGTAAACAGTTGTGTTAAGCTTTTGCATAGGAATTTACACAAGCTTTGGTATATATTACATGTTTTATGTAAACTCTTACATAATAATTATGGAGTTCTATATTTACATAATTTTTTACATAGTGTTTTCTGTGTGCAGGCATAATTGAACATTTTGGTGTCTTTGGGTGTCTCAGTTACACCGGGAGACAAGTATTTCAAAGAATTGCTGATTTTATAATGTTGAAAATGTATCTCTGTACGCTTGAATGACCTGTTCTGATCCTTTTTCATGAAAATTTCTATTATAGAATAATGGAACATATTATGAAAGTGGTTATTCAGTTAATATAGACACATTTTGAATATTTAGACCTAATTTGTGTATGTTACACATTGGCCTCCTTATTTATGGCCGTGTGTTTTGAACTCGCCACCCTTACCGTTGCATGTCCAGATTTTTACACCATCTGAGATTCGAATTAGCATATCGCAATAACTATTTGTTCTACCCCATATAACATATATATTTTCTGAACGGTAATCTCACAAGAAATCCAAATATGCTATTGGAATTTAGATAAGACCTAATGGTAACATGTTGTGATTAAGAATGTTCAAAAAATATCGGTTTTTTTTCTTCATATTTTGATTTAAGCTCAATAATAATTTGATACCTATCCCAATCATAATTTTACTGTGCATATTTAAGTTCCTCATGCAATTACCCATCAGAACATAATAGTTGTTAATGGTAAATGTGTTGAAATATACTATATCGAGAAGTAAATGAGCACAAACGTTTAAATTTCATAATTATTAGAGTTTACAAGTTTTTGTTGTTGTTGATATGCACCCTATCCTGATTTAAACGGCATTTTTGAATTCCCCTATTTGAGAGCTTTCCAAAAATGTATAATTTTGCTATCATCGGTTACATATTTCTTTTGTTATAGTCATGTATGTAAAACCGATGAATTAGGGCAAGTTCACTGTGTAGCGAATAGGGAAAAAGCCAAGGACAACGCATCGATTCATGAATACAATTGTTGCACAATAGTTGTCACATTTGTTGAAACAGAATCTTATAGAATATAAAATAATCTATAAAATGAGAGCAAAATCATGTTTGTACCATACAGGAATGAGGAGTTATAGTAAATTGAACGTAGAATTGGGAAAATTTTCTATATTCCCCATAGAGATTGCACACAGCGCCACCACCCCTGACTTTCACAACATAATCAATCATATCTCAGCCAAACATTTATAGAAATACCTGATGTATTAACACAATGTAGCTAAATACATAGGCTTTCACATGACACCTCAACCATAGCTCTACCACATTTAGTTGTTGAGTTAATAGAGAGAGATGGATGATTCGTCACCAAAAATGGGTGGTGAGTTCAAAACACATGGCCTTATGGAAACACTCATGTGTGTTTCGGACCAAGATAAAGACCGTGTAGTATTTAGCCCTGTCATGACATGCATGAAATAACTCAACACCAAGTCATCAATAAATATTCACTCTCGTTCCCTGATGGACGATTACAATAGTATCGATCTGAACGTTATGCACACATTATACATTTGTGCGTGGTTCGAGTTTAATTCTATAAAAATACTGGTTGGAGAAGTTATGTTCAATTATCACAAATATTATGGTTACGTCAATTGGACACGATGAATGTATGTGATCATTTAATATGTTGAAATTGTTAGAAATGTTTATACTTTCACCGTATCATATCTTTTTAACGTTAGTTTTGTGTCACAACAGCCACTACAGGTCCATGCTGTTGTCGCAAGAGACTGCGAATGCCCATTCTAATCACCGCGCTTTTTAAACATACAGGTGCTAAGAAACACAAATAGTATCAGTTCTTAACGACATTTAAATAGAGAGTATCATCCCTACACTAGCACATTTTTGATTCAACCCATACAACACGGGTACTGCGGTCTAAAACAATACCTTCATTCTCTGAATATAAATGGGTTACATACAAGTGGACAAGGCAGAAATACCCATGCGTATGTTTCCAGTTAGCAGTTGCCTCAAACATACATGAGAGAACCAGCAAATAATGTAGACTTCCCCTAATCCCGTGTATCTTGTCAGATACGCCCGTAGAACTAGGAGATAGCTATATCTGGCCATTGCCTTTTATCTGTCGCTTCTTCACTTGAGCAATATGATGTGATCTTTTTCAAATGTTTACACGTATGTTTTTCTCTCTTGTAATACATACATACATACATACATTCAAAATGCTTATATAGCGCTGCTACATAAAGAACGCAGCGCTTTAGACCAAAAATATAAATGGCAAAAAGAGGAAAAAAATACATTCAAAAGAACAAACAAGCAAAGGAGTTAGGCAGGACAAATGTGTTTTAAAGCACTCTTAATGACGTTTGACTATCAGGAAAGACTTTTCCTGAACTCATACATCTATTTTGACTGTATTGCCCGTTAAAACCATCACAGCACTACCTAAATCCTAATGAAAATCTGCTTCCCTCCAATTTAAGGTATTTGTCAACATGTTTGTTCAATTTTCACCATTAAGCATTACGTAGGGGTACGTTCACTAGTTACTGGAAGCACTGTAAACGGCGTTAAAACGGTAGGAAACGTTGTCAAACCAAGGAATTCTATTACGAACCAAAAAGTCGACTCAGAAAATAATCTGTCCTGGTACCACCAGGACAACTTATTTCAAAATCTGATTTTGAAGTAATTAGGAAACATATTGCTCTGTAACGTATAAGATATGTTAGTTTCATGGTTATTAAAACGTAATGTGACCAAAAAATTGCATTTATAGGAGAAAAAAATCACAGATGCAGGGCTCCCGTGAAATAGATCTCATAATATGCCTTTAGTCCGCCTATGTCATGCGATGATTCCTCTCCGTAGTATGCGGTAAAGAGAAAGCGTTTTGTGATGCATGTAATCGACCGGAAATTGACTGCCTAATATTTCTGTCAAACTTTGCGTCACCAACATATTATGCAGGACACATCTTTCAGGCCATCTCATGATTTTGTTCTGCTTTACTTTTGAGGAGTTTAAAAGTTTACTTGAAGCTACAAGCCGCTTTGTTGGCTAGATTACAAGGGACACTGAGAGAAGATAAAACTTGAAAACATTGGCAGGAATAAAAAACAGATTTACCATGAAAACGGTGCTTATTTCACACAAAACATGAGTCAAGGGTACGAAAATCTTGAAATTCGAAAATATATGTTGTTGAAAATTACCGTGAAAACCGTAAAAACGGTATTTATTTATTTGCACGTGAAATGTGTGTTCACCAATTAAAAACAAAACAATGGTCAAGTCACGTCTTGGACAGTCAAGTCTTGAGTTTAAAATGTGCAACAAAATGATGTCTCTTTTTCATAACCATAATTATCCGATAGTTACCCTTTTCATAGCTTCGTATATCCATTCTAATACTATAATATTATTATAAGATTTCAATGGATAGACATTTGCAATTTATTGCCATACCACACTCTACTCATAGCATACTACAACACACGCCGATCCCTCCAAATAGACGTTTTGTATTCATTACAGCATGGTTTTAATATACTGTGCCTTTTGCTATTTATCTATATATATAAATCTAACGGAATTCTAAATCCCCTTTTTTTAAATTATATAGCATATAGTTTACAACACACGCCGATCCCTCCAAATAGACGTTTTGTATTCATTACAGCATGGTTTTAATATACTGTGCCTTTTGCTATTTATCTAAACAATCTAACGGAATTCTAAATCCCCCTTTTTTAAATTACCCAAAATGCCCCGTGGTCTTCCGGTGGTCAGGGGATGATGGTAAAACTACAGCGCCATGCCATCTCCACCTCTCTGTTTGAGTTTGATTTAAATTGAGAGCACGTGCCAAGAAAATAGTTGCTCTTACATTTTTTGACTTAACTTTTGTGGTGGACATGTCGGGGTGTGTGTCCGGAGGCTATTGAAAGATAGAGAAGTGTTTAGCAGGTGAAAAGATGACAATTGCATTTGTAATAACATCATCTTAACACTTTCCACGCGGCAGTCGTCTGCAGACGACAGTTCCAAAATTGAAAAAAAAGTTTCAAAAATGTCAAAATTATAGAATTTCATCACCATATTTGATTTGGAATCACCATGCATGAGCATGATGAGAAATCTGTTAGAATAAGTACAAATATGCCTAGTATTGGTTCAGTAATTCTTGAGATAGACATTGAAAATTGGGAAAGGTATCTGACAAAGATCTGTTCTTATATGGTAAAACTAATAGCCGCGTGGAAAGTGTTAAGAATTCCTTGATGGTCTAAGGAAAGGAAAGAGATGGCACGAGTGGGATGGTGGCTGGAGGCATAGCTAGATGTCTTGAGGGTGGCGAAAACTGCATGATGTTGACTTTGAGTGTTGACCAATGCCAGGTGTCGCGTTGTGTTGTGTAGATGATTGTACCGAGTTTAAATAAATACTATACAGTAAGGTTAGTGTATATGGTATGTCTGATGGGCTATGTGGAAAGTATTTCGCAACTCAGAATTTTTTTTTAGATATACATGTACAGGGTGTTTCAATGATCTTCCACCGAGATCTAGCCTATATCGATACGAATTGCTTGTGTACATGATCGGGTCACGGACATTATGATTGGGACCAGACACAAGCAAAATGATTAGGCAAGGCTTAAAGTGTTGTATTTATTCATAATTATGTATAACATTTTAAAAGCCTATGGAAACAGCGGCGGTGTTTAACACGTTGAAGTTGGTTAAAGAAAATGAGAGGGCGTAGGTAGATGTGGGTAATACGGGACCTTTAAGACATTTGCATAATTAAAATACAAAATAACTGACTCAAACTTAAGCAAAGTTTGTTATTTGTAATCTACATTTTATAAACCTTTTTTGTAATAAAAAAAACAGGCGGAACCGCCGGTTGCCGCATGGTCGAATTGTTATGTGCTCCCTAATCGAATAGGCAAAGCATTTACTAGTGTGGTATCAAAGTGGGTGCTTTTGCTCCCATAGAATCCAGGGAATGTGCCACAACCTAAGACAGAACCAGGAAACTACCGAATCATGCAATATACAACACGTAAAATAGGCCTGGCCCGTAATACGTGTTGTATATTCCACGCATCCAGTATTTTATTTGGGACTCTCAGTTAATAATACGTGTATAGGACTCGCTAATTCCTGACAACACCGTATCTGAAGAAAAAAACCCGTATTGCCTCTTCCTCCCACGGCCGTTCGTGAGGGTTAACACTTTACGTGCGGTTATTAGTTTTATCATCTACAAAACAGGGGTTTTATTCAAAAACCCTTTCCCAACTTTTAAAGTCTATCTCAAGAATTACTGAACCAATACTATACTCTGTTTGGCCTCCTCTAGACAATTAAGGACCTAACTTTACAGGCGCAGATTTTACGCACGCGTATGTATCTTCCGCTTTTCAACGCTCGTGTGTATACGCCATCGCCTCGAGTAAGCGCGCGCGTTTGTGCTGCAATTAATACGCAGTTACGTCACGGTCTCGCGATGGCCAAATAGACTATAGGCATATTTGTACTTGTCTTGATGTATTTCTCATGTTGATTCCAAATATGGTGATGAATTTCAATAACTTTGACATTTTTGAAACATTTTGTAAACTTTTGAAATGTCGTCTGCAGCCGACTAGGCCTATCGCGTGGAAAGTGTTAAGACGATAAAAGTACAACAGCCAAATTCTTCTCGCTACTTCTCGCTACACGGAACGTGACATTTTGCGTGATCATGGTGATTGGTCTATTACAACATTGACAAAACCATCAGTTATTAAAATAGAAAATGTGTCTGTCTGTCTCTCTCTCTCCCCTCTCTCTCGCTCTCTAGTCCGCCTGTCAGTCAAATATGATTTTTTGAATCAATTTAAGTTGTCAGCAAATATCTATATTGACACATGGCGTACGATTACCGTGGCAGGGTTTTGTGATGATTTCATTAGCCTCCGTAGGTTGGTCGGTCACTGTCGTTATTTTCTTTCCCTTAAACGATTTCTTTAAAGAACAACAACAGTTGAAACGCCGCTGGGGTGTGTAACTTGTTCGGATACTGCGTGGTAGGGGTATTGTCAACAATATGCATAACCCGTTGAACTTGGCACATTCCGCGAGAGAGATGTTGCCATGAAGAAGAAAGAAAGAAAAAAGTGTTTAAACATGTTGTTAAAATGTTCTCAAATAAGTTATTTTGTTGATTATTTCAAACGCACCAAAGGTTTACCTTAGTTGTATCCTTGGTGTGGCCAATATATGTGACTCTCTTTAAAAGATTAACGTTATAAGACATGTTTAACACAAAATGGTGTAAAAGTTCAAAATAAGCAGACGATGTCTATTTCAATTTACCAATCGCACGGCGCTATAGCAAGTCAAACATGCATGTTTGAACTTATTGTTAAAAATGTTCGAAAATAGCTTCTTTTTTTAAATTATTTTGTTTTCAAATGCATTTAAGTATACATAATTCATAGTTAGTCAGTAACTCATAATATCCTCGAATGTCTTTTAAAAAAACCTTTTATCACATACACGAAACGCGGGTGTAAAGTTCAACATTTAGCAGACGATATAGAGATGTCCATTTCAATTTACCGCGCGCCACGCACGGCGCTAGCAAACCATACCAACAACCGGTCGCAGAGTCGTCACACTACTCACGCTGATTGTCATGCTATCATTTTAAATAACTATTTATTTTATTCTTTTTCATTTTCAATATTTCATTTCAACCCTTGGTACTGAAACACATAATTTGTTGGTTTAACCTTTTGACGACGCACACTGCACCACTGTGGTGGTGAGAAAGAGTATTATTATTGCTCACAGTAATTTAAGATTGTACTAAAGTTTGTTGAAAATTGAGTTTGTCAACTTTATCTGTCACCTCGATTTCCTTCTCGTTCCGGGGTGCCCTGTCAGTATTGTCAGTTAAAGCACGTAATCAATAACATTGATATACGGGGTATTTAAGGCCTGACCATTTGTATCAGTTGAATCGAGATGGTTTATTTTATATTTATTTTGCTTAAAATGTGCTGTATTTCAAGAACAAATCCAGAAATTACTTGATGTAACCAAACATAAATGTTCAAGAGGTTTTCCCGATTAAAACGGTTTCCCGACTAAAACGAACCTAACCTAACCATTGTTGGTTAAGCTGCCATAACACACCCCTTCTCAGAAAATGCACCAGTCCACTATGACATCGCACCATCCCACAGGTGCAAAACTGTTTGATAGCCCAATTATAACGTTCCCTGTCACCTGCGTACTCTAATTGCGAGAATGTTTAACGCGCCACATCGTATTGTTTTGATTGGTCCGCCCCACACACCTGATACCTATTAAATACCAATTATTGGATGTCTGTTCATGTTTTAACTAGCTTAAACAAGAATGTTAGATTTTAATAAACACTGACAAATAGTTGCTCGCTTCGGAGGTTTTTGCTCACTTCTACAATTAACAGCTAATTGGTTATATTTTAAATAAAACAGCATGTTTTGGTTAGACCCTTGATTGATAGTTAAAAGTAGAAAAAAATATTTAATCGAACAAGTCAAATACGTTATTATAGTTAGTTTATTATGTCGTTCATTAAATTTCCACAACCGACGTGTTCCTTTTTATCAGCTAATAACGTAAAATAGTGGGTGATGTGCATCCATTGTTCAAAATATATAAGGAGGTGGGGGCTGGCTAAGAGCAAACACTGGTTAAAGATGGAGAAGTGGGCAGGAAGAGGGGCATGTTACCCTCCTGTCCTCATGGCTCAACACCCATGGATCAAAAGGTTTTTAAAACGTTTCCACATGGCAGCTTTGATAATTGTCAAATCATACAATTCCAATTTCTATTTTTTATTGGGACAAGTTGTAAAAACAATACATTCCAGTACCAAAATGATATCACTATACGCAAGTACTTTCACTGCATGGGAGTAATTGCGATATTCAAATTTTGAAAGTACTATTTACACAAGAGTATCGCCCATCTAACCTATCACCCAATGCAGCCTTTGATCATCCAATCAATTCTGACGTGGATTCCCCGGGGAAGGGGGCGGCACTCCATAGATATAGGTGACAGGGATAGTCGGTCACATTAACCTCCTTGTTTTTCAACGCGCTATCACTGCATGACCGCTTCCGTTAACATATCAAAGTATCCCCTAATTTTATTTATTTCTCACGAAATGACCCTGAATAACATCTTCACTGAGTGAGCACCCTTGTAACATGCGTAAATAAAAAACAAAAACCATTCTAAAGGTCCCTATTTTGAAAAAGGTCTAGACAAACGAAGGGGCGCGCGCACGAAAGTCACAGTAGATTTGACGTACCTCGCGTAAAAGTACGCGCGGTCACGTCAACCTACCTCTCAATACAGTCAAACGGACAGCCGTGGTGCGCATCACGTTCCACCTCACCAATAACATGGCTCTGATTAGTTACCGGGTATATCTGAGTGATCGAGCATGCGCAGTGAGTTGATCGTAAGTGCGTCTGCGTTTGTTGGACAGTGACGAGGAGAATATGATCGATTCTTACTGAAAGACCCTCTATTATATTAGATTCTCATTGACCGCAATTCTTGGCCCTCTGACTGATCGTCCCCAATTTCTCTTACAGAAGCCTCTCACCGATTGACCTCTAGATTTTTGAGTCGTGTCATCTCCGCTGTATCCACAGTTAAGTACGGCCACCCCATCCCCCGGTTATATTCTAAGCTTACTCCGGAAATCTAGCAAGCGATATAATTTCAAAAAATGATAATGTAAATATTTGACGTGTTTTTGTTAAGTGGCCGCGTGGATAAATGATTTGGACAGTTGGGCGCCCTCTGGTGTGAACCCCGGGCGGCGCTAATGGGGCACCCGTGGTCAGTGGTAATGAGATTGGATGGTATGGAAGAGGGTCATAGGTCATTATGTTGCATGAACTGTATGTCAAAACTTTATGCCAAGTATAGTTGAAAGAAATGCCATGGTCCCAGAGCCTGTGTGGCAATGAGATTGGATCAAGACTATTCTTTTCTCATGTCCGAAGACTCACAGCAAAAGTGTTAACTTTTTTTGTTGGGAGTGGCGCTTTTAACTTTGTTCTTTTCTTCCATCTTTTCGAACTTTCATTTCATTCAGCCAGCATGCTTATATAGGCTTTTTAAGCCTGGTCCGAGCATTTTGCTTAAGCCTGGTCCCATCAGGACCCAAGCGTGTGTCCGTATGGATCAACAGTGTAAACAAACAAACAAACTGTAACTAGTGTTATAGGCTACTCCAAACTGGATATCCTACTAGCTTCATGCTATTTACGGAATAGAGCGCAATGTATGTTTAACATAGCTTTAGTCCTTTAATGGTCATGAACTATAATGTCGGACCAAAATCTCCCGAAATCCGACCGGGCAGCCGATTAACTCATAATCTCATCACCAATCTTGGAGAAGATGTTTGATCGATGCTTCCTATTGTTTTGTATACGGTGGACATTATAGTGACCCGACATTTCTACGGTAATCCTTTCGTAGGAGAAGATGGTATACTGTGTGCAATAGGTAGCCCACGCGCAAGGCCATGCGTTAACCCTCAAAAACGCACTGTGAACATATTACACTTTTTGCGTATAATGTTGTACTTGATCTTGGATTTTCATCAAGATTCAAAAAAGTGAAATGTCGACAAAATTATTTCAATCTAAAACCGTTGAAGTCGGAAAATCAACTGCAGTGCAAGTTTTTTTCTTCAAATTTGTCATCAAAGTTCGTTGATATGTATCTACATCTATATAATATAAATCCGGTCCTCTATCAGATGAGAGAAATAGCGCCATCTGTTGAGAATCTCACCGAAAGTTGTCTAGGAGCGAACGAAATATGAAATGTAAAACCAACATTAATACAACGTGTAGCATTACTCATTTTGTAATTAATTAATTGATGTCATTAATTAATCGAGATATTCTTTTAGAAAACCTTTTTGAATTCCACTACATAAACTAGACCTTTAGAAGCCGTTAACGCGTCTATTATGCGATATGAGTCTCTGCTGGCAGGGCCGTCAGAAGGGGGGGGGGGGGGTGCGTTGGGTGCGGACGCACCCCCCTTGAAAATCTTCTTTTTTTTTTCTTCTTTTTTTTTAGGGTAAAAATCTAGGAAAAAATCCCCGGGGAAATGATGTCAATGACATTATTTCCCCGAGGATTTTTTCCGAGATTTTTACCCCCAAAAAACCTCATATTCCAGTATATAATTCAGTTTTTTATAATATGCTGGTTCCCTGTAAATATTATAGGCCTACTCGCGATCGTATAAACTAGATCTTTCGTACCTAATAGTAATAATAAATCTCTCAGCTTTCTAAGACTATCGCATTTTATGTTGAACCTTCCGCTAATCCAGTTACAGACACAAATAAAGACACGGCCGCTGAGGGCATAAATGTTTTGACCTATCTGGCCAGACGACGATGGACATGCGGAAACCTAAATTTTGAATCGTGGCCAGCGTCGTCTGTATCTGGCGATAACTACTAGTTCAATAGTGCGGGGCGAAACGATAAAATAAATGTCTAAGCAACCAGCAACACGCTAAACCTTTCATAATAATACATGCTGTAATTTTAAAGTTATGGTTGTTGACCCGAGTCAAGAATTTACATTGAAGTATATGGGAAATTGCACTGTTAAAGTTCACTACTTATGGGACACAGGTAGTGTATATATAGCAACCAGTGATCGAGTCATATATGTTTGCAACATAGGTCAGGAAAGGTAATTATCTTTTAATAAACTTAAGTAACCCGTCGTATTGAGTGACGGGCAGTTTTGGACCAACAAAAAAAAAAAAGTTTACAGAAGTGCGTTTTATTATGCCCAAAACTAAATATCGAACGTAAACTTACCGTAAATTGGATTAAATGTTAAGTAAAATTCCTTGATTTTGCAATCGGACCGCCGCGTCGAAACGCACCATAACAAAATGAACGCACCATAACAAAATGAATTCAGCGGAGAAAATGTTTGTGGATCGTACAGATCTATATGATCTATCGGAATTGGAGAAAAATAAGTGGCAGTGGTGGTGGTTAGAACAGAAAGACTTTCATGGTGATTATTTCTCGACTTAGTTTATGAAACAATTGTGACAAATTTGTTAAAATTATCGGTTTATGTACACAAAACATAGAGCAAAAAAATTACATTTTGTGCTAAAATTAGGTGTAAAATTCACCATTCAAACATCTAAAATGTCAAATTTTTCTTCAAGGGGCCTCTGCCCCCTTTGAACCCCCGCCAGGGACTCTGCCCCCTGGACCCCCGCCTGGGACACAAATTACCTATAACCACGCCGTCGGCGTGGGACGCTGCCTGCGGCAACGTTTAGTACATTTTGCAATATCTGAAATATTTCTTTTCTTTCAGTATATTAGTGAAAACGCACCCCCCTTGGGCAAAAGCTGGTGACGGGCCTGGCTGGGAAAAAAAGTTAACAATTTCAAACATTTTCTACCACAATAGGCTATATAGACCATCGGACAGACGGTTATACTTTTAATAACATTTAATACAATAATCTATGGCGGATTTGAACAACTCTTAAAAACAATTAATAACAATTTACTATCAGGTTTTTCAAAGATGATCTTTACTCTATAGTTTTACGACGACTCCAGATTAATGTTTTTCCACCATATAAATATACAACTTTTCATGGAAATTGATAGTGACTTGATTTGAGCTGAAAATAAGGCAAGCGCAAGCGTTGACAACCGTTGACCAATCAGTTGTTGTGGTGGCGCTACTACGCATGTGTGAGAGCGCAAGAGTTCGAGCGTTGTCATGGTTGTGGAGTCTGCTCAGCCCTTTAAGGCTCTAGAAAACAGGTGACTTGTACGATACACTTTTACAACGGAATATTTTTGTATAATAAGGTTTATCGCAAATCAGTAAAAATCAGTAAAAATCCATTGATTATCCTTTTCTGATGCATTGTGGGATAGAAAAGGGGGCAGATTTTGTCCTCTTTCAATCCCACAATGCAACAGAAAAGGATAATCAATGGATTTTTACTGATTCGCGATAAATCTTATGCATGTAAAGTGGGTGGATCTGCTCTGACATGGCATCATTCAGATCAGTTTTTCACGAGAAGTATAATATGGTGGGTGATGCATTACCATGTCGTTATCGTAACATTCTAAGGCAACTTCTAAGATCAGCTTAAGACTTGTGACTTGAATCGCCCAATGGTCTATTCCACATAATAAGTGCACACCCCCTATAGAGGGGGTAATTTTTAATTTCTGAAAATTACCGGATTTCCGAGAGCAATTTTTAAAGAATCAGGATTTCCGGTCCAAATTGATCGGGAAAAAATCTGGATTTGCAAACCCCTCTTTAGGGAGAGTGTATGCAGACTCGAAATTGTCTGGATTTCCGGTGATAATTCAAACCGAAAAAAGAAAGAAAAATCTGGATTTCTGAACCCCTCTTTAGGAAGAGTGTATGCAGACTAGAAATTGTCTGGATTTCCGGTGATAATTCAAACCGAAAAAAGAAGAAAAAAAGTCTGGATTTCCGAACCCCTCTATAGGGAGAGTTTATGTAGGATAGATATTTTCTGGATTTCCAGTGATAATTGGAAAAGAAAAAGTCTGGATTTCCGATGATCATTCGAACCTAAAAAGTGCGGAAATCCGAACCCCCCTATTATAGGGGGCGTGCACATATTATCTGGAATAGCCCAATATACCAGGCGACTCATCACTCGTTCCAACACTCGTATTATTGCGATGCTTATTGTTGAATATACTAACATCTATTAAAACGATATATTTTATACTCCAATAACTAGTGCAAAACATTAAATTTACCGCTCAGTAACTGAAATGCAAATTCCGATTTTTTTTTTTTAAATTTATTTATTGTATCGCTAGGATTGCGTGTACCCTGATAAGAATCAGTGGACCCATTCCATCTGACAGAAGCTTCTCATCTTTTAAGCATCTTACCACGTTAAGAAGATGTTAACCCAAAAAATATGAAATTTGTCAAGCACTGTAAAGTTTGCAGTATTAATGCGATGTACAATTTTTGGAAAGGAAATGAGGCAGAGAATCCATTTCTGGTATCAAATGTCACTGGTATTTTGTATTTTGACCCTAAAAACAACAACACATTTATGGCTCAAAAATGTGTGGATAACTTAGCAAAATCAGTTTTTGGTAAAAATTGCCTTAATTGCACCAAAATCATCTAAAGACACTTCCCTAGATTTTTGAGGTAGTGATATTTGATACCAAAAAATGGATTATCTGACTCATTTCCTTTCCAAAATGTAGACCTTTATATACATCACAAGAAAATGAAAAATTGGCTTTATTTACCCAACTCCCGCGGCTATGTTTTTGTGTGTATCATGGGGAGGGGGAAAAGTACGATGTTTTGACCCGAAAATCACCGCGCACCCCCTGGGATTCGATCCCTGGACCATCCGCATCACAGTCTGTGCCCCTATCGACTGAGCTAAGCTCATATGCGGGCATCAACTTCCTGCCCTCATATGCCTGCGGTAGGTGACGTAATCAAGTCAATGCAGTAGCACCCGCGTGGAGATAGTTTCTGGCTGTATGATCTTGTAAGATGCAGTGGGGTTAGGGTTACAGCTCTTACTAAATGTTATTGTTTGAATACACCCACGGGACCAGATAATGTAACAAATGACCTTATCGTAAAAGCTGATGCAATGAAATCGTAAGAGTGTTTTGGCTTCAAACCTTGGTTGCGGCCGTACAATTTTAAAAGGTAATATGCACGTATAAACGCAGAACTTCCACAACATTTTAGAGCCACATAGCCCTTTCTCCAATAGCTACAATTAATTGATATAGAGTATTTTATAATATGTTGAGTTATTTATACAAAATATATGTAACCCAGAGCAGGTATTATGGTCATTTGTAACTTACACATCGTGATATATTCTTTTAAAAGTTCTAACATTATTCATGGCTTTGTAGTGAATTATATTCGAATTCCCGGAAATTACCGGATATTTTCGGACATTACCGAGGGCCATAACTTTGGACCCGAACATGCTACAGATGTTAGAGTAAAGTTTAAAAGATGTATTTTGTAACTCTCTTTCATGTTCTGCAGCACGTAACTCAATTTTTTTCAAAAAGGTGAGTTAGCTCCTTTTGGAACTAAGCTTTCCGAGCATTTGCTAATTTGTGACAAATAACAGGTGTTCTCATAAGTATAAAAGCTTATGAATACGTTTTTAGCAATTACTTATGCTAGACATTTTACTTATCTATATAGTAATTGATTTTAATCAAGTAATTGCTTTTACTAGTTCGTAATTACTTATTTTTATGAATACGGGCTAATATCTCACTGCATGACCAGTCATACAGGGTGACCCCCAAAAATATTTTAAAATGGCACATAAGATAAAAATGGCACAAAAGATATCTTAAAAGGACAGAAACACACGGGTCTAATCTTGATGTATTATGAAAGATGAGTAAATAAGCTTTCATTTGCATTTTATTGCGTTCCAATTGGTTATTTAGAACGGGAGATATGCTTCAGCAAACATGAGGAAGCAAACTATCTTATGTGCCTGGAGTGTTAACATTGTTTGGGGTCACCCTGTATTGTGCAGAGAGAGAGTCGAACTAGTTTCAATGTGGTACCAGTTCGGGGCTCTCCTCGCAACTGGCGGACGGTGCTATAGGTTGAATATACAGAGAAAGAGATACTTAGTAGTTCAAACAATTCAGATCTGAATGGCATAGTGATAGGGATTAAATAAGTGTTTGAGTGGAACTCCAAAATTGCTATTTTTTCACTACTGTATTAGTGAGAGAAATGTTATAAACGCACCTTTGAACTTTGACCTTTCCTTAACAGAAAAATGATTTCAGTTGGTCACGGTAATGTTTCAAGTTCAAAACATAAATAAAAGGGTTGCATGCCGAATTTAAAATTGCCATTGTCTTTGCAAAATGACTGATCGGTTGTCGGAAAAATACGTAACCAAATCCCAAGTTGTACTGAAAAAATAGCATCTGATTGGTGGTCCAGCACAATACATAAACTAGAAACACAATTATGAATGTTTTAGTCACATTTCTGCTTCGGGATTTGGCGATCTCTTTAGTATTTTGATCGGTTTTCGGCACTTCCGTCGCGGCAGACACGGTAGATATTACAGACACATCCGTGGTCGGTGTGGTAGATAAGTGGCGCTGCATAGATTTGGATCGCGCATCTTGTTTCACGAGTTCAATGACAATTCGAGAAAAACAGAACCCCATGATGCAACACGGCATAAAAAAATCCCAAACAAAACTCAAAATCCCAATCGCAGCGGACACGCTGTGTGGCAAGTAGCGACGGTAGCATTGCCCAATGGAGGAGTCGTAAGCCCTGTGCGACGCGAACCAGGTGATTTGCATTGTGGGGGCGATCAACCACACCACCATTCCTAATATTATCGATTTACGCTTAGTGTAATAACTCCGATACCATAACGGATGCAACACGGCAATATATCGTTCAATGGAGATGGCCACCAGATTGTACGTTGACATCGTGAACAGACCGAATAAAAGGATCTCACTCCACCACAGCATGCAGTAAAGGTATCCAAATAAGCCACCCAGGAATGAAGTCTTCGGCGCGGACAGGGTAAGTTGTGGCAGATAATTTAGTGTTATCGCCACGAGAGCAATGGACGTTAAAAGATCAATGATAGCCTGTGTTGAGATGAGAAATTTCACCTTAAAATCCGCCATCTTGGCGACTACCAAACATACGGTGGCGTTACCCATAATTCCTACGACCCCGATCAAGACCCTGACGGCGATTAGGATGAGTTCGACGTTGATTCCTTCTTGGCCTGCATCATCGGAATTGTCAGTACTGTTATCTGTCGGCATGATGACGTCGTCAATGATTTCTTGGGACGGTGTCTCTGTTGACATGTTTACAGATGACAACACTTCTCTGGATCTGATGATAAATCAAAATAAGAAGAAGAAAAATGAAAATATGTATCATTATTGTAAAATTATAAGACAACGATGATTCAAAAACTACTGAACTCGACCTACGTACAATTCGTCCCGACATACCCATGCCCCTCTAATCAGTAATATTAAATTTAGCTTTAAATCTCTTTAATTTAACTTCCACCCTCCCTCTGAAAAAATTAAATCATAAGCTACTGAACTCGACCTACGTCCATTTCGTCCCGACATACCCATGCCCCTATAATCAGTAATATTAAATTCAGCTTTAAATCTCTTAAATTTAACTTACACCCTCCCTCTGATATATTTAAATCATAAGCTACTGATCTCGACCTACGTCCATTTCGTCCCGACATAACCATGCCCCTATAATCAGTAATATTAAATTCAGCTATAAACATCTTTCTTTTAACTTACACCCTCCCTCTGAAATATTAAATCGTCCAACAATTGACTCGACATGAAATGTTGAACAAAAAATGCACGTATTGGGCTTAGGTTTCTTAAATATAGGTAACAAGAAAAAAAATAAGGTTCTATATTCCGAAGGTTCTATAATCCGAAAAATAATTAAGGTTCTATAATTCGAAAGGTTCTATAATACGAAAATGAAAAGGGTTCTCTAATCCGAACATGCAAAACGATTCTTTAGTCCGAATACTATGAAAGTTGTTCTATAATCCGATTTGTGAAATGGTTCTTTAATCCGAACATTAAAACAGGTTCTCTAGTCCGAATATGAATTTTAATTCATATTCGGACTTAAAAGGTTCTTTAATCCGATTTATAAAAAAGGGTTCTTTAGTCCGAAAATTAAAATGGGTTCTATAGTCCGAATCATATAGCGTGTTCTTTAGTCTGAATGGGTCAAAAGGTTCTCTAATCCGATCCGTATTGGGCTTAGGTTTCTTAAATATAGGTAACAAGACGATTTTTTCGACAGATTGAAGGTAATAAGACATAATAGAAAATATATATAAACTAAACAGATGTTTCTACATCATTTTAAAAAAATTAAAAAAAATTGTGCACGTATTGGGCTGAGGTTGAAATTTTCTTAAATATCAACAATAAGACGGGTTTTTTCGACAGATTGAAGGTAATAAGACATAATAGAAGTCATATATAAACTAAACAGATGTTTCTAGATCATTTTTAATATATTTTTTTTGCACGTATTGGGCTGAGGTTGAATTTTTCTTAAATATCAACAATAAGACGTTTTTTCGACAGATTGAAGGTAATAAGACATAATATAAGTCATATATAAACTAAACAGATGTTTCTAGATCATTTTTCAAAAACAAAAAAAATTGTACGTATTGATATGTCTATAGTCCGACGGTTCTTTAGTCCGACGGTTCTTTAGTCCGAAGGTTCTAAAGTCCGAAGGGTTCTATAATCCGAAAAAAATAAGGTTCTATATTCCGAAGGTTCTATAATCCGAAAAATAATTAAGGTTCTATAATTCGAAAGGTTCTATAATACGAAAATGAAAAGGGTTCTCTAATCCGAACATGCAAAACGATTCTTTAGTCCGAATACTATGAAAGTTGTTCTATAATCCGATTTGTGAAATGGTTCTTTAATCCGAACATTAAAACAGGTTCTCTAGTCCGAATATGAATTTTAATTCATATTCGGACTTAAAAGGTTCTTTAATCCGATTTATAAAAAAGGGTTCTTTAGTCCGAAAATTAAAATGGGTTCTATAGTCCGAATCATATAGCGTGTTCTTTAGTCTGAATGGGTCAAAAGGTTCTCTAATCCGATCCGTATTGGGCTTAGGTTTCTTAAATATAGGTAACAAGACGATTTTTTCGACAGATTGAAGGTAATAAGACATAATAGAAAATATATATAAACTAAACAGATGTTTCTACATCATTTTTAAAAAATTAAAAAAAATTGTGCACGTATTGGGCTGAGGTTGAAATTTTCTTAAATATCAACAATAAGACGGGTTTTTTCGACAGATTGAAGGTAATAAGACATAATAGAAGTCATATATAAACTAAACAGATGTTTCTAGATCATTTTTGATATATATTTTTTGCACGTATTGGGCTGAGGTTGAATTTTTCTTAAATATCAACAATAAGACGTTTTTTCGACAGATTGAAGGTAATAAGACATAATATAAGTCATATATAAACTAAACAGATGTTTCTAGATCATTTTTCAAAAAACAAAAAAAATTGTACGTATTGATATGTCTATAGTCCGACGGTTCTTTAGTCCGACGGTTCTTTAGTCCGAAGGTTCTAAAGTCCGAAGGGTTCTATAATCCGAAAAAAATAAGGTTCTATATTCCGAAGGTTCTATAATCCGAAAAATAATTAAGGTTCTATAATTCGAAAGGTTCTATAATACGAAAATGAAAAGGGTTCTCTAATCCGAACATGCAAAACGATTCTTTAGTCCGAATACTATGAACGTGTTCTATAATCCGATTTGTGAAATGGTTCTTTAATCCGAACATTAAAACAGGTTCTCTAGTCCGAATATGAATTTTAATTCATATTCGGACTTAAAAGGTTCTTTAATCCGATTTATAAAAAAGGGTTCTTTAGTCCGAAAATTAAAATGGGTTCTATAGTCCGAATCATATAGCGTGTTCTTTAGTCTGAATGGGTCAAAAGGTTCTCTAATCCGAAGAAAAATTAGTTTTTTTCAGGTTTTACAGGTTCTAATGTTAGTTTAAAATATTCTCTTCAATGGGTAATTTTAAAGATCAAACCATACAGAGAGGAAAGAGTAAGGTATTTCAATATTATAGGTTCGGTCGTCTGGAATTGTCATAGCGCCGCCATCTGCAGACCACTGAATCTGCAGGCCAGACGACGCTGGCCACGCGTCTCGGACGACCCAATATGGCAACATCATTTTGAAATATTTTAAGCTGTCATCGCCCGGTTAACGAGGGAAATAATTCAACAAATAGCATTTACAATGGAGTTGGTTAGCCAACTCCAACGGTTTTTGATTTGAAAAAAAGTCTTATAATTATGATGAATTTTTCAAAATGATAAGATTAACATTCGCGATTACGGGTTATTCCAATACGAATTCAAAATTTAGGTTTCGCGTGGCCACCGTCGTCTGCTGCAGACCATGCATCATAACTTGCGCCCTCAGTTCTGTTGTACATTCTCCCGTTGAATTTAGTGGCATAGCTTAGGATTTTAATAGCGAGGCACGGGCAGGGGGAAAGCCCAGTTCAGTGACGTAGCCAAGGCCAGGGGTGTGCGGGTGGGGTGGAATGCACAGATGTCTGAACAATGTAAGGAAAAGATAAACATTGAGCCTGCTTAGAAATGCCTTAGAGAACATCTTTTAAAGAGCGGGCGCTTAGTTGCATTATAGCCTACCTACTGACCTACACACCGTTGGACCAGTGGTGGTGGTCATGGGTTAAAGCGGTTAAAAAGACATAGGAAACCCGTTTCATGGTAATTTCATGGCCGGTAAATTTCAGTATAATTTCGTGATAAATTCTTGTCAAAATTGTACTATTTCCACCATAGATTCTTCTCAATTTTCCCGACTGGCTAATCAGTTCGATTGGTCGTAAAATCATTTATGGTAAAACGAGGCCGGCAAATCGTTATATTATTAAAAGAAGTATTAAAGTCTATGGCGTTGTCAGCTTTAAAAAAAGGGGGAAGGGGAGCATAACATGAAGCTTGTTGTATCGACGAAATGCATGATGTATTGACGATAAATACGGCTTTGGGTTCGGGCACGCTTTATCAAGGACCCAATAAAATTTGGAAATTAGATGCTATCTGAGGTCATTTCTAAACCGTATCAAAATGCAACATGGATTTTAGATGTTTTTATATTGATGACATTTTTACATCTTCTTAGACTTTCATAGGACTTATTTTGTTTACGCAACATATTCTAGCAACAGAAACAGTTTCCACCAACATTTTAAGGACTACGTTTTCGACGAATTGCTCAACGCTGTGGATTTTTTTAAAATTTTATACAACGCCTAACTTTCTACATATATTGAATGAATTTTAATCAACACGTCAACCAACGGATTGACGTTTGGTTTTCACTGCATCTACAGAAAAGTACAATCAGTACTCAGGTATATATGAGCAAAGTTATGAGGTAGGAGTTAGAACTTATTGAATGAACCTCGTATGTTGACTTTAAGCCCCCATTGGGCTACTTTTTAAAACCAAAATCTGCTCTAGGGATACTATAGATGGTGTGACCGGTGACGTAGTGCCCGGCGGTGTGCGTGCGCACCTACAGGGAGTGTGCTTTAATTCACACTTGATTGATTATTACTAACCATGCTTACGGTGTAATAGTGCAGTGGTCATGGTATGCATCCCTAAGCACAATGAGAGACCAGCTACTAAATCTGGTTTCCCGGCGGTTTGCGTGCGCACCATAAGGGCATGTGCTTTTAAAATTGGCGCTCAGTGATGTGTGTTTTGCTTTCAAATAGTGATGTATGCAGTAGTCATGGACTAGTACCTCTAGCATGTCTTTAGACCAGGCGCTAATCAATATGTAAACACTACTGATGTAAACAACGGTCACCTCATCTATATCGTAACATCTTTCGAAATTCGAACTTTTGATTTGACAAGATCTGAAATAGCACTTGGCTAGTTTTTATAAACAAACATTGAATTTCTTAACGCAAATTTCAAAAATCGCAATTTAGGCTCTTAGTTCCACCCAGGAGTTGACTGTTCCAACACCAATTGATCGTATGCCGAGGGACCTTTAGGATGGCCAAAAGGCAGTCTACTGTACAATCTTGCCACATAACCTGATAATTTTCCACATAGTTTGAATTTCAGCCCCCATTGTCTATTTTCTTCTAAAATCAGTGTACTTATATCTTTTATGGTTGCAAAAGTATAGGGCAATTCCACACTAAAGCAGACATGACACCCCAAAATTGAAATGTGTGCTATCATGACAAATTTGGTGTAAAATGAAAGCTAAAACCTTATATTTTTCAGATGTCAAATCAGATTTTCACATTTTATCCATTTCAGTCCAGAAATCTGGGATTTTGTGAAAATCTAATGTTTTCCCCCAAAAAAGTGAAATATGAACATTCAATTTAAACTGATCCTGCACATCATTAAATATATTTTAGTCATATAAAATCAAGTTATATGATCAAATAGACAGTGAAAAACCAATAGAAAATGTGTTTTTGTGTTTTGCGTAATTTGTTAAGCTTCAGCAACTCCTAATAATTTTGGCTTCTAAAATGTCCTTCCGTCGCACTAAAAATACATTTTTTTAGTATAAAAACAAAAATTGCAACATGAACTTAATTAAAGTTTTTATGCAAAGCTAGTTTATATAGGCCTATAACATGGCCTACTTTCCAACAATAATAATCTTTTTGTTAATTAATTATAATTAATTCAAATATGTCCTTCCGTCGCTTTTTATACCATGACTGCTGAATTTGGCAACCTATTTCAGGTTTTGACTAAGTATTTTAAGTAACATTTTTTAAGAAAAAATGTCTCAAGAAGTTTCTGTGACAGAATTGTGACATTATGAAAGATATGGGAAAATTAAAAATTATACATAATTTGTTTCCAAAAATACTTGAAATGGGTTGCCGAATTCAGCAGTCAAGATACATAGAAAATTGTCAAAATACCCCAAATTTAAGAGTTATCTGACTATGAAGGAGAAGAGTCTCCAAATAACTTTTTGATTCATATGAAAGGTTAGGCATGTATTAACAACTGGTGTGAGTTTAAAGTTGGAGATTATATGTTGCCAGAGTCAAAGGTCACAAAGAATGTCAGTGTTTTTCAATATTTTCTGTTGGATACTATTGGATATTCCATTGGTCCTTCCGTCGCGTCCTTCCGTCACAAAATGTTAATCTACTTAAAGCATTGTATTTATATTACCGATTAAGTTTTTGGGAAATGAAAAAGTGCATTGTGTAGCTAACATTCTAGTGATTATATAGTGTACCAAAATTAAAACTTTTACTCATAAAATTCACAGAGTTTTCATAAAAACCATGTCACGTGTGAAACCCATGTCCATTTTCCGTCCTTCCGTCGCAGACCTACTTAAATATGCGTATTTCAGGAACGAAAAATATTAATGAACAAATAAAAGTGAAAATTGAAGGTACTTGCTCATAGACATAATTTGTGGTATTTGTTTGATTCTGTTATTAGCAGTGTTTGTGATATTCATGTATGAATGTTGAAAAAGTGAGTTCAACCGTCCTTCCGTCACGGTGGAATTGCCCTATAGGTAAATTCATGTGCTTTAATGTTTTTTTCACTAATTTTCATGGATTTCCTATACATATTGATATTTTTCATCTAATTTTCAAGTTTTCATATTGCAAGGCCTTTACTTCATTTACATAACAACTATGAGACTTGTGCTATGTGACTTACTTAAACTATGGCCTAATCACGTGACTTGTCTGTTCGGGTAGTTTATGGCCTGTTTCACTGTACATTTACTACTTTTATGCACTATTCTCAACGAGCATCAAGTCAAGTGTAGAACTGATCCTATGGGCGCCTGAAAAGAGCGTTAATTTCATGAACCAGTCTGGTATTACTCTGCATCATTGCACACATCTGACCACTTAATAAATTAAAACAAGCTTTTGGAGCAATACTAGATTATCAAAGAAAATTGATGACGAGCAATCCGCTCTCACTGACACAGACTGATATTATACCTCAATGTTTTAAAACACCTTTAAAATAAATAATAGATAGACTCGGACAAACTGGCGTAGGCCTATATGAAAAAGATACATTATAAATATGTGTCTATCCGTGAGTTTCCAATGATTTAAAGACACAGGCATATACTTATTCCACCAGTGGCTTAATCCAGCCAATCTGCCAATCTGCCACATTTGAGCAATAGAGGGCGCTGCAATACCAAATGTTTTAAATGCCTTTAACTCTTGATATCCATGTTCAGTAGACTCCGATTCCTTTTCAAACATAATGG
This sequence comes from Ophiura sarsii, assembly GCA_035610835.1. NCBI lineage: Eukaryota > Metazoa > Echinodermata > Ophiuroidea > Amphilepidida > Ophiuridae > Ophiura > Ophiura sarsii. The sequence continues at coordinate 48,723,090 of CM069457.1, read as the reverse complement.
TTAAATGTATTTTCAAACATTGTTCGTATAAATCAGTTGATAAACAAAGATAAACGATAAGAAACGTAAAATGTAATTTTGACGATGCCCTTTTCAGTTTCTCCACCATTAAGTAGATGCCTGGTAATTTAAAGGGACACAATGGCATGTTGATTTTTTTTAATATTAATTAATTTACTTCAGAGTTCAAGATGAACATTACAAATTGCCTTTATTGTTGTTTCTACTAAAAAATGAACCCAGCAAAACTTGATTAAAACAATGTTTTAAATATGTTGGAATACCACCCTTAAACCAATGTAAAATGCTGGTTGCGGCTCTACCAGCATTTTTTAATCGACGTTTTATTGTACAAAGAGGGCTGATTATCTTAATCCTTAGTGTAATTTCATACAATTGTAAAAATATACAAATCCCAGTTTTTATCATATATTTTGTAATTAAGGGCGCTGCCTCAACCACATCTCTTAATGCCCCTTTGAGATACTTCCGGATCTGCAAATTGGATTCATTGTCCCTGGATGTGAGAACCGGTTTTATCCCCGGATAATATTCTGTTGTCGAATGTTTGACTGGCGCATGGAATATTATTCCATGTTTTATTTTATCTGAGTTTAATTTAATGGAATCTGAAGCTAAAATACACAAAAATATGAACATAGGTCAATTAAGGCCTGCACTTTTTTTAAAGTTCGTACCATCACAGTGTACCATACTCTATCACAATGTATACTCGTCAAGAGAAGTTCCTTGCCACTTAAATTAAATTAATATTTAATAGAATATTTATATTTATATATATAATTTATATATATAATTGTATATCAAAATAAGCAGAAAGTAATCCTCTAACAGCTTAACATGGAATTTAGACATGATCACTCATGCATGGCAGATCCCATTCACTTGACAATGGCAAGAAAATCGCAAAAAAATGGATAATCCCTCCATTCAAATGACTGTAAATGCTAATTTCTTGCAATTTCCTTTTACGCACCTTACCATTGCTTAATGAATGTGCTCAGCCATGCATGAATGCATACATCTTAATTTCATACAGACATGATAGAGAATTATTGTCTGCTTATTTTGACATGCAATTGTCTTCTGACGAGTGTATATAATTAAAACGTGTTTTATCTTGTAAGTCGTCATTGACAATCCCTCAAATATGGATTAGAGACCCCGATATAATTAAGTGCGTCGTTAAGTGCGTCGTTAGCTCGATTTCGTTGAATCCGCCGTTAAAAAAAATACTATAGTGTGTGGGTCAATTAAGGCATTTTAATTTTCTATTCCTTTTTATATCATTGTCTACCGTAGCCTATAATTTACTTCTGGTCGAATCAAACAGGGTCGACTAAACATAGGCATTGTTTGAAGCTTTCAGAGGGAGAGTGGTTGCCTAATAGAATATTTTCAAAATTTAGAGTTCAAATTTTTTTTAGCACGTATTGGGCCAAAGAATAATTTATTTGTCATTTTTTTTCTATTTAAGCCCAATACGTGCACATTTGCACGTATTGGGCTTTTGCACGTATTGGGCCGTAACACCCATACACCCAAAAAATGTTGTTCCCATCACCTTATCCCCATATAGTTCAAACATGGTATATATATATAGAAGATAGTGTGCGGTTAGTCGTCAACATACTCAAATTCAAAGCGTATAGGCCTATTGTGAAATAGCAAGAGGTCCTTGGTAATACAGGGATCTTAATAAGGTCTACCCAGAAACGCTAAATATTATTATCCCATAATAAGATATGAAAAACAACTCCGGTAGGTGTCTTTGATCAGGTACAGGCCCATACCCATACATCCTTAAAAATATTCAGTTATCACAGGTGCCCTTGATATTCCACACCCCATACTCCAGGTACCAAGTGTACCCTTAATAACAAACTACGCTTTGCGCCACCAACACGTGTGCAACTTACAGTGTGCGTCATTACGCGTTCGCCGGTGGTTTCCCGATTACGCGTGCGCCGGCAATCGCCTGATTACGCGTGCACCGGCGATCGCCCGATTCAAGTACGGTGCGCCGGCCATCGCCATGGCGTGCTCAGCGAATACGTGGCGCGTAGTAGTAACGTAGCAACGGGCTAATTTATTTTTTAAATCACGAAATCTAACCCAAATTAAAAAAAAATCAAACATAAACTAGTTGTGGGACCCATACGCACTCGCACAGAAAATTTGAAGTCAATCGAAGGTTCGAAAAGGGGAGAACATCTCGTGGTTCGGGATGTCAACAGGCAATTTGATTGCTTATTGGCTGATTTTTTGCCGATACACACTATAAGATGAGACAATGGTAGTTTGGGGCGGGGCTCTTAATTCGAATAATAATACCTTCAGTGCGTATGGTCATCGCGTTAGCGTGTCCTACATAAAGTCGCCGGCGTATGCGTTATGCGTATAACGCAGCGTTTCCATATGTGTATGTCCTAAGAACGCGATTAATTCGAAGCAGGAAGTTGGTAAACAGCTCGGTGGATTCGGCGATTTTTTAAAGGGGGACATTTGTATTTTATGTTTAAAGATAAAAAATAACCAATAAACTAAATAAAACAATTTTAATTAAGAATACATCGCTTTGTATTAGTTTCAACGTTTTAATATTTAAGATAAACAAGATGGCTTGAGGATGTGTGCCCCCATATCAAAACAGTCCCGGATACGCCCTTGGCTCCTCCTGAACTATTCAATCAGCGCTACGCGCTGCTTTATTTAAAGGGGCACTAAGAGATGTGTTGGAGGATGCGCCCTCAATTATGATAAAAACTGGGATTAGTATATTTTTATAATTGTATTACATGTATGAACTTACACCTATAAGGATTAAGAAAAATCAGCCCTCTATGTACAAGAAAACGTCGATTCAAAAATGCTCGTCCCGTGCTCGTCCCGCGGGACGAGCATTTTACGTCCGACAGTATCCCCCTGCAGTACGCGTGATACATAACGCGAACCATATTTGCATAGAGGGCGTTTTTCCTTAAATAGCGATGATATTGTTTTAATCAAGTTTTGCTGTGTTTTTGCTAGTAGAAACAACAGTAATGGCCATTTTTAATGTTCATATGTTCTGATATCCTTAGGGCCATTGATAACCGGCATGCGGTTTTCCTCCTAATGTTGGACCTTTCTGCGGCCTTCGATACCGTGGATCACAGTATACTTTTGAAACTGCTT
>CM069457.1:48677111-48719792 GCA_035610835.1 Ophiura sarsii | reverse complement strand
TATAAAAAAAACCCCAATATTTATCGGAAATAAAGTGATTGCTTTTCAATAAAATATTGCTCAAAAGTACATACCAAATCGCACCAAATAGGTTAAGAAATTGAAAAAAAAGAAATCCAATTCTGAGGGGCACATCACTCCTCAGACTCCCTGTTTGAGCTTTTAAACAATCTATACTTAAATTAAAAAAATATCAGTATATGCTCAACTTCTTTCTTGCATTGATAAATATATATATATTGATTGGAAATGAAGACGTGGCTTTTCGATAAAATGTTGATCAAAAGTATACGCCAGATCGCACCAAACGAGTTCGAAAATTGAAAAAAAAATTCCAATTTTGAGGGGGGCACATCCACCCTCAGACTCCCCTCTGTTCGAGCTTTTAAACCATCTATACTTAAATCAAAAATATATCAGTATAATATGCTCAACTTAAAAGAACCAAAATATTTATTGGAAATGAAGAGGTGGCTTTTCGATAAAATGTTGGTCTAAAGTATACACCAGATCGCACCAAATGAGTTCGAAAACTGATTTTTCCCCCTTCCAATTCTGTCAAAGGGGCACATCCCCCATCAGAATCCCCCCTCGAGCTTTGAAAAATACATCCTTTAAAAGTCGAGGCGCCAGCCATGAGTGAAAAAAGTCATGGCCGTGCGTATTTAAGACACAGTGACAGTGCGTGTGTTATGACGCGAGTACGCGACTCAGACCAGTTTTGCGCTCATGCCGCGTTGTTTTACTGCGCGTTCTACGCCTTACAATAACGCGCTTCTCCTTTTCCAACATTGTTGACCCCAAAATATCGTCCTTTTTATGGAATTATCTCAAAATATAAGCTGGTGACCCTATTTTTTTATTTCATGAATCTATAGTGCCTATTAATGCGCAACTTTTATTAAAATTACAAAAAAATTGGCGGAGCGGTTTTTTTTTAAATACAGAAATGTTCGACCTAAACATTCTATTTCCATAGGATTGTGTACTAAATAGTAGTCAAAAATTGCTAAAAACACGTGTTTTGAAATGGCTGTAGCTCAAAAAGTAAGCTGGTGACCCCCATTTTTTATTCGAGATTCGTTCTTATAATCGTTCAAACTTTGTTCACAGTGAATATAAAAAAAATTGTAGGAGGAATTCTACCGTGGTGCAGTACCCTTAAATGGTTAAGTATGACGTTTTTGACGGTTTGATATTGCATAGTTACATATATATCAAGTCCAAATCCAAATCGTATGGTTTGAGGGCCATTATAATATTAAAGCCTGTAGAAAATATGCGCGCAGAGCGCGCCCAATTTTTCAGTTTTTGAATTAAAATGGTCATTGAAAACTGGTTGAAGCCTTCTGATACTATAAATTAAGCTTAAATATTGAAACATTGAAACTAATATGCGCGAAGCGCGCAAAACTTTGCATTTGTAACACTTAAAGGGTCCAGTATAACGTTTTTAACGTCCCACATATAATATTTGGTTTGGTTCGAGACCATCATAATGTTGATACCTGTAGAAAGAATGCGCGCGAAGTGCACAAAGATGTTCATTGTTTAAACTAAAATGGTCATGGAATACTCGACATATAGACCTATACCATTACGTGAGATAAGTGGCGTAACTAGCCTTTTTTTCATTGGGGGTCAAGAAGGGGCACTAACTTAAAATGGGGGGCTCCTAATGGGTGGGCTCCATTCCAGGGTCAAGAAATGCGCGCGTAGCGCGCGAAAATTTTCGACTTAACACCTACTTTTTGCACGATTGAGCTACATTTCGGCTCTAAACAAGTTTGTACCATAGAATATTGCATTTTGGGAAGACATGCGCGCGTAGCGTGCGAATTTTTTTTTCATTTGGGGGGAAAGCGAGGGGCAAGGGTTCCAAGTGGGGGCTGCCCCCCCCCCCCCCCCCCCCCCCCCCCGCTGGTTACGCCACTGCGTGAGATATCGATTGTGCCCCTGGTGCACACACAAATTCTGGTCTCGCGCAAATAACGACAGTTGTGCTTATTGTCTTAATTATAATGATAATTTGCATTGTTCAAGTCGACGTTAAGACAGAGTCTAAGCTCTTACATTGCATTGACACCTAATCGTTGGAGTTGGACTTACTTTTGCGATAGACTGATAGTGGGCTTGCAGAGTCTACAATCAGTACAATGAGAGCAATTGGCCTACATCATAAGTATAGGCGAATTATTTAATATCTCGTAACCTATGTGCCAACATGATTGGCCATTGGCGACATTATTGACTTGGGTTTGCATTGACAACGACAATGATAAAGGCCTAGTTAGTATAATTAAAGAGCAATGGTCCCACACATTGCCCGTTAGGTCTAGCCTATACTAATCCGACACAATTTTTTGCTAGGTGTCTTGACAATAAGCAAAACACTATTTGGGCCTATAGGCTGTTCATGTGCGCCGACATAAAATCTCATACAAATGGGCTCGTTCACACAGTGCCTACAAATTTATATGCCTACATTGCCTTTGTTCATTTTTGATTTGTGTTAACATATGCCGACACAACATTATCATTTGCGCATACGATATCTGTTATAGGGCTTTCTCCCCTTCTTTCCCTTTTCCTTTCTTTCTTTCCTCTTTCCTTTCTTCCTTTCTTCTTTCTTTCCTCTTTCCTTTTCCTTTCTTTCTTTCTTCCCTTCTTTTTTTCTCCCTTCTTTCTTTTTTCTTTCCCTTTTCCTTTCTCTTCCCTTTCTTTCTTTCTCCCTTTTCTTCCTCCTTCCTTTTTTTTGCCCACAGCCCCATTATTTTGCCGACAGATTTGATGAATGGGGGGGGGGGGGGGGTGTGACACCCCCCCCCCCACACCCCCCCCTCTGGGGACGCCCTTGGCTAACTCCACTGATATCCGAAAATAAAGAAAGACATAGGAAATACAGTGAAAATCAAAAATGAAATCAAACCAGTTGTTAAGCATCCACATGTGATATCTTTCATATGGCAGAAAATTGGGATAATCAAAGAAGTGCAACATCCTCATTTTAAAAAAAACCCGTTGCTTTTCTCCTATTTCACTTTTAGTGAGTTAGCTCCTTTTGGCACTAAACTCTTCATATAATGTAAACAGGCTTGCAAGGCTGCTAGCTATCTACCGTAGATAGCGCTAGACTATGCCATGCCAACGTCTATTTAATGGTCACGTTGACACCTATAAAACGTATTAATGATATATTCCGAATATATATATTGTTTACGTGACTGTTATCTACCGTGGACAGCTTTCAACTTGACTATGTATACATACGTAAAGGGCTAATTGTTTGTTTTATTCAATACAGGCTTTGATGAAACATTCGCATTCTGAACTCTTGGTTAATAGATGTTCCAGAGAGAGAAGAAGATAATTGATTACGGTGACTAAAACAATCTCATTTATGTGTGCAATATAATTTATTAACCCCTCCACATCTTTCTATCAACAGGTCTTAAAAATATATGTATGGTATCAAATAAAGTGTCTACACGTATATTATATACGATTATTATTTTAGCCAGATTGGGGAGTTGTAATGTGGTTTGTTGCAACATTTTAACATAAGCCCATTCAAAATGCATGATACTCAAAACAAAAAGGGATTCTGTGTACAGCTAAGCTTAGTGACGCTGATCGTGGATGGCAACGTCACCATAAAATACATTGAATTTTCCATAGTCAGTGGATCGATGACATAATTATTACCATGATTACAGCAATATACTGTATTCAGCGAAATTATTTTACATAATCACGGGCTGAGATTAAATATTTCTTTTAAAATAGGACACTACAACCAATTTCACACCCATAGTGATTCATGATAATAATTATAAGATCCAATAAACTTATTTTGGTTAGCTTTACATCGTGAGCAAGAGGGGGTGCCACGGTTAAGTACAGTGTTTATGGGAGCCGCCGCTCGACTACATGTAATAGACATTGCGCACATGTTCGAGCTTTTTGGCATTTACAGGGTGTCTCAAACAAAATTACAACGCTCCGTTTCGTGAACGTAACTTCCAAAATAATAATTGGAACAGAAAATTTAAATTGCAAAATAAAGTCCTATTAGTTGGCTATAATTGAGAGAAAATTGCATTCGATTCGGCTCAGTGGTTACGAAGAAATGAGCGATTACGTTAAGGTAGGTATAGATACCTTCCATCCAAGTTTGCTCAAATTGGGTGATTCAGACAGCACACACAAGACATTAATCGATATTTCTCGCGAAGATAATGATCATAACTTTTTTAATGTTCTCTGTTTGTCATTCTTATTAATATGCCAGCTGCTAACCAAGTTCAACATAATATTGCACATGCAAGTTATCGTGATTATTTTTCCACTTAGGTTTAAAACTTGATAAAAGTTGCAATTTTTACGCAAACTTGGATGGGAGGGTTCTTCACCTACCTCTATATAATCGCCAATTTCTCCATAACCACTGAGCTGAATTGAATGCGGTTTTTTAAAAACTATAGCCAACTAATTAGACTTAATTTTGCTGTTTAAATTTTTCTATTCTGATTAATATTTTGGAAGTTACGATCACATAAAGGAGCGTTGTAATTTTTTCTGAGACACCCTGTATGAGAAGTGTCAACCCTTTTTCATGAAATAGCACTGTAACTTTTAAACTAATAATGTAATGTACGAGGTTCATTTAATAAGTTCTACCTCCTCACTCATAACATCGCTAATATGAATGTCAGCTTCATGACATTTGTCATGATTTTAGCTCTGAATCATAGCTACACATTTATAGTAAATGCTAATTGATACCTATTTCACTTTTGTCATGATGCAATCAAAGCCAGAGAGAGATTTTGGACAACGGACACAGAAAATTACCCCAAAGATAATGCATGTTTTTTCTTCTTCTCCGTTTTGTTTGCTAAGGTATAACCGCCCGAATTAAATACTGACAATAGAAAACAATGGATGATTTCTCAATACAATACTATACTATCATATATAAATCAGATTGTAGGCAATAGTAACCTTTGTAGCTTGCAAATAGTATAATATCAACTCAAATGTATTGCCATGCCTTAAGCATACTGGAATACTGATATTCATTCAAATGTTCATTGTTACAAGTCAAGCCACAGTGATGCCTCGAATGTTAAATCTTAACATGATAGTAACTTTATGAGTTTTCCTTATATGCAACATTTAGAATAGTCAATCAGGTAGTCAGTGATAGAAAAATATCTCTTCGAGAGACTTGAAATCTATCCATTTAGTCCTGTATAATGAAGATCTCTTAGTTCCTTTGAAAAGCAAATATGACTTTTGCAGCGGTTCTCTAGGGTAGGTTTAAAATAAATGGCTGTCCTGGTCTGGTTCTGGCTAATAAGAGGGCATTTTCTGCCAAGAAATCAGTCACTTGTATTGTTTAAAGTCTGTTTAAGAGATATTTGTAACTTAGAACGGTTGTAATTGACCGATAGGTACATTTTGTCTCTTAGAATTGGCCAAATGAATAGCACTTAGGAGACATTTGGCGGTTTTTTACCCGTTTCCGGCGCACTAAATGGAAGGATGGTTTTGACTGCATATCCAGAAAAGTACAATGAGTATTCAGACCAATCTACAATGATTTTGTAGCTGAGTTTCAAAGCTTCAATTGTGCAATATTTTATACGACTGGCATGTATAATAGCAAAGTTATGAGGTAGGAGGTAGAACTTATTGAATGACCCTCGTACATAGAAGTATACAATTTTTGAAATGAAATGAGTTGGAGATAGAATCCATTTTTGGTATCAAATTTCAAAACTAATAGTGATTTTTTACATTTTTGCTCAAAAATCACTTTTTTTTGCGCCAACATTTTTTCAGACAACTTAACAAAATCAGTTTTGATTAAAATTTCCAAAAAGTACACCAAAATGTAGATATCTAAAGTCAATTATCTAGGATCTGTTTCTTTTTTTTGGCTTAACAATTTTTAGTTTTGAAAATATTGACCAAAAAGTGCCAAAACTATGATTTTTGAGATCAAAAACATTTTGTTTGGGCAAATTAGCTTGCAAGGTTCTCGCATAGCAAACAAAGTTCATGATACGGTGTAACAATTCATTTATCTTGTAAGTATGCATCGCCGTATAATTCCACTCGTAAAATAATCGTTTTTTATTTGCAGGTTATCAAGAAGCGTGGGTCGGGTAGGCACCACTATGACGCAGCCAGCACCTCAAGATACCATGACTACCATGATGAGCTCATCAACACCAACCGATGACAATAACCAGATATCGAACGGAAACATACAATCTAACATTGAATTGTTTTTTATAATATTTAAGATATCAGTAGGTTTGATCGGCATGGTAGGAAACGCTATAGTTTGTAACATTTTGGTTAAGATACCACCTGGAAAAGTGAAATTCCTTATCGGTACTCAGTGTATCATTGATCTGTTAACATCCATTATCCTGGTAGCTGTTACGCTTAATAGGGTTCCATCCCTTACACTACCAGTACCTAACAATCTCTTTCTTGGCTATTTGTATTGCTGGCTGTGGCGCTCTGAAACCATACTTTTCTGTCTGTTTTCGACGTCCTCCTACAATTTGGTTGCTATCGCTATAGAAAGGTACATGGCAGTTTTGCACCCCATGTGGTACCGAATTTATTTCACCAAAATGAAATCAATCCTGCTCGGCGTCATTATGTGGGCAATCGCACCCACTATGCAATTAGCGTGGGTGATTACAAACCGAGTGTACAACGGCGTCGAGTGCCGAGTCATTATTCACCCGGCTATCGTAACCTCTACCGTAGGGGTGCTCATTTTTTGCTGGGATTTTTTCATTCCGTGTTGCATCATGGGATACTGTTTCAGTCGAATATGTATCGCGCTTAAAGAGCACGATAAACAAGCAAAGACGTTGAAAGGTCATACGGGTCAGTCAAGTGGTACCACTAACTATGAAATAACTTCTGTGTCAGGCAAGGTCGATGAAAAGGGGTCAAAAGGTCAACATAGTGAGGTTAGAGGTCATGAGTCATCAGCCGACGATATGAAGCGCAGCCGACGTGTGACTAAAACGTTTGTCATAGTTTTCTTGGCCTATATCCTTTGTTGGTCCTTGAATCAGATTCTTTTCTTGCAATATAATTTAGGTGGTGTTCTATTTTACCGCACGCCACTGGGTTATTTTGCAAATACTTTGTCCCTGCAGAATATCATTTGCAACCCTTTCATTTATGTTTTAAGCAACAAAGAATATAGAAAAAAGCTTAACTGTTTCTCTTTGCGTACACGTTGATTTCCCGCATGACCACAGACTGTAACAACAAAAAAAACATTATTAAGATAATTCACTGTCACAAACTCTGTAATAACTGTTAATTTACATGTATTTATTTATTTTTATTTGAACATACACTTTTGAAACAGTGGCATGTGTAGGATTCGTAGAGAATATACATGTACATTGACTTTGTTCATTATTAGTGATCTCTCACAGCTTCTACGGCTCTCAAACTCGACACTTCACACACCACCTTCAACTTCAGATGAACTTGAAATTAAAGGGATACCCATTAATGTTGAAAAATTATTTGTTTATATATTTCAGAATTCATGATGAACATTAATAATGGTCATTGTTGCTGTTGCACTTAAGAAATCAAAAAAAAATCAGCCTTTATACCCAGAATATTTATATTGTGACTGTTTATAGAGCTATATCTGGGGAGCACATATGGTTTTGAAACACATTGAAACACATGTGACCTTTTAACCTAAATCAAGATCAAGTTCAATCAACCACCCAATTTGAGGATGTCCACTTTGGTTTATAACTCCCTGTGTCAGCCTCGGACCGGGACCGGAAAACCTCCATGCTCCTAAACTCTAGTGTGAAATTCTGACCTAGGTCGTAGATCAGAATATTTGAATTGATGTTTTGTTGTACAAAAAGGGCTGATATTTCTGAATCCTTACCCGTGTGTAAGTTCATTATACTTATGTAATATAACTGTTTAGATGTACAAATATCTGTTTTTCTCAAAATTGAGGGCCTCCAGCACAACTCAAAAACGCCTTTTTTCATACATTTAAACACTAGAAATGCTAATTTAAAAACAATAAAAACAATTGTCTTTATATGATGTTGGTGCAATTTTGGCTTTTTATACCTACAAAAACTGATTTTGCTACGTTGACAACAAATTTCGAGCCAAAACTATAATCTGGTCACAATTCAAAAAGTCAGCATTATAGTAAGATTTGATACCAACAATGGATTCCCAAACTCATCCCCCACCTTGAATTGACAGATTCTTGATAGGTTATTTTAATTTATATCAATTTTTCTTTTCAATAAATTGTCATTCATAAAAACATATACTTAAGACGATGTTGTAACCACACCCAATGACAAAAACTGATGTAACCTAAATGTAAATAATACTTCAGTCAATTTTATTAGTAAATTGTTATTATAAATGATCAGAATTAATATCAATAGTAATTTGTACCGTTTTCTTTGTGTACGATGTAATACATACAGACTATAAAAAGCAATCAGGCATGTATTGATTGATGCATTTGGCCGGGGCATTGGGTATCCCCATGTCAAGTATCACGCACATTGTCACTACGTGTAGCACCCACTTAGCAATGATATTCCATAGAGAACTCCATTTTCTACGACTTTCTTCATTAGGCCGCTTGGATAAATGAGTTGGACAGTTGGGCGCCCTCTCGTGGAAGCGCCGGGCGGCGCTAATGGGCACCCGTGATCAGTGTAATGAGATTGGATGGGATGGAAGAGGGTCATAGGTCATTATGTTGCATGAACATTGTGTCAAAACTTGTGTCCTAAACTGTTATAAGCTACTCAAAACTGGATATCCTACTAGCTAGCTTTACGGAAAGCGTAAAATATGTTTAACATAGCTTTATTCCGTTTATGATCCTGAACTATAATCTCGGGCCAAATCTCCAGAATTCGACCGGGCAGCCGATTAACTCATAATCTCATCACCAATCTTGGAGAAGATGTTTGATCGATGCTTCCTATTGCTTTTTATACGGTGGACATTATACTCTCTTAATTCCAAATATTGAAAATTCAATCTAAAATAATGACTTTTCAATCTTTTATAGATTGTCGTGAGGGAACAAACTTTTAAGATTGACATTTTTTTTGGGGGGATTGAAGAGTTTTAATCTAAAAAAGATTGAAAATTTAATCTCAAAGATTGACTAACAATCGTTCATACAGTAATAATTATAACGTGTAGCATTACTCATATTTGTAATTAATTAATTGATTTCATTAATCAATATTCTTTATAAAAAACCGTTTGAAATTCCACTACATAAGCTTACTCAAATCAGCTCTTCCCTATAAAGGTCGTTAAAATGTCCATATGCAATAATGAGTCTCTGCTGAAAAAAAGGTTAACAGCGCCCTCTAAGCTCTATTAACAATTTCAAACATTTTCTACTACAAAAGGTTATAAATACATAAGGTAAAAAAAGTCGCGGTTAACACTTACTGTGACGGGGGCAGCCATTTTGAAGAATTTTGTGCTATTTTTGGGTGAAATAATAATAGCTGCCATTTATGTCTTTAGCAAATAAATTTCCCTATATCATGTAAAAAAAAGTCAGTGACTATTATTTATTGAAATCAATCAAATTAATACATAATGTATTTGTTTTTGTGAATAAAAACATAATATAACATAATAATTGATCACTTTGAACTAGTTTTGTTGTTAGAATTGTAACTGTAGGCTATATAAATCGTGTGTCTTATAAAATAAAAACACTGTAAGCTTATTTCACCATGTAATGTATGTAAGCTTATTAGACAATGTGTGTAAGCTTATTAGACAATGTGTGTAAGCTTATTAGACAATGTGTGTAAGCTTATTAGACAATGTGTGTAAGCTTATTAGACAATGTGTGTAAGCTTATTAGACAATGTGTTAGCTTACTATTGTTTTTGAATAAAAATGAAAATATAACAGAATAATTGATCATTTTGAACTAGTTTTGTTACAATTTCATCACAAGCTGTATATAAATCGTGTGTCTTATAAAATAAAAACGATGTAAGCTTATTTCGCCATGTAAATGTAAGCTTATTAGACAATGTGTGTAAGCTTATTAGACAATGTGTGTAAGCTTATTATGCAGGTATTGAATTATAAAAAACAACACATCTAACATGCAAAAATAAACATAACACAACAAAAACAAAGTAACCTGATATTCAGCGAGTGACGACAGTCTTTACAGCGACGACTGGTAAATGCCCTTCATGTTGTTTTGTATGGTGGGCTATGGAGCAACCGACATGACGTGGCAAGTGAAACATACACCACGTAGTGTAGGTTACCCCGCGTCCACCACACATGGGGCGGCCTAAACTATTTGTTTTGAAGAGAAGAGGCGGATGAGATGAGATGAGATGAGACGTAACTTTGATGTGACAGTGATGAGCCATGTGTGAGACGTAACTTTGGTGTAAAATATTCGTTTTGAAGAGAAGAGGTCGATGAGATGTGATGAGACGTAACTTTGATGTGACCGTGATGAGACATGTGTGAGACGTAACATTGGTGTGACCGTGATGAGACGTAACTTTGGTGTTATCGTGTGACCATGATGTCCTCAGTCTTGTCTTGTCGGCTTGTCTTCTTCTTTGCTTCGACGCTCGGTCCATGTGGTAATCTTCCAAAGTATGATAGCGCTCAAAACATTGCTCCAGACAGAGAGCGGGATGATCAGGTCAGGACAGAATGATACGTCCATGGTGTAGCCTACAGTCATCACAAAAGTACCTATACAGGTAATAAATGGACTTTTAACTCTAAATATATGTATCCTTACCTAAAAGATATTAATTTATAAAGTTGTTGATAAATTTATCTTCTTTAATATAAGATATTGCACGCTAGGATTGGGTGATTATTGAGGAAGTGACACTCCAAAATCTAAGGTGAAGTCCGATTTTCATGATCACATTTTTTTCTTCTACACGCGGACCAAGCTACGGGTACATTATCGATTACCGGTAGTGACATTTGACCTCTTCTCTTCAAAACGAATATTTTACACATTTGCAACCATGTTGGATAGTCGGTAATATTGTTCCGATGGATCAATACGCCACGCACACGCTACCTGTCACACTCTCCCACTTGTTAAAAAGTAAAATGTGAAAATGAAAATTGAGACTTTACCTTACATTTTGGAGTGTAACTTTTTCAATATTCAACCGATCCTAGCGTGCAATATCTCATATTAAAGAAGATAAATGTTTCAACACGTTTATATTTAATACTTTTAGGTAGGATATATGTTTAGAGGTAAAAGTCCATTTATTACCTGTATAGTTACTTTTTTTGATGACTGTATATAGTTTTTTTTCTTTCTGGCCTGTTTCAGGATCGAAGTTATATTGATTTATTCGGGGAAACAGTTAACTACCTCTCCCGAAGTGTGGACAGGTCCAACACTTTTAATGAGGTGACACATTTGCAACTGATTATTGAAACTGATTATAATAACGCCGACAGCGATTGGTAAGCGCAATACAAGAGCTAGCTTGATCGCAGCAGAGCGTTTACAAGCGCGGCGCTTTGTATGGAACTCAAGGGCGATCATGGGGACTCTACCCCGCACTAGATGGACAGGTGTCCATTGCGTCCCCAATCGGTACTATGTGACCTTACTGCGTTTTGCATGGCGTTTTGATACTTTTTGATACTTTTTTCAGCGCAACGAGAGCGCAAGGCCTGATCGCCGTATGTGTGACGGGGTATTAAAGGTTAAAAAAATAGCGGTTAGAAAATCTTGGAACTAACTTGTAACTTATGACTTTGACAAACAATAGAATATATAGATAAGAGTACAAAAATCGCGCTTAGAAAATCTTGGAACTAACTTGTAACTTATGACTTTATCAAACAATAGAATACATAAGAAGTTACAAAATCGCGGTTAGAAAATCTTGGAACTAGCTTGTAATGTAGCTTATGACTTTGACAAATAATAGAATACCTAAGAAGTAAAATAATCGCGTTTAGAAAATCTACAGTTTTCTGTAACCAACGAGTATCTTTGAATTCGTAATTATTACGGCGTTCGGGTCCTACAAGTAGACGAGTGCATGTCTTTAGATAAAATAAGAAATGGTACACTTTGTTATTTGCAAATTCATGAACTAATAACTCTACCAAATGAACCGTGATAATGATTTATATTGAAGCATTCTTTAATTCTAACTAATTTAGCTGTTTTATGCTAAAATTGTCAAATTTGGTATAGTTTAACCTAATTTGGTTTTGGATGTTTAGTTACCCTTGGTTATGTAACGTCATTTTCAAACATATTTTCTAGTCCTATAACATTTTATTGTATACAAAATTATATATGTTCTCACCATATAAACAGTCCGTATATACTGCAGCAAGAAGTAGTGTCGAAACATTTTTGTCATTTTGGGGGCCATTTTAAACATTGGCGGGCATAAATACTCTTGTATAGTTCATAAAGGTTTCAAAAAGGTAAGCCCCCCCTCAAAAAAAAAATAGATCACGTTTGTTTACATAACTCCACCCACATTTAAACGTTTTGAAAATTGAAACGTTTATCAGGTTTATGAAAAGGAAAAACGCTTGGCTACCTATAGAAAGTTTTTTTTTCCTTTTCAATATCATATTTACTTTTTCCAAAACAGTCACATTTCCCCAAAATGATGCTATCAGATAAAGTGGCACTTTTCAAGATTCTATACAAGTAAGTTACAAAAAATGTATCCCCGTTTTGTGTTAATTGATTTCAATTGACTTTATTTTCAAAAAGTCTCTTCTTTCTTTAGCTGGTCTTTATTTGAAATAACAAATAAATTGATTTTGTATATGCATGACTAGTGTCCACCATTCACGTCATTAACTTGTCTGCATCGTTGAAAAGTGCCACTTTTCATAAAACATCATTTTGGGGTAATGTGACTGTTTTGGGACGGTGTTGTAAAACACGTACACGTGTACGTACGATTGTACAGCCATGTACGGCTTCTGTGCATGTTCTTGAAGGTAAAAGATACCGCCCATACATTGATGATGTGCAGTCAAGCTTATACCCGGTGTTTTATCTTGTCTGACCAATTTCTGTCCAAAATACCCCAAAATGTCTAAGAACTAGAAAGAATGTGAATTATTTCATATTCCATTCACATTTCAATACCGAGTCATGTTTTAGTGACACTAACAACTAATTTTCAAAATGAATTTTACAATTTTGATTATGTTTTTGCCCGGGTGTTTTTGCAGGCGGACCAGTTGCCCCATACCCCTTCGGACCAATTGCCCCTACAAATTACTCAGCCCTTTGTCGAGATGAAACATTATTCAAACACGCCTGGGACGTAAAACATTTTACGCCAAAATGTTTTAAAACTTTCCACCATTTGTCCTAATCATCAATAGCTCCAATACATTTCAATAAAAAAGGCAAAACTGCATTTTTGTTTTTAGCCATACACAGATTTCCGTAGCCAGCGAGTATCTTTGAATTCGCAAATATTACGGCGTTCGGGTCCTACAAGTAGACGAGTGTCTTTAGATAAAATAAGAAATGGTGTACTTTGTTATTTGAAAATTCATAAACTAGTGACTCTACCAAATGAATACCCGTGATAATGATTTAAGTTGAAGCATTCTTTAAATGATAATATAGATCGCAAATCCAAACAACCAATGTCCTAAGTTAGCAATATGCGGCACCTTACGGTCACTTCAACCACAACCTATATGGTTTTAATCATATTTCGGAAAGTCCCTAAACACACTACAATATAGCACCCACGAAATGCAATAATGTATCTAGCATCTTAAGACGACTGTACTGCATGTACTGTTGCATATCTATCAATCATATAAAGTACATTAAACATGATCTAAACCCATCTTCATATATCGCCCATACTATCTGTGAATTTTCAATTAGTCACTCAAGGAGGTGGCTTCAAAGATCTGGAGAATATCATATGTGTAAATACCCTAAAGTTCCAAATGTTTTGGATTGTAGAAGGTAAGGATATATGTCAAGTTTCAACAAACGTCGTACTGTTCAAAGCAGAATTACAAAATCCTTCATTTCGGACCACTTGCCCACAGACCAGTTGCCCCATATTCCCTTAATACCATTGCGTACATGCCATAAACTGTGAATTTCATCTAGGTAAATTTTGAGAGATCTTTCAAATTTATGTTTTTTACTGGAAAATAGTGCGATTACGGCGATAATTCAAAGCTCGCCAGAGAGATAGTCAACTCCATGGGCATATTTTGGAAAGTCGAGCAGGTTCACCACTATTTTGTTTCCTCACTTTTTGGTGGGGAAATGTGATCATCTTTAAGAAAAAAATCACTCTAAAGGGTCCAATTTCGCAATTTAGTGGTGTAACATAGAGTTTTATATCAATGTTTTTGTACATATCCCTGTTTGTGATCCCTGCTAAACTGCTTTATATTATATTATATATATGATATAAAACATTAGTATATGATTTATTTATTCAGTTTCCTCTTGTCATCACGTTTGTGATCCATACCGTGTTTGGCCAAATGTGTCATGTTATTGTGCTGTGTGTATTGTATAACCCCGTCGCTTAGACACTTACCACTGATTCAAATTGCCGTTTATCAGCAAGTATCGGTGGTCTAGTGGTTAAGACGCCTGTCTAGTAATCAGGAGACCGGGGTTCAATTCCCCGCCGGTGAATGTCCTTGCTTATTTTTCGTTGGGACATTCGCCGATGGTTGTTAATATTTGTTGTTATATTGTCTATTGTAAACACCGTGGGTTGGTAAACTGCTTTATATTATATTATATATATATATCATATGATATAAAACATTATTATATGATTTATTTATTCAGTTTCCTCTTGTCATCACGTTTGTGATCCCTAACGTGTTTGGCCAAATGTGTCATGTTATTGTGCTGTGTGTATTGTATAACCCCGTCGCTTATACACTTACCACTGATTCAAATTGCCGTGTATCAGAAAGTATCGGTGGTCTAGTGGTTAAGACGCCTGTCTAGTAATCAGGAGACTTGGGTTCAATTCCCCGCCGGTGAATGTCCTTGCTTAATTTTCGTTGGGACATTCGCCGGTGGTTGTTAATATTTGTTGTTATATTGTCTATTGTAAAAACCAGTGAGTTGGTAAACTGCTTTATATTATATATATATGATATAAAACATTATTATATGATTTATTTATTCAGTTTCCTCTTAAACACCGTGGGTTGGTAAACTGCTTTATATTATATTATATATATATCATATGATATAAAACATTATTATATAATTTATTTATTCAGTTTCCTCTTGTCATCACGTTTGTGATCCCTACCGTGTTTGGCCAAATGTGTCATGTTATTGTGCTGTGTGTATTGTATAACCACGTCGCTTAGACACTTACCACTGATTCAAATTGCCGTATATCAGCAAGTATCGGTGGTCTAGTGGTTAAGACGCCTGTCTAGTAATCAGGAGACCGGGGTTCAATTCCCCGCAGGTGAATGTCCTTGCTTATTTTCCTTGCTTATTTTTCATTGGGACATTCGCCGGTGGTTGTTAATATTTGTTGTTATATTGTCTATTGTAAACACCGTGTGATATAAAACATTATTATTTGTTCTAGCATGTTTTCACAATTTAATAAATCTAAAATTATCACATTTCCCTCAAATATTCCGATTATTATTAACACTAGAACGTTATTTTTTGCACAAATCACGTATAAATTGTATTCAGGTTGACCTAGGCCCAAGTCTTTTGGAAAATTATATTATGATCATATGAAACCTTTGAGTTCCTTGAATAAAAACACACCGCAACTATTAGAGCTAACCCGCAACACACATGTTTTTTTTGTTTTTGTTTTTTTGTAATTGAATACGATGATGTAACGATACCATAGGCCGTTTCTAGTCCCTCCATTCGATTGTCCCTGATATAATACACAAAATGTCGATCACTAGCGTGATCACAGGCGTGATCACAGTCGTTTCCCTCAACATGCCACCCCCAAATTGAAAACCCTTGTTACGCTACTGCTAAATTGAAGATATTACTATTAGACTGTAGGCCGTGCATGTTTTATTCCTTCAGAAAACAATTCTAGCACTCTCCATCTAGGGGATAGATGAAATGTGGCTTAAAATGAAGCTAATATATGCCTGATCAATATTTTACCTTATCCCACGTTCGTAGGTTGCACATTATGACCCTAGACCTCGATTTAGGGTCAAAGGTCACATGTGTTTCAATGGGAAGTCAAAAACTAAATTTAACATGGTAAAAAAACTAAAAAATGAGCTATTGACTATGAAAAGTATATTATATTGTTGGGATGAGTGTTTTAAACAAAAAAGTCAATCACAACTTTGATCGTAGATCAATAGTTTTTGAACTGTGACCTTTTGAAAAAGACAAGTTGGCCAAAATAGGCCATTTTGGTCATTTGTTTGCAAAATTGGCACAAAAATGACATGTTATCATCATTAAAAAAATATTTTGACTCAATGTGAATTGATAAACCATGTTATAATGTTGGTTTATAGATGAACTTTACATTAAAAGACATTTCAAAAGTCAATGGTGTCCGCATGCCATGGCAAACAGCTTTAATATCCTTCAAATTCATCGAAAATGGGTAAAATCTGAGTCAAATTTAAAGGATTTGAAGGATATTAATGCTGGTTGCCATGGCATCAACATACCATTGATTTTTGAAATGTGTTGTAATGTAAGGTACATCTATATACCAACATTATAACATGGTTTATCAATTCATAATGAGTCAAAATATTTTTTTAATGATGATATCATGTCATTTTTGTGCCAATTTTGCGAAAATATGACCAAAATGGTCTATTTTGGCCAACTTGTAATTTTCAAAAGGTCACAGTTCAAAAACTATTGATCTACGATCAAAGTTGTGATTGACTTTTTTGTTTAAAACACTTATCCCACCAATATAACATACTTTGTATAGTCAATAGCTCATTTTTTAGTTTTTTTACCATGTTAAATTTAGTTTTTGACTTCCCATTGAAACACATGTGACCTTTGACCCTAAATCGAGGTCTAGGGTCATAATGTGCAACCTACGAACGTGGGATAAGGTAAAATATTGATCAGGCATATATTAGCTTCATTTTAAGCCACATTTCATCTATCCCCTAGATGGAGAGTGCTAGATTGATTGATACAGACCTACGTCCCAGTGTCTATATAGGGCCATGTGTTTTGAACTCACCACCCAAAAAGGGTGGTGGCGTTGCATTTTTGGTAACGAATCATCCATCTCTCTCTATTAACTCAACAACTAAATGTGGTAGAGCTATGGTTGATGTGTCATGTGAAAGCCTATTTATCTAGCTACATTGTGTGAATAAATCAGGTATTTCTATAAATGTTTGGCTGAGATATGATTGATTATGTTGTGAAAGTCAGGGGTGGTGGCGGTGGCGGCGGCAGCGGTGGCGGCGGCAGCGGTGGCGGCGGCGTTGTGTACAATCTCAATGGGGAATACAGAAAATGTTCCCAATTCTACGTTCAATTTACTATAACTCCATCCCTGTAGGGGAGATGCGGGAGAGTTGAGCCACCGGGAGAGTTGAACCACCCCCTATAACTCGAAAAGTAGTAACTTACTAAAATTTATATTGGCATATTGTTATATAGCATCAATGCGACATTCTTAGTGTTAAACTCTACTGTCATGTGTGCTCAGTATCAAAGATACCTAAACTAAATCATTTTTCTCACTTTTGCGTGAAAAATAGAAAAATAAATGTTTTGTCTTTTTTCCCATAGCAAGACTTAGAATACAATAGCGGTAATTTGTGTATTGAAGGGGCTATATATGACCATTATTTTAGAGAACTATTGTAAACTACCAAAAGTTCTACACCAGGCAGGATTGGGTTATTTACAAAATGGTCACCATGAGGAGTGTTTTAACAATTGAGCACCATATTTACTTTAAGGATTAATAAATCAAAAGTTGAAAAAATATGATTTTGTTTTTTTCACCAGCCATTGACTTATAATGCTGGCTCAACTCTCCTGTAATGGTGGCTCAACTCTCCCATACTGTAGGGAGAGTTGAGCCACTTTACCAATTTTTTTCAAACCTTTTGTATAAATAAGCCTTAACTGCTATCCCAACTGTTATTGTTTCACAACGAAAACAACACTCTAAAGTTTATCTTACACTAATTTTTTACAGGATTGTACTTTTCTTCCGCATATGGTGACACAAAATATAAAAAATGGCTCAACTCTCCCGCATCTCCCCTAAATGGTACAAACATGATTTTGCTCTCATTTTATAGATTATTTTATATTCTATAAGATTCCGTTTCACCAAACGTGACAACTATTATGTAACAATTGTAATCATGAATCGATTGCATTGTCCTTGGCTTTTTCCCTATTCGCTACACAGTGAACTTGCCCTAATTCATCGGTTTTACATACATGACTATAACAGAAAAAATATTTAACCGATGATAGCAAAATTATACATTTTTGGAAAGCTGTCAAATAGGGGAATTCAAAAAATGCCGTATAAATCAAGATAGAGTGCATACCCCCAAAAATATACTTGTAAACTCTAATAAATATGAAATTTAAACGTTTGTGCTGATTTACATCTTGATATAGTATATTTCAACATGTTTACCATTGACAACTATTATGTTCTGATGGGTAATTGCATGAGGAACTTAAATATTCACAGTAAAATTATGATTGGGATAGGTATACAAATATTATTGAGCTTAAATCAAAATATGAAGAAAAAGAAAATCGATATTTTTTTTAACATTCTTAATCACAACATGTTACCATTAGGTCTTATCTAAATTCCAATAGCATATTTGGATATCTTGTGAGATTACCGTTCAGAGAATATATACTTTTTATGGGGTAGAACAAAGAGTTATTGCGATATGCTAATTCGAATCTCAGATGGCGTAAAATGTAAAAATCTGGACATGCAACGGTAAGGGTGGCGAGTTCAAAACACACGGCCATAGGGTGATTGTACAGAGAGTCATTAGTTCAAATCATCCTCCAGAATCACTCATGCATGCATGTAGTACAATAGCAATCACTTGGATCAATATCAGTAAACAGGGGATTGGTATTGTACCACATGCATGCATGAGTTGATCTGGAGGAGGATTTGAACTAATGACCCACCGTGCAATCGCCCTATACTGAAATGGCAAACCGGTCAAAGTCTGTGAATCTACTAACTAAATATAGTATTGAAAATAACAAGATTCCCCTTTATATTATTATTCCGAATTTTGCATATCCAATTGTGCGAATTTTGAATCCTTGTTGTCTTATAAGTTTATAAAAATGATACATATTTTCATTTTTCTTCTTATTTCGATGTATCATCAGATCCGGAGAAGTGTTGTCATCGGTCAACATGTCAACAGAGACACCAATGCAAGACATTATTGACGACGACGTCATCATGCCGACAGATATGAACAGTACTGAGAATTCCGATTCTGCAGGCCAAGAAGGAATCAACGTCGAACTCATCCTAATCACCGTCAGGGTCTTGATCGGGGTCGTGGGAATTATGGGCAACGCCATCGTATGTTTGGTAGTCGCCAAAATGGCTGGTTTTAAGGTGAAATTTCTCATCTCAACCCAGGCTATCATTGATCTTTTAACGTCCATTGCTCTCGTGGCGATAACACTAAATTATCTGCCACAACTTGCCCTGTCCGCGCCGAAGACTTCATTCCTGGGTGGTATCTTGGGATACCTGTACTGCATGTTGTGGTGGAGTGAGATCCTTTTATTCGGACTGTTCACGATGTCCACGTACAATCTGGTGGCCATCTCCATTGAACGATACCTTGCCGTGTTGCATCCGTTGTGGTATCGGAGTTATTACACTAAGCGTAAATCGATACTATTAGGAACGGTGGTGTGGTTGATCGCCCCAACAATGCAAATCACCTGGTTCGCGGCGATTAGGGCTTACGACTCCTCCACCGGTCTATGCTACGTCCTCCAATTGTCGCATAGCGGGTCCGTTGCGATCGGGGTATTGATTTTTGTTTGGGACTTTTTTATGCCGTGTTGCATCATGGGGTTCTGTTTTACTCGAATTGTGATTGAGCTCGTGAAACAAGATGCGCGATCCAAATCTATGCAGAGTCACCTATCTACCCCTGCCACCAAGGATGTGTCTGTAATATCTACCGTGTCTGCCGCGATGGCAGTGCCGAAAACCGATCATAATACTAAAGGGAGCGCCGCCGCCGAATCCCGAAGCAGAAATGTGACCAAAACGTTCATAATTGTGTTTCTAGTTTATGTATTGTGCTGGATGACCAATCAGGTGCTTTTTTTCAGTGGAACTTGGGATTTGGGTACGAATATTACCGACAACCGATCAGTCATTTTGCTAAGACAATGGCGCTTTTAAATTCGGCATGCAACCCTTTTATTTATGTTTTGAACTTGAAACAATACCGTGACCAACTGAAATCATTTTTCTGTTAAGGAAAGGGCAAAGTTCAAAGGTGCGTTTATAATAGTTCTCTCACTAATTCGACTATAATAGGCCGTGCATGTTTTATTCCTTCAGAAAACAAATCTAGCACTCTCCATGTAGGGCACAGATGTAATGTGGCTTAAAATGAAGCTAATATATGCCTGATCAATATTTTACCTTATCCCACGTTCGTAGGTTGCACGTTATGACCCTAGACCTCGATTTAGGGTCAAAGGTCACATGTGTTTCAATGGGAAGTCAAAAACTAAATTTAACATGGTAAAAAAAACTAAAAAATGAGCTATTGACTATAAAAAGTATGTTATATTGTTGGGATAAGTGTTTTAAACAAAAAAAAGTCAATCACAACTTCGATCGTAGATCAATGGTTTTTGAACTGTGACCTTTTGAAAATTACAAGTTGGCCAAAATAGAGGTGGACTACAAGAGTGAAAGATACAGAGCAACGTCCCAGTGTCTAAATATAGTAGCGAGAAAATAGCAATTTCGGAGTTACACTCAAACACTTATCCCTATCACTATACCATTGGGATCTGAATTGTTTGAACTATCTCTTTCTCTGTATTCAACCTATGGTACGGTCCGCCAGTTGCGAGGAGAGCCCTGAACTGGTACCACATTGAAAGGGACTATTCCATAATAGTATGTAACTAGTTCGACTCTCTCTCTGCACAATATGACTGGTCATGCAGAGAGATATTGTGAAATGATGCAAAACTTTCATTAAAGTATCGGATCTGACAACCGACAACCGACAACCGATCAGTCATTTTAAATTCGGCATGCAACCCTTTTATTTATGTTTTGAACTTGAAACAATACCGTGACCAACTGAAATCATTTTTCTGTTAAGGAAAGGGCAAAGTTCAAAGGTGCGTTTATAATTATAGTTCTCTCACTAATATAGTAGCGGCAGACTATGACGTTTTTGTAACAGACGACTGTTGACAACATTTAAAAAAATATCAACATTATTGAATTTCATTAGAATATTTGGAATCATTTTGAGAAATGCATTAACGCAAATACAAACATGCCTTGTATTGGTTCAGTAATCCTTGAGATAGACCTTCAAAGCTGGGACTGTTTCTGAAAAATCTGTTTTGTTTGGTGAAACCGCGGTGGAAAGTGTTTGTCAATAATGATAATTATTCTTGTTGGGTGCAGCTGCGACATTAATACGCTCTGACGTAGTGCGTTTTTACGAGGAGAACCGAACTAATTTTGACCCATCGTTCAAACCTTGGAACAAAGCCATGAAACCTTCCCAAGTTTCAAAGTCTCATTCAAGAAGGATTACTGAACCAATACTAGGCTACTTTATTCAATGCATTTCACATGGTGAATACACACACGGTACAATAGACCATCCAAAGGCATAAATGTGCTTACAAAAATGCATCACGGCATTTTTTGTTACAGCTCTACATCTAGGCTAAATTGAGTGCTTAGATAGTAAGGTTTCCAATAAAGGGGGTGACAAAAATTGAAATCGATTTTTAGGCAATTTTCAGCATAAAAATACCGTGTTGGGGCAACAATCTATTGTTTGTGTTTCTTGGTGCAATTCATATCTTTGAACAGTGTACTATCCACAAATAATTATATTGACACATTGACACAAGGCACATTCAGGGTGTTGCCAAAATTAATTTTGGTATGCTAAGGGGTTATTCAAAATGGCGTCCAAAATTGCCGCCAAAGGGGTAAAATTTTATAAAGGACATAATATCAAACAAAATGTATGATAATAGTATACTTATTAATAATGGGATTAGATCACTAGTAACTAATATCCAGTATTTTTGCTTTGTTAACATACTTTAAATCAAGATGGCCGTCAAAATGGATGCCCTAATTGTAGAAATAGCTTATAACAGCGTATATTGCATCATATATACTATGTTCTAAACTGCTAAACTAAACCTCTGTGCAAGTCTTGAATATTTATCGCATTTATCGCATTCTAAAATGGCCACCAGATGGTTAGAATTGATATTAAATGACCTAAAAAAGGTGTTTTGCGTTATAAAAACACTATGTAGTACATACCGCAAAAGCTAATGTAACAGCATTCATTATATTTAAATTATAAAACGTAATATTTTAAATATTCTAAAATGTCCAAGATGGTCGCCGATTTAATGACTTAAAGGGATCGTGTAATGACGATTGAGTCATCATTAATGACACCAAGTGATATTTTAATGGCCCCAATCCATCACTTGATTACTCAAGCCGCCCAAACTGTCATCTAACAACCACAGGGGATGATTAAAAGACCTCAAGTGATTATTTATTGACTCGATCCAAGTGATAATTTGATAACCCTTGGTGACCATTGACACAAAGTGACTGTTTAATGACCCAATGCGATTCTGAGTGATCATTTCATTACACCATTTGATAATTTAATGAGCCTAGGTGATAGCGTAATGACCCCAAGAAATCATACAATGACCCGAATTTGACGCGAATTTATTAACCGTACACACTTCCTGTATAAATGTATGGCTGTACAATGTACATGTTCTATGCGCTTTACACCGTCAAGGATCAGATGTCGTTTACGGTAACGAACATCGCGACCCGGACGGTCGCTTAATTACCTCAGGTGATCACCCTATGACCCCAAATGACATTTTTATGACTCAAGGGGGTCGTGTAATGACTCTTGAATGATCATTAATGACGCCAAGGGATATTTTAATGGTCCCAATCCATCATATGATTACTCAAGCCGCCTTAACTGTCATCTTATAACCGTAGGAGATTTTTTAATCCCCAAGCGATTATTTATTGTCTCGATCCAAGTGATAATTTGATAACCCTTGGTGACCATTGACACAAAGTGACTGTTTAATGACCCAATGCGATCAAGCAATCATATAATGACCCGGACGGTCGCTTAATTACCCCAGGTGATCATTCTATGACTCCAAATGATCATTTAATGGTCCAAAAGGATCGTTTATTGATCCCGAGTGATCATTGAATTACCCCAGGTGATCATGTAAAGATCGCGAGTGATACGGTACGCGTACAGTACCCAATCATTTAAGTAAGTAAATGATATCTGATTAATAAGGTCATTGATGAATTCATACAACTATCTATGTACATGTGTATACTTGATGGCGATTGTGACTACTTGATGTGCCTTTATTTTCTTTATATTTTAGCAGCTTTAGGTACGAATCATTCCATAAATAAACGTTAAATCAGGTCAAACGGATTACTGGTGAATAGAACATTGTTCAAACCAAAAAACACAACAAATAGATTTTTGCCCAAAAACGGTATTTTTATGCTGAAAATGGCCTAAAAATCGATTTATATTTTTGTCATCCCCCTTCATCGAAAACCTATCTAATCACTTATTTAGCATAGCTGTAGAGCTGTAACAAAAAATGCCGTGATGCATTTTTTAAGCACATTTATTGCCTTTGGATGGTCTACTGAAATTAAATAATTTTGACATTTTTGATTGAAACATGTGACATTTTGGAATGTCGTCCGCAGCCGCCAGCCGCGTGGAAGTGTTAACTCTGAAATACTACACCCATCGTTCAAACCTTGAAACAAAGCCATTGATAATGTTAGGACTTTTAAAAGAATATAGCACGATGTGCAAGTTTCAAATGACCATAATGCCTGCTCTGTTCTGGGTTACATATATTTTGTTAGAATAACTCAACATATATATTACAAAATACTCTATATCAATTAATTGTAGCTATTGGAGAACGGGCTGTGTGGCTCTGAAATGTTGTTGAGGTTTTGCGTTACGTGCACATTACCTTTCAGTATTTTACGGCCGCAACCAAGGTTTGGAGCCAACACACTATTACGATTTCATTGCATCAGCTTTTAGGACACGGTCATCTGTTTTTTTTTATTATCTGGTCCCGTGATGGGTGTATTCCCTTTATTATAGGGGTGTTAACCCACAACATATGAAATGTACCAAGCGCTGTAACTTTTGAGCTATTAATGTGATGTATACAAAAGTATACAAGAGAATCCATTTCGCGTATCAACATGAACTAGAAAATGTTGATTTTTTTAAATGTTGATCAACAAATCCCTTTTTTGGCTCACAGTTTTGGTAAGCATTGCCGTAATTGTTCCAACATCCTCTAAATACACTTCTTTAGGAAAGGGTTTGTCTATCATATACATTTTAGTTCTAAAATTGTTGACCAAAAGTACCAACAAATTTGATTTTTTTACCCAAAACTGATTTTGCTACGTTTCCCACACATAGTTGAGCAAAACAGTGATTTTTGAGTCGAATACAAAAACTTGTAGTGACATTTTGTTACCAAAAATGGATTCCTACTCATTTTCTTTCCAAAAATGTTTACTTTTTACATTAACAGTTCAAAGTTACAGCGTTTGATCAATGTTATATTTCTGGGTTAACAATGGTAAGATGCTTTATTAGTAGCTCCTGTCACATGGAATGGGTTCATTGAGTTTAATCAGTGTACACGCAATTCCAGGGATAAATCGTAAATGGCACGAGATGTCCCGGCTTTATAATTTCCAGTAAACTGATCGGTAAATAATATGCTTTGTACTAAGTGCACACAAGTTATTGTATATAAAAGGTATCGTTATAATTGATGTTAGTACATGTATATTCGATAGTAAACACTATTTTGTATCTTATAAAAATATTACTTTGGCTTCGTCGTAAAAGTGTATCGTAAAAGTCACCTTTTACTCTAGACATACGAGGGATATCAAAAAGTTACCCAGAAGTGAAGGAGCTATATCGATAAAATTTTGTCAGTGTAATCACGGGTCCTTAAAAACATTATGGCGCAAAAATGGTCTCATAAGTATGTTTAATTTCTTTACAGGGGGCGCTAGATGCCAAGGCCATGTAAATCAATAACGCCTTCCAATGGTGCTGTGTACATGGAAATTTATAATGGACCAATAACTGATTCTTGAGGGACGCCTTCCAGAAGAATATTAGGCTAAGATTTTTTTTTAAATTTTGTCATTTGTCACTCGTAGGTCTCAATTTATCTCTGTAAATGACAACATTTATAAGCCTCATACTCCTCTGGAAGGCGTCCCACAAGGATCAGTTATTGGACCATTATTGTATATTTTATGTTTAGTGATTTCCCTATCTTACACCCTCTGATTGATCATTACATTGTGATATACTGCCCTCTATCATCGTAATAATATGATATTCGTAATAATATGATATTCGTAATAAAACATCAGTTTTTATCAGCTTTATTCTGTTTTTTTTATGGCCAAAATTGCTATTCATAACCGTACTACAATGCATTGCTGTATACCTGAGAATTATCTGCGCAAACATATTCATCACATTTCGTGCTATTTTTGACAGTTTTCTTCAGCAAATGACATCAAAACACAACGTAAACCTGCGGAAACAAGGCATCTGACATCGGGTAAACATCACGTGATTTGAAAGTCATATGACCAGTCAAAAACATATGATCAATGTGTCACCTGTTCAACAGGTCTATTTTGGTGCCTTTCGGGTTATTACGCCCGTTGTTGAAGGTCTATTTTGGTGCCTTTCTGGTTCTAAGGGTTTTTTAAGGACCAGTGATTACACTGACAAAATTTAATCGATATAGCTCCTTCACTTCTGGGTGATTTCAAGAACCTTTTGATACCCCTTCGTACTAGAGCCTAGTGTACCATTTTCGTAGCTATGCCTTATTTTCAGCTCCAACCAAGTTATTACTCGAGTTACCGTTCAAATTCAATGGTCGCGATTATCAATGCAGTGCGCCGCCAGCGGTTGCTCTTGCCAGTTCAATTTTGTTTTCACACCGGTAAAATAGGTCCCTTTTATACCTTTACATGTTAAGGGGTATTACAAAACGTTAATTTTCTCGCTTCTAAAGCGACTGGACTCTTCATATTTACATTTTTCTTCAAGTTAATGATTAAGTCATTAAAGTAAAACATTTATATAGTGTACCCCTGAAATAATACCCTGAAATCGCTGTCATTTCATTTATCATCAATAAATTGAGCAGTGTTGACAGAACATGTGTATTCGAAATCACCCCAAAACCTACAAAATGGACTGAAAATATCTCTTTTTGCTTTATGGCAATAGGTAGTAGTCCTAAATCAGGATTATATTCTAACTTTGATCATTTAAGGGCAACAAGTACCTTTCCTGATTACGTATGATTGGTCTTGGGCCACAAGATGTTAAAATAGAGAAAAATTCAGATTGTCGTCGGCGAGGACTATAATCATTGGCCGGTGTGATATCTTTTAGTAGGGGGCCATTACCGTTTTACCACCATTTCGATGCCACGCAAGTGCGATTTAATAATATTGAAAACAGTTCAGTGAACATGGTGAATGGCGCACAAAACTAAATCATTCAACGTTTTGTGTATGGTAGTAAGTTCCGGCAAAAACAAAAACGTTTTTTGTGTGTGATAAATTGGGATCCGTTGGGAAACAGTTTGATGTGAGGGTATTATGTTGTAAATAACATGAAAGATACTTTCTTGTTCTCTGCTCAGGATATTGGAAAATGTTGATTTTCGATTTTACCGAAAATGTATAACGTGGATGAATACACTTTCTTGGAAGCGGTCAGAAGGCGATCGTTCGGGCTAAATATAGGGGTGGCGCTGTTTAAATGATCAAATCGTAAAATCTAATTGGGAGACGTGACGTAACACTTTTTGACGATTATATTAACATTTAAAGCATGATCTTTGACTGCAAGCATTTCCTGACATGCCAAAAATGGGTACCGATCTAAGGGCAGATAAATGAGGTTGATGTGTGACTATTTTACGTGTAATCCAATGGGACACTTATTTAATGCTGTGTAATTCCGTATAATTAACAGAATGGACTGAATCCGCCTGTGTCGTATCGTATTCAGTGACGAAGCTAAAGGGGGGCAGGGCAGTTGCCCCCTGACAGAAAAAAATTCCTAAAAAAGCCTTAAAACGCCCTTTGTGCCCCCGCCCCAAGCCCTATTGTGCCCCCGCTCCGTACCTCCGGATGTAGCGTGTACAGGCATTATGACAACTAACATGGACTAAAAAAATCCTAGCTACGCCACTGATCGTATTACGCGGACTTTGGATGTCGACTTCTCCCCAAGATGCACTTCGTTTTTTCGTTTTCCCCAAGTAACCGCTGGCCGCACCATTTTTTGATTCGCAAAAATTCAATAGGGTCAAATCACTATAATATTACTCGGATCAATTGTTTTATTTTAATCTTGAATATGTCATGGCTCGTTCTTACTCATTCTGACTCTGCCTCATATTGAACAAATTGATAGTTATGATAGTAAATTGTTATTATTTGTTTTTAAGAGTTGTTCAAACACCGCCATAGATTATATTGTATTACATGTTAATAAATCTTAAAAGTATAACCGTCTGTCCGTTGGTCTATAGCCTTTTGTAGTAGAACATGTTTGAAATTGTTAATAGAGCCTAGAGGACGTTGTTAACATTTAACAGAGCAAACAGCAGAGACAAATTAGGGAATAGCTGGTTTGAGTAAGTTTATGGAGTGGAATTCCAAACGGGTCTTTAAAGAATGTCTTAATTAATTAATTTTAAATCAAATAATTAATTACAAAATATGAGTATTGCTATACGTTGTAATAATGTCACATTCCATATAATATAGCTCGCTCCAAGACAACTTTCGATGAGATTCTCCACAGATGGCGCTATTTCTCTCATCTGATATGGGTGGTTTAAAACTAGGGGGGGGGGGGGGGGGGGGGGGGGGGGGGGGGTACCGCGCCATTTTGTCCCGAAGCAATGGTCATGACGTCATATTTTGGTCGATTTTCTGAACTTTTGTATTGGATTTACGTGCAAAATATATGCCCTTGGCAGCATACTTTCCCGGGTGTGTGGGTGCACTTTAAATTTCAGATGTTCTAAAATGGACGGATATCTAACCAATTTGATAAAAAAACACGATCCACACACCCCAGAATTGCAAAAAAAAGCATAAAATAAGTCCACTTTTTTGTGCCTTTGAACAGAGTGGCGGCCGGGATTGTAGAATTTAACACAGTGCATTAGCCCATGACCCATGATATAAATAAATTATTTGCGTTAAATTTGTTCAATTAGCACGGTTAGTGTAGTGGAAAGAAAGTCGCTTGAGGAGCGAGAGGTTGTGGGTTCGAGTCCCATTAGGAGCACTTTTTGTTTTATATGCTGGATTTGCTATAGCATCATCTGTATGCTTGCCCACCACGCGGACACCACACTGCTGGCGTTTACCGTATCAGAGTTACGCCATTTTTTTTCTCGAAAATGTCAAAAAAAAATTACCGTTCTTTTAAAAATAAGAATTATAATCAAATTACAAACACATTTTGTGCGAGAGCAACACACACATTTGGCAAAAATGGCACAATAAAAATCCGTTCGTTATAAATAAATGGACATGGTTAAATAATAAAACTATCACAATTACAGTCGTAAATCTCTGTCGCGTGCGTAGGTTGGCCATGTCGTTGGCAATCGGAAATCACGGGTTCGAATATTCTCATTATTTTTCTATTTTTTTAAACTTGACGGTATATTAATGTAACATCATTGTTATGTCAATTTTTATCAATTATAAATGCCGCCCATGCGTTTATAGTTTTATTTTTATTTATTTATCTATCATAAATGTATCCTTGATTTATTTAACTTTGTCTAAACAATTAAAATGCGTAAACAATTATATTATTGCTCGATATAGAGTGATTTAACTTGAGTTCAGTTTGATAATATGATAGCAAAACTTGTTGTAAAACCCCCGTAAAACCATTTTACCAGTGTGTCCAACAATTTCACACTTTTTGGTAATACATTCAGAGATGTCACTTTTAGCTTGTTATAGCTAGGCTCAATATAAGCAAGTTTTTGACCGGGTTTGCGACCTCTATAATTTTAGGCTGGTAACACAATCCCACAGTGCATTTCGTTAAAACAGTGTACATTATTTTTCCACGATACGTATCACGTGATAACCACGATCGATTTCGCAAAATATTGCAAAATGGCGCGGTACCCCAGCCCCCCCTAGTTTCAAACTGGCTGTAAGTAGCCAGAAGTGCTACCGCAAGCATATAACGGACATTAAATGCAGCGCCCACTAACGACCAGCTGAACAATAGGAATCGAACCACAGCTATACATCAATGGTCGCTTGCTCTGATGTCAATTGTCTAAAGCTAACTATTGGGAGTCACTATATTAGAAAATTGACACATCAAAGTTGTTGTTTAATGGTATGGATGTAATGAATATTAGTCAAACCTTTATTATGAATGAGATGAGAGCCAAATGCCATTCCCCTGCAGCAACGCAGATCGATACGGATGAGTGAAAATTAACGTGTCGCAAAAAATTCAAAACTTCAACAAAAATTAAAAATGTTTGCAACTTTCATTTCAAGATTTCTCTGTAATTTGTGCAGTAAAGAGAATGATTTCGTTTATAATACTTATTTATATATACATCAATGAATATTTTGATAGCTTACTTATTGAAATTGATTCAATAAATCGTCTAATATCAATGCTCTCGTAAGTCCCAAAATATAAATAATTTAGTTGTCCCCAGTCAGCTGTCCTTATATTTGGTCATCTCTAAAACATTTTTAGTGAGTTCACACGCTCACCATAGGCCGGTGTACAATGATGTCAATAAAGACACAAACCAATACAACAAAAGAATTTCAACACATTTCCCAATCGACACTCTTCCCATCAACGGCTAATAATTGGCGTTTGAACTCACGTCAACTTAGCATAATCACACGCTACTACACATGAATGGCTTCATTGCACACTAGTCTATCTGTAGTCAAATCCGGCGCCACTGGATGCACTGATACAATACAGGTAAATGTTTATCGGTTAAGCATGAGCGGGTAATTTGACTATGAATAAGGTTACCAATGGTTACGAGGTTTTAGAACTGACGGAAAATAAGATAGGAAGATCGAGGACCACCAAACGATATTTTATTATTGGCCTACTGCTGATTAGAAAATTCATGTCATGGGTGATTAGTTCAATAGTTGAATGCTGTCACTTGGAGGCGCTGTAGTTAATGTCCATAGTCTACCATAGGGGGGGTTGGGGTACCGCGCCATTTTGCGATATTTTGCGAAAACGATCGTGGTTGTCACGTGATACGTACAGTTGAAAAAAATATTTACACTGTTTTAACGAAATGCACTATGGGATTGTGTTACCAGCCTAAAATCAAAGAGGTCGCAAACTTGCTTACAATTGTATATTATTAGCCTAGCTATAACAAGCTAAAAGTGACATCTCTGAATGTACATGTATAAACAAAGTGTGCAAAGGAGAAATTGTTGGACACATTAGTAAAATGATTTTACAACAAGTTTTGCTATCAGTATCAAACTGAACTCAATTTAAATCACTGATTTATCGAGCAATAATATAATTGTTTACGCATTTTAATTGTTTAGATACAAATTTAAATAAATCAAGAGTAAAATGATAGATAAATAAATAAAAAGACAACTATAAACTCATGGGCGGTCTTTATAATTTATAAAAATTGACATAACAATGATGTTACATTAATTTACCATCAAGTTTAAAAGATAGAAAAATAAAAGGATAACAAGCAATTTCCGGGACTCGAACCCGTGATTGCCGATTGCCAACGACACGTCCAACGTACGCACGCCACAGAGACCGATGACTAAAATTGTGATAGTTTTATTATTTAGTCATATTTATTTTATTTATAACGAACGGATTTTTATTGTGCCATTTTTGCCAAATTTGTGTGTTTCTCTCGCACAAAATGTGTTTGTAATGTGATGATACTCCTTATTTTTGAAAGAAAGGTAAAAAACGTTGATATTTTCGAACACAAGAAATGCCGTCATTTATACGGTCCAAAAACATTGGTAGCGGTATGGTGTAGAAGTCCCACGTATGCAAATGATCTCACTGAATACAATGTCATGCTCTACCACACATCAACCCAGTAAGTCCATACCCTTACCCAATCATTGCTTGACTAAAACGTGTTGCATTATTCATGTTACGATCTGTTATACACAGCGAACATGCACCGGGGTCATGGGTTAATGCGCTAGTAATTCTACATTCCCGACAGACACTCTGTTCAAAGGCACAAAAAGTGGACTTGTTTAAAGCATTTTTTTGGCAATTCAGAGGTGTGCAGTTCGATTTTCTTTCTCGAATTGTTTAGAAAACCATCCATTTTAGAACATCTGAAATTTAAAATGAACTGCACACCTGGGAAAGTATGATGCCAAGGGCATATTTTTTGCACGTAAATCCAATACAAGAGTTCTGAAAATCGACAAAAATATGACGTCATAACCATTGCTTCGGGACAAAATGGCGCGGTACCCCATCCCCCCCTAAGTCTACCACTTGTGAGCGCAACTCGAAATCTATATCCCATCTGGCGCCTTACTCTGCATGCCTCTCCTAAGCACTTTATTTCATGCTTTGCTTTACTCTAGGTTGTAGATATAGGAGGAATTTCCATCAGTCCTCCTGTCCCTAATCGCTTCTCTAGCAGTTACCCATCTCCACGTCCTTCCTCAATGACTGAGATGCATTGCAATGTAGTGCATGTTAGTCGCGTGCAACCTGGATGGCCAAACCGTGAGGTTAGTGCTAACTGACGAGCTCTGGGTGAAATGGTTGGTAGTTCTAGGACTATTGGAGTAGTCTGGATTGCTGTTTAGGTTTCACTTTAAATCACTGAGACCCGGGTAGAATATACTCATTAGCCATGGCTGGCAAGTAATCTAGAAGAAGGGCAACTTTGATCACAAACCATGCTGCAGGAGTTGCGACCGCAGTGATTACAGTAATTGAAAAACCATGATGGCAAACCAAATCAACACTAGGGTTAAAGTCCCTAAAATAACGTCTCCTGTAGCAGAGTCGGATTTTTCTAAATCAACTGATGACGGCATACCCCCAAACCCGAATGGGAGGAGTAAGCTTGACTGCAGAGCGCGCAAGAGGAGATCACTTGCAACATGCAAGACAACTATCACTATATCTACCATGAATGTGAGAACTATCAGAGAGAGTCGATATATGGAGAAGCTTGTATCTAATCTAATTAAATGCAAAATTGACATGATCGGGATACAGGAACACCGCATTGTTCATGATGACCCAGTGAAATATGAGAGCATTATCATTGGTAGAACACTAATCACTATCTCAGCAACAAAAAACAAAGCAGGTGTGCAGTTGTAGGTGGAGTCGGGAACTACTCAATAATAGAGCACTCAGATCATTAGCAAGTATCAAGTCACATTCTGATCGTTCACTCATAGTCAACTTCCATGGCAACCCAGCAACAACTGTAGTGGTGACCTACTGCCCTATAGTGCACACACAGAAAACACTATGTAAAAAAATTACACAAATTATGTACAAAATACACAATCTGTGTAAAAATAGAACTCCATAATACTATGTAAACAGTTGTGTTAAGCTTTTGCATAGGAATTTACACAAGCTTGGGTATATATTACATGTTCTATGTAAACTCTTACATAATAATTATGGAGTTCTATATTTACATAATTTTTTACATAGTGTTTTCTGTGTGTAGTCTGGTACGGTAGATTAAGGCCTTATCGTGACATTTTTGATACAGCTCTATCCATTGGCACGTATATTATTTCGGCTGTACCACACAATTTAGGAAAAGGTGCCAAAAATGTTGACCATGCGATGACGTCATTTTCGTGAAAACGTCATAATTGCGGCTCGTATTTACCCCTTTTCAATCTTTCGTCTTTATAAATCAATAAGACCCATCAATTTTGTTGTGTATAGGCTCATATTAAAGCTAACAAAATTGTCTATAGCACAGTACCCATTTTGACAGGTTTACATGAATTTAACATACTTCATTTACTATACGAATAACATAATAAACATAAAATAAATTAGATTTATTTCACCGATACGGCGTTTTCCTTTAATTTCTCTTGACCCAATAAAGTATTATAGATGAGATCATCTAAATATTTACCCAGATAGTGTATAAACATTGTGAGAAAAAATAAATGATCTATGTCTTATGCTGCAAGAGCTATAACATTTAAAAGTTGATAAATGCGAACACAAATTAAGCCACAATGTGACGCATGACGACCACCAGTATCTTCCTTCTTTTTGTATAATACATTTAACAATGCACATTTATCTCATAGATTAACGTACGTTGTTGTTATATTCACATCAGGAGCTTTTGATAATTCAGATTATGACCCAACATCTACACATTACTGCTCAAGGCTCATTTTACGGCAAGGGAATTAGTATTGCTCAATTTCAAACTACGTTCAAACCGGGTATATGTAGCTAGGGAACCCATTGTGATAGAATCAGATCTTCCATCAAGTCCATTGCAAAGTTTCCAATACTTCTGTTCCTAAGGTAACCCTTACTGAAGTGGAAAATCAACTACGTATGGCAAAGGCCGAGGAGACTAAATGGATCGAAAATTAAGCAAAAAACAGCTTCAAAAATATGACTCTGTCTCATGGTCTGCATATCATGCAGTATCTGTGCAGCTGTGCTGGATGACCTACCTGCCATTACTGTTCTTCTGCCGTTGTTCTACGAGAAGGTTATGACAATCGCTATGGTCAAACACGGGATGGAATAGCAAATGCAAATCACAAACTTCAACTCCCTGTCACCGTATTTGATCAACCACTATTTGCCTTGGCAAAGTTTGTTCAATGGACCTGGCTGCTGACCCTTGGAGAACTACACTACGTATAGTCATGTTTGGTGGCCTACATATTTAAATGGGTTTATGGAATACCATAGGAGAATTTCTAGATAACTCTGCTTAGACAACTGCCTTGTGCGAAGCAGGAGTTTAACCTCTGGCACTGCCGATTCCTTCCTTAAGGAGCTCGCCTAACTATATAGAACCAGACATGGTCATCAAGTAACAGCACTTACTCAAAACAACTAGATGCCTGGCAGCACATAGATCCTAAAGATGGTACTACATTTGAAGTATGGAAACTGATAATGGTTGAAAAGAGTCCAATCTTTCAATATTGGAATATCATTCTTGAATTTGAGATCCTTGTTCTTATTTTCCCCTGCGCCCATCGCACCAGAGACTTTAACCTACATGTATATGGATTCCTCAGAGGCGTGGGATCCTTAGTTCTTTGCCATGGACCGATGCCCGATGGATTCTCATACACATACGGGATATGAAACCACCGAGTATTGAGGTAGATTTGAAGCAGTTCTGGTTAATTTCAAAGACAAAGAACAAATTCTCGTATATGTCAATGGACCAAGCTCATGAACAAAACAATTCCACAATGAAAGGTCCAGGTGGTGCAGTGGGACTTACGGGAAATCCATCTGTCTTTAATAGAAGATGGATGGTGGCTGGACCCGAGCAAATGAGGTTGCATTCAGAATTTGAGTGCTACCTTAGTAATAATGCAGAAGATGTTAGCCTGAGTTTCAACCAGCATGAACAAGGCCTGTCTACCCAGGAAGTCTTTCAACAACAGGTCAATAGCTTTAGTTCAACAATGGGTAAACTCCTTTCCGGAGGATTGCTCGGAACTTAGATACGGCACGATTTAGGGGCCAAAAAAATGGACCCCTTTTTCAAAACTAACCCAATTCCTCACTCCTCACGAGACTTTTGGAGTAATTCTGTTATACCCTTCACAGAGGTATTCATAGTGCATGATGTTTAAGAACGACGCATACTACCCATGTTGGTGTGTAGGGTATAACAGAATTATGCCAGACTGGTGTTCGCTGAATATCAAAATAGGTATTTTTATTAAAGGATAGGCCTACATGTTGAATAATCAATATGTGGACACCGATTATCGCCTATTCTTTTTTAATATAATACAAAAGAAATCCAAAAAAGAAATCGGAAGTGAGGTTTTTTAAAACCTAATTCCTAGTTTTATAATATAAAACAAAAGAAATCCGACTTCAATACCTATTTTTTAATAGAATACAAAAGCAATCCAAGAAATATCTCAAGTGAGGTTTTTTAAAACCTAATTCCTAGTTTTATAATATAAAACAAAAGAAATACGAATTCAAAACCTATTTTTTTAATAGAATACAAAAGAAATCAAAAAAAGAAATCTCAAGTGAGGTTTTTCAAAACCTAATTCCTAGTTTTATAAAAAAAAAAAAAGGAATCCGAATTCAAAACCTAATTTTTTAATATAATACAAAAGAAATCCAAAAAAGAAATCGGAAGTGAGGTTTTTTAAAACCTAATTCCTAGTTTTATAATAGAAAACAAAAGAAATTCGAATTCAAAACCTAATTTTTAATAGAATACAAAAGAAATCCAAAAAAATCGGAAGTGAGGTTTTTCAAAACCTAATACCTAGTTTTATAATAGGAAAACAAAAGAAATCCAAAAAAGAAATCGGAAGTGAGGTTTTTAAAACCTAATTCCTAGTTTTATAATATAAAACGAAAGATATCCGAATTCAAAACCTAATTTTTTAATAGAATACAAGAGGAAAACCAAAAAAAATCTCAAGTGAGGTTTTTCAAAACCTAATTCCTAACAAAGAGAAACATGCATTGGTCGGTGTAGCGGTACATAACACTACAGCGGCGGTGCTCGACGCAGCGGTGCTAGCTTTGTAGTATAACAGTACACATGACTTAAAACGGGAACCAGCGACGAAACTAGGAATTAGGTTTCAAAAATCCTCGCTTTTATTTTTGCCCCTAAATCGTTCATAGCTAAATCGTGCCATAGCTGATATATCAGCTAACAATTCAGTTTAATCCTATCATTACTTTCACCTGATCCGTTATACAATCTTCATTGATCCTGTTAGGTTAATCTTCTTTAAATCATGATTAAATGCTGAATCTATGAAGCATCGGTAAGAGACAATTTCGAAACCTGCCAGCTATGGGGGCCAGTGTTTCCACATTGCAGGTAATTACCCGGAATTCGGGTAATTTTGGTTGTTTCCAGGTAATGTTCGGGTAATGCAATAATTCCAGGTAATTCCGGGTAATCCGGAAATTTCAAAACTGTGATAATATATCCACTCTTTTCTTTTTTTTAAAATTAATATTTGGTAATAATATTAAACAGTTTTACCAACCTTAGCGACAATCACCCCCTGGTCCATTGTATTACTTTCAAAACACAAAATGAGCGCCCTCTGTGTAGACATTATTTAACTAACTCATCTCCCGTACGTAGTATATTTTTGATGCGGAATTCGGAGTTTCTCAATACATTTAATTCTTGCATTTCTTTATGACCTCCATTAAATTTGTTAAACAGCCAAAAACTGCACGGATAAAGCAATTTTGAAGATTTCAGGTAATCCCATCAAATTCCAGGTAATCTGAGACTCTATTCCAGGTAATTTGTTTTTGAGGTGTGGAAGCACTGATGGGGGCTGTCATATTAAGAGATGACGATCCCAGCATGCATAGCGCCTTATACCGCAAATTTTAAAGGGGTTGCAATACCACAATAAACATTCAATATTATTTTGACTTAAATGACTTTGGAAATGACATTCCCCGCCCTCGATTGCACGACATAGGACAATCTGAAAGTTAACAATTTGAAATGTCCGAAAATGACTGAGTACGCCATTAAACTCAAACTCAGCTAATTTTGACTACATACATTAATAGCTTGAAGCTTCAAACATAATCAAGAATAGCATAATTAAACGTTATAGATTACTTTACCGCTCTTTAACATGAAATCCAAAATGTCAATCTTGTAAAACCAAAGTCATTAATTTCTCTAATCCACAATTACTACCACTGGTGAACCTGAAATTGGTAGTATAGATCTCAGTGTCTACATTTACTGCAAAACAAGTCAAAATGTGCTGACTTTTAAGCACAGAAATTTGGCTAGATTTCACATAAGTATTGCTATATTCAGTTGCAAACACATTATGAACACTAATGGCACATGTGGCTTGCCATATTACATAACAAAGAGCAATGCAGTTTGAATGAATGAGCACTGAAATGCAAATTTACTTATTTACTCCATCCAAACAAATTCTGCCAAAATGCAAAGATTTGTGACAACATTTGCTCTATACATCTGATTGATTCTGCTTTTTAAAATCAATGGTCAATCTGAAACTTGGAACAATACATGTTTCCTGATTCATTTGAATATACTCATGCTTAATTAATAACCAATGTTCTAAATCTAAACAAACAAAACCATTTATAATTTGGGTACTACTGAATTTTGGTTTTATGGAATTACGTTTGTCTTCATACACTTAATGCAGGACTAGCTAGAAAGTGGATAATTTCAGAATAAAACTTACAATCTGTCACTTGCATGAACAAACCAAGGGGTTCACTGTTTATTATGGTTATAAGTCCTGAACATATCGGACCATTTCAAGTCATTTTTGATAAAATCTTGCCGAACGGTGTATAGTTCCTGCCGTGACAGGTGACGTCACACCGGGCAAAACGTGGCTAGTTGCTATTGTTCTTTGCCCGGCAGTTTGCGCGCGCATCATGTTTTGTTTAGGACCCGTGCTTTTAAAACTCGCGCCAAAGCATTATAAAGGGCAATACGGCATAGCGGACAGTGTCGTGGTCATATGCTGTTCCCTCAAGCGTGTATCGACAGTCCAGTCCCTTCGCCCGTTGCGTTTGTTGATAAACATTGGATGTAAACAACGGTCACCTCATCTATATAAACCATGAACCTATAGATGGTGTGACCGGTGACGTAGTGCCCGGCAGTATGCGTGCGCACCTATAGGGAATGTGCTTTAATTCACACTTGATTGATTATTACTTACAATGCTTACGGTGTAATAGTGCAGTAGTCATGGTCTGCATCCTTAAGCACAGTGAGAGACCAGGTACTAAATCTGGTTGCCCTGCAGTATGCGTACGCACATAAGGGCATGTACTTTTAAAATTGGCGCTCAGTGATGTGTGTTTTGCTTTCGAATAGTATGTATGCAGTAGTCATGGACTAGTACCTCTAGCATGTCTTTAGACCAGGCGCTAATCAATTTGTAAACACTACTGATGTAAACAACGGTCACCTCATCTATACATATTCGGTACCAACCAGTTTGATGATCCCGTTTGTTTGTTTTTCAGTTGTAGAAACTCATTTAGTATATAATGATGTTCCAGTATCGCCCGATACTGGAATATTTTATATGTGCTAGTCTCGTCCGATACTGGAACATGACATTGACTTTGTACAGTCCAGAATCTGGGACCTACACGTTTTCGTTAAATGTAAGGGGTGCGGTTAAGATGGATTTTCTGGTTAAGGTCAAACTATTATTTAGATAATTGGAATAATTGTGAAGGGTATAACAGAATTATCATTATGTCCGGGCATTATGTACCAATATCGTTCAATACCGGAACAAAATACTACTGGTAGCACGTGTCCCAGTATCGAACGATACTGGAACATAAAAACGATCCACGGTATCGACCGATACTGGAACAGTACACTGAAAAAAAAATTGGTGTCACAGCGACACCTTCTTGGAGTCAACTGTAAATGACACTTACAAAGGTGTTATTTTGACTCCAAAATTGGTGTAATCGTCAATGATATGGGTTTGCACATTCATTTACGGTGACACCGTTAGTGTCCGACGGACACCTTTCAGTGACCATTTAGTAATTTACACCAGAACTGGTGTCAGATTAATTGAAATAACTCCAAGGGCGTCAATAGTTGGCGGGGAAGCTCACGGTTTTTAGAGGTGTCGAAGCAGCATGACACCAATTGATGTAATTCTGACACCAAATTGGGCGTCTATCAACATATCAACGCATAGCTTTCTCGTCGCCATTTGTCCGCAAGTTACGAGCCGGTAGGACTGGTAAGTGCCGATCTGCTCCATTTCCATACATTTTTGATAGTAAGTGATACAATTAGCGTAATGTAAGCCTTGTTCATGTTGTTTAATATTGCGCCAACTAACTGATGAAATGAATTACAATTTCATAGTCAGAGACTAGCATTTTGTTAGCCTGTTACTAGTGTCAGGACTCATTTTGGACTGTGTCAGTGCATGGACCTACTAGTACTATGTGTGTGTTCGTCATGCATGCATACGATGATACGTGCAACATTACATATAGCCGCCCGATTCATCTGGCTCATCAGTGGTCGTCTTTTTCATACGGACGTCTTACATTACGCTAATTGTATCAGGATTATTATCGGAAGTGTCTGGAAGTGGAGCGGATCGGTGCTTACCAGTCTTACCGGCTCGTAAATGTGCTAGAGGTGACAAATACTCATTTTCCATTTCCAAAAATTACACCCCAATTAGGGTGTAAATGTATCTCAATATGACACTTAAGAGAGTCAATTTTACACCCCATTTGGGGTGTAATGATATTTTTCGAAAATGGGTCCTCAGGTAACCACCCTAGGTGTCAAAATGAATATGACACCCAAAGGTGTCATATTTTACACCCATAATGGTGTCAATTTGACACCTTTAGGTGGCCAACTGAGGACCCATTTTTTTACACTTGATTTAGTGTCAAAATGACACCAAATTATTTTTCAGTGTACATCGTTTCAGTATCGAGCGATACTTGCAATTTTTATGATCCAGTAGTGAACGATACTAGTATACTAGTATCTGGGACCTAAAAGTACACTTTTCCCGTTAAGTATTGTTTTGTGGCAAATGAGAATGTCATACACGATTTCAGAAAGTGACTTTCATCCAATCAATGTAGTCTATAGATGAGGTGACATTTGTCGACATTTAGGACGCCCTCTGTTGGTTTGAGACAAAACACACCGGCAAGAGTTCCTATAGTTTACATAGGCCAGATC
The DNA here is from genome assembly GCA_035610835.1 of Ophiura sarsii. Lineage (NCBI taxonomy): Eukaryota > Metazoa > Echinodermata > Ophiuroidea > Amphilepidida > Ophiuridae > Ophiura > Ophiura sarsii. Next base: position 48,679,258 of record CM069457.1, on the reverse strand, counting down.
AGGTTTTCTAACTAGATTGTGGTGTCACAGCAAATTGTTATCAAAACTGTCTTTAAACTTGCTTAGGAATGCTATAAGCTATCGCATTTCACAAAAAAAAACTAAAACTAAATGAGTTTTACAATTCATTAGAAAGAAATTTCATGTTGTCTTCATTAACTTTACTGTATATTCTGCCTGGAGGGAAACAACAGGGGGTGTCCCATTTGTAAATACATGACATCATAGGTCACCTCATCTATACTACGTACAGTATAAACTGGCATTATTGGTTGACATAATTATAGAGCGATTGTCGTTGATTATGATCACGCTGTTTAATTGTGTTTACCCACGGGAAACTGTTACAGGATGAGAGATAACGATCGTGTTGACGTTCGTAACGTTAACACTTTTCACGCGGCTATTTATTTTTTTAATTTAGTTTTACCATTCGTAAGCCTGCTTCGATAATTACCTAACTATTTCAGCAAAATTGAGTTTGCATAAATCATGACTTCATTACATTATGTACATGCTGTTATAATACCTAAGTCATTGACCAATCAAAAGTGTTGATAAATGAAGAGATTTGTTGCAAAAGGGCCACCAGACCACTCCAACATGTTACTCATTTTGCATTATTGAATTTGCATTGACAAATCCATGGAATTAATGACATTATTGTATGGCTGTGTTCATCTGTTTCTATGACTTGGATTAGTGCATCCATGCACGCCAATCCTCAATTGGCGTGCATGGATGCACTAATCCAAGTCACATCAACACTACTATAAGCCTCACATCAACAATACAAGCCTCATTCCACATAATGAATATCCATCCATCAATAATGCAAAATGAGTAACAGGTACAAAGGTAACAGGTTTCACACTTTTGTTGTTTTCTAAGTACTCTTTTTGCATTATTGAATGGATGGCTATTCAGATGTGGAATGTGGCTTGTATTGTTGGTGCCTCAATTGGCGTGCATGGATGCACTAATCCAAGTCATAGAAACAGTAATGAACACAGCCATACAATAATTTTATTAATTCCATGGACTTGTCAATGCAAATTCAATAATGCAAAACGAGTAACATGTGGGAGAAGTCTGGTGGCTCGTTGCAACAAAGCTCTTCATATACAAAACAAGATTTTTCAGAAACCTTTCCCAATTTTCGAAGTCTATCTCATGGATTACTGAACCGATACTGGGCATGTTTGTACTTATTTCAATGCATTTATAATGGTGATTCCAAATATTGTAATGCAATTCAATAGTTTTTGAATATTTTGTAAATTGTGTAAGGACGTTTGCAGACAGCTGCCGCGTGAACAGTGTTAAGGCAACAAAAATAACCATTTCAACGAACAGCAAAATAATATTATCTAATTATGTTGGTCGAACGGACTAATGTCCCATTTGTCCCATCCCACCTTAAAAACAGTAAATAAATGAATATACATGTATTTCAAATTACGTGCTTTCGGTTATTCCCCGAATCTTTTGTATGTGATGCAAACCGTTTGTTGATGCCGATCCCTGCACATACCAGAGGCGGCTCAAGCATCATCAATTTGGAGAGGAGGGGGTGGGGGGGGGGCAGTTTAGGGAAAAACTGTCAAATTTGGTCTTATTTTTAACTAATTTGGTAAGCAAATTGCAACATTTCGTTTGAAAATTTATGCTAAAATGGTCAAATTTGTTCAAATAATAACCATTTTGATTTATTTTTTGGAGCAACCTGGGGGTGGGGGGGGGGGGGGGGGGGGGAGGAAAAATGCACCCCATGGCCACCGTCAAGTGTTTGGATGGTTAAATCTCTTTCTCTTGTCCAAGATTCTTTTCGATTTTCACTACTTTTAGGGTCTGTGAAAACCCCGGTGTTATGTGTGCAAAAAAGCCGGTATTTTCGCCAACCCCGTCTTGTGTGCGCGAAACAATGGGTTGGCGGAAAAAACACTCGTTTTTGTGTGCGTAAAAAACTAGTGGTTTGCGAAAAAGTCCAGTTTTTGTATTCACTAATTGTTTGTTTTTTTCGCCGATGTGAGTGACTGCACAAACACTTTTTAATTTTCACCCACTCGAACCGGCGATTTTCCCACTGAAAGCAACCGAGCGAAAATATGTCAACCTGTCAAATTGTCATCAAGGCGGGGTCTAAT
>CM069457.1:48540106-48677011 GCA_035610835.1 Ophiura sarsii | reverse complement strand
GTACAGGTTTAAAATCGGAGTATAGATGGGGTGACAGGTGACGTCACACCGGGCAAAACGTGGCTAGTTGCCATTGTTCTTTGCCCGGCAGTTTGCGCACGCATCCTGTTTTGTTTAGGACCCTTGCTTTTTAAAACTCGCGCCAAAGCATTATAAAGGGCAATACGGCATAGCGGACAGTGTTGTGGTTATATGGTGTTCCCTCAAGCATGTATCGACAGTCCGGTCCCTTCGACCGTTGCGATTGTTGATAAACATTGGATGTAAACGACGGTCACCTCATTTATAGTTACATTTTTTTATGAAAAGAAATAAGACGTCAAAAGATAATAAAATACAAAAGAAATGTCAGGACAAAATTGCATCTCCTGAAAAATGTCACTACAGTGCAACTTACCATAAATGCCCGTTTTAACCAACATCACTTACATGACAATAACAACAACACTTTTCTTCCAATTAGGTCAAGTTTGAAGACACATGACATCAACGCCTCAACGCAAATTTGTATTACAACTATTTTGTTAATTAAGCTCATTTGCATATGTTATGCAAATTAAATTAGCATCTAGTCAAAAACACATTTGATTTTTTATCTAAAGATGTGTACATCATGGAAGCCTGGATATATCCTTAGTGTAAGACAGCACGAAATATTTATATGGAAAACGGTCAGTATTAACTTTAAAATGTTGTCGGATGAAAGCACGAAATTGTAACACGAAATTGTAGCACGGTCAGTATTAACTTTAAAATGTTGTCGAATGGAAGCACGAAATTGTAATGTATAATGTATACAAGCGATCGGCACGTGATTATTCACGTGCCGATCGCCTGTGTAAAACCACGTACCAATCAATTTCATAAATTTGTCATGTTCCGCTGTCATGCTTGCAGCTCCGACGGCACCCATTTTTTCCCTGTTCCGCTGAGGCGCTGGTCAGCTGTATTTTATACATACATTAGCATTTTATAAACACATACCGTTAAACTTCATCTATAAGCACCCATTGACTAATAGTTAATAAGCAGAGAATAGATAAAAAGGTATGAGCGCCCTCTATTGATCTAGAGAAATTATCACGAATTTGTTTAGTGTATTCGATATTCAATAATATAAAGTTGTATTACTCTCTAAATAATTTCATGGACAGACGAATTGCTCAATTGGTAAAGCGCCCGGTTAAGCGTCCACTTCAGTATCACGAGGTTGGTGGATCAATTCTCAACTACACCTTTTGCAATTTCTTTTGAAATCCAAGTGATATAGAAATTAATGCAAACTTGAATGTAAAATGATTACTCAATTATACTAGCTTTATTGTTATTTTTCAAAAAACAAGCGCATAATTAATTTGATTGTATAAAGTAATGATCTTAATAGTCCAACCTTTTTATAAGCTAAAACACATTTATACTACAAATTAACCACAGCAAAATGTATTCATTGGCTTATTTTAAATGTTTCACACAGTAATACAAACGTTTCCTTCATCATGATTTAAGGGCAAATTATGATGATGCATATTAGGTTGGTAGATCAAGTTAAGCAACAAAATGAAAGTAACTATGCAAACCACTATAATCCTGGTCTCACAATGAATGAATAGGTGAATGAATGGATGGCTATTAAATCAATTTATTTCCAATAAGATAGAGGGCCGTCCATTTATACCGACCCATCAATCATACATGTAGTTATAAAACAGTATCTGACACAGCAGTCTCGTTTAGATCAATTGGTTAAGCCGGCAGTTAGGGCAATTGTGATCGCAGGTTCCAGATGACAATTCCTGGTTCGAATCTCACTTCAAGACTTCTTCTTTTGGAAAGTTTATAAATATTTACGGTGTATATCAAATTCTTAACTTTGTTTTTACCATGAATAAATAGTGAATCTATCTTTGTCTTTAATGTGGGTTTTCCCTTTTTTTTCCCTCTCTTTCTACTATTGTTTATTTTAATTTTAATGTTATCACAATCGTTTATAAATAGTACAAACATTTAAATCAACCTCAACGACTTAGTATTTTTGTGAAGACATGCATGGATGGAGTACAATGAGACAATACGTTGATTACAATTCACTGCTTTTCAGTTCTGCTACTTATGGTTTTGGCCATTGTTGGTTCTAGATGACAATTCCTGATTGAGTTTATAGAGACACATACATGTACATGTACATGTATATGGTTCACAGTCGGATCGATACAAGCATGTAGCATGTCTATCGAATTTGGGGCAGAGGACTTCTTTAGTGATATAGACACAGTTTCGTAATTCTAAAACTAATCCGTTATAAATCAATAACACGTGGCCACTATACTACCATTTACATGAATGTAATGCATGACCTTCAATACCACGTGAGCTGCTCAAACTATGACATGTTCATTAGGCGTGCAATTTAAAGGCAATCCGTCAAACGTGTGTATTATAGTTCCGAAAAACTTAAACAGACTTAAAAAGATGGATGGTGCCGTAAATAAGTCCTTCGCGTGATTTCTTTTATTATTTCCACTCAGTTTTGTTTTATTTGTTTTGTGCTTTGTGTTTCTCCAAGAATAGGTATGGCACAAACGTGTAATATCGCGTTTCGAATCAATGAGGACAACAGGCAAACAGTCAAAACGTTATTGACTGGCCATGGCTTGCGTGTCCAGTTTGATTAAATTTTGTTTCATTTAAAAAATATATATATAAAAAAACCAACGAAAAAGATAGATTCCTTGTTCATTCATGATAAAAATAAAACACTGTCAAGAATTTGAAAATTATGACCTTTCCAAAAGAAGAAGTCTTGAAGTGAGATTCGAACCAGGAATTGTCATCTGGAACCCGCTATCACAATTGCCCTAACTGCCGGCTTAACCAATTGATCTAAACGAGACTGCTGTGTCAGATACTGTTTTATAACTACATGTATGATTGATGGGTCGGTATAAATGGACGGCCCTCTATCTTATTGGAAATAAATTGATTTAATAGCCATCCATTCATTCACCTATTCATTCATTGTGAGACCAGGATTATAGTGGTTTGCATAGTTACTTTCATTTTGTTGCTTAACTTGATCTACCAACCTAATATGCATCATCATAATTTGCCCTTAAATCATGATGAAGGAAACGTTTAAGATTACTGTGTGAAACATTTAAAATAAGCCAATGAATACATTTTGCTGTGGTTAATTTGTAGTATAAATGTGTTTTAGCTTATAAAAAGGTTGGACTATTAAGATCATTACTTTATACAATCAAATTAATTATGCGCTTGTTTTTTGAAAAATAACAATAAAGCTAGTATAATTGAGTAATCATTTTACATTCAAGTTTGCATTAATTTCTATATTACTTGGATTTCAAAAGAAATTGCAAAAGGTGTAGTTGAGAATTGATCCACCAACCTCGTGATACTGAAGTTGACGCTTTACCAATTGAGCAATTCGTCTGTCCATGAAATTATTTAGAGAGTAATACAACTTTATAGTATTGAATATCGAATACACTAAACAAATTCGTGATAATTTCTCTAGATCAAAAGAGGGCGCTCATACCTTTTTATCTATTCTCTGCTTATTAACTATTAGTCAATGGGTGCTTATAGATGAAGTTTAACGGTATTTACTTTTTCACTCTCTAATGTTCCTGTTCCGCTGTGGCGTTGTGACGGTCCCGATGACAACCATTTTTTCCCTGTTCCGCTGTGGCTCCTTTTAGTATAAAGCATTTTATATTCCATTTGAACTTACGTTTTCACTCTCAAATATTCCTGTTCCGCTGTGGTGCTGTGGCGGCCCCGGTGACACCCATTTCCCCTGTTCCGCTGTGGCGGTCCCGATAACACCCATTTTTTCCCTGTTCCGCTGAGGCGCTGGTAAGCTGTATTCTATACTTACATGTACATAGCATTTCATAAACACATATTACTTTTTCACTCTCTAATTTTCCTGTTCCGCTGTGGCGCTGTGGCGGTCCCGATGACACCCATTTCTTCCCTGTTCCGCTGTGGCGATGGTAAGCCATGTTTTCCTTTTGCTATAAAGCATTTTATATTCCATTTGAACTTACATTTTCACTCTCCAATTTTCCTGTTCCGCTGTGGCGCTGTGGCGGCCCCGGTGACACCCATTTTCCCCCTGTTCCGCTGTGGCGGTCCCGGTGACACCAATTTTTTCACTGTTCCGCTGTGGCGCTGGTATTCTGGTAAGCCTTGTTTTCTTCTGCTATATAACATTTTATATTCCATTTGTATTTACTTTTTCACTCTCTAATTTTCCTGTTCCGCAGTGGCGCTGTGGCGGCCCCGATGAAGCGGAAGGAAAATAATGGGTGTCATCGGGGCCGCCACAGCGCCACAGCGGACCAGGAAAATTAGAGAGTGAAAAAGTTTTAAAAAATGGAATATAAACTGCTTTATAGCAGAAGGAAAACACGGCTGACTAGCGCCACAGCGCAAGAGAGGAAAAAATGGGTGACATCGGGACCATCACAGCGCCACAGCGGACCAGGAAAATTAGAGAGTGAAAAAGTAAATACACATGATATATAAAATGCTTTATATTTATAGCAGAAGGAAAACATGGCTGACCAGCGCCACAGCGGAACTGAGAAAAAAATGGGTGTCATCGAGGCCGCCACAGCGCCACAGCGGAAAATTACAGAGTTAAAAAGGAAATACAAATGGATTATAAAATGCTTACAGCAGAATGAAAACATGGCTGTCCAGCGCCACAGCGGAACAGGGAAAAATGGATGTCATCGGGACCGCCACAGCACCACAGCGGAACAGGAAAATTAGAGAGTGAAAAAGTAATATGTGTTTATAAAATGCTATGTTCATATATGTATAGAATACAGCTTACCAGCGGAACAGGGAAAAATGGGTGTCATCGGGACCGCCACAGCGGAACAGTGGGGAAAATGAGTGTCACCAGGCCCGCCACACAGCGCCCCAGCGGAACAGGAAAAATAGATACAAATGGAATATTATCAGCTTTACAGCAGAAGGAAAACATGGCTGACCAGCGCCACAGCGGAACAGAGGAAAAATGGGTGTCATCGGGACCGCCACAGCGGAACAGGGAAATTGCATAGTCAAAAAGGTAAATATAATGTTGAATATAAAATTCTTCGTAGCTAGGAAAACATAGCGTACCGGCGCCACAGCTTAACAGGGGGAAAAGGGGTGTCACCGGAACCGCCACAGCGGAACAGGGAAATTACACGGTCAAAAAGGTAAATATAATGTTAAATATAAAATGCTTTATAGCAGTAACAAAACATGGCTTATTGGCGCTACAGTGGAACAGGAAAAGTTGTGTGTAATCACGGGCGCCACAGAGGAACAGGGGTTATATCGGGTGTCATTACGGGCGCCACATAGAATCAGAAAAAGTAACAGGTGAAAAATTTATATATATTTTAATAAAACATGAAATGCTTTATAGATAAAGGAACAAATAGCTTGTAACGGAGTGGTGCCACAGCGGAACAGGCAAAATATGGGGTCACCTTGGGGCAAAATTTCGTGCCGTCTTACACTAAGGACAAACCAAAGCCTGGGAATAAGATACAATGTGCATATTCTTAATTCCGACAGATTTGTATGAGCAAATTAAAACATTTCTTTGTATTTTTCTCTTTATTTAAATAATTTGCATAATTAAGTACCTATATTCGAGACTTAATTTGAACATAACTGTACCTTTATCAAATTAAAGCGTAAGACATACACAACAAAATGGTATGAGAACATTTTATGATTTTGTTTTTGTTTTTAAACTGCACATATTTAAGCAATGAGTATGCATTCTACATGCCCTCTTAGCTTTATTTGTATGCAAACAAATGATTCACCAGGCATAACCACAGGGAACGTGCATTTGAATCTACCGCGTTAGTACTGCACATGCCATTATGTGTGCAGTCATGCACACCCCTCATACAAGGGGTGTGTGTGGTTTCATAGACCAGCTCCCTAGTGCTTCTTGACATCTCTTTAGGTCTTTATAAATGGGAGATGTGTACTCAGCTGTGAACTCAAGGTCGGTTAAAAGCTAGCTTCTATACACATGGAAAAAAGTATCGCACCACTGCTTTTTTGTTGAAAAGTGCAAATGTGGCCACGAATTTTGCCACCATGGTGTGATATTAAAGATCATTTGTTTGCGTAAGCTGTCCAACAAAATGTTGTGCAACAAAATGGCCACATTTTAGTGTGTGACGTAATCGATGTAATGTTTTTTCAAGGCCAAGGGGAAAATGCATGATTTTGTCCAAAAACATTCATGAAACAAGTTTGGGTATTTTATTGAAGACATACTCTAATTGTTCTCAGTTTGTTTAAAACAAATAGGCTTCCCATTAGGCCTATGTCCAGGAATCCGTTGGCAAAAAGTAACAAATTCCAAATATGTATGTATTAATTGACTCATCCAGACATTCATAATAAGACCTACATCTGAATGAGCTGATTTATAACTAATTAATGCATTAACTGCATAGTTGTCTTTATATTAAGGGCCATCATTTAAAAATCTTTATTTCTTTTAAACCATGGTATCACGATAGGAAAATCACGACATACAGGCACTTGATGCAGAAGTTGAGCTAAACACGAGTTAATCTACCACCATACCCATATTTAAAGTTGAACACTTTTCAGTGAGTAAGACGCGTGTACAGCTCTTAGTTCGTACATCCTGGCCTATATATCACTTGTCTTAGCACGCTATATTTCAGTGTTAGTAACGCCAGATGGATACGGACAATCTGGAACTGCCTTATTTTAAATGATTTTAGTAGCCTGGTCAAGGCTACCGAGTATATGGCCCCATGTGTATTCTTCTGTTGGTATATAGTAGCGAATTCCGCCGTTGGTCAATTAAACATTTCTGTAATCACTTGTAACAGTTTGTAATGATTATTTTGCAATGCTGCAGTCATCTGAAAGTTATTTTTACCAGTACCGTTTACGTATAACTATCCTCATTTTGAATGAATAGCGTGAATTGTAATACATTTTAAGCTCGGATTTTAACCCATTTTAGGTTTTGCAAAGATAAACTCAAAATATATTTTGCCAAATTGTGTCGTTCTAGTTTTATTATAATTCTAATAAAATTATCTAGGAAGGTTTTTTGTTTGTTTTAATATCTCATTATTTCTTTAATTATCGACCAAAAGTCGACCAAAAGTGCAACAACAAAAATCATAAAAATCAAATTGTTGGCACTTTTTGGTCAATAATTCTAATTTTATTAGGATTATAATAAAACTAGAACGACAGCATTTGACAAAATATATTTTGAGATATCTTTGCAAAACTTAAAATGGGTCCAAAAACGTGTTTTTTTATAATTTCTCCAAAATGGTCAATTTCGTGATCATGGTTGGATTCATTGAACCATTTTCTTTGAAAAAATGTATACCTTTATTAAGATTAAATGAATAATGAAGGAGTAACAGCAGTTTTACGTAGGCTATGCCGAGAGTCCACAGCCCCCTTAAAAAGCCGGTTTTTTGCTTGATAAATAATTGATTTGACTTCAGTGTTCAGTTAATCCAAGCAAAATGTGTTAATTGAAGTCACCTATTTCCTCGACAAAACTAACTATGTCAGCGTACACATTGCAAACCTTTTAACATCGAGACTTGCAGCAGCATAACGTTATGCTCCAACTTGCTCTTGGGTCCGGTCAGGTACAAGATTTAGCGTAAATTACTCGCAAGCTACTAGCCTAGTAGCTTACCCCGGTTTGGTGCTCTCATTTTTTGGGTTACGCCACAGTTTATACTAGCGAGGTAGCGCTATTCTTCAGCTACTCGCCATTAGTGCACTCGGCCGAATATGTTCATCCATATTATCCATTGACATACCATAAAATATTTGAATATTAGACGGTATTTTAAACAATACAATGACATACCGTTAAACATCGTCTATACCGTTAATAAGCTGATGATAGATAAAAAGGTATGAGCGCCCTCTTTTGATCTAGAGAAATTAGCACGAATGAGTTAAGTGTATTCGATATTCAATACTATAAAGTTGTATTACTATCTAAATCATTTTATGGACAGACGAATTGCTCAATTGGTAAAGCGTCAACTTCAGTAACACGAGGTTGGTGGTTCGTTTTCGCAATTTCTTTTGAAATCCTAGTGATATAGAAATTAATGCAAACTTGAATGTAAAATTATTACTCAATTATACTAGCTTTATGTTTATTTTTCAAAAAACAAGCGCATAATTAATTTGATTGTAAAATGTAATTATCTTAATTATATAGTCCAACCTTTTTATAAGCTAAAACACATTTATACTACAAATTAACTACAGTAAAATGTATTCATTGGCTTATTTTAAATGTTTCACACAGTAATCTTAAACGTTTCCTTCATCATGATTTAAGGACAAATCATGATGATGCATATTGGTAGATCAAATTAAGCAGCAAAATGAAAGTAACTATGCAAACCACTATAATCCTGGTCTCACAATAAATGAATGAATGGCTATTAAATCAATTCATTTCCAATAAGATAGAGGGCCGTCCATTTATAACGACCCATCAATCATACATGTAGTTATAAAACAGTATCTGACATAGCAGTCCCGTTTAGCTCAATTGGTAAAGCCGACAGTTTGGGCTAGGGCAATTGTGATCGCAGGTTCCAGATGACAATTCCTGGTTCGAATCTCACTTCAAGACTTTTTTCTTTTGGAAAGGTCATAATTTTCAAATCTTAACAGTGTTTTATTGTTATCATGAATCTATCTTTTTCGTTGGTTTTGTTTTGTTTTTTGGAATTCACTTATGCAGCTATTGTTTATTTTGCCCTCTCCAATGATCAATCAATTTGGCCTTTATTTAGTACCGATTAGTAGGATCTTTTACGTAGCTCAAAATTTGATATCGTATCTGAACATGCAAATCTGAGCACTTTTTTCGCAATTATAACAATAAGTAAGCCTGTTTTTTGTCGTAAATTAGGAAACAAAAACAAGCTTTTTCTTATGTTTTCGCGTACAACATTTTTGTCGTCAAATTGATTGCAGATTGACCGGTTACGTAGCTCAAAATGTAATATCTTAACTGAAAAGCAAATATGGGTCTTTTGTTTTGGCAATTAAACCTCTTTTGCCGTAAATTCAGAAGAAAAAGAAAATCTAGTTTCCGGGCAATTTTTACACAAACATGACGAACGACATTTTGTTGTCGGAATCGGGATCTAAGATTCAAGTCAAGTTATTACCGCAAAATTGTGCCTCATAATTCAAGCTAGTGGCTGGGCACTGAAGGAAGTGATTGTCAGAAATGTGATATCGTTAGAAACAAGAACACATCAGGGTTAAAACATCATTTTTGTGAAATGTGACTATTTTGGAAAAAGTAATAATGATATTGAAATAAAGAAACTTTCTATGGATAGCCAAGTCTTTTTGCTTTTCATAAGTGTTTCAATCTCTTTTAACGTCTAATTGTGTGTAGAATTATGCAAACAAACGTGATCAAATTTACGGGGGGGGGGGGCTTACTTTTTTTACCCTTATATGTAACATAATATGAATATTTTGAAATGATTGACAGATTGGTGATTGAAAACAAATTCCGATTTATTTTTAAGCTGTAAGGCAACAAACAATCATAGACAGATATCATGAGAAAGATTTCAGAGAGAAATGCAAAAGCGATAATGATTATAATGATTATCAGGAGGGGCCAGGGAAACAAGATTGACCACGAGTACCTCTTAGCTAGCCACTTTATTTCGCGTAATTCAGATTTGTATTCCATAATTATTATTTATTTTTTTCACAGTATTCTCATAATGTTCAATACAATAACATAGATTACAGTTACTTGATATAGATTCATCAGGATTGTTCATAAATATGTGATAAAAATGTTCTTTTGACGAATCCAATAAATCGTACTTACTAGTTACGTTTCGACTCCTTACTGAGCTGGAGTCTTCATCTGACTGGCAACCTTCTGATTTGTCCTATTGGTTTTATAGGCACGATTCTCGCCGATAGAGGGCGGAGTTTCAATCAGTTGGTCGTAAATGTTATTCAACTTGTAAGCCCCCTCGTCCTTATTCATTGTGTCTTGTCCTCGCCTGCGGATCCAGATGGCTTCTTTGAGCCATCTCGTGGTTTTATGTCCTTCTTTGTCAATGATTTTGGCCTCGTCCCAATTTATGGCATGATTAGTGGCAGCCACATGGTCCGTGATGGCCGATTTGTGTTGTTCGCCTACTGACGCCTTTCTCACTGCCCGTGTGTAAGACCTAGCCTCAAATTTATCAACCTCAGTTTTATGTTCTTTAAGTCTTGTCCCGAATAAGCGACCGCTCTCTCCTATGTAAGTTTTCTTACAACCGTTGCACGGAATTTCATACACAATTTCCGGAGTATGGTCTGGGTCCCGCTTGTCTTTTGGGTGGACTAACAGTTTCCGAAGCGTCGTGTGTGGCTTCATAGCCGTGGCGAAGCCGTGTTTCTTAAACACTCTTGATGCTTTCTCTGATAATCCCTGGACGTAGGGGATGACTACCAGGCCCTTGGATTTGTTGGCGTCGTCTTTCTTTGTGTTGGTTTTGTTCTCCTTTTTGCGGTTTCTTGCAGTCTCGACTTTTTGGATGGACCATTTGGGATAGCCGCAGTTGGTTAACGCGATTTCTAACTTTTTCTCTTCTTCCCGCTTGTCCTCGTCTTCTGTTATTAGACTGTCTTTTCTGTCGAGAAGTGTGCGAATGACGCCCAACTTTTGATGGAGGGGGTGATGGGATGTGAATTGTAGATACTGGTCTGTGTGGGTTTTCTTCCTGTAAATGCAGAGTTTTGTGCTGCCATCCGGCTTCCTGATTATTAGTGTGTCTAAGAAAGGAATGCGACCCTCTTCCTCTTCCTCGTACGTGAACTTGATGTTCCCCGTAGGATCGATGGTGTTGAGGTGTTCTGTTAGATTATCCACTTCTCCTTTCTTCACAATCTCCAAGATATCGTCCACATATCGCTTCCATAGTCTTGGCTTACAATTTAACGGAGCAGTAGCCATGGCTTTTTGTTCAAGCCATTCCATAAACAGGTTTGCTGCAATGGGACTAAGTGGGCTGCCCATGGCGGCCCCAGCGTTTTGCACATATATGATGCCCTTGAAGCTGAAGTAAGTGGTGGTGAGGCAGAACTTGATGAGTTCCATCAAATCTCCGACAGAGAGGCGCGTTCTTTCCCCAAGATTTTTGTCCTCGTCCAGTCTCTGCTTTATGATCTCGAGAGTCAAGTTGATCGGTGTGTTGGTGAATAACGATATGACATCATGTGAATTAAGTAGTTCCTCCTCCTCGACTGTAATGTCAGTTAAATCATCCGCGAGTTGTTTGGAATTGAGGACATGATGTTGAGTCTTTCCAACTAATGGACCGAGAATGTCCGCCAATGATCGGGACACATTGTAGGTGATGGAACCGATGCAGTCAACAATGGGACGAAGTGGAGTGCCTTCCTTGTGAATTTTGGGGCTACCGTAGATACGCGGGACATTTTCTGCTGTAGGATACAAGTATTTCTTGTCCGCTGGCGTGATCTTCTCCTCTTTCTCAAGTCTGGTTATGATGGAAACTAACTGTCTTTTGTATGATGCAGTAGGATCCTTTTTTAACTTGGTGTAAGTTTTTTCATCACTGAGTAGAGTGGTAAGCTTCTTGTCGTTCTCATCCGTATCCAAAATCACTGTGGCTTTGCCCTTGTCAGCTGGGAGGATCGTAATTGATTTTACTTTTTGTAGCTGTTTTATGGCTTTCCGTTCCTCGCTCGTGATGTTGGACTTGGGCGTTTTTGATGATTTCAACGTACCTACTATTTCCGACCTTAGTTGTGCTGCTTTTCCTGCTGGTAATTTCCAACACGCTTTTTCACAGGAGACAATGTATTCATCGACGATTGACTGCTGCGTGACAGATTCCGGCGAGACTGCATAATTCAGCCCCTTGGCTAAAACTTTGGTTTGCGACTCGGTTGTCTTATATTTTGATAAGTTGATAACCCACCGTTTTAGTTGAGTGCCGCTGAGATCCGGATTTCCATTTTCCACGCTGTTTTGGCGTTTTGAAAGGCTAGATTCCTTTTTGTTGATCAAGCGTTGGTATTTCCGGGTTTGACGGGCGCGGACATGTTGATATTCTTGTTCGCGAGATTTCTCGAGATGTTGCGAGATCCTTTGTTGAACGTTGTCAGGGAAGCCGCGGGCTTTTAAAACATCGTCGGCTTTCGATTTCTTCAGATTTAAGTTACTAATATTGTTGTTTATAACACGCACACGTTCACGGAGGAGCTCTTTCTCAGCTTTTTGTATGATATTGCGGGCTTTGTTAGTGTTGATAGGGCATTTGAGGCGTAGGCTTGACGGGGTGAGATTACTGTCTTTACAACGAAGGGTAAACACACGATGATTTCTGAATCTCGCGATCCTTTTTCCGATGTTATCACAATCGCGGAGCTGTTTAACGACGTTCTGTCCGTAATCTTGTCTTATAACTTGATATAGATTCATCAGGATTGTTCATAAATATGTGATAAAAATGTTCTTTTGACGAATCCAATAAATCGTACTTACTAGTTACGTTTCGACTCCTTACTGAGCTGGAGTCTTCATCTGACTGGCAACCTTCTGATTTGTCCTATTGGTTTTATAGGCACGATTCTCGCCGATAGAGGGCGGAGTTTCAATCAGTTGGTCGTAAATGTTATTCAACTTGTAAGCTGAGGTTGATAAATTTGAGGCTAGGTCTTACACACGGGCAGTGAGAAAGGCGTCAGTAGGCGAACAACACAAATCGGCCATCACGGACCATGTGGCTGCCACTAATCATGCCATAAATTGGGACGAGGCCAAAATCATTGACAAAGAAGGACATAAAACCACGAGATGGCTCAAAGAAGCCATCTGGATCCGCAGGCGAGGACAAGACACAATGAATAAGGACGAGGGGGCTTACAAGTTGAATAACATTTACGACCAACTGATTGAAACTCCGCCCTCTATCGGCGAGAATCGTGCCTATAAAACCAATAGGACAAATCAGAAGGTTGCCAGTCAGATGAAGACTCCAGCTCAGTAAGGAGTCGAAACGTAACTAGTAAGTACGATTTATTGGATTCGTCAAAAGAACATTTTTATCACATAGATTACAGTTCTTCGTAATATTATTAGTACAACACAGACGATAATGATCATTAAATAAATGTTATACAACACCTAAGAAAATAGGTTGAATGTAACATTGCATTGAATGTAACATTGCATTAAATGTAAGATTGCATCGAATGTAGCATCGAATGTAGCATTGCATCGAATGTAGCATTGCATCGAATGTAGCATTGCATCGAATGTAGCATTGCATCGAATGTAGCATTGCATCGAATGTAGCATTGCATCGAATGTAGCATTGCATCGAATGTAACATTGCATCGAATGTACATTGCATCGAATGTACATTGCATCGAATGTAACATTGCATCGAAAGTAACATTGCATCGAATGTAACATTGCATCGACTGTAACATTGCATCGACTGTAACATTGCATCGACTGTAACATTGCATCGACTGTAACATTGCATCGAATGTAACATTGCATCGAATGTAACATTGCATCGAATGTACATTGCATCGAATGTACATTGCATCGAATGTAACATTGCATCGAAAGTAACATTGCATCGAATGTAACATTGCATCGACTGTAACATTGCATCGACTGTAACATTGCATCGACTGTAACATTGCATCGAATGTAACATTGCATCGAATGTAACATTGCATCGACTGTAACATTGCATCGACTGTAACATTGCATCGAATGTAGCATTGCATCGAATGTAGCATTGCATCGAATGTAGCATTGCATCGAATGTAGCATTGCATCGAATGTAGCATTGCATCGAATGTAACATTGCATCGAATGTACATTGCATCGAATGTACATTGCATCGAATGTAACATTGCATCGAAAGTAACATTGCATCGAATGTAACATTGCATCGACTGTAACATTGCATCGACTGTAACATTGCATCGACTGTAACATTGCATCGACTGTAACATTGCATCGAATGTAACATTGCATCGAATGTACATTGCATCGAATGTACATTGCATCGAATGTACATTGCATCGAATGTAACATTGCATTGAAAGTAACATTGCATTGAATGTAACATTGCATTGACTGTAACATTGCATTGACTGTAACATTGCATTGAATGTAACATTGCATTGACTGTAACATTGCATTGAATGTAACATTGCATTGAATGTAACATTGCATTGAATGTAACATTGCATCTTTCACCTTATGAAAATATTCTTACCATTGCACTCATAAACATTCATTATTCGTATTTTATTACATGGTCCTTTAATTGCTGATGTACTCTATAATAGTAAGAGGGAATTCCACTTGTTGTTAAAACTCGCAATGTTCCCGTTTTTTTAAGGCAATATATTTGTCATGGGAGAAGAACAGATTTAGACCTACTTCTTTCCGGAACAAAGCGAACTTAATGGTGGCCTCTCTTTAATTTTGATCTTGTATATTATATCAAAGCGACACAGTAGAAACATGTCTACACTTTAAGTCAATCATGTTATTGTTGGCTAGCCCAGACAGTTGCATCTAGCTGTCTATCCATAATGATTCCATATGGTTGTATGTGTATGGGCTATGGTTATAGCTAGATATAGCTAAGGCGTTCGGAAAAAAGTGATTTCTCGCTGAAGTTGAGCACTAGTAATCGTTTAGAAAGAGTCCCCTCGTTCAATGATGAAATTAAACTTCCTTGGAACCTATATTAGGCAACAACAAAAAGTTTGTCTCAAAGCTTGCGAAGGCTTCAAAATCGGGCGACGCGCGCTGTTTTTTGTCTTCCATTTTTTATTTTTTTCCATTTTTTTTTATTTGTGTGGCAATTTTTACTCTAACTATTTGCAACCGTTGACACTTTCTGATATTTGTTTTTTCTATTTGAAATGAATATTGTGATGTAGTTGTGTATAAGAACAATTGTGCAGCGTTTTTTGAAGAACTGAGTCATGTAAAAGTTTGAGAAAAGGAAAATCTGCCGATATTTTTAATAAAAACTCGAAATAAAAATGTGTAGGGAAAAAAAAATGATTTGACAATTTTCTGCATTTCAGACGCGGTATTTTGGCATTTCAAAACCAATGCGCGCGCAAGCTTTGAGACGAACCTTTTATTTTGTTTGGCCTTATCATAATTATAGGAGCATTTTATTGACAACCAATAAGATAAAACAGGTTCGGTTTCTCAAACAGAATCCATATATATATTTATAAATAAGTGAAATAGTTGTTTATCATTTTTGAAATTAAATCGATGAGAATTTAAATAACAACTAAATAATTCTTACCGTTGTTCTGTCGACAGGTGTTCTACGTAATCTCGTCTACAGCCAACACAGATGATCACAAACTATTCCTTAATTTATATAGAATAAAATCTTGAAACCGTATCTTAGCCAAACAGCTATAGACGGAGAGTAGAGACCGTTTCCAGCTCTATACTGACGACCAGCCCAAAATGATGTAGATGATCAACGATTCGTCTTCTCCTAATTTATAAACCTACTCGAATTTACAAAGGTGGTTTCCTGGAATATTTTCATCCAATCAACTGCCACTAATATACAGATAGGAATTGCATCAATAGTGATCTGGGCAATTCACAAGAAGATATACATTATGTACAATCATGTAGGGCTATATCTTGCCTCACGTCCCGTACGGAATAAACCGTGTATAGCTACAACGTATTCTAATTGGATTGAGCATGCGCACTTGAGTTACGGGACGTCTAGCAAGACATTGCCTCATGTAGTAGGTAATAATTGGATATGGGTGGATCCACTATTTTCGAGAATATTAGGTTGAATTTAAGAATGGAATTCTACGCTACAATATAGTGTAATTAGACCCCGCCTTGATGACAATTTGACAGGTTGACACATTTTCGCTCAGTTGCTTTCAGTGGGAAAATCGCCGGTTCGAGTGGGTGAAAATGAAAAAGTGTTTGTGCAGTCACTCACATCCGCGAAAAAACCCAACTTTGTTAATACAAAAACTGGATTTTTTTCGCAAACCCCTAGTTTTGCGTACACAAAAACGGGTTTTTTTTCTCGCAAACCCCTTGTTTCGCACACACAAGACGGGATTTGCGAAAATACCCGGCTTTTGTGCACACAAAAACCGGGTTTTTTTCACAGACCCTGGTAGAAAGAAGTGAAAATCGAAAAGAATCTTGGACAAGAGAAGAGATTTAACCATCCAAACACTTGATGATTTATGTGTAAGCATGCATTACGTAAGTTGTGTTATACGCTAATAAAAGACGAACAAATGTGTTAACATTGTGGTGGCCAGGGGGTTGGGTGGGGTCGGTGTCGGGAATGGTGTTTAAATGTGACCATCGAGATTATAGAAACTTTCAGCTATAAATATAATGATTTATGTGAGAGATGTCATATGGTAAGAATTATCATAGTCCCTAGGAGGGGGGGGGGGGGGGGGGGGTTCCCTGCCCCCCCCCCCGGTTCCCCCCCCCCTCCCCCCCCATTTTTTCTCAAAATTTGACAATTTTAGCATAAATAATCAAATGTTTTATCACCATATTAGGTATAATTAGACGAAATTTTGCAATTTGCTTACCAAATTTGTTAAAATAATACCACATTTGACAGTTTTAGCGACAAATGGCTAAAAAATGCGCGCGCTTCGTGCTGAATTTTTAATTCTTGCCTTCCCCTAAATTGTTTCTGCCCCCCCCCCCCCCCCCCCTCTCTCTAAATTTATGATGCTTGTGCCGTCTCTGGTATGTGCAGAAATCGGCATCAAACGGTTTGCATCACATACAAAAGATTCGGGGAAAAACCGAAAAGCACGTAATTTGAAATATATTCATTCATTTACTGTTTTTAAGGTTAAAAAAAAATGGGACAATAGTCCGGTCGATCAAAAATAATTAGATAATATTATTCTGCTGTTCGTAGAAAATGGTTATTTTTGTCACCTTTTAAGGCGACAAAAGTGTTAAAACACTTTCCAAGCGGCAGCTGTATGTACAATATTTCAAAACTATTGAATTTCATTACCATATTTGGAATCACCATTATAAATGCATTGAAATAAGTACAAACATGCCCAGTATCGGTTCAGTAATCGTTGAGATAGACTTTGTAAATTGGGAAAGGTTTCTGACAAATCTTGTTTTGTATATATGGTCGAATCCAACGAAAAGTGTACACGTGATGTTCAGGCCTATAATAAAATAATCTATATCTTGACTATTTTATTTTTGTGTTATACGTATCCGCCTCGATGAGACGCTTCGCGCCATATATAATATGACTAACTTCTTTGCACAATTGGGCGTATGCGAGCAATAAACCTGCTATTTTTCACCCATTTTACAAAATAGTTGTTAAGGTTTTATTTTAGACATATAACCGTTTAGATGAAAACGAGCTTAAGCGGAAATAATTTTACCTGTTTGATTGGTGGATATCTCAAGAATGCCTCTTGTAATTTTTGTTACTTTTGATCAATCCCCTGAATTGTTGTGATTTTTTTGGCTGTGGTAAGTTTTGACGTTACCTACCAATACATGTTTTGTTAAATCTCACTTTCGGGGAAGAATTCGCCTGAGGTAGTGTAATTTGTGCTGTAAGGATACCTAAAATGTTAAATACTTAAATGCATTGTCCACATTCAAGTCGATTTTTTGATAAAGCTGTTAGAAATCTTAAAAGCGGAAACGATCGGTTTGATAAAAAAAATGCATTACCTCCGAATACCTGCCATTTTAATATAAACACAGATTAGTGAATGATATCTATAGAATAAGCGAAGTGTGATACAATGCACATGTGTGCCAAGTTTTATCCTTTTGAAGGCAACATTTTTTGAAATATCAGCAATAAAAGGCTGTATTCGTAGGCAAATTTGAAATATGAACTTTTACCTTCAAATACAAATAACGATACCGTGGTTATTCCCTCTGTTGTTACATACTTGTATCGACTGGAATAAAGTAGAAATGTGCGCTGCGTTCGGCAAGCCACAGAGAAGTTTTGCATCAATCTTTCAGCTTTTGTAAGTAACTTTTCACAAAATTCTGTAGTTTGCGTACAAGTGCATCAATAATTTGTTGTTGTCTTAAAAGTTGATTGAATATAGCCTCCCTCTGTCTCAATCTTGTTACTCCTATTAGTGTAGTTGTTTATGTTATTCACGCAAAGACATCCACTGACAGTTGATTTAAATCGCAATGGGGTGATTAATGTTTATATAAATAATCAGTAACAGCTTCTCGTGCATTGACTTCATGTTGTATTCGGAGGTAACATGTATATGTAGGCAACATTCAATAATATACACGGTGCATATTGGCCCTAAATGATTTTATTTTACATACAAGCAGTGCGCAATCATACAATCTGACTGGATATATTATTATATTTATATTTGGAGGGAAAAAAATAATATTCCCTTATTAAATGAAAATAGGAGGAGTTGATTTAAATAAAATGCATGGTGTAATCACACTGGTTTTGCCGAGAACATATTTTGTTGTTGGAGTTAGAGTGAATGAATGTTATTTATATCCATAGATTACACGTTGATCGTCTTAAAATGGGTACATTTAGTCACAATATCCATGAAATTTCGTCGGCTTCATAATCATTTTTCTCATATTCCATTTTGTATTCGTAGGTAACCTATATATTAGTTAATGAGCATGGTACAATTCCTGCATTGTTTTTCGCTTTCATTCGCACCTTATATTATGTAAATATTTAGCAGGAATGTATAAGTCGGAAATAATATCGTTTGGTGCGTAATATTGTTTTAAACCAGCTTGTCGATATGATGTATACGTAGTTAACCAACTTCCTCTGGAATTGCAGAGAAGTGACTACTGAGGTACATAATATTGGCCATTATTGTAGTTGTATTTGAAAATGGAATTCATGTGTCACAAATATAAAATAACTTGCTTCATTTTTGCTCGGGCAGGTTGTGTAATGTCACCGAAACGTATTTTAAGTGAACAAGAAATGAAGGGTAAGCCTAACTGATTTCAGTCTCAAATCAAGAATTGTTCATGAATAATGCTTTCGACAGACATTCATTAATTAGTGTAATTGAACTAAGCAGTGGTTGATTTAAAAGAAAATCACAATGAAAGGGACATGCCCGACAATATCTCTGTCGTGGCAAAACCTATTAGATTAGTGTTTTTAAATCAAACAACATTGAATTTTTAAACATAAAATTCCTATTTTGTCTACATCTGACAAAATATTTCATATTGGTGATTCTATGTCAAACGGAATCTGCCTCCGGTTGAAACTCGATAAAAACTTACTATGTACGACTTTTAGAATGATACAAATTCCAAACTAGGAAATTATATCTTAATTCTAATCTGACAACTGGATGTCTTGCTGTAAGTTGTATGTGCTTTATTCCGCGCGCTGTGGACTGAAATGCACGACATTTGAATATTCTAGACTTTGAACATGTTCGGCTCATATTAAACTTACATGTATATATATATATATCTATATACTAATTTTCGGTCCCTCGCCTGATTAGATAGTTCAATAATAATTTTGCACTCGCGTCCCTCTTCAACTGAAAAAGCGTGGTAATTGCGCCTCTAATACACGAGCTAATTAGATAGTTCAATACCCGTTTTTCCCCGTTTTCAGACATGCGCAGAAAGGATCACATGTGAAAATCCAAAATGTTGAATTTATTTTACTCGGGTAGCTACGGTTCGGACACAAATTGTGGTTTTCGGAGTGAGTTATGACATATGGTCTTCACCCAAAATATTTTCTTCAGGGATATAGCTACATTTCTGTATATGCGGCTGTTTGTTATTCTTAAAGATCGCATAGTAACAAGCATTTATACGTCCGACAAATAAAAATATTTCACGACATTTTCTAAATGTAAACAAAAACTCTTACACAGATCTTAAAGTGACACTTTCACATTAGTAGATGAATGCGACGTTTGCTAACGATAAAGAAACTGGCAGTACCATGTCAACCGTTTCTATGTTGTGCTGCGCGACCGCGTTTAACATGGCGTTCGCGGTTCGACGCACACGTAATGACGCAGACAAAAAGTGTACGCGTTTGTGGCGCAAACATGCGCAAACCGTGCACATTGTAACGGAGCAGCGTGAAAGCAGGCAGTCCGTACACTCTTAGAAAAAGGATGCTTCAGGCATCAGGGGTTCTTGGCTGTCCCGTATGGAACCCTTTATATCACCTTAAAAGGTTCCAAAAAGAACCATTTTAAGGTTCAAAATAGGCAAAATATGGGCAAACATTGGTCTTTCGAACCTCTAAAGGTTCTCTACAGAACCTTTTGGGGCCTTTAAAATCAAAGAACTTTTAAACCATTATACGGGACAGCCAAGAACCCCTCTGAGGCACCCTTTTTCTAATAGCGTACCCTAAAGCCACCTCCTCCTCTCCGCACTTCCCTTCTTGATAATCTGGATATAAGGGCACATGGGGCATCTTGATAAACGGAACGTGTGGTACATTATCATGATTATTATAGAGTGTCTGGATTATATAAGGCATCCGTGGTATCTGGATTACGGGGTTCACTATAAAACGAGTCTCAAATTACCTGGATATGCTATGCGCAGGTTGGCCACCTGTGATAACTGGATTTTAAGGGTGTACACTCAGGTAGTATCTCGGGAGGCTTTATATAGAACACAGTAAACATGATAAAGGGACTACATATACTAAACGTTAAGGCCCCACATGCCTATTGGAGGAATAATGTATTTAATGTAAATAGGCCAACAAAACCCGGATGGCACACATTGTGCTCAAGTACTGTAACAAGCGTGGAATGGTACAAGTGATCTTGATAATAGACTCCGCCGACCATAAAACTAAACGACCGACTATAAAACTATAACGCTCAGAACGTAGGCCTACTGAATTACTTGGATACAGTAGGCCTATGTGCATAATGGGCAGTGGCGACACTTGCACCATCACCATATGTTAAAGGTATATTATGTGATCTTTTCCAGAGAGCGCCCTCTATTCGTGTTTTTTTTTAGAAAGTAGATTTTCTTGCAGATTTACATTTCTGATCATTACCTCAAAATCATGGTTTTAGAGTGAAGTTTATTCTCACTCTAAAACCATGATTTTGAAGTAATTAAGAATCGTATCGCCCTGTAAACTTGGAATGTATGTATATACGATTTATGATCAGAAATGTAAATCTGCAAGAAAATCTGCTTTCAATTTTTTTTCGATGTTGAGGGCGTTCCATGGAAAGATCACATAATATACCTTTAAAGGAGGAAAACGGGGTGGCAGAGCAATAAAAGAATCGGGGGAGACATTTAAAAGCTAATTTTAAGTAACTTTCAATTTTGACATTAAAATTCAACTTTTTATTATTTGGGGTACAAAATAGGTAGAGACATGCGCTGACAGGAGTATAACTGGGGGTATTAAGAACACGTTGATGGAGTAGGCCTACTCGGATTAAGATCTTGGGTATCTGTATTATTTAAGAGCACATTGGGCCTAGGCTCATGGTGTATTAAGGGCACCATGTTACTTACATTATATCAAGGGCACCTTAGTACCTGAATTATTTAAGGACATACTCTTGATTGATATTTATATAAACATTTATAACGCTTTGATATTACTGACCTCTGCCTATTGTCATGATTGTGATATGACTTTTACTGTTCGCTATCTTCGGCACCCGCGTTTAATTTACTTGACTATGATAAAGTAAGGGCACCTGCAATCAAGGAAAAAAAGGTTGGCACACTTTGTCTTAATTATGGGAAAAAAAACCGCCCTTCTCCCCAGAGGCAATGTTGATCCGAGTCATAGTATCAGAAGCCATGGTAGGTCCCCCAACATTGATTGATGGGGGATGGGGAAGGATATAAGAAAGGGGGAGACTTTTGCTTTCTATTAAACAGTGCTATGTCCCAAGTCTGATCTCAATTGCGAGCACAGGGATATTTGTAATAAGTTGCGTCAAGTGTGCCAACTATTATTTTCCTTGATTGTGGGTATCTCGAGATAACGGCACACTGCAGTGGGCCTCCCTTGATTATGTGGTATCCAGTGCATTATTAAGGGCACCTGGGGTAACTGGATTAGGGGGTAGGGCTTAGGCCTATGGGGTCCCTGGATATAATGGGACAACGGGTACCTGCATTTCAGGTCTCATGGGAGGCCTACATATAGGTATCTGGAAACACTAACGTAGGCCTACCTAGATTAAGGCAATGTATAACCTGGATTATCCAAAGCACCTGCGATATTCGGATTATTTAGTTACCCATCTGGATTATGTATACATGTATAGGACATGTTCTTGATATTATTGTATCAAATTTTCTTACGCTTTGTTCACTTATTCCCCGTGAAATCTTCTAGCGGGTCCAGCGCGAAGCGCTGGTGCCCGCTAGTATATAATATAAGGTCTGATATGAAATTATTTCAAAGTATATATTAAATGAATTAAAAAGCGATCTGGCTTTCGTGTTTAAAACAGCTATTCAAAATGATAACTGCTAGAAGACTCACTTGCCTCCTTCATTTAGAACAAATTGAGGAAGACAACTGGTTGTTTTATTGCTTAAAACAAATAACCTGACATTCAAGATTATGAATTACAGGCAAATCAAACTGTTTGCTAAAAGAAAACCGCTTGCTTTCTAATTAATGATGGCTCGAGGAAATGTTCAATAGTTGATTCGATCCAATACTTTGGATTCACACGGAAACTGAAACGTTCATTCTTAACATTCTAAAATGTCCTATAATAAACAAAGAGTAATTCTGTTCTACTAGATATTCATTCTCGTGACAAGAGAGATGAAGAACTAACTACACAAAGAATACAACAAGATCCACTAAACTTGTTAAGTAGAGATTACAAGGCTGAATGATCAGAGGTATCTTACTTAAAATGTTTCTATATGCTTAATATTTCATTATGTTTAGTTTTAATGATGAACATCCTTTTTACCAAATGAGATGAGTAAGAATATTATACTAGCGAGTTAATTGATTATTTAACTATACCTTTACGAAATTTTAACCCTGTACGATATGTATGTTGTCATCATCTTGCCTTGTATCAGATGTTAAATATTACACACTTCTGACTGTTTTGTAGAAGTTAAACGCACATTCTTAATAATTGAAAGTCAAGCAAGAAAGACACTTTACAAAATTGGATGATCAGATACGTTAGCATAATAAAACATTTTCTGCCGTAATTAGCATGTGTAAATTAATTTTAATCAACATTCCTTAACCAAATTAGATGATCAATAATACTAACAGTATAGGCCTAGTGAGTTTATTGATGTTTAGGATGTTTTCTTTTTTATCTTAGAAATAGGAACATAGTTTTATATAATTTTAATGTTTATTTGGTTAATCTTACTTTTTATTCAAATGTTGAATATTACGCAATTCTGATTGTTTTGTAAAAGCAGTGCTGAGCGCACATTCTTATATTATCAACTTTTAACGTCAAGCAAGACACCTTTTTATTTTGCTGTACGACATTCACCCTCACACGCGATTCAGGGCATAAAAACTACGTCGAGTACAATTTTGCCTCTTAAGCATATGTAAAATCAAAGAATCCAACCGTTCTTAGTCAACGAAGTTAACGTTGAGAACAAATGTGTTACCTACGAATACTTTGATTATTGCAATATTAGCTACCGTGCTTTAAGTCTTAACATGTTTTTCTCTTATAGGAATGCTTAAAATTGTTGCCTGATATTTGTTCTTAATAAACCTATTCAAAATCACAACTGAGAGTTAGATATTGTATATTTTTTCAACATTAAATTAATATTCTAGTATCTATTTAAAGTAAACTATTGGGGAATAGGTCCATAATATTAGGATTTAAACATGTTTTAACATGTTTATTTAAAAATAAATATTGTTAACAATCCTGCATGATCATTTCACCCCCAA
This sequence comes from Ophiura sarsii, assembly GCA_035610835.1. Classification (NCBI taxonomy): domain Eukaryota; kingdom Metazoa; phylum Echinodermata; class Ophiuroidea; order Amphilepidida; family Ophiuridae; genus Ophiura; species Ophiura sarsii. The sequence goes on along the minus strand of CM069457.1, from coordinate 48,652,904 downwards.
AATGCAGCATAAATTAAGTACAACATTAATTTATTACAGTTTTACTTCTCTTATACCTACGTATACATTAACTGTTACCTACGAATACAAAATGTCCACATTCCTCTATGTACTTAAGTTTCTTGCGCATGCTCAAAATTCTAAATTTTCCAGAAAGGGTCATTCCCCCTCTTTGAGGTACATGAAAACAAATGTTCATTAAAATCATCTTGGTGAAAGTATACAAAGTGACTCAACCTCATGTTTCAAAGTATTGAGAGCCTGAAAATGCTACCTACCTGTGTGAATCTAAAATGTAAAAAAAGATGAGTACCTGTACAAATATGTCCACTTTCTATCAGCATTAGCATCTTCTGAATACAATACAATCACAAATTTGAATGCAATATGTAAATAGGTGGAATAATCATCACTTAATCAAAATATGGTACTTGTATTTGTAGGTAACATTGAGAAGTGTACCTTCAACTTCATCATTCCGCCACGTGATCAATTGGAGAGATTAGTGATGGCACTTTTTTTCCATACAAGCTTGATATGTTGATTTTGAGTGGGGAAAAGGAAAAAAAGATCGAAGCATTTTGAAACTGGACCCTAAAAATCTAGCCGTGTACACTTTTCGTTGGATTCGACCATATATATATTGGTAAAACTAATAACCGCGTTGAAATTGGTAACGTTACGAACGTCAACACGATCGTTATCTCTGGACAAAAAGGTCAGCATCATCATGGCGTCATCCTTTGACAGTTTCCCGTGGGTAAAAACACAATAAAACAGCATGATCATAATCAGCGACAATCGCTTTATAATTATGTCAACCAATTTATTTGAATTTGCCAGTGTATACAAGTACGTAGTATAGACTATATTGATTGGATGAAACTCATTTTCTGGAATCGTGTATGACATTCTCATTTGCCACAAAACAATACTTATCGGAAAAAGTGCACTTTAAGTCCAAGATACTAGTATACCAGTATCGTTCAATACTGGATCATATAAATTGCCAGTATCACTCGATACTGGAACGATGTTACTGTTCCAGTATCGGTCGATACCGTGGATCGTTTTTATGTTCCGGTATCGCTCGATACTGGGACACGTGCTACCAGTAGTATTTTGTTCCAGTATTGAACGATATTGGTACATAATGATGTTCCAGTATCGCCCGACACTGGAACATTTTATATGTGCAATAATACTGATGTTCCGATACTGGAACATGACATTGACTTTGTACCAGTATCGATCGGACGATACTAGTAAGTACAGTCCAGAATCTGGGACCTACACTTTTTCTTTAAATATAAGGAGTGAGGTTAAGATGGATTTTCCAGTTAAGGTCAACTATTATCATAACAACCATTCAACCATTCAATCAGAAAATCTGAATGATGCGAGGATATAAGTGGATGGTTGTTATGATTGTAGGATTCGTTGAGAATATACATTGGCTTTGTTCATTATTAGTTATCTCTCACAGCTTCTACGGCTCTCAAACTCGACACTTCATAAGATTTCTTTGACGAACTTCTTTACAGTCACCTGGGCAACTTCAGTGGTTATGTTACGAGACAGCGAGGCCAACGAAACACAAAGTTCGCTCATTATACAGTCAGCTGTAGAACCGTTTCAATTTAGTGACGCACTGCCGTCATTTTTTACACGGCGATTCATTAATTGACGGAGCTCCGTCGCCCGCCGGAATGCAAACAAAAAACACTTTTCAATAGAGGGCGGGCTTGAGAACGGGACTGCGTTAGCAAAGGAACGGCCTCACGTCAAAGTAATTTTAAAAATTCATAAATAGCAGATTCTGCCGATATTAAACAACGAAATAACTCTGTTACTGCGGGCCTTATATTTAATGTAAAAATTATCATTCTTACACTAAAAATTCTATAAAATGGTGTAATCTCGAAAATGGTAGTCTCATCGCAGCAAACCGGTCAAAAAAATACATATTTAAAGCTTGTGTCGTGTGATGTTGCAGTTAAAGGTTAAATTAAATCATCTAACTGGATGTCGCAAGGAGTTCTGGTACCTGTTGCTGCCCTCAACTCGATGGATATTACTTTTTTTGCAGATAATTGGGTGTAAAAGGGGAAAATGCAATCATTGCGCAAATTGACGGGTGTGCGTTACCTTGGTTACGTACACCCGTCGTTTTAGAGCGCCCTCAATTGAAACGGGCTCCCGTTCTACAGCTGACTGTTATATATCATGGAACAATTTAGTTTAATCCTATCATTACTTTCACCTGATCCGTTATACATTCTTCATTGATCCTGTTAGGTTAATCTTCTTTAAATCATGATTAAATGCTGAATCTATGAAGCATCGGTGAGAGACAATTTCGAAACCTGCTCGCTATGTGGGCTGTCATAATAAGAGATGACGATCCCAGCATGCATAGCGATAATACCGTAAATTATAAAGGGGTTGCAATACCACAATTAACATTCAATATTATTTTGACTTAAATGACTTTAGAAATGACATTCCCAATGATCAATCTGAAACTTGGAACAATAAATGTTGCCAGATTCATTTAAATATACTCATGCTTAATTCAAAACCAATGTTCTAAACAAACAAAACCATTTTTAATTTGGGTACTACTAAATGTTGATCTTATGCCACATACAGTCTTGCACATAGTTTTGTTTCAAGCAAGCTGTTTACACTGTGAGTTTTCGTTGATTTGTTCATTTTGACAACTCACTTCTTCAAGAAAGCGGTTAACACGCTGTGAGTTGTCGTTGATTTGTCCATTTGAAAACTCAATGCTTCAAGCAAGCGGTTAACACGTTGTGAGTTGTCGTTGATTTGTCCATTTTGACAACTCACTACTTCAAGCAAGCGGTTAACACGTTGTGAGTTGTCGTTGTTTTGTACATTTTGACAACTCACTACTTCAAGTAAGCGGTTAACACGTTGTGAGTTGTCATTGATTTGTCCATTTGACAACTCACTATTACAGATCAGCATATCATAATGATCCCACATGAATTCCTCCGTCGAAACAGCAGGAGGCATAGTTTAGTTATTGGTCTGATTAGACTGGTAGGTTCGGTTATGATCTTTGCGCTGCTGACATGTCCTACCTTTGTAGACACTTTCAATTGTTCCCATGGGCCAGGAATTTCCCGGTGCATGTGGGTCGGCTACTAAAACAATATCACCAAGCTCATAGTTCCTTTCAGGATGTAACCATTCCTGTCGACGTTGTAGTGTTGGCAAATATTCACGTATCCAACGCTTCCAGAAGAGGTCTGCGAGAAATTGCACTTGACGCCATCTTTGTCTTGAATACATGTCTTCTTCTGTGAACTTTCCAGGTGGACTTGGCTCCTGGTTTCTTGGCTGCAGTAGATCATTTGGTGTAATAACATCTAGGTCTCTGGAATCTTCTGAGACGTTGGTTAGTAGTCTACTATTCAAAGTGTTTTCCACTTCACACATTAGTGTTTGAAGTTTCTTTCCGACCTGGCAACTTTCCCATGTTGTTCTCGGAGAGTAGATTTCTAAGATATGTCTTTACACTCCTTATGGGGCGTTCCCAGACACCACCGTGATGTGAAGCAGCGGGAGGATTACCCTTCCGTGTGATTCATTTCTTTGCTGCCCATGCGTGTAAGACTTCTTGATCTAACTCTTGTATAGCTTGTCGAAGTTCGCGCTCAGCTCCACTAAGATTGGTACCATTATCGGAGGAGAGGTGATCTCCTTCACGTGGCCTCGGCGACCAACAAAACGTCGGAGAGCATTGACGCAGGATCTGGTATCCATGAATTCTGCAATTTCCAAATGCACTTCCCTACGGTTCATGCAAGTAAAGATTACTCCATACCTTTTCTTGATGCTTCGACCATGGTCCGAAAAGTCGACCCCTGTGCAGGTGAACGGTGATTCACACTCCTTGACACGGGACACAGGTAAATCTGCCCTCTTTTGTGTACTCACTTTGCCATGCAGTCGTCTACAAGCCACACATTTTCTCAATAATCGCTTGATATCAATGCCGGCCTGTACAATACAATAGATACTTCTTCTCAGCTGGAATAAAGTATGATTCTTGCCTTGATGGTTGCTTTCCTGATGAGCGTGTCTTATGATCAGAACTGCTTCATGGTGAGTCTTTAGTATGATCATCTGATGTTTGGCAATGAGAGGGATATTAGCATTCCTAAGTCTTCCTCCAACTCTCAACACTCCATTTACTAACTTTAGGTCATGCGCTTTAGCGTTTTACAAAATATTCTTCTTCTTTACCAACTATTCTTTTTTTATCAATTTTCAAACGCAAATATCTGGAGTTCCTCATCAGTTTTTTTATTTGGTGGTTGAGGATACGTCCCCTACATTGTAAGCCCAACAAATCGCGGTATTATGCTCGTGTTTAGCCAAATTACTCTTTGATTCGACTGGTCTAAAAAAAGTATTAAGCCATCAGACCCAATTACCATTTCATTGTGTTCATTGTACATTTTATACCAATAAATTCATGTTTCCTATTAAGATTCATGTTTTAAAAGCATTGCAATACATAATTTTATCGAGCAAGTCAGAATTCCAAAGTAAAATCGCGTAGTAAATCACCTCATGAATATCAATTAGCTCATTATCGGCAGTGTAACGCTATGAGAATTTTGAACTGAGATCAACTGGTGTTGGGATAGGTTATTTTTGTGACGACGGATTATGTTTTTTGCAGATATTAATTTGTATTTAACCCTAACCCATTTGGGCACTTTATTCAGACCAAAAGTCACCGCGACCCCCCCCCCCCCCCCCCCCCCCCCCCCCCCCCCCCCCTGGATATGAACCACGGACCACCAGCACCAGCGGCAAACGATTCCCCACTACACCACGGGTGTCATAGCCTGGGTTTATTATATCCTCGAAAAACTTGCACGTCGATTGGAAAATAGAGATTGGCTCGTTGTATTCTGTTGGATTCAGCAGGGTTAGGGTTAAGGCACATAACATTATTTTCAATACGATCGTGCTGAAATACCATGGAGAATTAGTAAAATTACAAAGTGTGCATGCACGTAGTTCATTGCCCTATTTGCTTCAGTGTGACCTACCAAACCACGTCATCAATAGGATGATTCAAAGCAGTAGAGTTCCCCATTATTTCATCTTCACAATGAACCGCTCAATAAACAACATACCACGACATAATAAATCCTTTTTCTACTACTGTATGCCACCGTCTCTTCTCAATCCCAAACAATTGGGAGCTAAACTAGGATCTTCCGCAAACACGGCATAGCTACAGCGATGCGACCTAACACCACTCTCCGGAAGATGTTGGTGCATCCCAAGGACAAACGGGACCCCGGTGTTTCCACGGACTGTGTCTATGAAATACCGTGCATCAATTGCAAACAATCTTACATCGGAGAAACTGGACGCCGTTTTAGCACCCGAATGAAAGAGCACCAGAAAGAGACGGAGAAAATTACCTCCGAGAAGAAGAATTTCACCCGTCAGAATAGGAAGCAGTCAGAGACAGAATACAGCAAGTCAGCCATCGCTGACCACGCGGTACAAAAGAACCATGTCATTGACTGGCCTAATGCCAAAATCCTTTGTAAGGAGGACAAACCACAAACGCGACGCGTCCGCGAAGCCATTTGGATTCGACGGAAGGCACCCGACACTATGAACAGAGACGACGGGGCCCATTTTCTAAGTCATGTCTACGACCCACTGATCACGGTAACAGCGCCCTCAACCGGAAGCAGTACGGATCAGAAGAGGTTATTCTGAGGAAGTGTGTAGACCACAACACACGAAACTGTCAATCGTGAGTAAAATTTCTGGTTTTAAAAAATGAAAATCTCAATTATCTATTCCTGCAAACCTGATGAATTTATTCAGAAATATAAAGAAGCTTGATTATTGGCATCAGAATTGAGAATGCAGCTACGAAATGGTATAGTTTTCCCATTTATGTGTATTGTAAAATGTACACATTTCAAAAATATTATGGGCATTTATATAAGGTATAGGTCTATATATGTGGGTATATCCACTACTGCATATGTATGTTGATTGTTTGTGTAAGTTTGTAATTTTTCATTTTCCAAGCCCGTGAGGGTCTTTATTTTTATTTCTTTTTTAACTCACAAAAAAAAAATCACATAAAAAAACACACACACAATACAAACATGAGTACAAACTTAAATTTACATTTTACATAAATTTACAATTTGACACAGTTAAACTCAGCCACAAGATGGAATTACAAAATAAATTGTAGTAAATGACCTTATCATCAACAACAACAAATTATTATAAGAAAGGTTCCCATTTCTTAACATGAGACCCATATTTATCTCTATTTTTTGCAATGTTCTTCTCAATCTTATCAGTATAAATTACCAAATTTTTGTAGTCATTGAACAGAGGGTGCAATTCTTGGACCCTACATCTATAAATGTATCTTTTCAAAAGTAAAATAATCATATTCAAGAAAGAAAGGTACTCTTTATTACCATAAATTCCAAAGCACACATCCCAGTATGTTATATTTACATTAATCTTCAAATCTTTCAACCAATTGCAAACTCCACAGTTTGGAAACATAATTACATGACCACATCAAGTGTTTCATTGTCTCTTCCTCTGTTTTGCAAAAATTACATTTATAGTCATCAACTAAAAGTTTGTAAGTTTGTAATTAGGCTATAGATAATATATTCATCATTAAATATATTGATCAATCATTAATATATGATAAGCAAAAGTAAAGGTTTGTTTCAGATATATGCTTAATTTGGATTGGTCATATTCAAATGCTGTTTTATGATGACTAAAGAACATTTTGTTGAGAGTTAGTAAACTTCAGGAGAGTTGCAGTCTGAGTGCAATTTCCATTGATTTGTAGTGGTACTTTTTCACCAAATATCATTACTACCTACGAAGGCTGACGTAAACCTTTATTTACACTCCTTGGATTGTTTCCTTTTCGCATGCAAATACGGATGCAAATAAGCAATACACAATGTTATATAGATTATATTCTTATATTTTAATATAATCCAAAAAAAAACCTCAGTTGATTCCATACACAATGTTATATAGATTATATTCTTATATTTTAATGCAATCCCAAAAAACCTCACTTGATTCGTTTGAAATAGTATATATAACAATTAGGGCAGGCTGCTCAGCCCTCACTTCATGAGGGAATATCAATATATTATCCCAAGCTTGCATTCCATCAATATCAATGAAGTATTTCATTCTTAAATCTAAACATAATTAGTCACACAAAGTGAGGAGCATGTATCACCTGATTTGATTGCATAAATTACCAGTATGTTTAATATATTGTTATTATGTTATATAAGGGAGCAAATCAAAACTCGACCGCCCGGCAACTGTGAGGTTGCAGCCGGTTTCTATGGTTCTAAACAATGGTATGCGGTCTAACCGGGCGGAACCGCCGGTTGCCACCCGGTCGAGTTTTGATTTGCTCCCTTATATAACATAATAACAATATATTAAACATACTGGTATCAATAAGTATGACTCTACCAGCGAACAGAATGTACCAACAATTACCAATAGCATGAAGATAAATGGCTAATGATCATCAACGGCACATGATCTTCGCAGGTGAGTTGATAAACAAAGCAATATATGATATTATGGGCTGTCATGTACAGGTCATTTACAAAAAGGAATATCAGAACATACTATTACTCTGTGCTATGTAGGCTGTTGCCAATCTTATGCCACATATTTTCACTATGTCTCAAGATACTGATTCTCCATCTTAACATCTTTCAAGATATTAAGACCTTTTTAGTGTTGCGTTTAAACTTGTCGACTTCAAAATACTATTACTTTAGTAGTTCTAGATGGAATTTCTGAAAAAAATTAAACAGCCCAATAATCAGTGGATTATGTCACTTAAAAGTGACTCAGAAAGACCATTTCCGACATTTATATGCATACTTCAATAACTTCTTCGACATAGCATCCTTCAGAGCAACATTCATGAACGATGTCTGTATTTTGAATGTAATACAGGTAGTCGACGTTGGCATCTGGGTTAATCTTTGGTTTCAGGAAGCTCTTGGCCTCTTCTTCCTGCTTCAAGGCACCTGGTGATGACAATAATAATAAGAAGAAAAAAAACTACCGTATAATAATACCTGATAATAATATAGGGAGGCATGCGCATATTGATTGGAGAGGAACACAATCATGCCATTCAATTGTTGCCCCATTTTTGATTTTTTCCATGGGCTTATGTATTAGTAGTATGATATAATTCCATGATGTTTCAATTGAAGTTGATTGAGACTATTGGGTAGCCTTGGTCTAATAATACATTACAGTAGACTGAGTCCCAGTCTACATATCTACAGAACAACTCAGGCTAGTGGATTTGTAGATATGTAAACTGGGACACAGTCTGCTTATTATACCTGTATCCAGTTAGCACAATGGTTCTGTGGCAGGAAATAATAAGTACAGCAGTTTCAACTATAGCATAAAGCGGGGTGAGTGATCAGCCTGGAACCAAGGCGAGGTTATACAGAGTGGTTAAAAACAGTTGACATATGTCCTCAAAATTCAATAGCATCATTGTAATATTATAGCCACCATTTGTTAATAAAATGCGAATAAAATAATGAAAGTTGATATGTAATGTATAATATGTAAGCAAAAAAGGGTCTTCAATTGGGGAGGCCTGTGATGGAGCATACCGTTCTAACTTTGTTAAATAAACATGATTTGCCATTTAGTGGGGGTGGAGCCTTCTGGCAGGGTGGCAGTGGGGCTCATTGGGATGTCATTTTCCATTATTTTACCATAACGATTCCAAACTTACCGGCAATGATGTCTCTTTTTTGTTTTTGCATCGCTTTAGCGCATCCCGTCGCCCCACATATGTCACAGAGGGCCTGATTGAGGTCATCTCCGCATTTGTATTCCTGTCCAGGCCTGAAATTAATAACATTGAAACAAAACGCCACGTTTTTTTTTATTTCGGCAAACAATTTACATGTTACCCAAATAAAAGTGGACGACGTGTTTTATACGACATGAATCCGATGGGATCCTATTGCGTCATTTTACGATCGCATACCACAAACCGCGTAAACCGAGAACCACGCCATCTAGTTTCAAATAGATTGAAAACTATTGAACTAATCTTGAATTCTATCTAATGCAGTTACCTTTTTATTATAGATACTATTTTACACTCATGGAAAATTGAACCCATTTTAATGGTTGTATTGAACAATCGCTACTCCTGGAGGTTTGTTCTCCCATTACCTGATGATAACATAGAGTTGAGTCGAAACATTAAAACGGGACAATATGATTATGTAGTTTCTTTTTGAGAAAACAAAATTGATAATTAAAAATAAATGAAAACAATTGGAAGGGACATAGCCTTACTTTATTTTGTCCCTGCATTTCCCGTCATTTCACAACTTACCAGTATTCGACCAGTCCTCCTACCAAGGTGGAATCGGCTCTAGAAGAACCAGCAGAGTCGGGCTCCTCAGCGATCAGTGCGCATTCTAAAAATAACAATTGCATTTTTACATTTTAAAACGAGGAACTTTGAATGTTGAACCAGTACACCTTATATGATCGGACGGACGGAAGGCATGGAAATGTATTGTCAGTAGCCTATACGCTATTTCTGATCTAAAAGCATACTTATGCTGTATTTTGTATCCATCCTTCCGAACTTCCTTTAAAATACTGCAAATTCGGGATCTAATGCCGGAGTCCAGCGCCGGAGTCCAGCATGGTCTGAACTACCTGGGACTAATGATATACCTATACTTCAAACCAAAGAGGTAAATTAAAGCCTCTTACACAGCTTACACAGCGTGATGCGATACCTTGGGTATGGGCGAGTAGAGCGTAAAAATGATAGGTAGGTAGTTAAACGTCTGGTTTGTTGTCAACGGCAAAAAGTACAAAGTACAAAGTACCCAGATGACCGGGCCCACCTATAGGATTAAAGCCAATTAGTTATGGCCAAAATACACATGGGCGTCAAAAATGATACTGGTGGCAGGGGTTAGGGAAGATATTTATTTCATACATTTCATTCCATTCGTTAAGATAATCTTACCTACTATACTTAGTACCACTAGGGTAGCTGCAATACTAGAACAAATAAGCTTCATCATGATGACACTGACTGTTGTTCACCGTTGAGATGAGGACCAAGTTTTGTCTCCAATTTTAAGCCAGCGATTTTGCGTCTTATACGAATGGTATTCACGAGCGGTATCATACGTTAGCCAAAGTTTCTTGTTTTATTGACTTACGATATCTGACATACGTGTGATACGACCTCTTGCCATCTGCGAGTTTCCCATGGAAGGTCGAAAACGGCGAATCGAGGAAGAAAGGACATGTAGCCGGCAAACATAGTTTTGAGATATAGGAGGCCAATACAAGTTTCATGTTTTTTATATATATATAATTAGATTATGATATCTGACATGCGTGTGATGCGACCTCTTGCCATCAGCGTATTTCCCATGGAAGGTCGAATTGAGGAAGAAAGGACAAACATAGTTTTGTCGGGAAACATAGTATTGAGATAGATAGAAAATAATAGAAAACATATTCTGTTTCAAATTATATCTTGTGAGTACAAAGTCCGATAACCTTCATTCAACATATATCATTTTGAAGCTTATAATGTGCTCTTTCAAATCATACCATACCAGTAACTCAGATTTGACTCGGGCCTCCAACATGTCCATTTTGACGGGACGGGTCACAGAGGTGCGTGCAGAGGGGTTGTGGACATTTAGGGGAACACTGTCCGACCGTCCGACTGACGCCGCCTATGATTCGTAGACATGATTGGCTATTGGTATTATGTTAGAGGTATTATAAAATGTGATGCGATCTGTGAAAACCCGTCGGATGTCGCAAAATGTGAACTATGGATTATGGGTAAAATTTAAATTAAAATATATATAATTTTTTAAAGAAAATTAAATTCCAATACTTTGTGTCATATTTTATTGAAATATGTATCTTTTTTAACCTGTTAAGTTTTCATTAATTCTTGTTTTGTAGCTTTTTATGCATCACAATCATCATTCAGTCATAACTTTTTTGTAGTGATCGTAGAAAAATGATCGAAACAGTTCTGTAATCAGCACAGTTTTAGCTTAGTAGTACTGTGCTTCTTATCTCTTTAGGTATATTAGTCTCAGTATATACAATTCTCTTAGTGCTTATTTACATACCATTATTATCTCTGTTGTATAGACTTCGTTACATTGGTTTTACATTTACCATATACAGAAACCGATAACAACTTTATTACATTATACCAGTCCATGCATTTTTATATTATTTTTGTTTTATTTGTTATACAAGGCATTTATATAGCGCTCTTACACAATAAGGTACCACAGCGCTTTACAGAATAAAATGCATACATAATTGAATACATACACGGTAAAAGGTAAAAATACATACACGGTAAAAGGTAAAAGTACATACATGGTAAAAGGTAAAAATACATACACAATGTAGTTTTTTTAAAATACAAACACATTTAAAACAAGTTAATGAGAAGAACATCCAAAACAGATTACAAATTACGCAAGAAAAGATGTGTTTTTAATTTACAAATTATCTCTGTAATGCCATTAACCCTAGACGCCCAGTTTTCATTTACGACACCCATTACTTTGGTAGTACATACAGACGCCTATTTAACTCTGTATTAAAGGTATATTATGTGATCTTTCCAGGGAACGCCCTCAACATCGAAAAAAAAATAGAAAGCAGATTTTCTTGCAGATTTACATTTCTGATCATAAATCATGCATACATTCCAAGTTACAGGGCGATACGATTCTTAATTACTTCAAAATCATGGTTTTAGAGTGAAAATAAACTGTCGGGATTATGACAGTAGATGGCTACATACCAAACCGCCCTTGCTGTTAATTGAAATGTTTTAATACCTGTCAGTGCTCTTTAAATTGAGATGTGGGGACTGTGACATGACCATATAAAAGAGTAATTGTTGACCTGGTATTAAGGTGAGGAAGTATCTGGCACATGCCTAGCTTTGACACTTAATATATATAGGAAAATATCAGTTGAGCGCCACGTCTCGCCTTATTACAAAAGATAATTATATTACTATCACAGATAATAATAAGGTCAGCAAGCTGCAAGTTACTTGCCAATAGAATTCCTGATAATACAAAGAAAAATACAAAGTGGACTGTGAATGCTTGGATGAACGCTAATGGTGATTGTAATGCCCTCAGAATATTTGAGGGTATCGTACCTCTTATTGATTGGAAGACATGTTCGGTATGTCAACTCAAATGCCGCATACAACTATGACATTTTGACCGTCATTTATAGACATAGGTTATATTGAATTTCAATAATAACTTGTGATCACCAAGTTACATGTGTCAGAGGTTCTGAAATATCAACAACATCCAAATGCTCCCCAAATGCTTGTAATTAGAATTTGTGCTCATACATTATATTTTGTTAAATACAACTACCATGCCTGGTGAATCCACGTTCCTTTCATGGTGAATCCAACTCTTATTTTGTCACCTTATACTTGTGGTTCAAATGTGATACATGTATTCTAAATATCACTGGCATTGGAACATACATACCACACGGACACACTTGATTTGCCTGTGCTACATATATGCTATGCGGCCCTTAGTTGACACTTTATCCCAAAACAAACCCTTCCATGTTACAAGCTCATGCACATGTCATGACTCAATTCAACCTAGTTGATGAATGTGACTATTTGTATGGTACAAGTCTTCACAGCTGTTCTGTTACACATATCAAACTGTGATCGAATGGTAGCTATCACATATACATATAGAACGGTAGTGCTGTGCTCATATCGAATGGTAGCTGTCACATACATGACATAGAACGGTAGTGCTGTGCTATTAGTACGTAATAGTACTCCTCGCTACGCTCGTCGATACTATTACTAATAATAATAATAATAATAATAATAATAATAAGGATGTCTATTCAGGTAAAACGTTAACAACCATTGTTTGTGACAGCAGCTTTAATAATTCTCCCGATACGTAGACTGAGTGTCGGCTAATATAATAAGAGCAAAATAGTGGTGTGGGGGTGTGGTGGTGGTGGTGGTGGTGGGTGGGGGTGTTTCTAATGATACACTGCATGTCTGGAAGATTCCGTAGGTATGTATAGATTTCAAATGGAATAGCCAAATTCACCTGTGGTCACGCATGACTCATCGCGTATGCTTATAGGGGCACATGCTTAGAGGGTCATGAGTCCCGCATGCTTAGAGGGTCACGCGGGACTCATCGCGTATGCTTAGAGGGTCACGCGGGACTCATCGTGCATGCTTAGAGGGTCGCGCGGAACTCATCGTGCATGCTTAGAAACAGTTAAGCATTTTTCTATATTCTTTGATGCTAAGAACATAAATAAAAGGGTTACAAATCAGATTTAGCAGAGAAAATGTATTTGCACAATAACTCAGTGGAGTACGGAAAAATTGAACACCACCTAAATTCCATTGCAAGAACAGAATCTGATTCAAGGACCAACAAAGGATATAGGCCAAGAAAACAATGACAAACGTTTTGGTCACACGTCGGCTGCGCTTCATAATAGCGGCTGACGACTCGTGACCTCTGACATCGCTATTTTGACTTTTCGACCCCTTTTCATTGACCGTACCAGAAACAGATGTGATTTCATTGTCAGTGATACTAGATTGACCCGTATAACCTTTCAACGTCGCTGCTTGTTTATCTTGCTCTATAAGCGCGATACATATTCGACTGAAACAGTATCCCATGATGCAGCTCGGGATGAAAAAATCCCAGCAAAAAATGAGCACTCCTACGGTAGAGGTTACGATAGCCGGGTGAATAATGCGTCGGCACTCGACGCCGTCGAACATTCGGTGCGTAATCGCCCATGCTGCTTGCATTGTGGGTGCGATTGTCCACAGAATGACGCCGAGCAGGAGTGATTTCATTTTGGTGACATTTATTCGGTACCACATGGGGTGCAAAACTGCCATGTACCTTTCTATAGCGATAGCGACCAAATTGTAGGAGGATGCCGCATACAGACCGAAAAGTATGAGTTCAGCGCGCACAAACCAGCAATACAGATAACCAAGATAGAGATTGTTAGGAATCGGTATTGTTAGGGATGGAATCCTCTTAAGCGTATATAGCACCAACATAATTGAGGTTAACAAATCAATGATACACTGAGAGCCGATTAGGAATTTCATTTTTCCAGGTGGTAACTTGACCAAAATTGTACAAACTATAGCATTTCCTACCATACCGATCAAACCCACTGATATCTTAAATAGTATAAAATACAATTCGATGTTAGATTGTAAGTTTCCGTTTGATAACGGGACGGTGTTGTCATCGGATGATGGTGCTGTGCTCATCATGGTAGCCATGGTAACAGTAGTCTCTTGATGCACTGGCTGAGTCATAGTGGTGCCTATCCGCGTCCCCCTTGATAACCTGCAAATATACAAATGCGAAGAAAATGCGAAGATTAGACTGATGTAGGTGTCGGCACACGTCAGAACTTCCTGGTTCTTCGAGTGGTTTATGCAGCGATTAATGCAAGAATCTTAATTCGATGGTTTTGCGGACCGTGGCTTATCTACCGCGCGTCTTTAGGCAATAAAATACGGTAGACTAAGATCTCGAAAGGGACCAAAGTTAAAACAAACGAAGGGCACATAATATCTCGAAAGGGACCAAAGTTAAAACAAACGAAGGGCACATAATACGATCCGATCCGGACCGTCCTCTGAGATAAAGACGAAGAACCATTTTGTTGTAATTGTTTAATTTATTGATAAAAGAGACAATGTCTAAGAACACCTAGGTAAAGGTCAAGACGTCGTGGTTTGAGTTTGAATTCAATTAGCGCCTTCAGTTTTGCTAAATGGTTTTAGGCCTGTGTAACAAAAACAGCAACACCTTGACGGGGTATGAAGTCAATTATATCGTCACTAAGGGCATCAGATGCAGATAATGGCACTAGGGGCCACGCCCCGGCACGTGGTGCAAAATGTGCTACCAAAACCTACTATTGCCCTATGAAGACGCCATCAGCGGTCAATAGTAGGTTTTCGTAGTACTTTTCGGACCTCTGGATATGAAGTCAATAATAACGTCATTAGTAGAGCACTTGTGGTCCAATGGAATAGCGCAGGACTCCTAATCATAAGGTTGTGAGTTCTAGCCCCGCAGGTACCAATGTGTTTGTGCCCTTGGGTCTACATTGCCTATTAGGGGTTACTACAGGGCTGTCAACTCTCCCGCATTAGGCGGGAGTCTCCCGCCTAGACAATCTTTCTCCCGCACTCCCGCCTAGCATATAAAATCTCCCGCCTCAAAAATTGATCAATTAAAATGTTTATCAACACCTTTATACGAGCTTTATACGCATATTTTTACAGGTTTTAACATTATAATGGCCCTCAAACCATGCCAAATATTCTACATATTATGTTGGGGACATTAAAAACGTCATACTGGACCAATTTAAGTGTTAGAAATGTCAATTTTTTCATTTTTCAAGCTTGACAAGATGGCTTCAGGACAGTTTTCCATGACCGTTTTAGTTCAAAAAGTCAAAATTTTGCGCGCTCCGCGCGAATATTTTCTGCAGGTTTTAACATTATATTGGCCCTCAGACCAACCAAATATTCTAAATATGTGTAAAAAACATCATACTGGACATAAGTTTTAATGCAAAAACCACACCAAAAATTCTAAATATTATGTGGGGGACGTTATTATCAATTAACATACTGGATCATTAGTGTTAAATGCAATTTTTCCGCGCTTCGCGCGTGTATATTATCTTTAATATTTCATTATTTAAGCTTAACAAGGTGGCTTTAGGACAGTTTCCATGACTAATTTTAGTTCAAAAACTCAAAAATTGTGTGTGGTCTGCGCGAATACAGGTTTCAACATTATAATGACCCTCAAGCCACACCAAAAATACTATGTGGGGGTCGTTATTATCATACTAGACCATTAGTGTAAGAAATGCGATTTTTTTTTTTGGGTGCGCTTCGCGCGCGTATTAGTTTCAATATTTCATTATTTAAGCTTAACAAGATGTCCGACAGGACAGTTTTTCATGACAGTTCAAAAACTCGAAATTTTGTGCGCTCCGCGCCCATGTTTTCTAGAGCTTTAATATTATAATGGCCCTCAAACCACACCAAATACTCTAAATATCATGTGGGGGACGTTAAAAACGTCATACTGTACCATTTAAAATCACAATTTTTGCGGGCGGAAAAAAAATTGTGCAAGTTTTACGACTTATTTTGGAGTCTGTATCTCTCCCTCCCAGCAAATCCCTAAAGTTGACAGCGCTGGGTTACTAACCTCCTCACAAACAGTATTGAAACACCTTACACATGATCCAATAATTAACGGTCCGAAAGGGCATGAATTAATCAAAGCCAATGATCCAGTGCATAATTTTGTTTTGCGTATTTTGACACCTCGATTGTTGAGATACGATGTTGCGGAGCGGAGTTATTGACATTTCAATGGACGTAGGTACAGTTTCAAAAGTGACATACATGGAATGTAGCACTCGCGGAAAATGCATTTCAGGGGTGTTTATATGAATTGAGGCAGCTGATTTCTGTGTGTGCAGTCAATGGGAAAAGTAGTAGATTTCACGCGCTGTATTAAAACCACGGAAATACAATATGTTATTTAAAATATTTCTAGGAGGGTTAATGAACTGACACTCCCCCACAACTTCAAGAACATTTGAAGTTTACCTAAGAAAATAGACATTTTCTCAATTGTTCAAGAAATGTGTGTGTGGCAGGTTTGTGAGGCGTGACTTGTGCAATTGCCTACTTACATAAGGTCACATTTTTTAACCTGGGCTACATTTGTGTTACATTGGTCATTTTCATGAAATATACATCATTTTTTTGTTTTGGTAGAATATATTAAAATGTTTACATCTAAAGGGTATGAAACCATATATATCTGGAAAGCTCATAATGTAAGGATTGTAAATTCTTAAACTAGAAATCAAATATACAGGTGACCTAAACATTATACAGGGTGTAACAATTAAAATGTTATACAAAATGATGATTTACTTTTTTTCTTCCACGGTCTAAATGCAGGACCTATATAAGGGATATACATGTTTTTGTTGTATTTGAGTAAATTACCCATCCATCGAATTCAATATTAATTAGTCAGCTTATTAGGAAGTATATTATACGGGGTGGTCAAAATACCCAATGTTTAATACTGAAAAAAAACCACCAATTTAAACAAGTTATGAAATATATGATAATTCGGAACAAGTTTGAGAGACTATCGTTTAGTTTAACCATCACTATGTGATTATAAAGCATTGTTTCACACAGCAATTTAATATACAGGTTGTTTAAACTACCATGTACAGTACGTGAGTATTATGTTGTCATCTCATCCACTACAGTTATTGATAACGTAACTCAACCTGCAACAGTGGGCATTTAAAAGTATCATAATAATATGTGTTGCATATAAAGTAATGACAATTAATTACTTTGGCTATAGTACATGTAGTACCAGTTGTGGTCATAGGTCTTAAAGACATTCCTGAGGCAGGAGTCCAGTAATACTTTCAAATGAAGGTCAGGAGAAACCATCCATTCATGCAAATAGGACAATAAGATTTAGTCAGTTGTTGATTACTGTGTGTGGTAGAGCATGACATTGTATGCAATGGAATCATTTGCATACTTGGGACTGCTATACCACTCCGCGACCATTTGTCTGTTAGGACATTTTGAGATTTAACAATTTTCCACCCATGTATTGCATTGCAATCACCTCCTCCTCCTCCACTCCCTCCTCCTCCGCTCCCTCAACCACCCTGACTAAATATACTTAACGAGCTGTATTAATTAAAGCAAAAGTGATAGATTTGTTCTCTCTTCAGATTATTAAAAGGTATTAAATTGTCTTTAAGATAAGCTCAAACACAAGTCAATTTGATAGAGAGTTACTCAAATACAATAGCCTAAAGACAAAAAAAACCCTCTAAAATGTAACAAAAACCACCTTTTTGTGGTGCCGAGGTTAAAAAACGTGACCATAAAGCATAACTGGCGCCTGGAACTGAATATAAATGTCAAGAAATTAATTTTATTTTATATATTATTATGTTTAAATAAGTTCATGACGGAAATCCATAACAAGTAGGATGACTTTAATAACTACGCCGTAGGATGATTTTAAGCAACTTTATTGATCAACATTTTCCCCGGAGCTTTCGTTAGACGTGCTTGTGTCCTGGTGAAGTCAGAGCCATCCAACGAAAGCTTGATAGATAAAGTCATCAGATGGCGTACTCGATACAGGTTTAAAGACAAGAATATCATGTGTGCAAAATACAGTTTGGGGGTATCCGTTATAAGGCAACGAAAAAAAGAAACCCTGTTCTACGGACAAATGGGCCTTTTTAAATCTTTAGAAATGAAAAAAAGAAATCGCTTCGATATTCATTTGGACGTAATTATGTTTTACCCGATTTAATAAAAAAAAAGTCGTAGATCAGGGTTTTTTTCGTCGCCTATCAAGGTTAATCTCCTGAACACGATTTTATGTAGGAGTAGACAGTGACGTGCCCAAAGGGAAGGGTGCGCGGAGACTCCCCCTTGTTCGAGCTTAAAACAATATATACTTAATTTAAGAAAATATCAGTATATATGCTCAACTTCTTTCTTGCATTGATAAAAAAAAATATATTGATTGGAAATGAAGAGGTGGCTCTTCGATAAAATGTTGGTCAAAAGTATACACCAGATTGCACCAAATGAGTTCGAAAATTGAAAACAAATCTACTTATGAGGCGGGCACATCCCTCCTCAGACTCCCCTGTTCGAGGTTTTAAACAATATATACTTAAATTAAGAAAATATTAGTATATATTATGCTCAACTTCTTTATTGCATTGAGAAAGTTTTTTTTTTATTGGAAATGAAGAGGTGGCTTTTCGATAAAATGTTGGTCATAAGTATACACCAGATCGCACCAAATGAGTTCGAAAATTGAAAAATGTTCCGATTCCTCACCCCTGTTAGAGCTTTTAAACCATCTATACTAAATCAAGAATATATCAGTATAATATGCTCAACTTCTTTCTTGCATTGATAAAAAAATATATATTGATTGGAAATGAAGAGGTGGCTCTTCGATAAAATGTTGGTCAAAAGTATACACCAGATTGCACCAAATGAGTTCGAAAATTGAAAACAAATCTACTTATCAGGCGGGCACATCCCTCCTCAGACTCCCCTGTTCGAGGTTTTAAACAATATATACTTAAATTAAGAAAATATTAGTATATATTATGCTCAACTTCTTTCTTGCATTGAGAAAGATTTTTTTTTAATTGGAAATGGAAGAGGTGGCTTTTCGATAAAATGTTGGTCATAAGAATACACCAGATCGCACCAAATGAGTTCGAAAATTGAAAAATGTTCCGAATCCTCACCCCTGTTAGAGCTTTTAAACCATCTATACTAAATCAAGAATATATCAGTATAATATGCTCAACTTCTTTCGTGCATTGATAAAAAACAAAATATTTATTGGAAATGGAGAGGTGGCTTTTCGATAACATTTTGGTCAAAAGTATACACCAGATCGCACCAAATGAGTTCGAAAATTGACAACAAATCCACTTGAGGTCAAAAAAATTCGCACGGTCACAAAAAACCCCGCACAGTCAAGAAAACAGCAACTAATGACCAATTCTCCAGGATTTTATCAGTTTTCTCTAGAATATTTTCCTTTATTTAGCCCACTGCGGCATAAA
Source organism: Ophiura sarsii (assembly GCA_035610835.1). Classification (NCBI taxonomy): domain Eukaryota; kingdom Metazoa; phylum Echinodermata; class Ophiuroidea; order Amphilepidida; family Ophiuridae; genus Ophiura; species Ophiura sarsii. Next base: position 48,632,990 of record CM069457.1, on the reverse strand, counting down.
TTTGGAGACTATTACTGTATGTACAAATTTTACGACTATTTTACTATTTTGTCTGTCAAGTGGGCCAACTGCCCGACCAATCTCGACCGACAGTGTCGAGTCTAAACCGATACGACTCTAATATTACCGCCCCCCCCCCCCTCCCCCTGCACCCACCCTGGCTACGCCACTGGAAAATCATGACATACACTTGATGCAGAAGTTTAGCAAAACGCGAATTAATATACCCCCATAATAACCATGTTTAAAGTTAGACACTTTTCAGTGAGTAAGACGCGTATACAGCTCTTAGTTCGTACATCCTATGTCACTAGTCTTAGCACGCTATATTCAGCTTTATGTAGAAGGGTGTGGTTTCCGTGTTATAGTAACGCCAGATGGTTACGGGCAATATGGGACTGCCTTATTTTAAATGATTTTAGAAGCCTGGTCAAGGCTAACGAGAATATGGCCCTATGTGTATTCTTCTGTTGGTATATACAGGGTGTCCCAAAAGTCTATGCACGACTTTGAAGCTTTGTATTTCACAAAATATAAGTCGTATTGAAAATATGAATACATATTTAGAAAGAGAAGATGTGGGAAATAATTTTGATACCAAACATTGAGTAACATCTGTTTTTAATGCCACCCTAAAAGTAAAATATGTATTACTGCAAAAATGTAATTTTATACTTCGGAGGAATAAAGTTCATAAATCCATACCTATTGAGATTAACAAAAAGAGGGGTAGAGTTACACGGAAAGTGATCCGTCAATTGTAATATTTAAAATTTTACATTACAGTGATCCCATCATAATAACAAACTATATCACACATAATTTTCGTTTCTATAGTGAAATCTAGTGTTTTCCATTTATACAGCGACGTGTGCTAATGCAAAAACACAGACCTAAAAAATTGAATAACGTAAGAGAAAAGTGAACACACACATCACACAGTGAATAGATCTCTTTAGACTTTTGGCTTCTGCATGTCTTATGACATCAATGTGACTTGTTGATCTACCAGTCTTTTTTCTACCACATCGAGACAAATCATGCACTAGTTCCTGTGTTCAAAAATGTATCCACCAACTTCAGAATGGATATTCTTTGTGGTGCGCGTTTCAATTTGAAATGTTTTCTGAACTTTTTGTTGAGTGGTTGAACTGAACTTGTTTCAGCGTAGAACCATACAATTTGTATTCGCTTATCTATGCTGTAAACCATCTTGAGTGAAGACTTTTGCTGTGCAATGTTGTCTACTACGCCTATTTATGTTGTGAGTGACCGAGTTTGGTAATAACATTAATGTAGCAAGGTAAGCAGTGAACTGTGACTAATGCGCAATGTTGCTTTCATACCGTTAATTTATGCGCATCTGTTTTAGCAACAATGTGTAGTACTTGGTATGGTTGGGCCTCATACGGCCAAAAACTTTCAACCAGTTTTATAATGTTGTGGGTTCACCAATAGGGTTGTGTTTGGTATCAAAATCATTTCCCAAATCTCGTCTATCAAAATATGGTTACATTTATACCATATGATTTATATTTTATGAGATATGACTCTTCAAAAACGTGCATAGACTTTTGGGACACCCTGTAGAAGCGAATTCCGCCGTTGGTCAATTAAACATGTCTGTAATCACTTGCAACAGTTTGTAACGATTTAATTGATATGCTGCTGTCATATGAAGTTGTTTTTACCTCATTTTGAACGAGTAGCGTGAATTGTATACATTTTTTTAGGAGGCCGAGTCAGTGAGTTTGCAAATATAATGATTCAAAGTCAAAGATGTGTGCATTGAACCACGAAATTGTTGTTGTTTGTGTATAGAGCATATTTAATCTAGTTCATCTTCCGAAAGAGTGAATGAAATTGACTGAAAAATAATCAAAAGTGACGGGTTTTGTAAACTGACCCTAGTTTAGTGAGAAGAGACTTATACAGGGTGTGTCAAGTGTCCCATGTGAAACATGCTTTTTTTGCCATGGAAAATATAAAGATTGTTCGCGAAATACTAAAAAATCATGTTCAGCAATCATAAATGTGCATTAAGCAAAATTTCCATCCATTTTGGAGCTTCCGTTATCAAATTATAGCAAATCTTCTTGGGCGTGTTTAAATGCAGCTTTGGCCACTTTTCATGTAAAGGGCGCTCTTTTCTTAGAATCATCATTCAGTGTGTAATTAATTATAATCGATAAAATAAAAAATGATCTTACTACTAAATCTACAGTAAGTTGAATTTGAAGAAGAACATAATCGGCCGAGTGCACCAAACTGGCGTAACTTAATAGGGAGGTAAGCTCGGATTTTGACCCATTTTAGGTTTTGCAAAGATAACTTAAAATATATTTTGTCACATTTTGTCGTTCTAGTTTGAATATAATGCTAATAAAATTATCTAGGAATGATTTTTTAATTTTTTATATCTGATTTATTTCTTGAATTATCGACCAAAAAGTGCCAACAAATGCGAATTTTTTCACCTCCAAAATGAAATCATGAAAATCACATTTGTGGCACTTTTTGGTCAATAATTCAAAAAATAAATCAGATATTATTTTTTTTAAATCGACAAAATTTGACAAAATATATTTTGAGTTATCTTTGCAAAACCTAAAATGGGTCAACAAACGTGTTTTATAAAATTTCTCCGAAATGGTCAATTTCATGTTCATGGTTGGATTCATTGAACCCTTTTCTTCAAGAAATTGTATAATTTTATTTAGATTAAATGAATAATGAAGGAGTTACAGCAGTGCTACGTAGGCTATGCTGAGAGTCCACAGCCCCTTAAAAAGCCTATTTTTTGCTTGATAAATAATTGATTTGACTTCAGTGTTCAGTTAATTCACGCAGAATGTGTTGATTGAAGTCACCTATTTCCTCGACATAACTATGTCAGCGTACACATTGCAAACCTTTTAACCGGGCTTTTAACATCGATAATTGCAGCAGCATAACGTTAGGCCCCTTGCAATTAAATGTGAGTTTACTGTTGCGTTTTTGAAAGGTAGGACGAGGTGACTATTTAATATTAATATTGTAATATTTTGGGGTAAAGTCACCTGATTTAATATTGTTGGCGTTGTTAACTATTATCCAAGGTACGAATACAATTCAAATGCTGTTAATTATGTCCTACCACCACCTACATGTACTGCCTTGCCTTGACTTTGCATTTTGTTTCTTTTATAAGGAGTCTACTCATATGTGCATCCCTATTTGAATATTAATGAGATAATTATTCGATCGATGTTTGTAATTTTTTTCGTTAGGCTAGCTCGGAGAATTTTAAAGATGGCGATCGTAAACAAACCTGAAATATTACCCGGAATGCACTAGGAAACTCCAAAGAAGTTCGGCGGTTTTGATGTGACGTCATGCGCTGAAGCGATTGCGCAGTAATCAATTGCCGTGCCTACGAATATGCTTCAAATGCACACATATCAATACAAAGCGACAGTTGCAAGTTTCGTGCAGAGTTTTTTACTTCCCAGAAATGTTTTCCCAACCCGAAAGTATTGCAATGCGGCTCATCGGCTAATTTTATCGTCAGAAAAGTGTTAAAAAGCTTATGAAAAAGCTGTAGACAATGAAATAATTAAATATTTTTAAAATATTACATATATCACGCGGGTGACTTTTGGACGCGCGCGGGCAACAGTAAACTCACATTTAATTGCAAGGGGCCTAATATGCTCCAACTTACTCTTGGGTCCGGTCAGGTACAAGATTTAGCGTAAATTACTCGCAAGTTACTAGCATATTAGCTTTATACCCCGGTTTGGTGCTCTCAAATGTTTTGAGATTTGACTGTTGCTGAAATATTTGCTTTGACTGATACGATATCATATTATGAGCACAATTTTTGGCAAATTACCTTTTTTGGCAGAAATTAGTAGAAACAGAGCCTTTTTCCTTCCAATTTTAACGCGAACAACCAGTATTAACGTAACTAGAGTCTTTAATTTGGTGGGGGCATTAGGGGGCAAGCCTTCTGGCATGGGGGGGGGGGCATAATTAACCGGCTATTTTTGGATCTAATATATATGAGTTTTTCATTTCATTTGGGGAGCATAAGTACATACCACCCCCCCCCCCCCCACCCCCCCCCCCCCCCCCCCCCCCCCCCCCTCTGGTTACGCCCCTGCGAACGATATTTTTTGTCGTCAAATTTATTGCACATTGACCGATTAGTAGGATCTTTTACGTAGCTCAACATTTGATATCGTATCTGAACATACACATCTGGGCACTTTTTTGGCAATCATAACAATAAATAAGCCTGTTTTTTGACGTAAATTACGTTTTCAGAAAAAGCTGTACCTTTCAAAATGTTATGCAAGAAACATAAATGAGTCCAGTGCTGTTTAAAATTAATTAATATTGACGTCGTGTCGGTTGAGATTGGCACTGTCGGTTCATTTGACCAAAGGAATCATGGAATTATGATGGTCAAAAGTACACAGATGAAAAATTTCGCTCGCGCATATGTCTTCCCAAAATGCTATATTCTTTGCTACAAGCTTGTTTACAGCCAAAATGTACCTCAATCGTGTTAAAAATAGGTGTAAAATCGTGTCGGTTCATTTTCATTTTTCGCCCCCCCCCCCCCCCCCCCCCCCCCCCCCCTCTACCAATATGAATAACCTAGCTACGCCACTGAGCTTATCCTTATTTGAAATTAAAAATAAATGATTTTATTTCATGCATGCCTAGCCAATAGAGTCCACCATTCACGTCAATAACTTCCCTGTATCATTGAAAAGTGTCACTTTTCGGAAAACATCATTTTTTGGAAATGTGACTGACTGATATGCGAAAAGTAAACATGGTATTGAAAAGAGGAAACTCTGTGTGGGTAGCCAATGGTTTTCCTTTTCGTAAATTTTTCGATATCTCAAAATGCCTAATTGTGTGTGGATTCGTATAGAATCTTGAAAAGTGCCACTTTTTTTTGAAAACATCACTTTTGTGAAATGTGAGTATTTTGGGAAAAGCAATAATGATATTGAAATGTAGGAACTTTCTATGGGTAGCCAAGTACTTTTGCTTTTTATAAGTGTTTCAATCTCTCAAAACGTCTAATTGTGTGCAGAGTTATTCAAACAAACGTGATCAAATTTTAGGGGGGGGGGGGGGAGATTACTTTGTTTTACCCTTAGTTATGTAACACAATATGAATATTTTGAAATGATTGACAAATTGGTGATTGAAAACAAATTCCGATTTATTCTTTTAAGGCGTAAGGCAACAATCATAGACAGATTTCACAGTGAAATGCAAAAGCGATAATGATTATAATGATTATCAGGAGGGGCCAGGGAGACAAGATTAACCACGAGTACCTCTTAGCTAGCGATTTTATTTCGCGTAATTCAGATTTGTAAAAAACAGATTGAGCTTTATTCCATAATACTTTTTGCAGTATCCTAATATGTTCAATACAAAGTATAACATAGATTACATTTCTTCATAATATTGTTAGTACAATACAGACGACGATGAGCATTAAATAAATATTATTATTACACGGTCCTTTAATTGCTGATGTATTCCATAATGTTAAGAGGGAATTCAATTTTTTGTTAAAACTCGCAATGTTCATGTTTTTTACGGCGATATATTTTTCATGTGAGAAGAACAGATTTACTTCCTTCCGGAACAAAGCGAAAAATGGTGGCCGCTCTTTCATTTTGATCTTGTACATCAAAGCGACACAGTAGAAAAATTACCTTAACATGTTTAAGGCAATCATGTTATGGTTGGCTAGCCCAGACAGTTATATCTGTCTATCCATAATAATTCCATAATGGTGGTATGGGTATGGGCTATGGTTAGCTAGCTGTCATTACTATAGCTAAGGCGTTCGGAAAAAAGTGATTTATCGCTTAAGTTGAGCACTAGTAATCGTTTAGAAAGAGTCCCCGACGTTAAATGATGAAATCAAACTTTTGTAGCATAGTTCTCAAACAAGTTTGAAACCTAATAGCACTATGAAGGCGTTTAGTATTGTGGAATTGTTACACCGTATCATAAGCTGTATGTTTTGCTATGAGAGAACCTTGGTAGCTCCAATCATTGACTCTAGGGTGAATGCTCAAATTAAATGCCAAAAAGCTCGAACATGTTCGCAATGTCTTATTCTTCTTTGGAACCTATTGTCATAATTATAGGAGCATTTTATTGACAACCAATAAGATAAAACAGGTTTGGTTTTTCAAACAGAATCCATATTTATATTATAGGTTTTCCCAGTTAGTTTAACACTTTTTTCATTATATTTCATATCTCGTTAAGTTAGAATTCGTCCCCAAAATCTGACTTACGCATTTTGTTAGATACATTTCGTCAATGCTCATATTTCAAAGTATGACCATTTCATTTAATTCATTGGTCATTTCTTTTCGTCAAGGAAGGATTGAATTCGTATCACCTGATGGGTAGCGGGTCTATGCACAAATATAATTCGTCTTTGTTCATTATTTTTAATATAGGTTTTCCCAGTTAGTTTAACAGTTTTTTCATTATATTTCATATCTCGTTAAGTTATAATTCGTCCCCAAAATCTGACTTACGCATTTTGTTAGATAAATTTCGTCAATGAGCATTATATTTCAAAGTATGACCATTTCATTTAATTCAGTGGTCATTTCTTTTCGTCAAGGAAGGATTGAATTCGTATCACCTGATGGATAGCGGGTCTATGCACAAATATAATTTGTCTTTGTTCATTATTTTTAATACTTTTATCACATAAATTCGTCAGGTGTTAGAAGAATAGGCCTACATATTATTGCAGGTTAGATTTGAACCACAGACAAGTTGGTGATATAAATCATATGAAATAAAAGAAAAAAAGAACGAACAAGAAATAAATAAATAAATAAATATATATATATATATATATATATATATATATAAAAATTCAAAGTTTAGACCTTCCGAGAAAGGGAGTCGTTACTCTGAGTTTCATGCTTAACGCAATCGTCAGACGACAAGGATACTGACTGTGTAACTGATTAACCCTAGACTAGATTAGGATGCATACACTTTCAATGGTGTTTAATCACTGAAAGTGTGTCACACTTCTCTAGCCCGTAAGCCAACCAGAACATTTCTCAGGACCGGTCTAAAAGCTTCGAGATAGCTTAAAAGTGCTCAACTGATAAAAAGTCAGGAGCATAACATAAAATGTCATGAACATCGAATCGATTTCATGGGTAGACTATCTTTCGAATCAAAGTGCTCAATTCCAGTAAAGGAAGAGCTATATAAATCAGGGTTAATCAGTTACACAGTCAGTATCCTTGTCGTCTGACGATTGCGTTAAGCATGAAACTCAGAGTAACGACTCCCTTTCTCGGAAGGTCTAAACTTTGAATTTTTATATAGCTCTTCCTTTACTGGAATTGAGCACTTTGATTCGAAAGATAGTCTACCCATGAAATCGATTCGATGTTCATGACATTTTATATATATATATATATATATATATATATATATATATATAAAACGTATAGGCCTATAGCTGGATTTTACATGCTTCTAGGCAGGACGTTCCACATGGGACGAAATAAAGTGAACTGAATATGAAACTATTTGATCAAAGACGAAATAAATGTATACATTAGTAGGTTACCGCTGTATCAGACGAAATGCAAGTGTGTTAGGACGAAATAAAATGGACATTAAATGAAATTCATCGCGCAAAATATGAATATACTTGACCAAATACGAAATTTACTTTAACAAATGCAACCTTCAAAATGTTGGGACGAATTCAAACTTAACGAGATATGAAATATAATGAATAAAGTGTTAAACTAACTGGGAAAACCTATACTTTAATCACATATATTCGTCCTACATATTATTGCAGGTTAGATTTGAACCACCGACATGTGTTCTTTTGCCTTGTTGATTCAGATCGCGAAATATTCATGAATCATATGAAATAAAAGAAAAAAAGAACGAACAAAAAAGAAAGAAAGAAAGAAAAAATAAATATATATATATATAAAACGTATAGGCCTATAGCTGGATTTTACATGCTTCTAGGCAGGACGTTCCACATGGGACGAAATAAAGTGAACTGAATATGAAACTATTTGATCAAAGACGAAATAAATGTATACATTAGTAGGTTACCGCTGTATCAGACGAAATGGAAGTGTGTTAGGACGAAATAAAATGAACATTAAATGAAATTCATTGCGCAAATTATGAATATACTTTTCCAAAGACGAAATTTACTTTAACAAATGCAACCTCCAAAATTTTGGGACGAATTCAAACTTAATGAGATATGAAATATAATGAATAAAGTGTTAAACTAACTGGGAAAACCTATAATAAATAAGTGAAATAGTTGTTTATCATTTTTGTAATTAAACCGATGAAAATTTAAATAAAAACTGAATAATTCTTACCGTCGTTCTGTCGACAGGTGTTCGGCGAACAATCCTCAACACTGCAGCTCACGCGATGGGCTGTCTACGTAATCTTGTCTAGAGCCAACACAAATATGTTCACAAACTGTTCCTTAATTTATCTAGAATAAAATCTTGAAACCGTATCTAAGCCAAACAGCTATAGATGGAGAGTAGAGACCGTTTCCAGCTCTATACTGACGACCAGCCCAAAATGATGTTGATGATTAAAGATTCGTCTTCTCCTAATTTATAAACCTTCTCGTATTTACAAAATATAGTTTCCCGAAATATTTTCATCCAATCAACTTCCACTAATATACAGATTGGAATTGCATCAATAATGATCAGGGCAATTCACAAGAAGATATACATTATGTACACACATGTAGTAGGTTAGCCCAATATGGATATGGGCAGATCCAATATTTTCGAGATTTAAACCAAAATGTACCTGCCGGGAGAATTATATTAGGTTGAATTCAAGAATGGAATTCTACGCGACAATATAGTGTAATTTGGCCCCGCCTTGATGACAATTTGACAGGTTGACACATTTTTGCTCGGTTGTATTCAGTGGAAAAATCGCCGGTTTGAGTAAATGAAAATGAAAAAGTGTTTGCGCAGTCACTCGCATATTGATAATAAGCCAATATTGATTGGAAATGAAGTGAAGGCTTTTCAATAAAATATTTGTCAAAAATGCATACCAAATCGCACCAAATGGGATCGAAAATTGAAAAAAAAATCCAATTCCATGATTAGTCAATCATGCATACTCAATTAAGCCCTCCGGGTAAAAGAAATCCTGCGAACGCCTATGTTGTCAGAATCGGTATCCAAGATTCAAGCCCAAGTTATTACCGCAAACTTCATAATTCAAGCTAGTGGCTGGGCACTGACGAAAATGATTGTCAGAAATGTGATATCGTTGGTAAAAAAGAACACATCAGCTTTCCATTGATATATAACACAATATGAATATTTTGAAATGTTGACAAATTGGTGATTGAAAACAAATTCCGATTTAAGTTTTTGGGGGGCGAAGCCACCCTTATAGCATCAGATTGCAAAAAATTACACATTTAGGTCTTTCTAGACATAAGTGGGGGCAGCCATGTTTGTAAATTACATACCTATGCAGTTTATTTTAACAGTCCTGCAGTCTGTGATGGAGTCAAAGCTATATTTGTTTAGTTGATGCATAGACTGTTGATGATTCATTATGTTTATAGACTCCCCACAGAGAGACATAATAGCTTATCTTGTTTGACTAAATAGGAGAAACCTCCCAATTGGTGTGGGTTTGTCTAATAAGTGGTTAGACCGCGGTATTTTGATTTGTTTTTTGGTTTGAATTATGGAAAATACATACACCATTTCCCTGGTATTTTGGTTTGCAACAGATGCTTCAGAAAGTGGTTACAAAACATGCTTCTTTCTTTTGGATCGCCCCTATTCCATTTCAATGGAATTTTTATTAAGGAGTAAGGCAACAATCAGAGACAGATCACATGAGAGAGATTTCACAGAGAAATGCAAAAGCGATAATGATTATAATGATTATCAGGAGGGGCCAGGGAGACAAGATTAACCACGAGTACCTCTTAGCTAGCGACTTTATTTCGCGTAATTCAACTTTGTAAACACCATATTGAGATTTATTCCATTATTTTTTTTCTCCACAGTATCCTCATATTATGTTACAAAGTATAGCATATATTACAGTTCTTCGTAACATTATTAGTACAATACAGACGATAATGATCATTAAATAAATGTTATTACATGGTCCTTTAATTGATGATGTATACTATACATCCCATAGTAAGAGGGAATTCCATTTTTTGTTAAAACTCGCAATGTTCCCGTTTTTTACGCCGATATTTTTGTCAAGGGAGAAGAACAGATTTACTTCCTTCCGGAACAAAGCGAAAAATGGTAGCCTCTCTTTCATTTTGATCTTGTATATATAAAAGCGACACATAGAAAAAGTACTGTTATGGTTGGCTAGCCCAAACAGTTGAATCTGTCTATCCATAATGATTCCATAATGGTGGTATGGGTATGGGTTAGCTAAGGGCTATAGCTAAGGCGTTCGGAAAAAGGTGATTTCTCGCTGAAGTTGAGCATTAGTAATCGTTTAGAAAGAGTCCCCGACGTTCAGTGGCGTATCCAAAGGGTGGGGGCAGACCATGCCCCCCCCCCCCCCCCCCCCCCCCCCCCATTGACAAAAGATTTTAAAAAAAGAGGAAGAGGGGGAGGTGGGGGTGGAGGAAGGTTTGGGGCATAGGCGGCGCAAATAGGGAGGGTCCCCATAACTTTAATGTGGGGGACGTTAAAAACGTTATACTGGACCTGTTTAGTGTTAAAAATGCCAATTTTACGGGCTTTGCACGTATTAGTTTCAATGTTTTATTATTCAAGGTTAACAAGATGGCGTCAGGAACGTTTTTTCTGAACTATTTTAATTCAAAAACTGTATTTTTTTGCTCGATTCGCGCTCATTTTTCCTACAGGTTTTAACATTATAATGGGTCTCGAACCACCATAAATATTCTAAATATTATGTGGGGGACGTTAAAACCTTCATACTGGACCTTTTAAGTGTTTAAAATTCCAATTTTTGCGCGCTTTGCGCGTATTTGTTTCAATGTTTCATTATTGAAGCTGAACAAGATGGCTTCAGGAAGTTTTCCATGACCATTACAGTTCAAAAACTGAAACATTTTGCGCGCTTTGCACGCATTTTTTTCTGCAGGTTTCAACATTATAATGTTATATGGTAAGAATTATAATAGTCCCGAATAATAACGTGTATGTGCAGGGATCGGCATCAAACGGTTTGCATCACATAATATAAACAAAATTCGGGGAAATAACCGAAAGCACGTAATTCGAAATGTATTCCTGATTTATTTACTTTTTTTTAAGGTTGAAAAAAAGAGACAATAGTCCGGTCGACCAAACATAATTAGATATATTACTCTGCTGTCCGTTGATAATGGTTATTTTTGTCGCCTTAACACTTTCCACGCGGCAGCTGTCTGCAGACGACATTTAACACAATTTCACAAAAATATTTCAAAAACTATTGAATTTCATTACCATATTTGGAATCACCATTATAAATGCATTGAAATAAGTACAAACATGCCACAAATTAGCCTTGATGAAAGGCTAACATGTACGTAGTATAGACTATATTGATTGGATGACACTCATTTTCTGGAATCGTGTATGACATTCTCATTTCCCACAAAACAATACTTATCGGAAAAAGTGTACTTTAGGTCCCAGATACTAGTTCACCAGTATCGTTCAATACTGGATCATAAAGATTGCCAGTATCGCTCGATATTGGAACGATGTTACTGTTCCAGTATCGGTCGATACCGTGGATCGTGTTTATGTTCCAGTATCGCTCAATACTGGGACACGTGCTACCAGTAGTATTTTGTTCCAGTATTGAACGATATTGGTACATAAATGGCCGAAAACCGTACAGAATTGACCAAGATATGAGGGGGAAAACGACCAAATCCAGGGCTTTTTCAGACTATTTCTACAGGCCATGTTTGTTTATCTCTATGCGTACTGTAACCGTGCAGTCGGCGCGCATAACACATGACGCGTCGTGGTGCGCCATGCAAAATAAACGCGCACACGCACTACATCCACGCACCTCTACACACACGGGCGGGACAATATTGGAGAAATACGCTGCGCTACGGGAGATGGTTAAGGTTTAGGCTTTGGGGTTTAGATATGCGGGAGCGGGCGGTGACGGGTGAGGTACGGGAGATGATTAAAGTTTAGGCCTTCGGGGCGGGGCGGGGCGGGGCGGTTACGGGTTGGGTTGTGTATAATGATATAATGTGGGTTGGGAGGCAGGGGGTTAATGAAGAAATGTGATCCTAAATTGCGTAACGGGGAGAGGGGTCACGAGGTGGAATAAAATAGTGTGGTTTCTTAAAAAAAGTTTTAACCATGGGATATAGCTTGAGGTGATGATGGAACTAATTCAATTTCAGTTCAGAATACTATTATGGGCCTGCATTATATTTACTCATATGTATGTGACATGTGGTAATGACGGGAAACATTCAATTTCAGCTAAGGAAATAGGCCTATGCATTATCTTTTAACTCATGTATTCTTACCAATTTCGGGATAAATGTAACCTTTAATATTATAGCTACTTATGTGTTATTTTATTTTGTAGGTGTCTATCCGGTAAGCGCTACTTACTAGCGGGAGCCCGTTCAAAGAACGGGCGTCCCGCTAGTGGTGACAATACGCATAGAGATAAACAAACACGGCCCGTAGAATAGTCTGAAAAACCATGGATTTGGGCTGTGGTTTTGCTCATATCTTGGTCAATTCTGTACGGTTTTCAACCATTTAAAGCGTATCACCCGTCCCGGGTCATCATTTAGTATCAGTGCAGCGTTCACGGCATTTAGATGTAAAATGAGGGAGCCTTTTCAGGATACATGATACATATCACACCCTCCTACATACCTACACAACATTACGCAAATTATAGTAAGACTAGCGGCACGCCCGTCCTTCGGACGGGCTTCCGCTAGTAAGTACGGCCTACATAACACCTTCACAATGAAACAACATGTGTTGGAATATATATCTTGAAATTGTTCAAAAATACATTCATAAGTTAAAATATAATGCATAAGGCAATTCCACGTTACTCAAGTTACGTTTTTTCGCTACGTTACTCTTTTGGAAGTGCCATATTTTTTTAGGAGATCAAGCTAGACAGAATTATTTTTTTCTGCAGTAGTTACACAAGACCCAGCACTAAATTTATATGCAATTAGAATTGCAATACAAGACATGACTTGCGAGTGAGAACGAAAAAACTGTTGTTACTCAGTTTACATTTGATTGGACATCATAAAATGGCATCAAGCCTTTATTCACAAAGAGTTCTCATACAGGATATTTTTGGAAACAAGTTTAACCTGGTTGATATAGCTAACAGTAAGATCTACAAATGCAAGGTGAAAATAATCTCATTAGACAAACACTTTTCAGAAAATTGACCAAAATAGCTGTTACTCACGGTACATTACTCACGTTACCTGTTTTTGCAAATACAAATTGTATTTATATTGCTCATGCAGATTAGCTCAAAAATGTATGAAATAGTCTTGACATGATGTATTCAATTTACCAGAATGGTATTATGTCTCCAAACGGTAAATTATGACCGCCACACAAGTTCACAGGACATTTTGCGAATTCTCTACATGTTACACTAACAATATCTTGATGAAAATGGTACCATTTTGCATTAAAAAAGAAACAATTTGAGATTGTTTTTCTTTCTTTTTTGATACTTTACATTGCGTCCTACAAGTGTTATGTGAAAATAATTGCATACAATGGATGAATTATACCATGATAGTTTCAAGGTTGCCGAATTCCGCACCTTTGCACAAAATCAATATTTTTGAACTTAGGAAGGGTGAAGAAATATGCAGATAATACTCTACAACATTTGTGTACGTAAGCTATGCATGTATATTTAACACTTTGTAACCAATAAATTGAATATTTTCCTTCAAAAGTGACTTGCGGAGGCTAAAGTTACTGTTTTGCTTGTTGAAAAACTTGGAAAGACACGCAATGACCCCTAGAAATAGTGCATACAAAGTGATGGAAATGCCAGACTGACATAAGACTGATAAATGAATTAAACTAAGTACAGTCAAAGCAAAAAGAAATCCATTGCTCATCGCTACATACAATGCATATTAGGCCGTTACTCATGTTACATTTTTGTTACTCATGTTACAATTGTTACTCACGTTACAGTTTTCAAACCTCTGCCATTTTGATAAAACTACACATAGCCCATTATATTTCCTGTTTTCAAATTAAGTACCTGGTGTATGATCATTATGTACGATTTTCAGCCATTTATAGCTTATAACGTTCACATACCATCAACTATTATTATTAGTACAACGTTCACGTCGTTTAGTTGAAACTGCGAGAGCCTTTTATGGATACATACATAGATAGATACAACATTACGCAAATTATATAAGAGAGTGGGTTACATTTTCAGGTAAAATTGTATCTTTTTATGTCATTAGATATTATATGTATTAATAATTAACAGAGTATATGAAGTTCCACAATATATCACTGCTTAACTGATGGGAAAAGAGAAAGGTCAAAGGTCAAGGTTGTTTCTTTTCAGTCTTGCAAAACAAACCATTATTCAAAGTGCGCTTTTTGAAAGCACTCGCCATTAAATCTAATAGCACATCATTGACTTACGAAAGTTATTGACAGATGAAAGGTATGATTATAAAGACTTCTGTTTTTATCAACAATGGCATCCTTCTTAAAAGTAATCACAATTTAAATGAACATCATATGTAATAGTCATTACTGTATAGCTAAAAACACTGCTTTACGATGTTTCCAAAATCAGGGATGCCCGAAAGTGGGCAGTGACTCAGAGTGATCATTTCCGAAATTTATATGCATTTTTCAAAAACTTCTTCGGACCAGCATCCTTCATCGCAACATTCATGAACGATATATGTGTTTTGAATGTACCAACTGTAGTGAACGGAATCTGGGTTAATCTTTGGTTTCAGGAAGCTATTGGCCTCTTCTTTCTGCTTCAAGGCACCTGGTGATGACAATAATAATAAGAAGAAACTACCATATTATATAATACTGACCTAGTATGAAAATATAGGGAGGCATTTGCATATCGATAAGACGAGGAACACCATCATGACATTAAATGTTTGCCCCATTTTTGTATTATTTTTCCATGGGCTTATAAGTAGTGTGATATACTTCCATGATGTTTCAATTGAAGTTGATTGAGACCATTGGGTAGCTTTGGTTCAAGGCTGATCATTCACCCCCTGATACCATGCTGCTGCTGTACTTATAATTTCCTGCCACAGAACCATTGTACTAACTGGATATACAGGTCTAATGATACATTACAGCAGACTGGGTCCCAGTCTACATATCTACAAATCAACTGGCTAGGGTCAGGCCGTGACCAGGCGCTTTGATGATGGCTAATCTAAAATCAATAATCGATACGCAAGATCTGAGATACCTTTCATGAGCAAATGTCTTCTCCGTAGTTTGATACCACATTCATAAACATCGAGTGGATATTTTTGATGTTATGATTGTTTAATCGACCACAACTACCAAACCAAAAGTGGGTTTCAATGGGATATCCTTGCATAGAGCGTGTTTGCCCAGTAGAAACAGCCAGATACCGTTAAGAATCGGTATTTTTTGTAACCGCAAAAACCTTCACAAACCAGTTTTGGTGGTACCGGTAAGAAACGGAAAGTTTCCAGTAGAAACAGCCAGCCGATTATTCTTACCGTTATGTTCTGTGAAACGTCTCACGCTGGATTATACGCATTGTGAGGCAATCTTTTCAGGTGGGGCGGTATTGTTTGGTATAACAAAAGGTCAAATGTCGTGGCGTATCGACTAAGATCGATAAACGTTACGGTAAGTTTTCGCGAGTAGAAACAGGGGATTAAAAACCTACCGGTAAATCTTACCGTTACTGTATACAATAAAATCATGAAAGTTGATGCAATATATAATATATATCGTCGCTGTTCTGACATAACGACACATCACAACAGAAATAACTAAAGTGTTGTGCCGGTATGTCAGAACAGCGACGATATGTAAGCAAAAACGGGTCTTCAATTGGGGAGTGAGAGAAGGAGACTGCTTGTGATGGAGCATACCGTATGATTTGCCATTTTAGTGGGGGTGGATCCTTCTGGCAGGGTCACGCCTCTGCTGACACCACCAGTGAGATGTCATTTTCCATTGTTTTACCATAGCGATTCAAAACTTACCGGCAGTTATGTCCCTTTTTTGTTTTTGCATCGCTTTAGTGCATCCCGTCGCCCCACATAGGTCACAGAGGGCCTGATTGAGCTCATTTCCACATAAAAATCTACTTCCAGACCTGGAATAAATAACATTGAAACAAAACGCCACATTTTTTATTTCGGCAAACAATTTACATTTTACCCCAATAAAAGTGGAAGACATTTTTATACGACATTTGAACGCAGTGGACTATCACGAGTATATTGTTTTTGTTAGCCTAAATCTGGTAAAAATTACTCCGCATAGAAAGCACCAAGTGTTATGTAGTGATTTGTCTGTTACAACCTTATATTTTTTCCAGTCTCACCCCTTTTTCGAGAAAAGTAAGACAATTGGAGACTAACAAAATGAATATGTGCTGTATTAGATTGTCACCCTGTGCTGCGGATATCATACGGTCAAAAATATCTTGAAGAACTTGTGTTGGGGTGTTTTATGTCTTGCAATGCATTATTATTTCGTCTCTGCGCCTTCTCTGGGTCGAAGTTTGTTTGAGACAATCATAACCACTCTTCAGCAGATTTGAGAGTTCTATATAAGTTGGCATGGAGTTAAATTTATAGTTGAATTTATAGTTTTGTAGTTATAGTTAATAAATGATGTGTATGACGTTAATCTTTTTATTTTGGACGAAAAGTAACGAAACGATTGATCAAACTATTCAATGAAATAAGAGGCGTAAAACAGTATACATTTGTGAAAATAATTACTGCATCAGTGTTCAGTCTGCAAATTCACGTGCATTCATTCCGTTCAAGTAATTCCCCAATAACTCGCAATTTTGAAACTCACCAATATGTGTGCTAATCTATTGACCCTCATCTGTATGAGTGCTCAAGAGTGCATATCTCTCAGAGTGGGGAAAATCAACTATAATTATACTTCGGTTTTAAGGGTGTATTACATTAAATGTTTCAGGCTAATACAAATTATATTCAGGTATTATTGTCTCATGTTTTTGCACAATGTATATTGCATTTATTTAGTGAACAATAACTTTTCACTTTCTTAAATCAAGTGAGAAGATATGCATACATATCAATATACATTCTATAGTGTTAAATTAATGCATCGACTTAATTAGAATAAAATAATAGGTTTAAATGAATAAAAGGTGCATATTAGCTCATTAGCATAATTGAAATGGTACAAACGAGCACTGGTGCTACATTTTGTACCATTGCAATTATGCTAATGATCTATTTGCACAATTTACTCGGCTCGACGTTGGTAATAAGACCTAGTAATAACGTTTCTAAGCTGTCCAAAGGATGACGTTCACTGAATGTTCTCCTGACGTTTGCAAATACCTGGCGGAACGCTTATCAACGGGAAAGGTTCGCAAACGTTGTAAGAACGTTTTGTGCTACCTAGGGTAGCCTTACTTTATTTCGTTAGGTTGTCTCTTCATTTCCTGTCATTTCATAACTTACCAGTTATCCACGCCTACCAAGGATGAATCGGCTCTAGAATGACCAGAAAAGTCGGGCTCCTCAGCGATCAGTCCGCATTCTAAAAATAACAATTGCATTTTTACATTTCAAAACGAGGAACTTTAAATGTTGAACCAGTACACCTTATATGATCGGAAGTCATGGAAATGTATTGTCAGTACGCTATTTCTGATATAAAAGCACACTAATGCTGTATTTTGTATCCATCCTTCAAACCTTCCTTTGAAATACTGCTAATTCAAGATACAAGAGCATGCCTATCGGAATTACTGATATGCCTATATTTGTCTCAGGTCTGAACAGGAGGTCGCACTAAGGATTAAAGCCAGTTAGTTATGGCAAGAATACACATGGGCGTCAATATGCTGGTTCCCTGCACCCTGGATCCCCGGCCCAACTTATCCATAGGTGCAGGTACAGGCAAATCCATTGCTGTCCGTAACCGTAAGCTCAACACATTGCATTGTCGCTCTGTTATGGCATAAGGTAAATAACGATCAACACACTGTAGCTGAGATACCGCATCGAACGCTGAATGCATTGTCGCGCTGCCATAGCAACGGCGCGATGGGGACCGCGATATGACATGCGTGGGGGTGCGTGTGAAGTCCGGCGCTGTGGTTAGCGCAGATACACGTGTAGTTTGTGCCAATCAGCAAATTTGTTATCATTCTAAGCGTAACGCTGGCTCGATCAAATTTATCTATTTTGTGTCAATCATGAATATGCATGACTTTTATGCCAGCAAATCAGATTTGAGTGGAAATCGGCGAGTACCAGCATCTATGGATAAGTTGTGTGGAGCCCATTGATGCAGGGAACCAGTATAGGGCGTCAAATCCTAGGGAAGATATTTGTTTCATACATTTCATTCCATACATTACGATATTCTTACCTACTATGCTAAGTACCACTAGGGTAGCAGCAATACCAGAATAAATTAGCTTCATCATTGATGACACTGACTGCTGTTCACTGTTGAAATGAGGACCAAGATTTGCTCCAATTTCAAGCCGGCGATTTTGCGTCTTATACGAATGGTATTCACGAGCGGTATGATACGTTAGCCAAGTGTCTTGACTTATATAGACTTATGATATCTGACATGCGTGTGATGCGATCTCTTTGCCATCTGCAAACTTCCCATGGAATGTCGAATACGGAGAATTGAGTATGAAGAAATGTTGTCGGAAAACATAGTTTTGAGATAGAGGCCAATAAAAGTGTCTTGTTTTATAATTAGATTATGATATCTGACATGCGTGTGATGCGACCTCTTGCCATAGTTGGTGAAATACAGATAAAATAATATGAAGCATATTCTTCCTCAAATTATATCTTGTGATTACAAAGTCCAATTACCATAGTATCATGTTGAAGCTTATAATGTGCTCTTTCAAATCATACCAATAACTCACTTTGATTCGGGTCTCCAACATGTCCATTTTGACGTGACGGGTCACAATGGTGTGTGCAGAGGTGGTCGTGGTCATTTAGGGGAACACGGTCCGATCGAGCACCCCCCCCCCCCCCCAAAAAAAAAAAGCCCGGCTGTTTGATCCTACATAATTTGTCCGTTTTATTCTGAGAACACCGTAACTTGCTGGCCCGGATCAGGTTTTAACTGTTTCAAGTACCTTAATATATACTGGCCATCTTTTGTAGAAATTTCAGAACATTTGTCGGTGCCATTTCTGAGAAATAGAGCTTTGAATATTATTATTTACTATAATAGCGCCATCATCGGCCACATTTCTTATAGAGTTACATGTAATGTGTGTAAAGTAGAAAATGCCGATAATTTAAAAAGGGCTCAAACAATTTTCTTGACATTTTCACCGTATACTCGTATACATTAGCGCTACTTAAATCAGGTCAAATCATAACGTGGCCACTATGTAATCTTTTTTATTCCATATTTTAATTATAAAGCGGACAGTCAAACAGCCGGGACACCATGCCCCCCCCCCCCCCCCCCCCCCCCCCTCCCACCCCCACCTCCAACTGTTACCGCCTATGATTCGGGACACCGTTCGGTGGTCGGATGCCCATGCCTCCCCCGTTATGAATAAAAAGGGAGCCCCGACGTTCTTCTGTAGATGACTTAACTGAATGCTCGGCTCGTCGGGGAAATTATATCTCTTTCTCTTTACCTACCGCCATCCAAATTCAAGTATACACATTGTAAATATCAACGCTGTATTTCAACGCGTTGTAGTGTTAATTCACTCAAGTTTTTAATACGTTGGTGTTAGAATTAGTATTATACTGACCATCGTAATTATTATTAACATGGTGTTCGTCAACGAATAATGTCAATATAGCGTGAATGTGTTAAAAAATTTAGAAAGAAGTAGCAAGGTTTGCAAATGTTAACGCTAGTATACGGCTTTAATAATTAAAAAAACTAGTAATTATCTTTTAACACGCAAAAGCATTAAAAAAAACCTTGAAATGCGATACAGGTAACCCGATGTGTTGTAATGTCAAAAATCATCCACAGCCATAATTATTGTTGAGTGCTTTCGGAATCAAGATAAATATGACTTTGGCAGGGGTTTAGACTGGGGGTTTAGAACCAGAAATTGTTGTTGACAACGATGACACCGCTTCAGAATTGGTGATATAGAGCGTGTGCTGGGATTGCAAAAAGTTAGCGGTAATAAACTCTAAGAGCGTGTTTCTGCTGGGACACTGCAAAAAGTTACTGGTAATAAACGCTAAGTTTCAATCGGTCAGTTTTTAATCCCCCTGTTTCTGCTCGCGAAAAGTTACCGGTAAGTTTATCGATGCTATAGTCGATGGGCCACAAAATTTGACCTTATGTAAAACCAAACAATGCCACGGCAATTGAAAAAGATTGCTTCACAATAATATGTATAACCCAGCGTGACACGGTTCACGGCGCAAACCCCTAAGAATCACCTTTCTGTTTCTGCTGGCACTATGAAAACTCTCTCATTGCTTGCGTGGTAGATTTCGATCGCGACAGGAGCATGCGCAGATGCGATTTTTGTGTAAGTGGTCTGTGATTTTGTCAATATTATATTTTTACTGTGATTTGTCGATCTGCATTAAATGCAAAAAGTAACAACGCCCCCGGCTGGACTCGAACCACCAACCTTTCGGTTAACAGCCGAACGCGCTAACCAATTGCGCCACGGAGATGATTATTACTAGTATGTTTTGGTTTGTCATGTTCACTCGTACACTTCCCCGTACACTTTCTTGCAAAGTCGGGCATCGTTTTTTCTCAAATGTTGCTTGCATATTGCCTTTGCTGTCGCCTTTAATACATGTGCTGTTACTTGAACTTGGAACCAACGTTTAATTTGAACTGTCTATTTTCAATAAAAAAATACTCCAATACGGGAAAAAAATCAGAAAAGCTCACAGACAACAAATAAGAACATCATTTTACTCGACCTAGAATTTCAATCAACGTATTTCAATCATCGGCAAAACCCGATGATGTGAGTGACGTCATTTAATGAGCTCATTAGCATAATTTATGTCCGTGAAATATACAATAGGGTTTTGGTAGTGGCTGGGTTTATTGCCGATTATTGCCGATTATTGCTGGTTCTAAACCTGCTTTGTTAAGGTTTTTGGGATTACCAAAAATACCAATTATTGCCCGGTTCTGTCTGTTTCTACTGGGCAAACTTAACGTTTATTACCGGTAACTTGCCCAGCAGAAACACGCTCTAAGTTTCAATCGGTCAGTTTTTAATCCCCCTGTTTCTACTCGCGAAAAGTTACCGCAAAGTTTATCGATCCTAGTCGATGGGCCACAACATTTGACCTTTTGTAAAACCAAACAATGCCACAGCACCTGAAAGAGATTGCTTCACAATATTATGTATACCCCAGCGTGACACGGTTCACGGCGCAAACCGCTAATAATCACCTTTCTGGTTCTGCTGGGTTTATTGCCGATTATTGCCGATTATTGCTGGTTCCAAACCTGCTTTGTGAAGGTTTTATGGATTACCAAAATACCGATTATTGCCGGTTCTTCCTGTTTCTACTGGGCAAACTTAGCGTTTATTAGCGGTAACTTGCCCAGCAGAAACACGCTTATAGTGACAGGGTTAGTAGCCATGGAATAGTCGACAATGAGCGTGTTGCCACCTTTGTCTTTAGTTAAAAAGGATACCTTATGCAGGGTAGTCAACATTTGTAACAATATAAGTATTTCTGAAAACGTATTTCTGAAACAAAGTTAACCGTGATCATAATTTAGTGTCATAATAAATTTTAAATTGACGTTTTGTAATAATATTGCACCAAACACAAAACATATGACCAATAATTACCATGTTATACAGGGTGTTACAAGCGAAATGTACATGTATGATCGAGTCCTCAATCCACGCGTTTCTTCACTTTTTGATTTTGATTTTGATGAAGCAATTTTATTGAAATGAAATAAAACATACATGAAATGATCATGTTACAATTAGAAATGTTGTCTAATACATACTAAATTTAATATGGTCAATAACATCATATACAAGGTGTTACAAAATAAAGCACATGCGATCTAACGGAGTGCTTATTTCTTAAAACAATCTATTTTCTTCAGTTTACTGCATGGGTAAAATCAATTATTATTCGGTAACTGTGCAAGATGCAATGTAAATCCTTTTGTCCGACAATGATTAACAGACTATAAACAATGACACCGATGAACTCAAGCCCCACCCCTTACCACATCTCGCTACGCGCCGTAAATCTTTCAAAATTGATAAAGATGTCACAAATTCTGGACAAATTTCAAGATTGCGCACATGCAATGTGCACACGTATAGTATCGATTGGGACGTGAAAGGACAAGATGTACACCCTGGCTTTTTGAATTCACTCGGCATGCAGTAGAGCCTCGTGCATACCTTGTAATTTGTAAGCTGTAATTTATCTAGTTATAGCAAAGTAAACATACCACACGTACATAATGTGAAGGGGCTTGTTGGGCTAGTATGGCAATATTTATACTCTTTCACTCCATGAAGTGGTAATTTAATTTAAGATAATAGTGTATGCATTGTTATCAGTATAAATAAATTAATCAGTTTATTCATAATCGGTACAAATCAGCCATTCTCTCTGACATTCAATACCTAGCGTGTATCATCATATTGAGTGATGTGAATGAAGTATTTCATTGCGTGTCTGTGAGAATATTAGCTCATAATCTTCTGAGATTCCTCATCCTCCTCCCCAACCTAGCATGTATATTGATTATTAATAAGTGAAGTGGATGAAGTATTTCATAACTCCTCCTCCTCCTCCTCCTCCTCCTCCTCCTCCTCCTCCTCCTCCTCCTCCTCCTCCTCCTCCTCCTCCTCCTCCTCCTCCTCCTCCCCCTCCCCCTCCCCCTCCCCCTCCCCCTCCCCCTCCCCCTCCCCCTCCCCCTCCCCCTCCCCCTCCCCCTCCCCCTCCCCCTCCCCCTCCCCCTCCCCCTCCCCAGCACCCGTTGATCAATTAATTGCTCCCAATTAAAACTGAAATAATTAAGACATTATTTTTGGATGGTATGGACAGCAATATCAACAACAGTATAAAAATGTCACACCTCCTCAAAATACGGGGTTCCAATTCGTGGCACACGACCAAATACACTTTCCACGCGGCTAGTGGTTTCACCATACAAAACAGATTTTTCAGAAACCATTCCCAACTTTAAAGGTCTATCTAAAAGATTACTGAACCAATACAATGTTTGTATTTGTTTGAATGCATTTATTAAGGTGATTCCAAATATTTCAATATTTTTTGAACATTTTGTAAACAGTCGTCTGTTACAAAAACGTCTGCCGCGTGGAAAATATTGGTTCACAGAGTCTATTCACATATTGCACCAACTCGCCATGTGCGAGGAGAGTCTTGGAATGGAATCCGATTTAATGAAAGTGTTGCATCATTTCACAATATCTAAATGCATGACCAGTCATATTGTGCAGAAAGAGTGGAACTAATATAAACTGCTCACAAAAGTATCGAAACACTTAGAAATGATCCAATATATAACGGCTCGAAAGGGTATACATTAATCGAAGCCAATAACCAAGTGCATAATTTTGTTCTGCGTATTTTGACACCTCGATCGATGAGATACGATGTTGCAGAGCAGAGTTATTGTCATTTCAATGGTCGTGGGTCCAGTTTCAAAAATGACAATCATCCTATAGAAAGAGGTTTGCATTACTGTTTAAAATGATCAGATTCGTGCTTTTCAATAGGGATGAGTGTCACTTTTGAAACTGGACCCACGATCATTGAAATGACAATAACTCCGCTCCGCAACATCGTATCTTAACGATCGAGGTGTCAAAATACGCAGACCAAAATTATGCACTTGGTTATTTGCTTTCGATTAATGCATACCCTTTTGAGCCGTTATATATTGGATCATTTCTAAGTGTTTCGATACTTTTTGTGAGCAGTTTAGTTACATACTATTATGGAATAGTCCCTTTCAATGTGGTACCAGTTCGGGGCTCTCCTCGAAACTGGCGGACCGTGCTATAGGTTGAATACAGAGAAATAGATAGTTAAAACAATTCAGATCCCAATGGTATAGTGCTAGGGATTAAATAATTGTTTGAGAGGAACTCCGAACTTGCTATTTGTTCGCTACTATATTAGTGAGAGAACTATTATAAACGCACCTTTGAACTTTGTCCTTTCCTCTAACACAAAAATGATTTCAGTTGGTCACGGTATTGTTTCAAGTTCAAAACATAAATAAAAGGGTTGCATGCCGAATTTAAAAGCGCCATTGTCTTAGCAAAATGACTGATCGGTTGTCGGAAATATTCGTACCCAAATCCCAAGTTCCACTGAAAAAATAGCACCTGATTGGTTATCCAGCACAATACATAAACTAGAAACACAATTATGAACGTTTTGGTCACATTTCTGCTTCGAGATTCGTTGGCGGCGGCGCTCCCTTTAGTATTTTGATCGGTTTTCGGCACTGCCATCGCGGCAGACACGGTAGATAATACAGACACATCCTTGGTGGCAGGGGTAGATAGGTGACTCTGCATAGATTTGGATCGCGTATCTTGTTTCACGAGCTCAATCACAATTCGAGTAAAACAGAACCCCATGATGCAACACGGCATAAAAAAATCCCAAACAAAAATCAAAACCCCAATCGCAACGGAGCCGCTGTGCGGTAAGTGGAGGGCGTAGCATTGCGCGTTGGAGGAGTCGTAAGACCTGTGCGCCGCGAACCAGGTGATCTGCATCGTCGGGGCGATCATCCACACCACCATTCCTAATATTATCGATTTACGCTTAGTGTAATAACTCCGATACCACATTGGATGCAACACGGCAATGTATCGTTCAATGGAGATGGCCACCAAATTATACGTGGATATCGAGAACAGTCCGAATAAAAGGATCTCATCCCACCACAGCATGCAGTACAGGTATCCCAAGATTCCACCCAGGAATGAAGTCTTCGGCGCGGACAGGGCAAGTTGTGGCAGATAATTTAGTGTTATCGCCACGAGAGCAATGGACGTTAAAAGATCAATGATAGCCTGGGTTGAGATGAGAAATTTCACCTTAAAACCCGCCATTTTGGCGACTACCAAACATACGATGGCGTTACCCATAATTCCTACGACCCCGATCAAAACCCTGACGGCGATTAAGATGAGTTCGATGTTGATTCCTTCTTGGCCTGCAGAATCGATATTCTCAGTACTGTTCATATCTGTCGGCATGATGACGTCATCGTCAATGATTTCTTGCATTGGTGTTTCTGTTGACATGTTGACAGATGACAACACTTCTCCGGATCTGATGACACATCGAAATAAGAAGAAAAATGAAAATATGTATCATTATTGTAAAAATATAAGACAACGATGATTCCAAATTCGCACAATTGGATATTATGCGAAATTCGGACTAATACTAATAGACACTGGGACGTTGGTCTGTATCGTTCACTCTTGTAGTCCACCTCTGGGGCCCACATGAAATTATTACCAAAAGGTGGCAAATATATCCCTTAACACAAATTCACCTTATCCCACGTTCGTAGGTTGCACGTTATGACCCTAGACCTCGATTAAGGGTCAAAGGTCACATGTGTTTCATTGGGAAGCCAAAAACTAAATTTAACATAGTAAAAAAATGAGCTATTGACTATATAAAGTATATTTTATTGTTGGGATAAGTGTTTTAAACAAAAAAGTCAATCACAAGTTTGATCGTAGATCAATAGTTTTTGAACTGTGACCTTTTGAAAATTACAAGTTGGCCAAAATCGCAAAATTGGCACAAAAATGACACGTTATCATCATTAAAAAAATATTTTGACTCATTATGAATTGATAAACCATGTTATAATGTTGGTATATAGATGTACATTACATTACAACACATTTCAAAAGTCCATGGTATGCTGATGCCATGGCAAGCAGCTTTAATATCCTTCAAATCCTTTAAATTTGACTCAGATTTTACCCATTTTCGATGAATTTGAAGGATATTAAAGCTGTTTGCCATGGCATGCGGACACCATTGACTTTTGAAATGTCTTGTAATGTAAAGTTCATCTATAAACCAACATTATAACATGGTTTATCAATTCATATTGAGTCAAAATATTTTTTTAATGATGATAACATGTCATTTTTGTGCCAATTTTGCGAAAAATGACCAAACTGGTCTATTTTGGCCAACTTGTAATTTTCAAAAGGTCACAGTTCAAAAAGTATTGATCTACGATCAAAGTTGTGATTGACTTTTTGTTTAAAACACTTATCCCAACAATATAACATACATTTTATAGTCAATAGCTCATTTGTTAGTTTTTTTACCATGTTAAATTTAGTTTTTGACTTCCCATTGAAACACATGTGACCTTTGACCCTAAATCGAGGTCTAGGGTCATAACGTGCAACCTACGAACGTGGGATAAGGTAAAATATTGATCAGGCATATATTAGCTTCATTTTAAGCCACATTTCATCTGTGCCCTACATGGAGAGTGCTAGATTTGTTTTCTGAAGGAATAAAACATGCACGGCCTATAGTCTATGAGGGAAATCTTGTTATTTTCAATACATATTCGAGAGCATTCCTCGTAGTAGATTCACATACTTTGGACGGGGGTTTGCCATTTCAGTATAGGTAATATCTCCAATGGGGGGGGGGGGGGGCATGAGGAGGGGGCAGGCCTGTGAGGGGCATTACCGACTATTTTTTATATATTATATTCATAAGAATTTGTCATTTCATTTGGGGTATCCGGGGGCCAAGCCTTCTGACAAAGGGCAACCCCTCTGAGCTGCCCCTTCCCTGTAGTTACGCCCCTGCAATTGAGCGGGAGGCAGTGATTTGAAATCTTAATCTGATCGTTGGCAAATTATGGTTCTATGCCTCCATGTGTCTTGAATCACATCGTATGTAGATTCGGGTAGAGGAAGTGGAACACAGCCATTCGGAACAAGTCATCTGATGTTTTAATATAAAACGCAAATTCAGGTGAGTTACCCTTAAAAGCGTCCCATGAGGACATGATGAATATAAAAAATGTTCGCAAAATACTAATAATCGGGTATTCGTAATATAAGTTAAAAGTTTGTCAAGCTTTCGTCAGGATTAGCTCTGACTTCTTCAGGACCAAATTATTATAATATTAAACAAAACATAGAGATTGCCACTTCTCTTGTTATCATCATTTGGGCTACCCCTTGCCCGATGATTTGAGAGTAGGCGCCCTTTCCTACTTGTGAAAGAATTGGTGGCTCTGAAAAGAGCCGTTAAAATGGATTGCCGCTTCCATTGAACAGAGATGGTGGCTCTAAAAGAGCTCTACACGTAGGTTGCCACTGGCCTACTATATATAAATTTGGTTCTAATAATCATGTACAACATTCTGTAATGTGCCACAAGGAAAAAAATCTATCCTTTTTGGAATTTCCGTTGTCAAATTATGGCAATTCTACTCGAGCATGTTCAAACTTAGCTGTGGCAACTTTTCATGTGACGAGAGCTCTGTTATCAGAATCGTCGTTCAGTGCGTAATCAATTAAATAAATAATCATCTACCTACTAAATGTTGATAGTTAGTTAAATTTGAACAGAACACATTTTCATCCATATTATCAATGACATACCATAAAATATTTGAATTTTAGACAGTATTTTAAATGCATTGACATCCTATCATCATCATTGGATTCACAAAGACAGTTTTTTCAGTTGAATATCATTTTCTTGTTCAAAAGTGGCCAAAGTGGGATTCGCACTTACTAAATTGATCATATCTCGGTAGTTTGGTGATGAAATGCAATCGGATGAAGTGTATTTAACCCTAACTCCCACGGCTATGTTTTTGCGTGTATCGGGGGAGGGGGAAAAGTACCATTTTTTTTAACCCGAAAAATCACCGAGCATTCGCACCCAAGTCTGTGCCCCTATCAACTGAGCTAACTCCCCAGCGCACATGCGGCCACAAACTTCGTGGCCACATATGCCTGCGGTAGGTGACGTAATCGAGCCAATGCAGCAGCACGCGCGTGGAGATAGTTTTATTTTGGATGATTTTGTATGGTCTAGTGGGGTTAGGGTTATGGAACATTGAAAAATGGTGTTAATTAATAGAAGATTAATAGGGCTTACCAAACAAAAAGATATGGGATGTATTTTTAATTAATTTTCTAACTAATATAATTCACTTTTGTATGATGCCTGGAGTACATTGTATTGTTGATGCCTGGGGCACAAACATGGCAACATTTTGGACCATGTTATGCCGTCCCGAAGACAATCCTCTGTTGTCTCAACCTTCTTGTGATGACACCCCGCTTAGGTACGGATCCGACCATTACATGATCCGATGTAGTATAAACAAATCAAAACCTTGGCCTAACAGACGAATGTTCATCTCCAGGTCCTACAACGACTTGGATATGGCGACTTTTACATCTGATCTTGGCGAGGCAACACAATGTGTGCTTTCATTGGATGATGCGAGCCAACAAGTGGAATTGTATAACAGTTCCGTTCGCAAAGTTCTTATTAGACATTGTCCGGAAAAAACGATCGCCAAAGCTGATTTACACCCTTTAATGGGATAACGATGATGTGGGTGATGCACGGCGTGAACGCAGAAGATTTGAGCGTCGGTGGAGGAAGCGTCATTTGAGCGAGGATCGCGACAAATTCATGGCCCAGAACATCAAGGTGACTGAACTATATAATTAAGGATTCTAAACGAGTTATTTTAATGAAACCCTTAATAACCCTAATGCTACAGTACAAATATACGGTTAGACAATTATACCTTGCCTTTAAACTCCGTCCATGGAGGAAGCTGTAGCCATTGACATTTAACGGGAGATCGTACCCGATTTGACGGACTAACAAGGACACGTGTCGTTTAAAAAGATGTGGAAATCAATTTACGCATTCGACTGGGCGGACATTAGCTAATTAACAGGACTGTCACGCCTACGGCGATCAGGCCTTACGCTTGCATTGCGATGAGATACGTATCAAAAGTATCGAAGCGCAAGCCAAACGGGTTAAGGGTGCACACTACTAATTTGAGCTCCATTGTACCGAAATACTGATATAAAACTCTGTTTTTTAGACCACTAAATTGCAAAATTTGACCTTTTAGAGTGATTTTGTCTTAAAGATGACCGATCACTCGTTTTCACCAAGAAGTGCAGATAGAAAATAGGTAGGGTAGGTAGCCTGCTCGATTTTTCAAAAGACGGTAATGGAAATATTACATCTCTGACGAGCTAGAGGAAATGTCACCGTATTCGCCAATGTTTCCTGAAAAAACACATATTCGAAATATCTCTCAAAATTTACCTAGATGAAACTCACCTTTTATAATTGAAATGTGTTGAATCATTTGGAACATTTTGTGATCATTTTAATGATATTTCCATGTTGTTGTTGAAATTATTTTTGGAGGAAATTGTCATGTATGGATACATGCTATCTAGCGAAGATTGCGAAATTAACATATAAAGGACAGCTACCATCCTTTTTAAAAGATATACTTGTCAGTACAGCGTTCATTCTTTTTAAAGAAATTATTGTTGATCTGAATGTGTAGGTTTGTTATTGACTTAAAAGGGGTAAATACTCTGTGTTGTTGTACATAAATGATCAAAATAGATTCCAAAATGATAAAGTTGGTGACTTTCCCCACCAATGTTCAAATTTTATTAATTCATCTACACAATATCATAGCAGATGTACCCTTTATCAGACTTTGTTTATCATTTAACTTACCTATTAAATGGTTTTGCCTCCAGAATGCAGGCATAATACACGATGCCTTCATGGATGT
Organism: Ophiura sarsii; assembly: GCA_035610835.1. Classification (NCBI taxonomy): domain Eukaryota; kingdom Metazoa; phylum Echinodermata; class Ophiuroidea; order Amphilepidida; family Ophiuridae; genus Ophiura; species Ophiura sarsii. Next base: position 48,602,832 of record CM069457.1, on the reverse strand, counting down.
GACCCTCACGTCTTGAAATAGTTTTACAAAGCTTAAGAGTAACACAACATAAGCTCTGGCCTACTACATCGTCCATGCATGGAATCAAAGTAAACATAACCTCACTTCATTAGATTGATTCAAACTAGGACAAGTTTTACTCATTATAAGCTTCATTGCAAGTTACTCTTATGCTCAGTATTACCCCCCCCCCCCCCCCCCCCCACCCCATCAGATGGTTACATGACGTTATGTTACCAAAGTTGTACTCCGTGCACCGTACTAAACTATGCAGGACTGCCGAATTTGAATCCAGATCAAGTTGTCTGCGATTTCTGTCAAAATCCTCTTTTCTTCTCTAGCATAGAATTACATATCAAATCTCGCTAAATTGCTTAAGGGTGCACAATACAAATCATGTACAACACTACTGATTTAAAACTCTGTTTTAGACCACTAAATTGCGAAATTGGACCTTGTAGAGTGATTTTCTCTGAAAGATGATCACTCGTTATCACCAAAAAGTGCAGAAAGTAGCTTAGGTAGCCTGCTCGATTTCAAAAAAGACATCCATGGAGAGAACATCTCTGACGAGCTTGGGAATGTCACATTAATCGCTGTTTACAGTAAAAATCACAAATGCATAAGATCTCTCAACATTTACCTATCTGATATTCACATTTTATAGTCAGTGTGCATGAGCATGTAGGTGATGTCCCATTAATCATAATCAATCACAAATCCAAGCCATTTACGCAAATGTTCTTACTGTCAAGTCTTATAAATTGTGTGTACATAAAATTCTCAATTCAAACTACACATCGAAGAGCATGTTATGAGTATGATATGGTATACGATACATTTCATAGATATTTGAGGCTTTTATGTTAATCGATGATATTGATGTCCTTGGTAGGGATATACTATAGTATAATTGATGTATTGTAACCGTAAGCTTGTTAAATGTCCCGGGAAATGGCCAATAAAGGTGTTTATCCGGTGTTTATCGTCATATGATATAGGGAGGTTGTATGGTCGGCCACAGTGAGTACAAATTACTAATCGACAGAGGACGGTCTACCTTATTGATTGAGTGTGTTGTATTGATGACGGACAAGGGGTTTAGTGTTAAAATAGCTTGTTTATATTGTAAGAGTATTTGGAATAACAGAGGGCTACATAAACAAGTTTCAGAAGTCACGAATGGTCTCTATTCTAATAGCGAATTGGATTAAGGTACAATTATAACTCATTTACTTGTCAGTTGTCACCCCTTTCCCCCAATCAACAACTGATTATCTTTATAAATGTTTTAAATGTGTCGATTCCACGATGTAGGAGTTAATTTTGGCGGGCACTCACATTACTTATAGTCGATGGGATTTCTTCCTTCTCACGCCTCTGTTCAGATCCGTAGGTTTTACTTTTACACCTCAACGGCTCCCTTTGACCCTAGTTGAGCCTCAAACGTCGAGTTTTGAGTTCAATTACGGACGGTTTTTTGCCTATCGTTTTGATAAAATAAAACCCTTTTAAAATTAACGGGGGTGTTTTGCGTCGTCAATTTAACAAGAACCGTGAGAACTCCATTTGAAACTCATCGGCGCAGCAAACAACGTTAAAACAATTGATCAATGTTTTGGTCGCTATCGATAACTTAAAATAGGGTTCGCTACTCCCTATCATTCACTCATGTCATTAGTCATGAATATCCCTAATATGAAATACTGAATAACGAGCCTTGTTGCCTAAACGGGTTATTCCTTAAGGGAGGGGATTCCTATTTGGAGGAGGGGGCGTCTCGTTTAGATGGTAAAACGGGCAAATTAAAATCGTTTCAAATTGTAATTAGCTTTTAGGAAGTAGTTTAAAATGTAACCTTTTATCCATGATTATTTATAATATTATAGCAGAGACAGGCCTGCTCAGAATCAGCAACATCCAAACCCGGGTGAGGGGCTAGTGTCAAATCAAATTACGGGTCATTTTAACCGTGTCGAAACGCGCTTCAATATATTTTACCTTTTGCATGTTTTGAATGTTTCGAACACATCTTATTATTTGTATTTTATTCAGAAGCATCTCGTGGCCCGCAGGCCAAATTACATGCTAATATACAATATTAAAATTACGATATAAAAATGCACATTAATAACATCAAAATATTGCACTTGCAGGATTGAATCACAATTTACAGATAAAGATATATTAAAGATAAAATGTACACAAATAAAGATACAAAAAAATGTCACACATCATGGAACATAGCTGCACGTTCAGTCGTGAGAGATAATGGGTCCCTAATCATTTAAAATATTGACAAAATAAGGAACAGGACTATTTTGGAAACGCTGAGTCCTACAATGAAATTGGGTCAAGTTGCCACTATTACGAAGTGAACGTTCTTTTCGGATTTCACGGTGTAAATATCAGAAATAAGAATGAATATCGTATCGTGCATTGAAAAGTAAATGATTACTTTCAAAATGAGTTAATGAAGCGTAATGGTTGATTCATCAGTTATAGGTTATCAAGTCACCAACAAAGTCTAAGTTGTATTGGAACGTGTACTCTAACCATGTGTTATGTAAGAATCGCAGGTTACTGCCAGAGCTTACAAATTTGATAATTGACCCACGGACTCCTTAGGGAGCAGTTCCATTTGTACGCGATAAAAATTGCGAGAATGTTCCGGGCACCGATGAGTTTTTTATCGCGAACAGTTGCGCGAACAGTTGCGCGAACAGTTGCGAGAAGCAAAGGATTACGTATTACCGCTTGTTTAAATATAACAAAAGATAAGTGGTCGGTATGTAAATAGAGCTTCGGGCTATTTATTCTAGTTGTAAGGTACAAATTCAGCATTTCATATTTTTAGAGATAATGTTATTGATTATGGATGTTTAACGCAAATTGTATTATCCTCGTGTATTTGCTAAACAATGTCCCGCTCTATTTGCTAAACATACCACAGGGTATGGCAGAGGCCTCGTATCGGGGCCTGATGACTATTTTATCGCGAATCAACTTGAAAAACATCGGGTCCAAAACATATCAGGCCCCGATACAGTCGCGATAAATTTATCACGTATAAATGGAACTGCTCCCTTACATACTCTTAACATAAAAGTCATAGATACATATGTATTAACCACACTATTTTGTTTTGGGTGTGCTTTATAGAATCTCGTGCGAATCTTTGTGAACCTTGTAAATACAACAACCCGTGACGGATGAATACTAATTGTAGCGTTAAAAGTAAATGTCAAAAGTGCATCAGTTAATAGGTATTAAGAATTGAACAATACTTAAATATAACGATAACTAAATCAAATACAGTATATAATAGAGACGCTCATCCCAAATGAAAGGGCGAACCGCGCCGCTGAATGTCCCCACTCGAAAAAGCAAGGACATTCACTGGCATGGGGCTCTTTCTGCTCGTCTTTCTGTATACCTTCGGGTATCCTAATTTGGTGTCTATTCTGTTTCAGTTGGGATTGGTTTCGTATATTGTATATAAATCAAATACTTGGTGGTTAAGTGGCAGAGCTTATGAAAATTAAGCATTTGAACCGTTCATATACAGTGTGCGTCATTCAAGTTTCCCTAAAACTCTGAGTGTATTTAAAGGTCATTGCACTCTAACGGCGGTGTCAATTGTAGATACACTATTGTTTATATTCACATTTCATCATGTGCTTCATGTAGGCCTACACCTATTCAATTTAAATAAAATTATGTATGACTCTAATTGTAGGGTCCAGATGGCTATCCATCTGTTAATGACTGAAAATGTAAACAAACAAACCGATCGCGAGCAATAGCGAAACACCTGGAGACACTGGGAACCATGACGCAATCAGACAGTAGCTGCTCTTAGAATTTCTACTTGATTTAGAAAAGATCGAATCCGCACCAACAATAATTATATATTTAATATGAAGCTATACTTCTTTGTAAATATAATGAATATTGTTATGGCAGATATTAATAACAAACTGTGCTGATAAGCAACGGTCTGTACGAGTATAGTAAAGGATTCGGGGTATAAATGTATTCAATATTAAGATATAGGAACAATTCAGAATTGTTGATTTCAATGTCAAAGGTCAAATAGTTCATGGAACGATGGGAAAATATTAGAAACATCAAGCATTTGCTGACTTTCCTGGTGTTCAACATGTTACCTATATAACTATTAATACGTTTGTCCAAGTTGTCCTTGTCAGTTATTTGCCGTAAATTGTGAAGCTTTTCACGCCCGTCAACATATGCCTATTTGGTATGCTCTTTGACCCGGGTCATTGACATTTGATTCAAATGTCTCTTCAAAATGATATCCTTAACCTCTCACCACAAGTTGCCCGTTCTCAAGGTTAGTGCATAAATTCAAAAACAAATATCAGGCCTCTAAAACATGTATTTAAGATATATACGAATCGGTTATAAAAATAGACATTTGAAAGTCCCTGTACTTTCAAATGTCTATTTTTATAGCCGATTCGTATCTTAAATGTGTCAAAAAGTGTCCCATAATTAATTATGGATACAAGCCCTTTTGCAACAAAACAACAACTTCAATGGCTGTATACAATGAGATGTAGGTCTTGAAACAAACGATTGTGCCCTATACATTTCTATATCAAACTCATTTGTGAAAAATGATTAAAATACATGATTTGTTTTGTGTGGTTTTTTCTCTAATGTACAAACAGATGGAGTTTTGTTTCAAAAGGGCTGACATTCAAATGTTCATAAAAATTAAGCATGATTTTAAAAGTATTAAAAACTAGCACATTTGAAATTTATTCCAATTTAAGTTAGTATGTGGTGTACCTCTTTCATAATCCATTCAGTTTTTCAATTGCTCAACTTGAATATTTAGAAACAGTTTTTTGACTTTTTTCTCGAAAAAAACCAAAGTGGATGTAGGCCCTTTTGCAAATACCTCTTCATATATCAAAAGTAGTTACTGTAAAGATATTGGTTAATTCAGATTATTAATATCTCAATTTTCTTCATTGTTAATTATAGCTTTGATTTTTTCTGATAAGTCAATCTCTCAGTGTACTTTTTCTTGACAGGAGTATACAAAATTAAATAGAGAATGTTATTGAAGACAATACGCTAATTGTTCTCAGCTAGTCTAAAACAATAGGCCTCCCGTTATGTCCAGGAAGTCGGTGGCAAAAAAATAACAAGTTCCAATATCTTTACCTATCTAAATGCTGTATATAATGCATGCATTTCAGACAATCATACTAATGCCTATACATCTTTTTAATATCTACAAAACCCAATAAATGTTATTGGGTCAAATAATTTACCATTGAATGTGTTGATTAACTAATTAATGTATTAACTCATTATTTGTCTTTATATTATTAAGGACCATCAATTGAAAAAAAATCGTTATTACTTTGAAAACAATGGCAGAAAATCATGACATACACTCGATGCAGAAATTTAGCTAAACGCGAATTAAACTACCCCCATACCCATGTTTAAAGTTAGACACTTTTCAGTGAGTTAGACGCGTGATTAGATTAAACATTTTCGAGTATTACATTTAATTAAACGGTGTGTATAACATGTTTAAAGTCAAAGTTTAACGCGCGTTTAGCTTAAAACCGCGTTTAAATACGTACGAGAATACAGCTCTGTGTGCATTTTTCTGTTTGTAATAGCGAATTCAGCCGTTGGTCAATTAAACATTTCTGTAATCACTTGTAACATTTTGTAATGATTATTGCAATACTGCAGTCACATGAAAGTTAGTTTCACCCGTACTCAATGTATTATCATCATTTTGAACGAATAGCGTGAATTGTATACATTTTGCAGGAGGCCGAGTCCGTGAGTTTGCAATAATGATTCAAAGTCAAAGATGTGTGCATTGAACCACGAAATTGTTGTTGTTTGTGTATAGAGCGTATTTAATCTAGTTTATCTTCCGAAAGAGATTGATTGAAATATAAGCAAAATGTGACGGGTTTTGTAAACTGACCCTAGTTAGTGAGAAGAGAGTTATACAGGGTGTGTCAAAAAAGTGTCCCATGTGAAGCATGCTTTTTTTGGCCATGACAAATATAAAGATTGTTCGCGAAATACTAATAATCATGTTCAGCAATCTTAAATGTGCCATAAGCAAATGTTCTATCATTTTTGAAGCTTCCGTTAATATCAAATTATAGCAAATCTACTCGGGCATGTTTAAATACACCTTTTGCCACTTTTCATGTAAAGAGAGCTCTTTTTATTACAATCATCATTTAGTGTGTAATTGATTTGATTATAATCGATGAAATTAATAATAATCTACCTACTAAAATTATAGTAAGTTGAATTAAAAAAACACCATGTGTACATCCATAATATCCATTGACATACCATAAAATATTTGAAGTCTAGGCGGTATTTTAAACACTACATTGACATATCATATAATCATCATCGGAAACATAAAGACAGTTTTTCCGCTGAAAGTCATTTTCTTGTTCAAAAGTGGCCAACATTGGATTCGCACTCTTGTTATTGAATTGATCATATCTCGTTAGTTACATGGTGACATCCAATGGGATAAAGTGTATTTGATAGAGAACTATAACTCTAACTCGGCTGGAACTTGCATGTGATCTATAGATGAGGTGACATTTGTTGACATTTAGGACGCCCTCTGTTGGTTTGAGACAAAACACACCGGGCAAGAGTTCCTATAGTTTACATAGGCCAGATCAGGTTTTCTAACTAGATTGTGGTGTCACAGCAAATTGTTATCAAAACTGTCTTTAAACTTGCTTAGGAATGCTATAAGCTATCGCATTTCACACAAAAAACTAAAACTAAATGAGTTTTACAATTCATTAGAAAGAAATTTCATGTTGTCTTCATTAACTTTACTGTATATTCTGCCTGGAGGGAAACAACAGAGGGTGTCCCATTTGTAAATACATGACATCATAGGTCACCTCATCTATACGCCCTGCTTACTGCTGATCTCGGGCTCGGAACACGTTTCGATAAGTCGACTTGCAACCAATGATGATTCTGATGAATGCCTTCTCAGCTCTGACTGACTGTTGCTGACATTTGTGACGCCGTATGTCAAAACCAGGCACAATTGGGCATGAGTTCAAAATTGAGTTATTGATAAAAATAAAAATATAAAAATATAAAAATATAGGCTTTGCGCTTTACAACACCACTTGTTTTATTGAAATCGGACATTCCTAACTCGAGTTGTAACATTTTGAATTTGGACTGCCTGAAATGTTAAAAAATAAGAAAACTTCCATTAAAATTTGTATAAAACAAAGTAAATAATAAAGAAATAAATAAGAATAAACAATAAAAATATCATTTCCCAATGAAATTTCAGTTTGAAATTTGTACAGCTCTTTTTAGACATGACTAACATTTTGAAATCATGAAAATCTAAAAATTGACAAAAATAACCCCTAAAACATTTTTTACATTTTTCTCCATTCATAACTCTGCCAAATTCTGCCTGGTTTTGCCTGCAGTGTCACATTTTTGCTTTGACGGATATGATATCATATTTGAGCACATTTGTTGGCAAATTACCCTTTTTTGTCGGAAATTAGTAGAAACATACTAGCCTTTTTCCTTCCAATTTTAACGCGAACAACCATAAGCGTAACTAGGGTCTTCAATTTGGTGGGGACATCAGGGGGCAAGCCTTCTGGCAGCGGGATTTAGAGTGTGTCCTTTCATATGGGGAGCACACGTAAATATATTTTTCAATTAAAAGAAAGTCTTTCTTTAGTTGGTCCTTATTTGAAATTAAACATAAAATGATTTTATTTCATGCATGACTAGCCAATAGTGTCCACCATTTACGTCAAGAACTTCCCTGTCTCGTTGAAAAGTACCACTTTTCGGAAAACATCATTTTTTTGAAACGTGACTGTTATGCGAAAAGTAAACATGGTATTGAAAAGAGGAAACTTTGTGTGGGTAGCCAAGGATTTCACTTTTCGTAAATGTTTCGATCTCTCAAAACACCTCATTGTGTGTTGATTTATGCACACAATTTCGTATAGAATCTTGATAAGTGCCACTTTTACGAAAACATAATGTTTGTGAAATGTGACTATTTTGGGAAAAGTAATAATGACATTGAATGATGAAATTAACTTTAAAGTGGTCAACCTTTAGTAGCATAGTTGTCAAACAAGTTTGAAACCTAATCGCACTATGAAGGCGTTTAGTATTGTGGAATTGTTACGTAAACATGTGTTGCTATGAGAGAACCTTGCTAGCTCCACTCATTGACCCTAGGGTTAAATGCCAAAAAGCTCGAACATGTTTGCTATGTCTTATTATTCTTTGGAACCTATTATCATAATTATAGGAGCATTTTATTGACAACCAATAAGATAAAACAGAATCCATATTTATAAATAAGTGAAATAGTTGTTTATCATTTTTGAAATTAAATCGATGAGAATTTAAATAAAAACTGAATAATTCTTACCGTTGTTCTGTCGACAAATGTTCAGCGAACACTCCTCAACACTGCAGCTCAACGCGATGAGTTGTCTACGTAATCTTGTCTAGAGCCAACACAGATATATGTTCACCAACTGTTCCTTAATTTATCTAGAATACAATCTTGAAACCGTATCTAAGCCAAACAGCTATAGACGGAGAGTAGAGACCGTTTCCAGCTCTCAACTGACCAGCCCAAAATGATGTTGATGATTACCGATTCGTCGACTTTCTCCTAATAAATTTATAAACCTAGTCGTATTTTACAAAGGTGGTTTCCCGGAATATTTTCTTTCAATCAACTTCCACTAATATACAGATAGGAATTGCATCAATAGTGATCTGGGCAATTCACAAGAAAAGAAGAAGAAAAATTATGTACATACATGGAGTAGGTAATATTTGGATACGGCCGGATCCACTATTTTCGAGAATATTAGGTTGAATTTAAGAATGGAATTCTACGCGACAATATAGTGTTATTAGACCCCGCCTTCATGACAATTTGACAGGTTGACACACTTTCGCTCGGTTGCTTTCAGTGGGAAAATTGCCGGTTCGAGTGGGTGAAAATGAAAAAGTGTTTGTGCAGTCACTGACATCCGCGAAAAAAAAAACTTTTGTGAATACAAAAACTGGACTTTTTTCGCAAACCCCTAGTTTTGCGCACACAAAAACGAGTGTTTTTTCGCCAACCCATTGTTTCGCGCACACAAAGTCGGGGTTTGCGAAAATACCCGGCTTTTGTGCACACAAACACCGAGTTTTTCACAGACCCTAAAAAGAAGTGAAAATCGAAAAGAATCTTGGACAAGAGAAAGAGATTTAACCATCCAAACACTTGACGGTGGCCATGGGGTGCATTTTTCCTCCCCCCCCCCCTCAAAATGTTTATTATTTGAACAAATTTGACAATTTTAGCATAAATTATCAAACGAAATTTTGCAATTTGCTTACCAAATTTGTTAAAATAAGACCAAATTTGACAGTTTTAGCGTAAAATGAAAAAAGATGTGCGCGCTTCGGGCGGATTTTTTAATTCTTGCCTTTCCCTAAATTGTTTCTGCCCCCCCCCCCCCCCCCCCCCCCCCCCCCCCCCCTCCTCTCAAAATGTATGATGCTTGAGCCGCCTCTGGTATGTTCAGGGATCGGCATCAAACGGTTTGCATCACATACAAAAGATTCGGGGAATAACCGAAAGCACGTAATTTGAAATATATTCATTTATTTACTGTTTTTTAAGGTTAAAAACAAATGGGACATTAGTCCGGTCGACCAAACACAATTAGACAATATTATTCTGCTGTTCGTTGAAAATGGTTATTTTTGTCGCCTTAACGCTTTTCACGCGGCAGCTGTCTGCAGACGACCTGACACAATTTTACAAAATATTTCAAAAACTATTGAATTGCATTACAATATTTGGAATCACCATTATAAATGCATTGAAATAAGTACAAACATGCCCAGTATCGGTTCAGTAATCCATGAGATAGACTTCAAAAATTGGGAAAGGTTTCTGAAAAATCTTGTTTTGTATATGAAGAGCTTTGTTGCAACGAGCCACCAGACTTCTCCCACATGTTACTAGTTTTGCATTATTGAATTTGCATTGACAAGTCCATGGAATTAATCAAATTATTGTATGGCTGTGTTCATTACTGTTTCTATGACTTGGATTAGTACATCTATGCACGCCAATTGAGGCACCAACAATACAAGCCACATTCCACATCTGAATAGCCATCCATTCAATAATGCAAAAAGAGTAACAGGTAGAAATGGTTGCAACACAGCTCTTTATATGGTTAAACTAATAGCCGCGTGAAAAGTGTTAACGTTACGAACGTCAACACGATCGTTATCTCTGGACAATAAGGTCAGCATTATCATGGCATCATCCTGTAACAGTTTCCCGAGGGTAAACACAATGAAACAACATGATCATAATCAACGACAATCGCTTTATAATTATGTCAACCAATTTATATATTTTAATTTGCCAGTGTATACATGTACAGGATGTCCCTAAAATAATTGTGCACATGTTTGCGCAATTTGTTGACCATGAAGTCCTAAAGTTTGGTGTAATATATTTATACACACGAAAAGGGAGAGCACTCAGCTTTCAGATGCCGTTTATTTTATCTGATTTGGATTTGTCAATCCCGATATATACCCAGTTTATCAAAGCTATTCAAAATCGATGTTGTGCCACTTTTACAGAATAAATGATTATGAGCGTCAAAACGATACTAACATTGGTCTATCCATGGGCATCAATCGTCTTGAAACATTGAGGTGGGCATTTGACCAGAATTGTTTAAAAGAGGCTGAGGAACAAAAATGATGTCCTTGGAATATGTGGTAAGGGATTTCTACGAGCAGTTATTCTGTGATCCCTCTGAAGTGCACGCGCACGTTATCAATGTGTTACTGTGTCCTGCCACTTTTCATATCTTAGTCTTCCAGAATGTTCTTTATGGCAAACTCTCTGGTGACTCTTCTGCTGGACTTCTCGTTTCGTGATATTTTAAGACCATGAACTCCTATCATGTCTATCATGTCTATTGAAAATTGAGGCCGCACCAGTCTTTTTTATTGTTGAAAATGTAGGCCCAAGTTCTGTATCGGTGAACCATCAGATTCTGCGCATCTAGAAGTTCAGCTTTGTTCTACGCCAGTGACGTCTCTTGGCATTGTATCTAATTCTGTTGCCAGTCTTCATCCGTACCCAAGCTGGGATCGGTCGGTTCTGTTTCTGCTTCTTGGCCAACTTCTGCTTGTGAAACCTCGTCAAAAGGACTGGTTCATCATGTACCAAACATCTTTATATTCAGTTATGCTTGGATACACTGGCACTCATTCTATTATTTAAACCTATTCAATCTCAATACAAAAATGTTATTTTGCATAACACTGGTAAAGGGCAATCGTTCAAGTGGAAGTTGTATCTTATGAGTAAACCTTTGAAACTGTAAAGTGGCACAACATCGATTCTGGGTAGCTCTAGTTAATTGTCCATCTTTTGATTGACACATTCAAAATCAGATAAAATAAACGGCATCTGAAAGCTGAGTGTTTTCCCTTTTCGTGTGTATAAATATATTACACCAAACTTTAGGACTTCATGGTCAACAAATTGCGCAAACATGTGCACAGTTCTTTTAGGGACACCCTGTACATGTACGTAGTATAGACTATATAGATTGGATGAAACTCATTTTCTGGAATCGTGTATGACATTCTCATTTGCCACAAAACAATACATATCGGGAAAAGTGTACTTTTAGGTCCCAGATACTAGTATACTAAACTGCTCACAAAAGGTATCGAAACACTAAGACATGATCCAATACATAATGGCTCGAAAGGATATGGATTAATCGAAGCAAATAACCAGGTGCATAATTTTGTTCTGCGTATTTTGACACCTCGATCGTTGAGATACGATGTTGCGGAGCGGAGTTGTTGTCATTTCAATGATCGTGGGTCCAGTTTTAAAAGTGACACTGATCCCTATTGAAAATCACGAATCTGATCATTCTAAACAGTAATGCAAACCTCTTTCTTTAGGATTTCTAAGTATGAACTATGACGTCATAGCATTATCTTAAAGTAAGTACACTTGGGACACTGCTAAATCAATTATTTGGCGGGAAATTTGAATTGTTTGTATGAAACACGTGGTAGCAGGTATATCCCGATTTTTTTTCTCGCGTAATTATGATACAAAAGACAATAACTTTAATCCCTGTGTAATTTGAAATATGTAGTATAAGAGGAACAAGTAAGGTGAGGCAATTGAATAAAAAGTATAAAAATATCAGTATTTCAAATAGCCCATTTTCATTGAAAAATGCCCAGTCAGTGAATCACTAATATTGCGGAAAATCCAACAATTTAGAAAAAATCCAAGAAATTAACCAGTTTGGGAGATTCCATAGGCTAGTTAACTAATTATCTGAAGTTGTTCGCATGAAACCAGCAGAAAATATACGCATGCGCAGACGGCAGATCATTTTGAACTGGGTCAAAAATGGCTAAAATTATGAAATTTACCAGATAAAAGCTTACCGTGCCTTCAAACTCTAATCAAAAATCTTGAAAAATGCTTAAATCAATGTGAATAATTATTGTGATAATCAGAAGAAAAAAAAAATATATATATATATGAATGTATCAATCAAAGATGGCTCTCACAACCTCTCTTATTACTGTTATCTTTAGAGCTACTAGATATGTATTGTTAAAGTAATCGTCACATAATTTCAATGATTCAAGGAAATGTTATGATCAGCTCCTTTTGGAATCTTTACTAGTATTGCTTTACATCCCACAACAATTTACTCAATTATAATCCCTCCATTGTTCTCTATCTTTTTGTTGTTTTCTAAGGTATACTTTTGCGGATTTTTTTTTTTTTTTCATTCATTTTATTTTTCATTCATCTATATTCTATACATGGTTATATAACATAATAACAATATATCAAACATACTGGTATCAATACGTTACAAATATGAAAAACATGACTCTACCAGCGAACAGCATGTACCAACAATTACCATTTGCATGAAGATAGATGGCTAATGATCATCAATGGCACATGACCTTCGCAGTTGAGTTGACAAACAAATCAATATATAATATGGGCTGTCATGGACATGTGTTTTACAAGAAGAATATCAACACCTACTATTTACTCTGTGTTAATGCAGGCTTTTGTTAATCTTATGCCACATATTTTCACTGTGCCTCAAGATACTAATTCTCCATTTTAATTCATATAGAAACCATTTAAATACATCAACGTTTTTATTATCAGTGATCTTCATATGTCTGGATCTATATAGAGTGAACGACGCCAGACTAAGCATTCTATTTAGCATTACATTCAATACATTTTGATTATCTGGTTTATAACCAAGCACAATGATTTTTAACGATATCTCTGGACATGGAATATTGTTAGAAATAATAAATCTTTTAAAATGAACCCAAAGCTTTTTGACAAAGGACAGGCAATAAATGAATGTAGATAATCATCTGATGTGTTGCACTCAAAACAATTGGGTGAGTTCGCCTTGTTCCATTTATATAAGTTAGCTTTGGTAGCGATGATTCTATATAATAATTTGTAATTGAACTCTGCCAATTTTCTCTCTTTTTCGAGAATAGTTTTCATAGTCCAAATATCGTCCCATTTTGGTGACGTAGACAGTTCCTGTGCCCATCTTTTCTGAATAATTGGCACGACTGTGAACTTTTTAACTACATGAACGTAAATACACCTTGATTGCCAATACATTATATTTACACGTTTTTCATTTACATATATACACGAGGTTCTTAAACGAGTACTTATTTCAATAGGCATATTGTTGGCTTTTAATAAAGCCAACCAATTCTTTGGAATTGATTTGAAAATAATAAAAAGCTCTGCAATCCAGTTGTGCTTATTTTTAAGCTTGTCAAGTATATATGTAGTGGAAATGATACCATCATTATTTATAAGATCATTGATATATATTATATCACTATCAATCCAGTGTTTGAAATACAAGGTCTTGCCATTGTGCATGATCAAGTCATTTCCCCATATAATATGACTTTTGACCCTTAATGAGTCGTTGATTGGTAAGTTTCTATAATCATTATCTATATTATGCCATGCTTTTACCAGATCAGAATAAAATTCTGGTAGACCAATTAACGATGGGGCATTCTTTGCTTCCACAAAATTCATATTTAAGATTAAAAAGTTTGGACCATGAGCATTTAAAAAGCGTTTAAAAAGGCATTTCCATTTACTATCATCATCATACATATAACGTTTTAACCATATACATTTCAAAGCTATACACTGAGATTTAAAATCACACATTTTGATTCCTCCCATATTGTAATTTCGAATGAGAGTCTTTCTCTTTATTTTCTCCGGTTTTTTATTCCATAAGAAATTAAAAATAATTGAGTTCACTTCATTCGTGAAGTTTTCAGGAACGGGTAGACAAGACATTAAAAATGTTAAATTGGATATACCAAGACATTTTATAATAGTTGCTTTACCATACAGCGTTAGTTTTCTTCTATACCATGAGTTCAAGATTCGAATTAGTCGATCTTTTTTCTCTTGCGAAATGCTCTTGTAACATTCTGTCATATTGTGTCCAAAATAAACACCAAGAGACTTAACATTTTCAGTTGGCCATTTTACAGAGTTATGTTTTACAAAGTGACCCAATGCTAAACCTTGAGTTTTGTCCACATTAATTTTTGGTCCTGCAAAATATCCAAATGTATTTATGATTTTCAACATGCTATCAAGAGATTCTTTCGTTGAACAGAAAAGAGTTGTACCGTCAGCAAATTGGCTAATACGAGCTTCACATTTTTCTTCGTCATTGTCATCAATGACAATACCCGAGATAGTTTTATCCTGTCTTATGTTCAAAGCTAAGACTTCGGAAACTACAACAAACAAGAGTGCAGATAACGGGCAGCCCTGACGCAAACCTCTGCTCAATTTAAAGAACTTTGATTTCCAACCAAGATTTAAAACAGAACTTTTGCGGATTTTGCTAAATAAAAGCGTATTTAAGATGGTTCCTTCTTGTTTGTATTAGGAATTCAGATCTAAAAAAGAATGTCAAACAGAGATTATTGTGTGTTCTAACTATGCACCAAGTGTTATTTTTTTCTATGCTTGCATTGCCGAGACACACGCAAATGGGTCAATCAACCCATATTTCAACCTAGTAAATATCCAGCCAAATATCGACCGATTTCAGGCAGTGTCCCGAAGTGTACTTACTTTACGCTAATGCTATGACGTCATAGTTCCTACTTAGACATCCAAAAGTGTATTGTTTGAAAGACAAAGGTTCATACTTTGTATTGATCACATTATCTCTCAATAAAATCGCTCATGCATCCCATACCATGATCACTTTCATTACTTACTGACCTACCCTCGTATCAGACAAGAAACAAAGCTTATTTTGGTATATATAAAAAATATCGGTGTGTTTTTTGAAAATATTGAATCAAGTATAGATTTCCTGAGATGTTATTCCTATTGGGAGAGAAAACTTTAGAAAATAATGTACCGAGAGAGAGATGACTTTGCTCCGCTCATATCTTATGAAAACAGAATATCTAGTACACGTGAAAGGCAGTGTTGCTAGCTAATGACGCATTTTGGGAAAAATACAACATTGCGTTTGTTACAAAAATGTCATATGCTGTCTCCAGTTGATGTTGAACACAGTTCTAAGTATTATAGTGTAACATCCGTCAAGCTGTTTACTAAGCTTTGGGGTTACTGTCCAAGACTTAAATCCATAAAGGAGGACTGATTCTAGAGTAAGCTTGCTGAATAGTGATTAGGCCTTTCATAACTTACTAAGTTTGCCACAAGCTCTCCATGCAGCTGCTTTGCGTGTTTTAATGTCCTTTGCAGTACTGTTCATCCAGGTTCCAAGGTACTTGATGTTCTCCACTTTATCAAGGCGCATACCTTCGCTTGTGGTGATTACAGGTACTTGCTTCTGGTTGAAGGACATGTACTTTGCCTTTGCAGCGTTCATTTTGAGCCCAACTGAAGTCTCCACTCTATAGTAGAGGAAAATTTGGCCAATATATTTTTGGAACCTGACCATAAAAATAAACAGCATGAATTATATATCAAATTAAAGCTACAACCCTCAGAAATCTCACTATGGGGATGCATTTGTTGATATAGGGGGTGCATCTATGAGTTTTTGGGCCGTTTCCATGGCAACCATCAAATAAATTAATAGCATTTAAAAAAATCGCGTACATTTCTAAAATCATTTTTTATCAATATAAAACCATACAAAGTACCTTTTCCTTCATGATCTTAACTTATAAGTACTAGCGGGCACCAGCGCTTCGCGCTGGACCCGCTAGAAGATTTCACGGGGAATAAGTAAACAAAGCGTAAGAAAATGTGATACAATAATATCAAGAACATGTCCTACATGTATACATAATCCAGACGGGGCCCTATTAAAACAATCCTAATAGCGCAGGTGCTTTTGATAATCCAGGTATACATGTGCCTTAATCTAGGTAGGCCTACGTTTGTGTTTCCCGATACCTATGTAGGCCTCCCATGAGACCTGAAATGCGGGTACCCGTTGTCCCATTATATCCAGGGACCCCATAGGCCTAAGCCCTACCCCCCTAATCCAGTTGCCCCAGGTGCTCTTAATAATGCACCGGATACCACATAATCAAGGTAGGCCCACTGCAGTGTGCCGTTATCTCGAGATAACCAGGTGCCCTTACTTTATCATATTCAAGTAAATTAAACGCGGGTGCCGAAGATAGCGGGCAGTAAAAGTCCTATCACAATAGGCAGAGGTCAAAGCGTTATAAATGTTTATATAAATATCAAGAGTATGTCCTTAAATAATTCAGGTACTAAAGTGCCCTTGATATAATGTAAGTGACATGGTGCCCTTAATACACCATGAGCCTAGGCCCAATGTGCTCTTAAATAATACAGCTACCCATGTTTCTAATCCAAGTAGGCCTACTCCATCACGTGTTTTTAATACCCCCCGTTATTACCTCCGACCTGTCAGCGCATGTTTCTACCTATTTTGTACCCCAAATAATAAAAAGTTGAATTTTTATGTCAAAATTGAAAGTTACTTAAAATTTAGATTTTAAATGTCTCCCCGATTCTTTTATTACCCCTCCACCCCGTTTTCCTCCTTTAACATTTTAGTGCTGGTGTCGCCACTGCCCATTATGCACATACTGTATCCAGGTAATTCAGTATAGGCCTACGTTCTGAGCGTTATAGTTTTATAGTCGGTCGTTTAGTTTTATGGTCGGCGGAGTCTATCATCAAGATCACTTGTACCATTCCACGCTTGTACTTGAGCACAATGTATGCCATCCGGGTTTTGTTTGGCCTATTTACATTAAATACATTATTCCTTCAATAGGCATGTGGGGCCTACGTATAGTATGTAGTCCCTTTGTCAGGTTTGCTGTGTTCTATAAAGCCTCCCGAGATACTATCTGAGTGTACACCCTTAAAATCCAGTTATCAAACGTGGCCCACCTGCGCATAGTATATCCAGGTAATTTGAGACTCGTTTTATTATAGTGAACCCCGTAATCCAGATACCACGGATGCCCTTAATAAATCCAGACACTCTATAATAATCATGATAATGTACCACACAAAAAACACGTTCCGTTTATCCAGATGCCCCATGTGCCCTTATATCCAAGTGCGGAGAGGAGGAGGTGGCTTCAGCTGTTTAGAGTATTAGAAAAAGGGTGCAGAGGGGTTCTTGGCTGTCCTGTATATGGTTTAAAGGTTCTTTGATTTTGAAGGCCCCCAAAAGGTTCTGTAGAGAACCTTTAGAGGTTCTAAAGACCAATGTTTGCCCATATTTTGCCTATTTTGAACCTTAAAATGGTTCTTTTTGGAACCTTTTAAGGTGATATAAAGGGTTCCATACGGCCGCGGGACAGCCAAGAACCCCTGAAGCCTGAAGCATCCCTTTTCTAAGAGCATGAAGAGTGTACGGACTGCCTGCTTTCACTCTGCTCCGTTACAATGTGCACGGTTTGCGCCACAAACGCGTACACTTTTTGTGCTGCGTCATTACGTGTGCGCCGAACCGCGTTCGCCATGTTAAACGCGGCCGCGCAGCACAACATAGAAACGGTTGACATGGTACTGCCAGTTTCTTTATCGTTAGCAAACGTCGCATTCATCTATGTTACTAATGTGAAAGTGTCACTTTAAGATCTGTGTAAGAGTTTTTGTTTACATTTAGAAAATGCCGTGAAATATTTTTATTTGTCGGACGTATAAATGCTTGTTACTATGCGATCTTTAAGAATAACAAACAGCCGCATATACAGAAATGTAGCTATATCCCTGAAGAAAATATTTTGGGTGAAGACCATATGTCATCACTCACTCCGAAAACCACAATTTGTGTCCGAACAGTAGCTACCCGAGTAAAATAAATTCAACATTTTGGATTTTCACATGTGATCCTTTCTGCGCATGTCTGAAAACGGGAAAAAACGGGTATTGAACTATCTAATTAGCTCGTGTATTAGAGGCGCAATTACCACGCTTTTTCAGTTGAAGAGGGACGCGAGTGCAAAATTATTATTGAACTATCTAATCAGGCGAGGGACCGAAAATTAGTATATAGATTAACCTTTTCTGAAAATGATAAATAAATGTTCTTTTGATTATTATTTTTGTTACCATGGCAACCAAAAACCTTTTTTTGGTTATTTTTAATAGAAATTTAAGATTTTCAAATTAGGTCGTTTATTATATTTCTGAAAGTTTTTGGTCTTTTATCTTTAAGTGTTACTAATCACCGAAAGCAAATGTTTTTTTGCTATAAAATACCTTTTTTTACCAAAATAGCCCTTTTTCCACGATTTTACACATTTTTAAACAAAAATGCCAATTTCCCAATTTTTCATCAAAAAAATATGAAATGCTCAATTTACTGTTGATTATCTAGTAAACATCAAATTACGCCAATCAAATCACAGGTAAAGAAAATATTACAGAAATTTGGTTTCAAATTTGTATGTCTTACTACAGGAATTTGGTTTTTAGTTTGTTCATATCTCATGATATAAGCATTTCTACAGTATAACGCCAATGTGTAAAAATTTCGACCAAAAATTGTAATGGCTCATGTTCAAATTGCCTTAGAAGTACCATACCATGGAAAAAACAGTGCAAATAGCACATCAAATTAAAGCTACAACTGTCAAAAATCTTACTCTGGGCTATGCACAGGTCATATGTGGGGGCATGCCTCCGTTTTAGGATCGTTTCCATGGTAACCTTAAAAATTTAATAACAATGTTTGGGAAAATCAAGAACAAATTTCAAATCAATTTTAGTTACCATTTACTATTTCAGATCAAATTTTCCTCTACATATATTACTAATAGTTATTTAATTGTTCTAAAAATTGCAAGCATATGATCTTTTGTTATTTATTTTTATTACCATGGCAACCAAAATTCCTATTTTAGTCAATACAACCGAATTGTTCTTGTTTTATGATGATTTAATCATTTTACATAAATCAGAATAAAATATTTGGACTTTTATTATTATTAACTAAATAATTAAAATGGTTTTCATCTAGAATATTCAAATGTGACCAAAATTGGCACTTTTTTTAATGATTTAACCCTAATTTTTATCAAAAAGTGCCAATTTAAAAAAAAATCAAAGAAAAATATGAAATGCTTATTTGTAGATGCGTTATCATGTTAAACTTAAAATTAGTCCATTTTATCAATACCAGACAAAATAATCATGTAATAAATGTATAAATTGTATAGCAGGCCATATAAAGTTGGTTGTTATTCCATCGAAATCTTGAGAAATATGCACTTATATACTATTTTGTCATTCTGGTGAACTGGAAGTCTCATTTTAGGTACCTTATCATGAAAAAGCACAAATGACACATCATATGAAAGCTACACCTCTCGGGATTATTACCAGTTTACATGGGGTATTAAGCTTTGGAGAATCTATTTGAGTATTTGACCAGTTTCCGTGGCAACGGCAAAACAAGAACAAGGTTTTGAGAAATTACACACATCATTTAAGGGGAGACTTTTTTATTTTAATTGTTGAGAAAATCACAAAATTCACTTTTTTGACCCAATTTTTTTTTTAACAAAGCTTACAAAAATAATTTTAGGTAAAAAATCGCCAAATCACTTGATGATGATGTAAAGACACTAATGAAGGGACGATTTTTTTTTAAAACCTAATTTATTATTTTTGGAAATTTTGACCAAAAAGTGCCATAAAACGGGAACAAAATGGATTTTTTTTTAAACACTTTTTTGTCAAAATTTCAAAAAAATATTGGATTAGGTTAAAAAAATAAATCTTCCCTTCATTAGTGTTTTTACATCATCAAGTGATTTGGGCATTTTTAACTCAAAATTATAATTGTTAGCTTTGTTCAAAAAAATTGGGTGCAAAAAGTGATTTTTGTGTGATTTTCTCAAAGAAATCAACATTTTTGGTCACAATTGATGCCAAATTTGGATTCTCTGATCCAATTCCTTTCCAAAAAAGTATACTTTTATATATATTTGAGTCATAGTTCAATAATTACAGCACTAACAAAATTCAACAAAAAACTTCCTTAACCCTAACTCCCACGGCTATTTTTTGCGTGTATCGGGGGGAGGGGGAAAAAGTACAATTTTTTTTAACCCGAAAAATCACCGAGCACCCCCGGGTCCATTCGCACCCCAGTCTGTGCCCCTATCAACTGAGCTAACTCCCCAGCGCATATGCGGCCACAAACTTCGTGGCCACATATGCCTGCGGTAGGTGACGTAATCGAGCCAATGCAGCAGCACGCGCGAGATAGTTTTATTTTGGATGATTTTGTATGGTCTAGTGGGGTTAGGGTTATGTCCCCCCTTAAATCAAAATTTGTGAGCATAATTATTTAAACTGCATGTTCCTGTGTTCTTTTTATTTTGGTAAATATTGTATAGTGTTCAGAAATTGTAATATAATGTTCTTCTATTCTTATTGTGGTTACCATGGCAACCAGGATTCATGTTTTTACTAATTTTACCAGGACATGGTTTTTGAAGTGGTTTGCTTCTAATATTTAATTGATTGTTCAGTATTTAATATTTTAACATGTACGAGGGTCAGTCATTAGGTAATGAAAGTGATCATGGTATGGAATGCATGAGCGATTCTATTGAGTGTTAGTGTGATCAATACAAAGTACATGTATGAACCTTTGTCTTTCAAACAATACACTTTTGGATTTTGAAGTATGAACTATGACGTTATAGCATTAGCTTAAAATTAGTACACTTGTGACACTGCTAAATCAATTATTTGGCGGGAAATTTGAATTGTTTAAATGAAACATGTGGTAAGAAAATTGTATAACATGACATCAGAAGCAGGTAAATTCCAATTTCTTTCGCATAATTATGATACAAAAGACAGTAACTTTAATCCCTGTGTAATTTGAAATGTGTAGTATAAGAAAAAAAGTAAGGAGAAAGAAGCAATTGAATAAAAGGTATACAAATATCAGTATTTCAAATAGCCCATTTTCATTGAAAAAGGCCCAGTCAGTAAAGCACTAGTATTGCGGAAAATCAAACAATTTAGGGAAAAAACAAGCAATAAACCCATTAGGGAGATTCCATAACTAATTATCTGAACTTATTCACATGAAATTTTCAGAATAGACGGCGGATAATTTTGAACTGGCCCAAAAATGGCTAAAATCGTGAAAATTACCAGATAAAAGCTTACTGTGCCTTCAAATTCTAATCAGAAATATTGACAAATGCATTTATCAATGTGTATAATTATTGTGCTAATCAAAATGAAGATATACATGAATATATCAATCAAAGATGGCTGCCACAACCTCTCTTGTTACTGCTATCATTGGAGCTACTAGATGTGTACTGTTAAAATAACCGTCACCTAATTTCAATCGTTTGAGGAAATGTTATGATCAGCTCCTTTTGAAATGCCCACTATTAATGCTTTACATCCCACAACAATTTACTCAATCATAATCCCTCCATTGTTATTTATCCTTTGTTGTTTTCTAAGGTTTATTATTGCGGATTTTGCTTAATAAAAGCGTATTTGAGATTGTCCCTTCTTGTTTGTATTAAGGAATTCGGATCTAAAATAAAGTGTGAAATAGAGATTATTGTGTGTTCTAACTATGCACCAATTGTTAATGTACTTAGTTTACTCTAATGCTATGACGTCATAGTTGATACTTAGAAATCCAAAAGTGTATTGTTTGAAAGACAAAAGGTTCATACTTTGTATTGATTACATTATCCCTCAATAGAATCACCCATGCATTCCATACCATGATCACTTTCATTAATTACTGACTGACCCTCGTATCAAACGAAAAGGTTTGTCTACTAACTGACCGATCTTTTGGGTCAATATAATATTTGAGGTTGATAAATAGTACCCGTGGTCATTAAATGATCACCTTGGGTTATTAATATGATTAAAGGATTGATTTGAGTTATTACGCTATCGCTTGAATTAAATGAACACTTAGGGTAATTACAATATATGTAATCATTTATGGGGTCAATACATATGTCCTTTGTAGTCTTTAAATGATCACCTGAGACTATAAAATGACTGCTTGTGTCATTAAATGATTGCTTTTCGGGCCATTAAATGGTTGCTTCGTGACATTACCCTATCAATTGGGTTATTAAATGATCCCCTTTTGTTTTTAAATAATGGCTAGGGGTCATTGATTTCTTAGGGTCATTACACTATCATTTATCACTTGGGGTCCTTAAATGCTCGCCAGGGGTTGTCAAATGACCACTCATTCGTTACTCAGGGGTCATTACACTATCACTTTGGATTATCAAATGGTCTCTTGTGTTCATTTCGGATTCACCCTCGCTCCACGATGCAAAGTTTGTGGGTTCAAGCCCCGTTGGTGCCAGCATGTTGTGTCCTTGGGCAAGGCACTTTACCGCACTTGCCACGCTTCACCCAGGTGTATAATTGGGTACCTGCATTAATTTATGTTGGGAAGTAAAACAGACTCGCTGTGCGGGAGGAGTGGCGAACCCCCCACAGCCATGCAAATATTACATGGGGGAGTCTGGCCCAAACGCTAATGAAAGAGAGATGGGCACTCCGCGCGCGAGCTTAAGAAGCTCGGCGCGAGTCTTTACTTTACTTTACTTTCTTGTGTTCATTATGATATTACTTAAGGTCGATAAATATTCACTTAGGGTCATTAAATGATCGCCTGTGGTTATTAAAATGATCGCCCTGATCATTAAAAATTGCTTTGTGACATTACACTATCACTTTGGATCACTTGGGGGCTTTACAATTTCCCTTGAGGTCAATAAATAGTCACCTAGGGCAGTAAATGATCACCCGTGAATATTACATGACTGACCGGGTCACGTCATTCAATGATTGCATGGGGTCATTACAATATCACTTGGAGCCAATAAATAGTTACGTGGGCCAATATATGATTACCTGGGTTATGAAATGACCATTTGGATCATTAAATGATTGCCTGAAGTCATAACACTATCACTTGGGGTCATTAAATGATCACCTGGATTCATCACACTATCACGTTGGATCATTAAATGGTTTCTTTGAGTCATATCACATTGGATCAATGAATAGTCACTTGGCGTCATTAAATGATCCCCTGGGGTTATTAATTGACCTTTCGGGTCACTCCAGTGATTAAATAATCGCTTAGATCATTCTTTAAGTCATGTTATATTTACATGTACATAGGGAAATTAAATGAATATCTGGATTTGTTACATGACCACTTGGGATCTTATCACTTGGGTCTTGAAATAATTGCTTGGGGACGTTTAATTATATCATGTGATTATTAAAACACCATTTGGGTCACACCAATATGAGTCATTACTCTACCAATAAGGGCATTAAACTAAAACTTGGGTCATTTATTGGTTACTTTTGGTCATTGTTTGACGTCAACACGATCACTTCAGTAAATTAACTATGATCACATGTTAAAGTCACTTTGGGTCATGGAATGGTCACTTGTGGTCATGAAATGGTCTCTTGAGGTCATGAAATGGTCTCTTGGGGTCATGAAATGGTCTCTTGGGGTCATGAAATGATGATTTGGGGTCGTTAAATGATATCCTGGTGTTATTAAATGGCAATTCAGTTCAATAAATGGATCCCTTTGAATTGGTCATTGTTTGACGTCAACATGATCATATCTATGATCACATCAGGACATTTTAAAGTCACTTGGGGTCATGAAATGATCACTTGGGGTCGTGAAATGATTATTTGGTGGTAATTGAATGATCACGTGGACCACTTCGGGGCATTAAACTACCACTTGAGGTCATTTATTGATTGCTTTTGGTCATTGTTTGACGTAAACATAATCGCTTCAGTTTATTTGATGGTTTGTTCGGGTCAATAAATTAACTATGATCACATCAGGTCATTTTAAAGTCACTTAGGTTCATGAGCGGCAAGGAGTAGACTTCAAAATGCAATTGATCAGGGTGATGCTACTATTCAACCCCATCACGAGCTCAAGAAAGCATCTCCCAGAAGAGGAAAACTTGCTAAATGAGAAGATCTCCCAAATGTAGCTTGTATCCCATTCCAACAAACACACGAAAGCATAGAGAGTCATCAATGAAATTACTGGGAGGAAAGTAAGAAAACCAACAATATTAGCAGGCTCACCAGTTGAGAGGATCACAACCTGGCTGCACCACTTTCAAAACCACCATCTGTTCCAGACACTGTCTTTGACATTACACCAGTAGAGGAAGGCACTCTCCCAATCAATGCCAATGAATTCGCCTTAGATGAACTGGCGTCTGCTCTCAATCAAGCTAAACTAGGAGGGGCCATATTCGACTAGACAACATTCTTCTTGTGAAGTCAAAGCAATTCCGAACTCACCTACTGGAAATCTGCTACAGAGCACTGATTCACCATAAAATGCCTAGTCATCAGTGGTCAGTGAGTGCCATTATTCCTATCCCTATCAGCCAGTGTAAAGACCATCAAAGGAGTAGAGCTGGAAAACGTCTCCAATTTCAAATACTTGGGGGCATATATGTTCTAGACACATCTCAGGAATTCAAATACAGGAAAGCACAAACATGGGTTGCCTGCATTAAACTGCAGAAGATCTGGAAGTCAGATCTCAAGAGTACAACAAAATCACCTTTTTCAAAGCCTGCGTAGAAAGCATTTTGTTGTACGGCTCTGAAACATGGACCATCTGCAGGAAAATTTGGGGTCATGAAATGATCACTCGGATCATAACATGATTGATTGGGTTATTATTAATGATACATTGTTGTAAAATGATAACTCTGGATTCTTGAATGTAGCATGATCACTTGTCTTAAGGCCATAAATCACTCCCTTGTGGTTATGATAAGTTGATCTTGAACACCTGGACCCCTGCAAAATTCCATTCGTTTTGCCGTTGCCACGGAAACTGGTCAAATACTCATAGATTCTCCCCAGCTTCATGCCCTATGTAAACTGTGCACCCCTTGGTAATAATCCCGAGAGGTGTACATAATGTAGCTTTCATATGATGTGTCATTTGTGCTGTTTTTCATGATAAGGTACCTAAAATGAGATTTGAATAACCCCAAGTATAATTTGATACTCCCAGTTCACCAGAATGACAAAATAGTGTATAAGTGCTTATTTCTCAAGATTTCGATGAAATAATGTCCAACTTTATATGGCCTGCTATGCAATTTATACATTTATTCCATGATTATTTTGTCTGGTATTGATAAAATTGACTAATTTTAAGTTTCAAATGATAGCACATCTACAAATAAGCATTTCATATTTTTCATTGATTTTTTTTTAGATTGGCACTTTTTGATAAAAATTGGGGTAAAATCATTAAAAAAAGTGCCAATTTTGGTCACATTTGAATATTCTAGATGAAAACCATTTTAATTATTTAGTTAATAATAATAAAAGTCCAAATATTTTATTCTGATTTATGTAAAATGATTAAATCATCATAAAACAAGAACAATTCGGTTGTATTGACTAAAATTGGAATGTTGGTTGCCATGGTAACAAAAATGAATAACTAAAGATCATATGCTTGCAATTTTAAGAACAATTAAATAACTATTAGTAATATATGTAGAGGAAAATTTGATCTGAAATAGTAAATGGTAACTAAAATTGATTTGAAATTTGTTCTTGATTTTCCCAAACATTGTTATTAAATTTGTAAGGTTACCATGGACACGACCCTAAAACGGAGGCATGCCCCACATATGACCTGTGCATAGCCCAGAGTAAGATTGTTGACAGTTGTAGCTTTAATTTGATGTGCTATTTGCACTGTTTTTTCCATGGTAAGGTACTTCTAAGGCAATTTGAACATGAGCCATTACGATTTTTGGTCGAGATTTTTACACATTGGCCTTACCCTGTAGAAAAGCTTATATCATGAGATATGAACAAACTAAAAACCAAATTCCTGTAGTAAGACATACAAATTTGAAACCAAATTTCTGTAATATTTTCTTTGCCTGTGATTTGATTGGCGTAATTTGATGTTTACTAGATGTACAACAGTAAATTGAGCATTTCATATTTTTTGATGAAAAATTGGGAAATTGGCATTTTTGTTTAAAAATGTGTAAAATCGTGGAAAAGGGGCTATGTTGGTAAAAAAGGGTATTTTATAGCAAAAAACATTTGCTTTCGGTGATTAGTAACACTAAAAGATAAAAGACCAAAAACTTTCAGAAATATAATAAACGACCAAATTTGAAAATCTTAAATTTCTATTAAAAATAACCAAAAAAAGGTTTTTGGTTGCCATGGTAACAAAAATAATAATCAAAAGAACATTTTCAGAAAAGGTTAATACTTAGAAGTTAAGATCATGAAGGAAAAGGTACTTTGTATGGTTTTATATTGATAAAAAATGATTTTAGAAATGTACGCGATTTTTTAAATGCTATTAATTTATGTGATGGTTGCCATGGAAACGGCCCAAAAACTCATAGATGCACCCCCTATATCAACAAATGCATCCCCATAGTGAGATTCCTGAGGGTTGTAGCTTTAATTTGATATATAATTCATGCTGTTTATTTTTATGGTCAGGTTACTTTTAAAATAAGGCCTCCCGAGACTGATTTTTCCTCTACTATCTAGTAATAGTATATAAGTAGTAATTGCGCTTGAGACACTTCTTCAGACAACAGTGCAGTGTCGTCAGCAAAGTCAAGGTCAGTAACTGTGGTTGGTCCTATTCGTCTGCTGCTTCTTCTTGTTAAGCAGAATCCAAGCCCTTCTTCTTTGTCATCTGTGACCTCTCTTAGAGCGTAGTTGAGAACAATGACAAGAGATATGGAACCAGGGTGTCACCTTGTAGTACTCCAGCCAGTACTATAAATTCCTCAGTTTTCCCATCAGGTGATATAACCTTTGCCTTGGTGTCCTTGTAAATGTCTGCAATCGCATTTGTAAGCTGCTCAGGTATACCATAGGCCTTCAGAATTTCCTCATCCTTAAAATTCAGGGCAATTTCCTCATCCTCATTACTTATGTGTGGTGGGCTCCCAAGTATATTTTTGAAATGAGTATACCAATTATTTAGTCTCTCCTTTTGCGTGGATCCTTTGATTTGACCCTTTCTTGTTGTCAATCTTCCTGATATGTTGTTGATCAGTTCCCAACTCTTACCATGCTTGCTGTTTATGTGGGCATTTTCTACCTCTCTTAGCTTATTGGTAAGGTATTTCTCTTTCACATGATCGTAAGCCTCCCCTAGGCTCTTCTTAGCGTCCTTATAATTTCTCCAATTCTCCTCGTCGTTAGTGTCCAGTTGATATTTTGCATAGGCTTCTTCAATTTGTATTCTCCCCCTTGATACCTGGGCGTCATTTGAGAAGTAGGTTATTTTCTCTTTTTTCCTCACAGTAATCACTTCCTCTGCAGCATCTTGAGTGGCTTTAATGAATCTGGAATATTACTCAGATGCAGTTTCTACATCATCCTGCAGGGGTTGAAACCTATTATGCACCTCTATGTTATATTTGGCTTGCAGATCATTATCAGTTGTAAGAAGCTTCCAGTCGTACTGCTTTTTCCGTTTGATGATTTTACTCTTTCTGAGGCTTAATCGGATACGAGCAGAGACGATTCTATGGTCACATCCAACACTAGTAAAGGTGTTATATCCTTCAGAATTTAGAACACTCTTTCGCCATTTCCGTCTGACAAGGATGTAGTCCAGCTGTAGTGTGTTGCCGCCTGGGCTGACATACGTCCACAACTTGCCTTTTTTCTTGCGGAAGTAAGTATTTGCGATTAGTAGATCTTTCTCTTTAGCCAAGTCTGCTAGGTACTCTCCATATATTTGTGTCATCATGATATGTGAATTGGCGTCATCCTTTCCAAGCCTGGCATTGAAGTCGCACACAAAAAGCAAGATGATGTGTGCTGGAATGGAGTCTATTGCCCTCTTTAGACTGTTGTATTGATCTCCTACGATGTCTTCATCCGCCACATTTGTAGGGCAGTAGGTCACCACTATAGTTGTTGCTGGGTTGACATGGTAGTTGACTATGAGTGTACGATCAAATTGTGGCTTGATACTTGCTAATGATCTGAGTGCTCTCTTATTGAGTAGTATCCCGACTCCACCTACAGCTGCACCTGCTTTATTTCTTGTTGCTGTTTTTTGTAGTGATCAGTGTTCTACCCATGATAATGCTCTCATATTTCACTGGGTCATCATGGACAATGCGGTGTTCCTGTATCACAATCATGTCAATTTTGCATTTAATTAAATTAGATACAAGCTCCTCCCTACATCGACTCTCTCTCTATGATAGCTCTCACATTCATGGTAGATATAGTGATAGTTGTCTTGCATGTTGCAAGTGATCTTCTCTTGCGCGCTCTGCCGTCAAGCTTACTCCTCCCATTCGGGTTTGGGGGTATGCCGTCATCAGTTGATTTAGAAAAATCCGACTCTGCTCTAGGAGTCGTTATTTTAGGGACTTTAACCCTAGTGTTGATTTGGTTTGCCATCATGTTTTTTTCAATTGCTATAATCACTGCGGTGATCAAAGTTGTCCTTCTTCTAGAATAATTGCCAGCCAAGGATAATAAGTATATTCGACCCGGGTCTCATTGATTTAAAGTGAAACCTAAACAGCAATGATCAAGTATACCCCTCCAGACTACTCCAATAGTCCTAGAACTACCAACCATTGCCCCCAGAGCTCCGTCAGTTAGCACTAACCGCAAGGTTTGGCTATCCGGGTGGCACGCGACTAACGTGCACTACATTGCAATGCATCTCAGCCTTCGAGGACGTGGAGATGGGTCACTGCAAGAGAAGCGATTAGGGACAGGCGGACTGATGGAAATGCCTCCTATATCTACAACCTAGAGTAAAGCAAAGTATGGAAAATGGTGCTTAGGAGAGGCATGCAGAGTAAGGCGCCGGATGGGAGATAGAGGGGGGGGGGAAATGTTGACCAACAATGTTGATTTTTTTGAGAAAATCACAAAATTCACTTTTTGACCCAATTTTTTAAAGACATTAACTTATAAATGATTTTTTTTCTTCTTCAAACCTAATCTCATATTTTTTTGAAATTTTGACCAGAAAGTGCCAAAAAACGGGAACAAATGGCGATTTTTTTTCTTCACTTATTAGTCAAAAGGTTAAAACAAATAAAATAAGTTTATGTCTTAACATCATCACCAAGAGATTTGGGCATTTTATACTCAAAATTATTTTTGTTACCTTTGGCAACAACAAAAAATGGTTCAAAAAAGGTTTTTTTTGTGATTTTATAGCATAACTCAAACTTTGTAATTAATCAATTGATTTAATTAATTAATTGAGACATTCTTTAAAAACCCGTTTGGAATTCCACTACTGCCCTTATAAACGTTCTCAAACCAGCCATTCCCTAAATATACACCTAGCACATGAAGTCCCTGCCCAGGTGCTTTGAGGTTGGCTAATTCAAAATATATGATCGGTACCAAAAAATCCGAGATATACATTAAATGAGCAAACTTCTTCTCCGCAGTTTGATACCTCATTCAACAAAATCGAATGGATACTTTTAAAGTTATGTCGATTTCAATGACCGCGCATGCAACAGAAATGTTGCACTAGGTATAGGAATCATTGATTTGGGTGTGATTACTGTCATAACTGTGTGCTATCTGAACGAGACAGATGAATGGGTCTTTAGTGATAACCGCAATGTGCGGGACAAAGGGTGTATCTGGCTGTGAAGAATACAAGTCTTAGCTAATAAGCTCTGTGAGTTTTTCAGTGCGTAAATCCATAGACGGGTAAAACATTGATTTTTACCGTCTATGGTAAATCACACACAAATCAATGTATGTCGTAAATTGTCTCTACTGTTTGCTCTGTTAACAACGCCCTCTAGGCTCTATTACCAATTTCAAACATATTCTACTACAAAAGGCTATAGACTAACGGACAGACGGTTATACTTTTAAGTTTTAATAACATGTAATACAATATAATCTATGGCGGATTTTAACAACTCTTAAAAAACAATAAATAACAATTTAATATCATTTTGATCAATATGAGGCAGAGTTAGAATAAGTAAGAACGAGCCATGACATATTCAAGATTAAAATAAAACAATTGATCCGAATAATATTGAATTTTCGCGACTCAAAATATGATGCGATGGGTTAGGGCATGTTTTACACAAAACACTCCCGAAAATAGTCCATGTAAGTTGTCATAATGCCTATACACTCTACATCCGGAGAGGTACGGGCGGGGGCATAATAGGGCTTGGGGGCTCCAGTGGCGTAGCCAGCTTTCCTTGTCAGGGGGGGCAAACCCATTTTCTTCCCGATCTTGGAATTTCATCCCGTTGTACAAAAAAAAATCGCGCGCTTAGCGCATGTGTCCCCCAAAATGCAAACTTCTATCGCTTGTTTATAACCTAAATGTACCTTTTTTCCCCTTTTTCTTCCTTTTTTCCTTCCTCTCTCTCCCCTTTATCTTATCTCTTTTTTTTTTCTCCCTTCTTTTCCTTCCCGATTTTTCGCTGTCTTCCCGATTTTCCCGGTCAATTTTTTTTCAGGGGGGGGCACTCTGCACCCCCCCCCCCCCCCCTTGCCCCCCCCCCCCCCCTGGCTACGCTACTGGCTGGGGCACATAGGGCGTTTTAAGGGCTTTTAAGGGTTTTCTTCTGTCAGGGGGTAACTGACACCCCCCCCCCCCCCCCCCCCCCCCCTTGCCGGCGGATTCAGATTCATTATGTTATTCATACGGAATCCTTCAGGGGTCACAGCACTAAATTAGTATCCCATTGGATTACACGTCAAATACTCACACATCAACCTCATTTATCTGCCCTTAGAACATTTTTGGCATGTCGGGAAATGCCTGAGTCAAAGATCATGCTTTAAATATTAATATAATCGTCAAAAAGTGTGACGTCTCCCAATAAGATTTTACGATTTGATCATTTAAACAGCGCCACTCCTATCATCAGCCCGACCGATCGCCTTTTGACCGCTTCCGAGAAAGTGTATTCACCCACGTGATACATTTTCGGTAAAATCGAAAATGAACATTTTTCAATATCCTGAGCAAAGAACAAGAACGTATCTTTCATTTTATTTACAACATGACACCCTCACGTCAAACTGTTTCCCAAAGGATCCCAATTTATCACAAAAAACGGGTTTTGTTTTTGCCGGAATTGACTACCATACACAAAACGTTGAATGGTTTAGTTTTGTGCGCTCTTCACCATGTTCACTGAACTGTTTTCAATATTATTAAGAATTTGCGTGGCATCAAAATGGTGGTAGAACGGTGATATCACCATACTCTAAGAGTAAAGAGCAAATGACTATAGTCCTTGCCGACGACCATCTGCATTTTTTTCTATTTTAGCATCCTGTGGCCCAAGACCAATCATACGTTTTCAGGAAAGGTACTTGTAAATGATTAAAGTTGGAAAATAATCCTGATTTAGGACTACTAGCTATTGCCATAGTGCAAAAAGAGATCTTTTCAGTCCATTTTTGAAGGTTTCAGGGTTATTTTGATTGCACATGTTCTGTCAACACTGCTCAATTTATTGATAATAAATGAAATGACAGCGATTTCAGGGGATTATTTCTCGGAACTTTTAGGGATACACTATATAAATGTTTTACTTTAATGACTTAATCATTAACTTGAAGAAAAATGTAAATATGAAGAGTCCAATCGCTTTAGAAGTGAGAAAATCAACGTTTTGTAATACTTAACATGTAAAGGTAAAGGGACCTATTTTAACGGTGTAAAATCAAAATTGAACTGGAAAGAGCAACCGCTGGAGGGGCATCACATTGAGAATCGCGACCATTGCATTTGAATGGTTACTCGAGTAACTTGGTTGGAGCTGAAAATAAGGCATAGCTACGAAAATGGTACACTAGGCTCTAGTACGAGGGAGTGTCAAACAGTTCTTGAAATCACCCCAGAAGTGAAGGAGCTATCATGTCGATTAAATTTTGTCAGTGTAATCACTGGTCCTTAAAAACATTATGGCGCAAAAATGGTCTCATCTTAAGTATGTTTACTTTCTTTACATGTGTCGCTAGATACCAACGCCATGTAAATCAATGATGTCTTCCAACGGTGCTATGTATATGGTCAATTATAATGGTTCAATTACTGATCCTTGTGAGACGCCTTCAAGAGGAGTATGAGGCTTATTAATGTTGTCATTTGAGATAAATTGAGACCTACGAGTGACAAATGACATTAAAAACAAATCTAAGCCTAATATTCTTCTGGAAGGCGTCCTACAAGAATCAGTTATTGGTCCATTATAATTGTCTATGTACACAGCCGTTGGAAGACGTCATTGATTTGCATGGCTTTGGCATCTAGCGCCACTTGTACCAAACATACTTATGAGACCATTTTTGCACCATAATGTTTTTAAGAACCAGTGATTACACTGACAAAATTTCAATCGATATAGCTCCTTCAATTCTGGGTGATTTCAAGAACTTTTTGATACCCCCTCGTGTGATCGTATTATGGTGCCATAATCTCACAATGTGTGAATATCATAGAACACACCGTCTGGCGGTACATCTGTAATAATCGCCCGCGCTTGACATGCGCAGACTTATAGCGCTGCTGTCCTATCAAGAGAGGGCGCTTATTGATACCCCTCGTATGTCTAGAGTAAAAGGTGACTTTTACGATACACTTTTACGACGAAGCCAAAGCAATATTTTTTTATAAAATACAAACTAGTGTTTACATGTACTAACATCAATTATAACGATACTTTTTATATACAATAACTTATGCATTTAGTACAAAGCATATTATTTACCGATCAGTTTACTGGAAATTATAAAGCCAGGACACCTCGTG
This sequence comes from Ophiura sarsii, assembly GCA_035610835.1. Classification (NCBI taxonomy): domain Eukaryota; kingdom Metazoa; phylum Echinodermata; class Ophiuroidea; order Amphilepidida; family Ophiuridae; genus Ophiura; species Ophiura sarsii. Next base: position 48,569,290 of record CM069457.1, on the reverse strand, counting down.
CCAATAACGATTTATATTTTATCCCCGGAATTACGTGTACCCTGATGCGATTCAGTGGGCCCGTTCCATCTGGCAGGAGCTGCTCATCATATAACACTTTCCACGCGGCTATTGTTTTTACCAAATACAAAAAAGATTCTCCAGAAACCTTATCAAACTTTCAATTCAAGGTCTATCTCAATGATTACTGAACCAATACTAGTCATTTTTGTACTCAATGCATTTCTTATGATGATATCAAATATGATGGTAGTGAAATTCAATTATGTTAACATTTTTGAAACATTTTGTGAAATTAAGGAATGTCGTCTGCAGATGCCTGCCGCGTGAAAAGTGTTAAACATCTTTCCATGTAAAAGAGGTGTGGGTGTTTTTAAACGTAAAATATGAAATTTATCAAGCGCTGTAACTTTTGAAGTGCTAATGCGATGAATATAAAGTAACACATAATATTTGGAAAGGAAATGAGTATGACCCCCAAAACCACATTTTTGGTTCAAATATTTGTGGGAAAAGTAGCAATTTCAGTTTGATGGTAACATTGCCGTAATTGCACCATAATCATCTTTAGGAATGGGTTTTCTGTATCATAAATAATGTTTAGTTTTTAAATGTATGACCTAAAAGGGTCAACAATTGTATTTTGAGGTAGTGATATTTGATGGATTCTCTGACTCATTTCCTTTCCAATATATATACTTTATAATTAATTTATATTCATCCCATTAATAGTTCAAAAGTTACATAATATTATGGAATAGTCCCTTTCAATGTGGTACCAGTTCGAGGCTCTGGCGGACCGTACTATAAGTTGAATACAGAGAGAGATACTTAGTATATAGTTTAAACAATTCAGATCCCAATGGTATAATGATAGGGATTCAATAAGTGTTGAGTGGAACTCCAAAATTGCTATTTTTCGCTACTGGATTATTAGTGAGAACTTTGCCCTTTCGATCCTTAACAGAAAAATGATTTCAGTTGGTCACGGTATTGTTTCAAGTTCAAAACATAAATAAAAGGGTTGCATGCCGAATTTAAAAGCGCCATTGTCTTAGCAAAATGACTGATCGGTTGTCGGTAATATTCGTACCCAAATCCCAAGTTCCACTGAAAAAAAAGCAACTGATTGGTCGACCAGCACAATACATAAACTAGAAACACAATTATGAACGTTTTGGTCACATTTCTGCTTCGGGATTCGGCGGTTGCGCTCCCTTTAGTATTTTGATCGGTATTCGGCACTGCCATCGCGGCAGACACGGTAGATAATACAAACACATCCGTGGTGGGTGGAGTAGATAGGTGACTCTGCATTGATTTGGATCGCGCATCTTGTTTCACGAGCTCAACGACAATTCGAGTAAAACAGAACCCCATGATGCAACACGGCATAAAAAAGTCCCAAACAAAAATCAATACCCCGATCGCAACGGACCCGCTGTGCGACAATTGGAGGACGTAGCATAGACCGGTGGAGGAGTCGTAAGCCCTAATCGCCGCGAACCAGGTGATTTGCATTGTTGGGGCGATCAACCACACCACCGTTCCTAATAGTATCGATTTACGCTTAGTGTAATAACTCCGATACCACAACGGATGCAACACGGCAAGGTATCGTTCAATAGAGATGGCCACCAGATTGTACGTGGACATCGTGAACAGACCGAATAAAAGGATCTCGCTCCACCACAGCATGCAGTAAAGGTATCCAAATAAGCCACCCAGGAATGAAGTCTTCGGCGCGGACAGGGCAAGTTGTGGCAGATAATTTAGTGTTATCGCCACGAGAGCAATGGACGTTAAAAGATCAATGATAGCCTGGGTTGAGATGAGAAATTTCACCTTAAAACCCGCCATCTTGGCGACTACCAAACATACGGTGGCGTTACCCATAATTCCAACGACCCCGATCAAGACCCTGACGGCGATTAGGATGAGTTCGACGTTGACTCCTTGTTGGCCTGCAGAATCGGAATTCTCAGAACTGTTATCTGTCGGCATGATGACGTCGTCAATGATTTCTTGGGACGGTGTCTCTGTTGACATGTTGACAGATGACAACACTTCTCCGGATCTGATGATACATCGAAATAAGAAGAAAAATGAAAATATGCATCATTTTTGTAAAATTATAAGACAACGATGATTTTAAATTCGCACAATTGTATTTTCGAAATTCGGACTAATAATAAGAGGATTCTTGTTATTTTCAACAGTCCAGGCAAATGACCAAATCTGGAAATCAGATTATATTTCCAAATCTGGAAATGCAGTGATAAATTAATTTTGCAGGTAGTTATTTTTGTGAATTGCCAAAGTGCTTCAATTTTGTGGATACTCAATTTTTGCGATTCGAAACCATGCAAGCATATCATTATAAATATACTTCCATTTTGTAGGTTATTATTTTCGCGAATTTAAGCACTAGCAAATTTTGCGAAATTAAATAGTTCACGAAATTAGCAGTTTTCTGCCCAGTGACTGGTAATTATAAAAAAGGACAAACTCATTCTTGGTAAATCATGTTTAAAAGATAATTCACTAAATAATCACCGTGGCGTTTAATTATTGATCGTGCCGTTTTAAAAATAAATAAATTGACTGATTAATTAATTAATTTAATTAAGCATTAATTAGTGAATAAACTGTCGTTGGGTAATTATTTTTGCTATTTTATTATGTAATAATCAAGTTTGTAGTTTTTGAATCAGACCATCATATGCAAAGCATTGATTTCCAGATCAGGCAATCAATTTCCAGATTAGGCAAATTGTCAGATTTGGTCATTTCCCTGGACTGTTTAATATATATTCGAGTCCACTTGCCACTTGCCACGTCATGTCGGTTGCTCCATAGCCAACCATACAAAACAACATGCATGACATTTATCAGTCGTCGCTGTAAAGTGTAAAGACATGTCGTCACTCGCTGAATATCAGGTTACTTTGTTTTGTTGTGTTATGTTTATTTTTGCATGTTAGATGTGTTTATATTTTATAATTCAATAACTACATAATAAGCTTACACACATTGTCTAATAAGCTTACACACATTGTCTAATAAGCTTTCATACATTACATGGCGAAATAAGCTTACAGTGTTTTTATTTTTAAGACACGTACACGATTTATATACAGCTGGTGATGAAATTCTAACAAAACTAGTTCAAAATGATCAATTATTCTGTTATATTTTCATTTTTATTCAAAAACAATAGTAAGCTTACACATTGTCTAATATAAAGCTTACACACATTGTCTAATAAGCTTACATACATTACATGGTGAAATAAGCTTACAGTGGTTTTATTTTATAAGACACCCGATTTATATAGCCTACAGTTACAATTCTAACAAAACTAGTTCAAAGTGATCAATTATTATGTTATATTATGTTTTTATTCATAAACAAATACATTATGTATTATTTTGATTGATTTCAATAAATAATAGTCACTGACTTTTTTTTAAACATGATATAGGGAAATTTATTTGCTAAAGACATAAACGGCAGCTATTATTATTTCACCCAAAAATAGCACAAAATTCTTCAAAATAGCTGCCCCCGTCACAGTAAGTGTTAGAGAAAAAAAGGTTTGACCTTATTTGCATATGATTAGCATATTATAAAGAAAAACATTAACATTTTGCTTTTTGGAATTTCCAGCAAAAACTATAAATGCTATTAACACCAAAGTTACAGGAAATGAAGTTCCCATCATTGCCAACAATACTGTCTGAGAAAAAATTCACATTTACCTTTACTTTTAACAAAAACCTAAAATCTGTCTTAACCCTAACCCACCCGGTGGATTTTCCAACGAAATCTTTTTCAAGCGAAAAAAGCACACACAACAAGAGGTGCCACGCCCCGGGGTTTGAACCCACGACCTCTCGGTTGGCGGGCGGACACTCTACCAACTGCGCCACGGGGGAAGCTGTGCTGGGCGAGTGTATTCGCCCAGCTATATAGCCCGGGGCCATTATTTCACACAAAAACCTCAGCGCCACGCGGAACCAGGATGCTGGGAAATGGGATTGCATGGGATCTGGGGCTGTAAGGGTTAATCAGGGTAAAATTAGAGAAAAAAAGTGAAAATTAAAAAGAAGAAAAAAAATCGTTCCTTAATCAGGGTAAAATTAGAGAAAAAAAGTGAAAATTAAAAAGAAGAAAAAAAATCGTTCCTTAACCCTAACCCGGCCGGTGGATTTTCCAACGAAATTTTGTTAAAGCGAAAAAAGCACACACAACTGCGCCACGGGGGAAGCAGTGCTGGGCGAGTGTATTCGCCCAGCTATATAGCCCGGGGGCCATTATTTCACACAAAAACCTCAGCGCCACGCGGAACCAGGATGCTGGGAAATGGGATTTCATGGGATCTGGGGCTGTAAGGGTTAATTAAGCTTAATTAATGACCAAACTCGTTGAATTATTAAGTAATACTGCGTATCCAAACCATGTGCTTAAAATAATGGTCTGAGCAGATAATTCAATATCCCTTTAGTATTTAAAATATCGTTCTCCAAACATTTAGTATATTTAAAAAGAGAAAAAACCACATGTAACCACTATTTCATACAACTGTGCACAGACTTGGCAAAAGTCTATTAATACTTGTGCAGCCATGCACGCAAACAATGGACGGAATAATCAAGGGACATGTCCATGCCAAGGGACTAGTGGTTTAAAATTCGCGCTAGATGAAATTTGAAATGCAATTCGCCAGTGTGCAATCATAATGGTGTATGTTACTTTAGGTGGCCGTGTGCTGACATGCATGGGTGTACAAACAGGTATCGTGTTAAAGGCCTGCACTAAGTCTAAATAAAATAGAAAATTTTAAATAGTCAAGGCCATGAAAGGAAGTATTGGCCAATCCGAAATCAGGTTTAATAAGAAATGTAACAATGCTGATAATCATACAAGGACACGAAATAGTACTTTAAAACAAAGCTGTTTTAATTATATATGATACACATACTTAGATTGAAATGTTCATTGTTGTACAACAATCAGGAGGCACTATATTTATAATTCAATATTTGTAAATTTATGCTCTGTTGCACTGTAGCTTTGGATTTTTATTTATTCATGGTATACAAATGCCAGCAAAACAGCACAGCTGATAACACTGGCATACAAGTTACATATCATACATAGTAAAAAATACAGAAGAAAAAAAAATATATACATAATATTATATATATTATAAACAGCTAACATTGATTTAAATTACATATGGGATAGTTGAGTTGTAATATCTGCCAGTTCTTGTTGTTTGGCTCCTGGTATTTTTGGGGGTTCCTGAGGGCATACTTTATTGCGGGTTTTCCAGGGAGCAGATGTTGGTGGCGCTCCGAATTAAGGAGCTTCTGGCCGAATTTCAAAACTAGTTGTTCCGGCGGTCGCTAAGTTTATCAATACCTTATTCAAGGGGGGGGGGGGGGGGGGGGGGGGGGGGGGACAGTGTCATAGAATTCGTACCTACTGCCAACCATGAGTCGACATGCTTAAACAATAAATATGGGAACCTACATTCTTAGGCTATTTTGTCAATGTTATGGCACTTTATTCCGTTGAGGGCGCCAATACGGAATAAATCTAATTAAGAGTACATTCTTAACTATTTTGTCAGTGTTCTTGCGCTTTGTTCATGGAGGGCGCTAAGACGGACTAAATCTAATCATGATTATTTCTCTGTATCGATAAGCTTGTGGTCATGGGGACACAAGTTGCGGACGGGATCAGATTTATGCCCAGTATACCGGGAGGTATACCTATATTCTTATCCTACAAAGGGTATTGCCGTAAAATATCGGGTCACTATATACTCTCTTAATTCCGCGGATTGTAATTTCAATCTTTAAACAGTTGACTTTATTTTCAATCTAATAGATTGAATTAGATTGAATTCAGATTGAAAAGCTCCATGGCCTATCGAATTAAGATTGATTGCAGTATCAATCTGTTCAAAGATTGATTGTAGCGTCCAATCAAAAACGGCAATAATATCACGTGAACCAACACCAACCCCGCCGCCTTCAAAACTGTCAGGCGGCCATTTTCTGTGCACGACGCGACGGTGTATTTTTATATACATCACATAAAATTGAAACGCAGAGTGTGCTGGAGGCGGAAAAACAGAGATTTGTACATTTAAAACAGTTTATATTACATAAGTATATGAACTTTACACACGTGTACAAATATTCAGAAATATCAGCCCTTTTTTGTACAACATAACATACAATTTAAATATTCTGATCTACGACTTAGGTCAAGAATTTCACACTAGAGTTTGGGGGCATGGAGGTTTTCCAGTCCCGGTCCGAGGCTGACACAGGGAGTTATAACCAAAGTGGACATCCTCAACTTGGGTGGTTACTTGACCTTGAGTTAGGGTAAAATGTCACATGTGTTTCAATGTGTTTCAAACCATATGTGCTCTATAAACAGTCCAATATAAATATTCTGGGTATAAAGGCTGCTTTTTGGAAATTCTTAAGTGCAACAGCAACAATGACCATTATTAATGTTCATCATGAATTCTGAAATATATAAACAAATTATTTTTCAACCAATGGGTATCCCTTTAATTTCAGCGCCTGAAAAATGTCATGTTTTTGGGTAAGTGGGTCAAGGGAGTTTTTGATTTGATTTTTTGAATTTGTGAGTGCTGTGTAGTTATTGAACTATTAATCAAATGCATATAAAAGTATACATTTTGGAATTTTTGACCACAAATGTTGATTTTTTTTTGAGAATCACTAAATTCACTTTTTGACCCATTTTTTAACAAAGCTAACAAAAATAATTTTTAGTTAAACATGCTCATTTTTTTTTTTACCTAATCTATATAATATTTTTGGAAATTTTGACAAAAAGTGCCAAAAACGTGGACAAAATTGGTTAAACAAAAAAAATACCTCCCTTCATTAGTGTCTTTACTCATCAAGTGATATGAGCATATTTTGCTCAAAAATATTTTTGTTAGCTTTGTTCAAAATAATGGGTCAACAAAGTGATTTTTTGTGATTTTCTCAAAAAATCAACATTTTTGGTCCAAAGTGATGCCAAATTTGGATTCTTTGATCCATTCCTTTCCAAAAAGTATAGTTTTATATACATTTGAGTCATGCGCAATAATTACAGCACTCACAGAAATTCAAACACAAACTTCCTTAAGTCCCCCTTAGCACTCCATTAACATCATAACATAACATAACAATGAGCATTTATATTGCGCTCTTACACATTATACAATGGTACCACAGCGCTTAACATAATTAAAAACATAAATTAAAATTAAATTAAATTAAAAACAAAAAAAGTGTTTAAAAATCACTTGGCACTAGGTATAGGAAATCATTGATTTGTGTGTGATTTACCATAGACGGTAAAAATCAATGTTTTACCCGTCTATGGATTTACGGCACTGATAAACTCACAGCTTATCAGCTAAGACTTGTATTCTTCACAGCCAGATACCCCTTTGTCCCGCACATTGCGGTTATCACTAAAGACCCATCATCTGTCACGTTCAGCACAAATCAATGATTCCTATACCTGGTGCCACTTTTCTGTTGCATCCGCGGTCATTGAAATCGACATAACTTTAAAACTATCCATTCGATTTTGTTGAATGAGGTATCAAACTGCGGAGAAGAAATTTGCTCATTTAATGTATATCTCAGATTTTGGTACCGATTATATATTTTGAATAGTCAACCTCAAAGCACCTGAGCAGGGACTTTATGTGCTAGGTGTATATGCCGCAAACTGTAGCTAAAGTATTTTACGGGCGTTCAAGTTCAACATTATGTGCGACGGTGTGCGACTTCATGACAATTAGCGAAAAACTACTTATTTTTAATTAGGCTATTTTATGCCCTCGCGGCCAAAAAATGGGTGCTGCCCGCCTGCAAACAGTTGTGTTTTCATGTATCGGGCTAATTTATCGTCCTGAGTTGTGATCTAGGAGGCATATCGCTGTGCTTTAGGATACATTGATGGCAACACCCTTGCGACATAATGAGGGGATTAACAGGGACATACTTGGTTTGAATGCAGGCGATCTAAGTTTAGTATTTACAGAATCTTACAGAATCAATATTTTCTGTGCGCAACTCATTAACATAGAGGTGAACTCTGGCTGACATTTCGTTGGTTATGTCGTTGGTAAGTAGTTAAATAACCTTGGGGTCAATCCAATTTCTTGGACACATCCAGGAAACAAATTATAGAGGCGATAGAGGGCATGGGTCACAACTTATACTTCTTATGTATGTGGGTTGGCTGCTAATACCTGTAAATTAACAGTTATTACAGAGTTGTTACAGTGAATGATCTTAATAATGTGGTTGTTTTTTTGTTACAGTCTGTGGACATGCGGGAAATCAACGTGTACGCAAAGAGAAACAGTTAAGCTTTTTTCTATATTCTTTGTTGCTTAAACATAAATGAAAGGGTTGCAAATGATATTCTGCAGGGACAATGTATTTGCAAAATAACCAAGTGGCGTGCGGTAAAATAGAACACCACCTAAATTATATTGCAAGAAAAGAATCTGATTCAAGGACCAACAAAGGATATAGGCCAAGAAAACATGACAAACGTTTTGGTCACACGTCGGCTGCGCTTTCATATCGTCGACTGACGACTCGTGACCTCTAACATCACTATGTTGACCTTTTGACCCCTTTTCATCGACCTTGCCTGACACAGAAGTTATTTCATAGTTAGTTGACTGACCCGTATGACCTTTCAACGTCTTTGCTTGTTTATCGTGCTCTTTAAGCGCGATACATATTCGACTGAAACAGTATCCCATGATGCAACACGGATGAAAAAATCCCAGCAAAAAATGAGCACCCCTACGTAGAGGTTACGATAGCGGGTGAATAATGACTCGGCACTCGACGCCGTTGTACACTCGGTTTGTAATCACCCAGGCTAATTGCATAGTGGGTGCGATTGTCCACAGAATGACGCCGAGCAGGATTCATTTTGGTGAAATAAATTCGGTACCACATTGGGTGCAAAACTGCCATGTACCTTTCTATAGCGATAGCGACCAAATTGTAGGAGGACGTCGAAAACAGACAGAAAAGTATGGTTTCAGAGCGCCACAGCCAGCAATACAAATAGCCAAGAAAGAGATTGTTAGGTATTGGTAGTGTTAGGGTTGGAATCCTATTAAGCGTAACAGCCACCAGGATAATGGAGGTTAACAGATCAATGATACACTGAGTACCGATAAGGAATTTCACTTTACCAGGTGGTATCTTAACCAAAATGTTACAAACTATAGCGTTTCCTACCATGCCGATCAAACCTACTGATATCTTAAATATTATAAAAAACAATTCAATGTTAGATTGTATGTTTCCGTTCGATATCTGGCTATTGTCATCGGTTGGTGTTGATGAGCTCATCATGGTAGTCATGGTATCTTGAGGTGCTGGCTGCGTCATAGCGGTGCCTACCCGACCCACGCTTCTTGATAACCTGCAAATAAAAAACGATTATTTTACGAGTGGAATTATACGGCGATGCATACTTACAAGATAACTTTGTTTGCTATGCGAGAACCTTGCAAGCTAATTTGCCCCCAAAAAATGTTTTTGATCTCAAAAATCATAGTTTTGGCACTGTTTGGTCAATATTTTCATAACTAACAATTGTTAAGCCAAAAAAAAGAAACAGATCCTAGATAATTGACTTTAGATATCTACATTTTGGTGTACTTTTTGGAAATTTTAATCAAAACTGATTTTGTTAAGTTGTCTGAAAACATGTTGGCGCCAAAAAAAGTGATTTTTGGGCAAAAATGTAAAAATTACTATTAGTTTTGAAATTTGATACCAAAAATGGATTCTATCTCCAACTCATTTCATTTCAAAAATTGTATACTTTTATGTACATTACATTATTAGTTTAAAAGTTATAGTGCTATTTCATGAAAAGGGGTTGACACTTCTCAAAAATGCCAAAAAGCTCGAACATGTGCGCAATGTCTATTAGTCGAGCGGCGGCTCCCATATACACTGTACTTAAAGGGACACTAAGAGATGTGTTGGAGGCAGCGCCCTCAATTATGATAAAAACTGAGATTAGTTTATTTTTATAATTGTATTACATGTATGAACTTACACCTATAAGGATTAAGAAAAATCAGCTCTCTTTGTACAAGAAAACGTCGATTCAAAAAATGCTGGTCCCGCGGGACCAGCATTTTACGTCCGCCAGTATCCCCGTGCAGTACGCGTGATACATAACGCGAACCATATTTGCATAGAGGGCGTTTTTCAATAAATAGCGATGATATTGTTTTAATCTAGTTTTGCTGTGTTTTTTGTTAGTAGAAACAACAATAATGGCGATTTTTAATGTTCATCTTGAATTCTGAAGTAAATTGTTAAACATTTAAACTTTTCAACACCACTTAATGTCCCTTTAAGCGTGGCACCCCCTCTTGCTCACGATGTAAAGCTAATCCAAATAAGTTTATTGGATCTTATAATTATTATCATGAATCACTATGGGTGTGAAATTGGTTGTAGTGTCCTATTTTAAAACAAATATTTAATCTCAGCCCGTGATTATGTAAAATAATTTCGCTGAATACAGTATATTGCTGTAATCATGGTAATATGTCATCGATCCACTGACTATGGAAAATTCAATGTATTTTATGGTGGCTTTGCCATCCACGATCAGCGTCACTAAGCTTAGCTGTACACAGAATCCCTTTTTGTTTTGCGTATCATGCATTTTGAATGGGCTTATGTTAAAATGTTGCAACAAACCACATTACAACTCCCCAATCTGGCTAAAATAATAATCGTATATAATATACGTGTAGACACTTTATTTGATACCATACATATATTTTTAAGACCTGTTGATAGAAAGATATGGAGGGGTTAATAAATTATATTGCACACATAAATGAGATTGTTTTAGTCACCGTAATCAATTATCTTCTTCTCTCTCTGGAACATCTATTAACCAAGAGTTCAGAATGCGAATGTTTCATCAAAGCCTGTATTGAACAAAACAAACAATTAGCCCTTTACGTATGTATACATAGTCAAGTTGAAAGCTGTCTACGGTAGATAGCAGTCACGTAAACAATGTATATTCGGAATATATATATCATTAATACGTTTTGTAGGTGTCAACGTGACCATTAAATAGACGTTGGCATGGCATGGTCTAGCGCTATCTACGCTAGCTAGCAGCCTTGCAAGCCTCTTTACATTATATGAAGAGTTTAGTGCCAAAAGGAGCTAACTCACTAAAAGTGAAATAGGAGAAAAGCAACGTTTTTTTAAAATAAGGATGTTGCACTTCTTTGATTATCCCAATTTTCACTGTATTTCCTATGTCTTTCTTTATTTTCGGATATCAGTGGAGTTAGCTCCTTTGGAACAAAAAAATGTTTCGACCAATTTTCAAAAACCTCTTTACCAAACAATTTTTATTTCCAAATAATGTACACATGAAAGACAATATCAAATCACATTGAAAACAGAAAACCGCATTAAAATACCTTTTCAACTTTTTTAATTATGATGATTTTATATTTTGTATGAAAAATGAAAATTTTGACATTTTGGCACATTTTTTGAAATAACAACAATTTTGTTCGTGTGCAATTTTCAAAACAATAATCCCATACATTTTACGTTTTCTTCATTGCATTTTATTAAGGACATTCCTATCAATGTTTTACCATGATAAAAGAACCATATTTCCACCATTTTGGTTTAAAAATAGTGAATTATATTCAAATATCCGGAAGTTTCCGGAAATGACCTGGAATTTCCGGAAATTACCGAGGTCCATAACTTTGGACCCGAACATGCTACAGATGTAGAACAAAGTTTAAAAGTTGTATTTTGTAACTCTCTTTCATGTTCTGCACCTAAATCATTTTTTTCAAAAAGGTGAGTTGGAACTGAGCTCTTCATATAGTTATTTTTTTAGTATTTTCAAAAGAGATTAGCAGACAAACTCATCTGTACATCATTATACGTGTAAAGTGTGTAATACTCTACATGTTATGAAATACGCCGTGATAGATAGTTCAACAGGTATGTAATTAAAACAATAATAAACATGTTTGAGCTGTTGTTTTCGAATGACATGATGTTGGCTTACTTCTGAAACATTTTATAAACATCAAATGAATGACTAAATTGAATTTTGTCTGCATCCTTTTAATACTTAATGGCTATCATTTATAACGTTGAAATGCAAGGCCAAATAAAAATAAAAACTAGTTTCTCACCCTAATTTTTGTAAAAGGAGGATGGGATCACTTTAAAAAGATAAACAATGCGAAATCACATAATACCAGCATGGTGTTGCCTTATTGACTGCGTAACTTAAAGAAATGCTTTAATAAAAAATATATCGGAAATAATAATTTAGAAATTACATAACATGCGTGTTGGAGGTTAGCTCTAGTAGTTGCGGGTGTGTTTTTATTCAAAGAACTCAAAGGTTACCCTATAATATTTCAAAAAATGATTAAAATATAATTTTCCAAAAACTTCGGCCTAGGTCAAACTGAATACAATTTGTACGTGGCATTTTATCATCTGATTTTTATACTGAAAATGACATGCTGGTGATTAGGATTGAACTGGCAATACAATACTAATAATTGTTTACATTATACTGGTCTAATACCCTAGATTTATATATGAATTCGATTTACCTCTTAGTTCGTCTCGATCAACTTGGAGTCTGAATAGGCGTAGGCTATACACATCGCTAATGTGAGAGATACTCAGAAGACGATCTGCGCCGTATCCTCAGAGGAGTGCACGCTAATGATCGCAATGTACCATTATCAGTCAGCTGTAGAACGGGCCCCGTTTCAATTGAGGGCGCTCTAAAACGACGGATACGTAACCAAGGTAACGCACACCCGTCAATTTGCGTAATTATTGAATTGTCGCCTTTTATCCCCAATTATCTGCATAAAAAGTAACTATCTATCGAGTTGAGGGCAGCATAAGGTACCAGAACTCCTTGCGATATCCAGTTCGTATGATTTAATTTAACCTTTGACGCCAACATCACACGACACAAGCTAAAATTATGTCTTTTTTTACCGGTTTGCTGCGATGAGACCACCATTTTCTAGACGAGATTAAACCCATTTTAAGAATTTTTAGGGTAAATGTGATAATTTTTACATTAAATATCAGCCCAATAGTATTCGGAAGTAATGCCTTTGTAACGGCTATCTCTGTGATAAGAGAGTTATTTCGTTGTTTAAAATCGGCAAAATCGGCTTTTTATGAACTTTGAAAATTACTGTGACGTGAGGCCGTTCCCTTGGAAACGCTGTCCTGTTCCCAAGCCCGCCCTCTATTGAAAAGTGTTTGTTGTTCGTATTCCGGCGGGCGACGGACTTCCGTCACTTTATGAATCGCCGTGTAAAAAATGACGGCAGTGCGTCACTTTATGGAGCGCCCTCAATTGAAACGGGGCTCCGTTCTACAGCTGACTGATTATTGTATCATTATGATACTAGTATTATTTTGATACAGTAGTAATCTTATTTTCTGTAGCTTTGCTTCTTCACAAATAACTGATCGGCAGATTAGGAGGAGTGTGATTAATGTATGAAAATACTATGACGAACACCTCTATAATATCAACCAGTCTTAAAAATATATGTATGGTGTCCAATAAAGTGTCTACACGTATATTATATACAATAATTACTTTAGCCAGATTGTGGCATTTTAATGTTATTCATTGCAACATTTTAATATTAGCCTATTCAAAATGCATTACACGCAAACTAAAATGGGATTTTATGTACAGCTAAGCTTAGTGACGCTGATCGTGGATGGCAACACCATCGTACAGATACATTGAATTGTCCATAGTCAATGGATCGATGCCATATTAGAACAATGTACTCTATTCGGCGAAATTATTTTAAATAATCACTGGCTGAGATTAATTATTTCTTTAATAATAGGACACTACAACAAATCTCACACCCAAAGTGATTCATGATAATAATTATAAGATCCAATAAACTTATTTTGGTTAGCTTTACATCGTGAGCAAGAGGGGGTACCACGCTTAAGTACAGTGTCTATGGGAGCCGCCGCTCGCCTATATGTCTTATTCTTCTTTCGGGCCTCGATTATCATGATTACGATCATTGGCCCTATACATGCTGTCCCAAAATGATTAGTACCCATCGATGCCCAAAGTTCAATACATTTTTTCATCATCAAAAATCAATGCGATTAGATCCGTTGTTTTCTATTATATTTGCTATACTGTACCCTTTCATTACAATTTTAGATAAGGAATATCGGACTTATTTTAATGAAGTTACACTCCAGCGTGTAAGACATGGTGATTTCACCTGTTTGGCAAAGTGCAAAAAAAATGTGTTTTTAAACAGCTTGTTTGAAAGAAACTAATACATTTTCTTAATCTCTTGTCTGCTAGTATCTTTGGTTCCTTTCTATTTTAAACTGCTGTTGCATCAGATTGTTGTTCAAACCATTAAAACTTCTTCATTTTGATTCAATTAGAAGAGTAAAAATGGATCGTCACGCATGAGTGACCCCAAGCTTTATTTCTATAATGAGCTAGTTTTGAGGCTTAACTTGAGGGACATTTAAACAGGTAAATACGTAGTCATGGGTAATTAGGAGTGGCTTATACTCCTAATATTGGGAATGCAATTTCCTACAAACTTGGTAAAAATGATATACCGGTAGTCCCTTAGTGTTTAACCTCACGAAATCCATTCTCCGATGTGAAAATGAAATCTAAGCCACTGGTGATTCACCAAATACCACTTCATTTAGAAGTCCCTAAACACTTGTCAAATAAAACGAGATACATGGGGTCACTCAAGTGTGACAAACTTCTTTACCCGTTAAATTGAATCAAGGAGAAGAATTATTAATGATTTGAACACCCATAACTAATAACAGTTACAACAGAAAGACACACAAGATTATATTGAGTAAGACAAGAGCTTATAATGAGAATACACAAGTTCCTTTTAAACAAGCTGTAATAGCACACACATTTTTAGCACTTTTCCAAAAAGGTGAAATCACCATGTATCTTGAGTTTGATAAATCCGATATTCATGATCTAACATTCTAATGAAATAGTACAGTATGACAAAGATGATATATAAAAACAATGAACCTAATCCCATCGACTTTGATGATGACAACAATTCCCGGGGGGGGGGGGGGGGGTACTCGGATTTGGTTTGGTCGGGGGTGTGCCGCTGGAGATTCAAAACCCATACCCATTTTTAGGGGTGATTTTGGAAAAATCGGTACCCATTTTTAGGGGTTTTGCTTCATTTTAGACCAAATTTTCGCAAATTATCGGGAAAATATACCTATATTTTCAAATTTTCGCGAAAATAGACCTAATTTTTGCAAATTTTCGCGAAAATAGACACAAATTTCGCGAAAATAGACCCATTTGTAAAAAGTGACCCCATTATTAGGGATTTCCAGCACAAAATCATACCCCATGTTTAGGGATTTTGTGCCCAAAAAGCTACCCATTAGAGCGGCACACCCCCGTATACCGTCTTGGGTGAGTACCCCCCCCCCCCCCCCCCCCCGGGCAACAATTATTGAACTTTGGGCATCGATGGGTACTAATTATTTTACAGCATGTAGGAACATTTTATTGACAACCAATACGATAAAGCAGGTTCGGTTTTTGTTTCAAACAAAATCTATATTTAAATTTATCAATAGGTAAAATAGTTGTTTATCATTTTATTTATATTAAATCAATGAAAATTCAAATACAAACTGAATAATTCTTACCGTTGTTCTTGTGGTGGATGTTCGGCGAATACTCCTCCTCAACACTGTAGCTCAACACGATTGCTGTCCACGTAATATTGTCTAGTGCCAACGCAGAAATTGTTACTAAAGTGTGTTTTTAGAATACAATATTGAAACCATATTTAAGCCAAACAGCCAGACGGAAATAGTAGTGGACGGAGCAGCAGAGACCGTTTCCAGCTCTATATATACTGACCAGCCCAAAATGATGTTGATGATTAACCCCCTGGGCACTACCGGCCTATCTTACAGTGGTTCTGATTGGTGTATTGCAAGATATATTCATTTGAATAGCCAATTAACATGCAGCTTGTAAAATATTTCACTCCAATCTTTATCAGGGATACAATTATTCTAACACTGTCTCTGATTGGCGCAATAAATGATGTATCTATCTTTCTGACCAATCGGCCGGTAGGGGTTAAAGATTCATCTTCTCCTTACATGCCTTATTTATAAGCCTACTCGTATTTACAAAAGTGGTTTCCCGGAATCTATTTTTGTCATCCAATCAACTTCCACTAATATTCATATTGAAAATTGTATCAATAGTGATCTGGCTGGGCAATTCATACATCATGTACAATATATACAGTCATCAAAAAAGTAACTATACAGGTAATAAATGTACATTTAACTCTAAAAATATATATATCCTACATAGAAATATTAAATCATAAAGTTGTTGAAAAATGTATCTTCTTTAATATGAGATATTGCACGCTAGGATCGGTTGAATATTTAAGAAGCGACAATCCAAAATGTAAGGTAAAGTCACAATTTCAAATTCACATTTTACATTTCAACACCGGGGAGAGAATGACAGGTAGCGTGTGTGTGGCGTATTGATCCATCGGAACAATGCGGCCGACTGTCCAACCTGCGCATGCATCCCCCAATTGCACTACCGGTAATCAATAAGATACCCGTAGATTTGGTCCGCGTGTAGAAAATAAAAATGTGAAAATGAAAATCGGACTTCTCCTTACATTTTTGAGTGCCACTTCCTCAATAATCACCCGATCTTGGCGTGCAATATTTCATATTAAAGAAGACAAATTTTTCAACAACTTAATAATTTAATATTTTTAGGTAGGATATATATTTTAAGAGTTCGAAGCCCATTCATTACCTGTATAGTTACTTTTTTTTATGACTGTATACATGACATGTAGTATATACAGGTAATAACTGGATATGGGCGGATCCAATATTTGTTAATAAAAATATTGTAAAGGAACACAATGCAAAGTCGACTCTGTAGGGGATACCGGGGATTGACGTTACAAAATTTACATTTTGAGCCAAAAATATCTAATAAAAGAACTCAGACACTCCATATTGGATATGTGGTTAGCCTATTATGTTTGCTAAAAACTGGAGCATACAGAACATGAAAACGTCAAACAACTAATTTTAATTAATTAATTAGTTGTTAAAACAACTAGATAATTAATGGAGGTAATTTTTTGTAACAACTTACCCCGCATACGAGGTAAGTTGTTACACCGTTCGGGGTAACTTGTTACCATTTATTTTGTATGTTCATTAGTAAATACTATCTTTTTATACTTCCATTACATTCAGCATTGTTCAGGGGTGTTTCCCCTCTCCGTCTTCCCTTTATAAGTTCTTGGCATTGTTAAAAGTAAACCAGATATAGCTGTAGGTAAAGCAGAATACACAAAAGACATAAAATATTTATACCTGAAACTTGAAACAAAATTTAGTTTAACATATGTAAATATAATTGGGGTAGGTTGTTACATTGACAAGGGGTAGGTTGTAACAACTTACCCCATAGGGCATTTTACACACAACACCTACTGTAGCACAACCTTGAGGCAGAATTACAGGTCATGGCTAGAAGATATATTAGTGACATACATGTAGTATATTTACAATAACAAGCTATCATTATGCACCTCCAGTTGTTAGAGCTATAACAAAATTCAAATCTTGTCAAAAAGTTACTCAGAGAGTACAAAAAAAGTTTTTTTGACTTCTTTTTTAGTGGAACATTGGAGAAACCTCACAATTGGTAGTATATCCCTGCTATATGAAGGCAACATATGGATGTTAGTTAGCCTGCCCTCTCTTGTTCCAGCTTGTCACACTAGGAGGTGTAACAACTTACCCGTGTAACTTCCATCCCCGGTCTCCCCTACACTAATTGGCAGGGTGTAGTGTAACTTGTGTTCAATTCAAGAATGAAATTCTACGCGACACTGTAGTATATCTAGGCTCCGCCTTGATGACAATATGACAGGTTGAGACGTTCGAGTGAATGAAACAGTAGCGTATCTCCCTGGGGTAGGGTGGGGGAAAGTTGAACAATATTCCAAACATAGTCTTATTGTACCGTTACAAAGCCTGATAGAAATGATAATAATTAATAAAATATCTATATAAGAGTGTATGTAATCTAACGAATTGTATATTGTAATTGTATCTTCTTATTTCATGCAAAATAATAAGCATTTCTATTCGGAATAAAGATAAATTGTCATTACTTATTTTCAAACATAAATATATATCACAAATAACTATACTACAAAATAAATATATTACATTATAAACTTTAAAATAATTACAAATATCAAGAATATCAATTACGAATAGATACCATTTTTTGAGTAATTGTTAGGGAGGACATCAAAACTCGACCGCCCGTGGACCGCCGGTTACGTTCGGTTCCGCCCGGTTCTTTCAGGTCAACTGTTTTACTGGTATATGAATATTCACGTATGCAACACTGAACAACCGCCGGTTGACTTAATGCCGTAACCGGACCAATTTACACTATCAATCTGTTACTTTGCGGTCATAATAGCGCACCCTTGTCCCTTGGACTTTCGGTATTGATTTTAAAAAGTTAATTGATTACCGATACAAAGCCTGATAGAAATGATAATAATTAATAAAATATATATATAAGAGTGTATGTAATCTAACGAATTGTATATTGTAATTGTATCTTCTTATTTCATGCAAAATAATAAGCATTTCTATTCGGAATAAAGATAAATTGTCATTACTTATTTTCAAACATAAATATATATCACAAATAACTATACTACAAAATAAATATATTACATTATAAACTTTAAAATAATTACAAATATCAAGAATATCAATTACGAATAGATACCATTTTTTGAGTAATTGTTAGGGAGGACATCAAAACTCGACCGCCCGTGGACCGCCGGTTACGTTCGGTTCCGCCCGGTTCTTTCAGGTCAACTGTTTTACTGGTATATGAATATTCACGTATGCAACACTGAACAACCGCCGGTTGACTTAATGCCGTAACCGGACCAATTTACACTATCAATCTGTTACTTTGCGGTCATAATAGCGCACCCTTGTCCCTTGGACTTTCGGTATTGATTTTAAAAAGTTATTTGAGCTATAAACAGATTGAAAAAGCCAACCCCAGCGAAAATCAATAGCTGTATTGTACTGGTTGTCAACTGAGACTTGAGAGCCCATTACTTCAAGATTTTATTGCTCACACGTGTGACGAGGCACTATCAACCGGTCGTGTTCACCAGAGTGTAACTATTTGACCTCATTATGTGTGTATATTATAACAGACGACACGTTTTGTGAGAACCGGGCGGAACCGGCCTTAACCGGCGGTTGCCTGGCGGTCGAGTTTTGACGTGATCCCTTAAAGAAAGTGTCCAGCAAGCACAACATTGTGCATTCTATGTTAGTAAAATAATTATCAAGCCCAAATCGCGAAGTTATATAGAACAAAACATTATACTTATCATAAAAATGAATTAAAAACTGCCATCTCTCAACATGCCATTTTTAAAATTCGCGGTCATGGTTATTGGTGCTCAAATTTACGCAAGTGCATTGTTTAACTATGACTTCATTGATGCCGGGACTTTCGATTGCCGCGAATTTTAAAAATGGCATGTTGAGAGATGGCAGTGTTTATTCGGTTTTTAAGATAAGTATGATGTTTTGTTCTATATTACTACGTGATCTGTGCGCGATAATTCTTTTTCAAACATATAATGCACAATGTTTTGCTTGCCGGACACCTTCTTTAAGCATGTGTATATCTTGTAGCCTTATTCTGAATCCTGAATCTAGACTTTACTTACCAAAATAATAGAATCCAATCTAAACCCACTACAACACCTACCTATTTATTATTGTCTCATTTTCTGAGTCTTGATAATGTATAGTTATGTTACGTCCGAGTGGTTGTTTCTGGTCACACGTATTTTTCAAAATGTAGATCACGGAATCAGCTACCGAAAATAATGTGGACACAAAAATGTATCGGTTAAAATATTTGAAAAAAAATCATCATTGCGTGATTTGTTTTTTACTATGGTGAGGTGTCTGTTAAAATTCACACTATATTAATTTGAACATAACATGTAATAAATACCCCTATTTAAACTGTAATATAGAAGAGGTCTGCCGTTTTGACAAAAGACCCAATTTACAAATTATACATGATCAAGTCCCATGTCCTTTTCAATCCTTACATTAGTTTGGTATCCACATTTTCAGAGCGAACCTTCAATTTCCATATAGGAAGATGCTGTACGGATTTCCTGACTTCAAAATTCTTCAAATTTTATTCAATAGCCTTTTTCGATTCAACAAAAATATATACACATTTGTAACCTACAATGTTGATGTCACAATTCTCCTCCGCCATTGATGGATGAATCACCCATAATACAAATGAAGACTGTAGAAGATGTACTTAACACTTTCCACGCGGCTATTAGTTTTACCACATACAAAACAGATTTTTCAGAAACCTTTCCCAATTTTCAATGTCTATCTCAAGGATTACTGAACCAATACTAGGCATGTTTGTACTTATGTCAATGCATTTCTCATGGTGGTTCCAAATATGGTAATGAAATTCAATAATATTGATATTTTTTAAACATTTTGTGAACTTTTGGAATGTCGTCTGCAGCTGCCTGCCGCGTGGAAAGTGTTAAGTAACATTTTGACGAATTTAATTATGGGTGATTACCTCATATTTGTGCTCATTCCATGCATGTTGTCAATCTCCGCCCGTCTTCCATGGTTCTGGTAAAACCCTAACATATATATAATGTTAAGAAACTGCAACCATCTTGATTGCTCAATCAATAACCGCCCGATTGACAACCACCAAATCCAAACACCGCGAAACCCAAAACCCGCAAAACCCGAGAACCGCTCTAGTTTGCCATATATACTTAGTCATAATTACAATTATTGATTGGATGAAACTTATTTTCCGGAAAACGTTTAAATATACGTGACAATTGCTCTTATGTGCCACAAAACAATAATATAATTTTGCCAAACGGAAACATTTATTGTTAGGGCGCCATCTTTTGTCAAAATTGTTTCCAACATGTTTCAAGATGGCGATAGGTCACATACGGCAAACACGAAAGTGAAAATCCGCGGCGAAAATTACATTTCACGAGCATAGAGTAACACAAATGCACATATTTGACTAGATAAAACCATATCAAGTAATTCTCCACTATTAATTTGAGCAACAACAACAACAACAAATTCAGGCTTGCCACTGGAAACAAATTTGGCTTAGTGGCCTTAAATATTCAAGATATATCGGGAGAGTTTTGAATTAAATGTAAGGTGCGGTTAGGATGGATTTTCCGGTTAAGGTCAAACTATCCTGATAATTACAGTAGCAGCAGTAGCCAATGATGTGATGATGTAAAGTGGATGGTTGTTATGATTGTTATCAACTCCAAAGTAAATGTCGAATTAAATGTCAAAGCTGAATTTGAACATGCCCGAGTAGATTTGCCATTTGATAACCAAGGATAGGAAAAAATCTTATGGCACATTACAGATTGCTGAACATGATTATTAGTATTTCGCGAATTTTGTTTATAGTTTTCATTAACGAAAAAAATCATGGTTCACATGGGACACTTTTTTGAGACACCCTGTACTGTAGGCCTAAATAGACCTACATTAGAGCTAACGTGTGACCGACGTTTTGGAAATCTGGGTGTACGTTCGTGTAAGTAGTCATTCGTTCGTGACATATGTGGCATTCATTGTATTCGTTTAGCGGTTCGCAGAGATAAGCTGGGGTGTATCAACATTTGTTCAAAATGTTAAACGGGGGGAAACGTAGCAGTGGCGTAACAGCCGGGGGCAGGGGGGCACAGTGCCCCCCCCCCCCCCCCCCCCCCTGCTCAGCAGGAAATTCAAACCTACCCCAGGAAAAATGGAGGAAGTGAAAAGCGGAAAAGAAAGGCGAAAGGGAAAGAAAAGAGAGAGAGAAAGGAAAAAGAGAGGAAAAAGAAAAAGAAAAGGGAGAAAAAAGGTGAAAGAAAGAAAAGAAGAAAGGGAAAGAAATAAAGAAAGAAAATTTCTTACAAAAAGCACGTTGTGTTTGTTGTACTGCGACATTTTGTGACCGTGCGAAATTTGTTACCTTGCGTAATTTTGTGTCCGTGCGATTTTTTTTTTTTACCCCCCCCCCCCCCCCCCCCCCCCCCCCCCCCCCCCCCCCCCCCCCCCACTTACGTGAAATTGACGAGGTGACTGACTGGAAAAAAAATTGGGGCAACCTTTTACGAAAAATTCCGGGACGGAATTATTCTAACCAGGATTTTTTTGGCTGTGCCCCCCTGACAACCAACCTCTGTTACGCCCCTGAAACGTAGTGATCAATACGCTAGGTTATACCCCGGGTAATACGTTTCACATATTGGGTGTAGGTTGCCTATTCGTCAGATGTTGAGTTCGGCCATATACGGCGCTATGGCGCAGTCACATGTAAAGGCCCTGTCACACCATAGCGTATGGCCTGAACGTGGCCTGAACGTATGCCGACGTATTCAAAAAATAGCTCGAAAATTGTCAGAGTCCGAGAACGTCCAACTTCCCAACGAATTGCTTCAACATCGGTGATGGAATGGACGTATCCATAGCGTATTAAACGCATACATAGCGTATGACTAACGTATTGATAGCGTATCACTAACTTATAACAAACTTCCAAATTTTCACAACGTATCACAGCGTGCTCTTAACGTATACGACGTATCCCAAACTTACCCCTAACTTGTATCAGCGTACACCAACGTACGCCAACGTACGCCAACGTATTTTTCAATATTTTGCATACGTTGTTATACGTTCAGGCGATACGCCATGGTGTGACAGGGCTACCGTACAGCCAGCGCGCATTCGGCGTTTTGGGAACTTATGGAGGGTTCGAGTATATAAATGGGTCCCTTGAGTATCCCATCCTCCTTCTTTATGGTCTGTCTTGGCCTTCTTGCTTTTTCCTCCTCCTCGGCCTCGGCCCCTGGTTGCTTGCTTCTTCTTGGGAGGCATGTTAACTGCTTGATGACATCGGCGGGAATGATGTAATGTGAGATCGGCGCGGTATTTATACGTGCTACAGCGGCATAATAAGCCACGTGTTTGTTGTACGTCGAGGATACGCTGACGATACGTCGAACACGGCAGACATACGCTACGAATACGTTAAGTATACGTTAAGCATACGCTCGCATACGCTGTGATACGCTGTCATAAGTATGTTATAAGTTAGTGATACGCTATCAATACGTTAGTCATACGCTATGTATACGTTCAATACGCTATGGATACGCTATGGATACGTGACAGGGCCTTACACGATCGCCCGGCATAAGGTGAATACGTGAGAATACGTCGAAACTCGTTGGAAATACGTCAGGCATACGTTAGACCTACGGCACAAATACGTTATCAACTCGTTATCACGTTCATCAACGTATACCAACTTACGAGTAACGTACGAGTAACGTACCACTAACGTATGTCAACGTATATTTAACGTACCACAAACTTGCCGGGAGCTTATGCAGAACGTATTAAGCACACGTTGAGTACGTCGAGAAATTTTGAGCATGCTCAATATTTGTTCGTGGTCTAAATTGTCAAAGCGTATCACAGCGTGCTCTTAACGTAAACGACGTATCCCCAACGTACCCCTAACTTATATCAGCGTACGCCAACGTACACCAACGTATTTTTCGATATTTCGCATACGTTGAGGGCGATACGTTATGGTGTGACAGGGCCTTATCCGTGTGAGCTGGTCGACCCCTTACCGTGTGGAAATACAAAATTGGTGCGGACGGCGGCACACGGTGAGGACACACGGTGGGCCGTTTCCCGTCCGTTGAACACGTTCAGGGGACTTTGCCGGCCATTCTATAGAAAGGTAGATATAAAACAAGAGACGGGTCTAGAATGGAGAAAGGTGTATAATTTAGAGAAAGGGGTCTAAAATGGAGAAATGTGTACTTTAGAGAAAGGGTCTAAAATGTTTAGAGAAAGGGGTGTAGAATGGAGAAAGATTTATAATTTAGAGAAAGGGGTCTAACATGGAGAAAGGTCTGTTATTTAGAGAAAGGGGTCTAAAATGGAGAAAGGGGTGTAATTTAGAGAAAGGGGTCTAAAATGGAGAAAGGGGTCTAAAATGGAGAAAGGTGTGTAATTTAGAGAAAGGGTCTAAAATGGAGAAAGGGGTGTACTTAAGAGAGGTATATGTAACTCAGAGAAAGGGGTAAGGGGTTATGGGATACGCCAAACTAACGTTCCTATGCCACTACTATCCATCCCTAGCATCCCTACTATCCCTAGCATCCCTACTATCCCTAGCATCCCTAGCATCCCTACTATCCCTAGTAGGCCTATCCCTAGCATCCCTACTATTTCTAGCATCCCTACTAACCCTAGCATCCCTAGTATCCCTAGCCCAAACATCCCTACTATCATACTATGTGCTCAGTTAGATAGTAGGAATGCTTGGGATAGTAGGGATTCGAGTTTTCGAGTTAAACATTTTCAAGTTTCGAGTTTCATTTCGAGTCTCGATTATCGAGTTTCGAGTTTAGAATATCGAGTTTAGAGTTTCGAGTTTATAATTTCGAATTTCGAGTTTTAAGCTTACAAATTCCGAGTTTCGAGTTTCGAAGTTCGAGTTCCGAGTTTCATTTACGAAATTCAAGTATTTCGAGTTTCGAGTTTACAATTTCGAGTATCGAATTTAGAGTTTAGAGTATCAAGTTTATAATTTCGAGTTTCGAGTTTCATTTTAGAGTTTCGAGTTTATAATTTCGAATTTAGAGTTTTAAGTTTACAAATTCCGAGTTTCGAAGTCATTTACGAAATTCAAGTATTTCGAGTTTCGAGTATCGAGTTTATAATTTCGAGTTTCAAGTTTCATTTTCGAAATTCGAGTTTCGAGTTTATAATTTCGAGTTTCGAGTTTCAATTTTGAATTGCGAGTATCGATTTATGTGTTTCATTCTCGAATTTCGAGTTTTAAGTTTACAAATTCCAAATTTCGAGTTTCGAAGTTCGAGTTTCGAGTTTACAATTTCGAGTATCGAATTTAGAGTTTAGAGTATCAAGTTTATAATTTCGTGTTTCGAGTTTTGAGTATTGAGTTTCGAGTTTATTATTTCGAGTTTCGAGTTTCAAATTCGAATTTCGAATGTCGAATTATGTGTTTCATTCTCGAATTTCGAGTTTTAAGTTTACAAATTCCGAGTTTCGAGTTTCGAGTTTCGAGTTTCGAGTTTCGTTTACGAAATTCGGGTATTCTCGAGTTTCGGGCATCGAGTTAATAATTTCGAATTTCGAGTATCGTTTTCGAAATTCGAGCTTTGAAATATTTTCGCAGATCCCATAATATTCTATTTTTGACTTCAAAAGACTAGGTTTTCAAAACGAAAATCGAAAATGAAACTCTAAATTATAAGCTTGAAACTCTAAACCCGATACTCCAAACTCGAAAATAAAATTCAAAACTCGAGACTCCAAACTCCATATTATAAACTTGAAACTCGAAACTCGATACTCGAAAATGAAATTCGAATCTCGTGACTCGAAACTCGAAACTCGAAACTCGAAATTATAAGCTTAAAACTAGAAACTCGATACTCCAAATTCGGAAATGAAATTCAAAACTTGAGACTCGAACTCGAAACTCGGTTAAACCCTGTATGGGAAATAGTGAGTCTTTTTCAATGGGAAAATTAGCAACCATTCTCGAGCCCTTACACTTGATGCTAGATATAGTCCGTCGCCTATACTTACACGTCTCGGCCTTTCTCTGAGTTACACACCTTTCTCTAAGCCCCCCCCCCCCCCCCCCCCCCCACCCCAACCCCAACCACCACCCACCCGTAGGGCCTCTGGATTTGTGACTGGTACCCACACCACGCACTCTGCCTTGAATTTGAACACGTTGAATGGTTAAAATGGTATTGGAATCACCAAAAGGTTTTACAAAACAAATTTCTAGATATTGTAGTACAGGTACGTTACACCAAATTCACAGTAATGCAAATCTCAGGTTTACAAACATATCAGTTTATTTGAAAAGTCAAACAACCAAGTACACAAATTGTAAAGTCACAAATGAATACAACCTCCGCTTTTTTATAACAGTCATTTTCGTCTAGCATAAATATGGCAAAATAGAAGCTCGCTACCATGCGCGTCAGATCAAGATTAAACTGAGACCTCCAACGTCCACTTACGCCTCTGATTTGAATCGTCATCTGTGCTGCTCTTCTCGTAACGCTAATTGAGGTTTTTTATAGTTTGTACAGCTCGGTGATCGCTCTTGATCTTGATCTGCGATCACGTGTAGCGAGGTCCATAGTTTGCATTAATGTTGGGTTTTATAAGTGTTCAGATATCTCACAATCTGTATCATACCCTTGAAAATGTACAAGTGCTCAAGTATCTTACAATCTGTACACTCTTTAAATTGTACAAATGCTCAGAATCTTACATTCTGTATACCTTTAAAATGTACAAGTGCTCCCTGCACACCAAATTCCTCATGCGTTTCATACTACTATTACTACCCGGATGTAATCCCCCGTTTTTCTGTCCCCCGTTTTCGAGATGCCTATAGGGGTATCTCGAAACCGGGGATCGGAAAACAGAGATTGAAAAACAGGGGATTCGTTTGACACTCTGACGTTGTTTTCTCACAACACCTCCACTCAGCACAGCAAAGGAATAGGATAAAAAGATTGAACAGTCTAAAATCTATAAAAAGGTATAATTATATAAAAACAAGAGAAAGGGGTCAATGGAATAAAGAAAGGTGTGTAATTTACAGAAATGTGTGCATTTTTAAAGAACGGTGTCTAGATTGGAGAAAGGTGTGTAATTTATAAAGAAAAGGGTCTAGAATGGAGAAAGTACACGTATAATATAAAGAAAGGTGTCTAGAATGGAGAAAGGTGTATTATTTAGAGAAAGGGATCAAAGGTCATATAGGGGTCATTAGCGGTCAAGATGTTTACACACCATGAGCACCTCAAGCCCCCTTAGCTAAAGAATATTTTTACCAATATTGGCTGATTTTGAAGTCGAGTTTAGACGAGAGGCCAAAACAGCAGCAATAAGTGCAATTTAAATTGTTGGCAAAATGGTGTCAAAGGTCATGTAGTTGTCTTTAGAAATCAATTTGTATACACCACATGAGCATAGGCCTAGTCCCCTTTACCCAGAGATTACCAAGTATGGTTGCAATTGAAATCTGACTATTCATATGAGAGCACTAAACAAGCCGAACGAAACTATCCAACTTATCTCGCACGTCGTATACGGTTCCGATAGGATCCTAATGTGTCATTTAACAAACGCAAACCACAGATTGCGTAAGCCGAGAACCGCGCCATCTAGTATTGTCTTTGTGGTTGTTCATCTATATAAATGTGATGAATATAAAAGTATACATTTTTGGGAACTTAGTCGTAGAATCCATTTTTGGTATCAAATTTCACTAAAAATGCTGATTTTCTTAATTGTTACTAAAAAAAAAATAATAATAATAATAATAATAATAATAATAAAAAATAAATAAATAAATAAATAAATTGGCTCACATTTTTTGAACAACGTAACAAAATCAGTTTTTGTTAAAAAATGCCGAAATTGCACAAAAAACATCCAAATTATGAATTGATTTTTGGTACCGATTATCATTTATTATTAATTTTGAAATAGCTAACAGCTCCGTACGGACCGACCGTGTAAACAAACAAACAAACAAACAAACATAAAATCACCTCGTCAGAACTGTTTGTATTACGTATAGATATTGATGCACATAATTATTCTTCCTAATATCAGGGTGTTGTTAACTCTAATGATAACATTTAATTTGGTAAAAAATGCCGAAGTTGCACCAAAATCATCTAAAGACACTTCTCTACGAACGGGTTTTATATTTAGTTCATAACAAGGTTCCGTTTTTATTTTTTAACCAAAAAGTGGCAAATATTTTTTTTTAACTTACAAAATGCGGCCTTAAGGCCACGAAAACTCCTACCATGTTCTAAGGATGAACGGACCTCTCCGGTAGGATCGGTCAATCGGTCGGGAGTTTCTTTTTTTCTCTCCAAAAATGTTGGGAAATGTGCTGCTGAATCAGAACCAGCGCGCGCAAAAAAAACACCCGAGTTTATTGTTAAATTTGGTTAATTTTAACGCAATTTTCAAATATTTCGGAAATTAATTTTACACAATGTACAACAGGTGTTTTTCCCGTGACCTTGGATGATTTTGGTGCAATTTCGGCATTTTTTAACAAAAATTGATTTTGTTACGTTGTTCAAAACATGCGAGCCAATTTTTGTTGCTGTTGTGGGTAACAATTAAGAAAATCAGCATTTTTAGTGAAATTTGATACCAAAAATGAATTCTACGACTAAGTTCCCCAAAATGTATACTTTTATATTCATCACATTTATATAGATGAAAAACCACAAAGACAACACAAGCCTAATAAGTTTACAGCGCTGTATACATGTCATGCTATGTCTACGACTTATACTATAGTTCCCAAAAGTGTATACTTTTATATTCATCACATTAATATAGATCAAAAGTTACAGCGCTGTATTAATGTCAAGATAACCTTCGCAAAAATGCATAGATGATTCTCATTTCTCGAGAAGAAAGAATTTTAAAGTGACTTACTGAATTCATTTCGTAAACATGTTTAACATGTTAAGCGTGTGACATGCGGTATGATATCAATACGCTATGCATACGCTGAGCATTCGCCGTGTAAACGTTTCGGGGACCTTGGGAGCCCGAGGAGGGGGGGGGGGGGTACTTAGATACTTAGATAATTATAGGATCCCATTTTCAAACCCATTTTTGGTAAATATATGTATTTTTGAAACATTTGAAGTCTCAAAACTTGTAATTACGCCATAAGGGTGTCACACGTATTATTCTGAATTCTCAAGAG
>CM069457.1:48429163-48540006 GCA_035610835.1 Ophiura sarsii | reverse complement strand
TTGTTTTAGACTCTTAAAAGGTTGGTTTTATAGTTTAATCAGTTCCAAATTGGCGAGATTTTTTTAATTTTTTTATCTCTCCACGTGCAAAAGTAATCCTATAGCGAATGCACGCTATTTTGGAATACACACGCGTCACGCTCCACAGTGCGCCATATAACGTCATGCGAGCGTTTTGTGCACCCACGCTTTACTGTATTAAAGGGAAATTAAGTGGTGTTGAAAGTTTTAAATGTTTAAAAATTTACTTCAGAATTCAAAATGAACATTAAAAATTGCCATTGTTGTTGTTTCTACTAACAAAAACACAGCAAAACTTGATTGAAACAATATCATCGCTATTTATTGAAAAACGCCCTCTATGCAAATATGGTTCACGTTATGTATCACGCGTAGGGGAAGGTGGTGGTAATGGCGGACACCTTTTGTCAGAGAGGTATAACACACATATAATACGTCATATAACAATAAAAATCATGTAAACACAAAGCACTGTGATGGTTCTACCTTTTATCAAGTTTTTATCAACTCATCATTTTGAAATTCGAAGCTACGACGCAATAAAAAAAAATGGCGTCGTCCGGCATTACCCCACACTCTGGGGGTAATCCCGGACCGTATTTTTCAATGGCAGCCCTCTTTTTATTGGAATACAGTATTTCAATGGGAGTTAAAAAATACCATTTTTAAAAGTGTAGCAGAAATCAAAGAACAATGTCACATATTTATATGGTCAACAACTATTACCGATTTATGATGTTAAATTGACCACGCCCATATTGGTTACCATGGAAACGGTACATGTCCGGGATTACCCCAATCCATGTACAATGTATGGGGCACATCCTCTCTTATTATTATGCTCATCATTGTGACTCCGAATTCATTTCTTTTTTATCAGAAGGTATCATACATTAAATAAAAAAATAATAAGACTTTGTTTCCTTGATGTAGAAATACCAGTTTCAAAGAGAAAGTAATGCACCAAAATATCAACTTGCCCAAAAAGTGATTTTTGTAATTCTCGCGAGAATTTGCGAGACAACCATCCCATTTAGGTTTTTGTGTGATTTCAATGGAGAGGCACCTAACATCATAGGGTGGCAAAATACCACCTTCTTTCACCTGCCTTTAGATACAGCCCTGTCCGCGATTACCCCGCGTCCGCCCATTACCCCACCTTCCCCTACTGCAGGGGGATACTGCCGGACGTAAAATGCTCGTCGCGGCTATACGAGCATTTTTGAATCGACGTTTTCTTGTACAAAGAGGGCTGATTTTTCTTAATCCTTATAGGTGTAAGTTCATACATGTAATACAATTATAAAAATATATACTAATCCCAGTTGTTATCATAATTGAGGGCGCAGCCTCCAACACATCTCTTAGTGCCCTTTAATTCACTGCTGTAAGCATGTACGCCAATGTGAAATTGATTGAACTATAATAGAAATATCCTTACTTTTACTGAGGTTTTACATACAGGACAACTTAGAACCTTTTTCTTTTTAAAGTTTGTTATTACTAAAATAAATGATATACGATTTGATGTAAAACGAGTGGAAAGAGTGGAAATTCACTCGAAAAGGAGTGAAGGGAG
This sequence comes from Ophiura sarsii, assembly GCA_035610835.1. NCBI lineage: Eukaryota > Metazoa > Echinodermata > Ophiuroidea > Amphilepidida > Ophiuridae > Ophiura > Ophiura sarsii. Next base: position 48,538,406 of record CM069457.1, on the reverse strand, counting down.
TGAAACGCAGGACAACCCGTTTCAGAGTAAGTGTGAAAGTTAATGTTTCACTCTCAATAGAATGGAACATTGTCATATAAAATCCCTTTCACTCCTTGAGTGTTTTTCCACTCAAAAACGTGTTGTCCTGCGTTTAACTCCTTGAAAGAGTGGAAAACACTCTTTTACATTTAGAGAGTAACAAAGTTCTAACTACAGTCGGACTTGGGATATTATTTGAATAGTGAACTAGTCATTGTAACAATAAAACATCAGTTTAATCGTTTATTGTATTGCATTGTCATCTATGTTGTCATCGATTCACCTCTCCAGTAGCGGTGCCACAGGGTGGGGTGGGGGGGGGGGGGCATTTCCCCCCACCATTTTTTCTGCTCCCCCCCCCCAAAAAAAAAAAATCATTTAGTTAAAATTTTGACCATTTTTGCATAAAACAGCTAAGTTTTGCGCGAAAAGCGCGCATTTTCATACCAAATTAGTTAGAATTATACAAACTTGTTAATTTTGGCGTAAAATGACAAAAAAATATGCGCGCTTTGCACGCATCTTCTTTTCTTCATGACCCCATACAAAATTATTGCCCCCCCCCCAACAACAAAAAATTATGACACTGGTGCCGGATGGTCCACTCTGCCATTTCAAATTGGGAAGTGGCGTTAGTATGTTATCTTATCATGGGTGCAGCATTTCCGTGCCAGGGCTAGCATTCCTCTTTGATCAAGCTATTACAAAAGCCACTGCGTTGGAGTTTTGCAGGTGCAATAGTATGCTGAGATAACCCAAATTGTGTAAGCGCTATCACAAATTAATCTAGTGCAAAGACTTCAAATGTATGAGTTAAACATACAGTCATAAAAAAAGTAACTATACAGGTAATAAATGGGCTTCTAACTCTAAAAATATATACGCTACCTAAAGATATTAAATTATAAAGTGTTTGAAAAATATTCTTCTTTAACGGATTTTTTTTTCTTCAAAATTTTCCATGTATGATTTCATTAACCCTAACCATCCTCAATGCCGCAAATGTGCACGGTAAAAGTCTGTCTGTGCCACCTGGCGTGGCACTTTTTTCGATGAAATAATGGCCCCAGGCTACATAGTCGGGCCAATACACTGGCCCGAGTATTGTTGGCCCCCGTGGCGCACTGGTAGAGCGTTCGTCTACCCTGGGGCCATTATTTCATCGAACCCCGGTGGCGGCGCCACTCTTTTTGTCCGCGTTTTTGTCGTTGACAATTTTTTTATTCAAAATGTGACTTAAGAGGTTAGGGTTAATATGAGATATTGCAATGCACGCTTATTGAGGAAGTAACACTCCAAAATGTAAGGTGAAGTCCGATTTTCATTTTCATATTTTTACGGGTACCTTATCGATTACCGGTAGTGAAATTGGGGATGCATGCGCAGGTTGGACAGTCGGCCAAATTGTTCCGATGGATCAATACGCCCCACACACGCTACTATCCCCGTGTTGAAATGTAAAATGTGAAAATGAACATCCCTACCAAAATATATATCTGAGTACCTCCCTCGGGGGTAACACCCAGAATGCAGGCTGAAGTCACCTCCCAAATTGAGGTGACAAAGACTATTGTTGGCAATATAAAATATTTTGGCAATAACCCCCGCCTCAAACTATTTGCAAAATGATTTTCCTTATAAATTCCATTTGGTATTTTTGGACAGGTAACAATACCTATAACTTACATGTACGCAACAATGTAGATATAGTTAGTAGTTCAGGACCAATCATCAGTAATAATAATACTACAGAGTGACATACGAGGGGGTATCAAAAAGTTCTTGACATCACCAAGAAATAAAGGAGCCAGAATTATTTTTTTTGATATGTGACCCTTCAGACATCTTTAAAAAGTCACTGTGCAAAGTCACACATTTCTCCCCACTTTTTATTATATGTCTACAGACCGCCATTGTAGAGATCCTCGGATTGACCGCCATTGATTGATCCTCAGATTACCTTAGATTGCGTTATTCACCAAAACAGCAATAAATAGTTTAACGTTTTGACAGTAAGGGGTCAATCATTTCAAACCAGCTTGGTGACAATAATCTTATGGGTAACATGGGGTGTACACAGATTGACCTCTAATGACCCTACATGACCTTTGACCCTTTTTGTCAAGACTTTAAACCATTTATTGCTGTTTTGGGAATAACGCAATCTGATTATCAATCAATGGCGGTCAATCTGAGGATCTCTATAATGGCGGTCTGTGGACAGGTAATAAAAAGTTGGGAGAAATGTGTGACTTTGCACAGTGACTTTTTAAAGATATCTGAAGGGTCACATATAAAAAAATGTTTCTGGCTCCTTTATTTCTTGGTGATGTCAAGAACTTTTTGATACCCCTCGTATGTTCAGGTCTAAAATTTCCCCCGTGTTGAAATGCAAAATGTGACAAGAAATTGTGACTTTACCTTACATTTTGGATTGTCACTTCTTCAATATTCAACCGATCTTAGCGTGCAATATCTCATATTAAAGAAGATACATTTCTCAACAACTTTATGATTTAATATTTTTAGGTAGGATTTATATTTTTAGAGTTAAAAGTCATTTATTACCTGTATAGACAAACATGATGATTGATATACAGGGCGAGTCAGAAAGAACGGACACTTTTTTCACTAAAGCGTCACAAAAGATCTAGGCATGCATATCCAAAACCAATGGTTAGCCCTATAAAGACCCACAACTTGGCTTTTATAGAAGAATTTTAAATATCTACCATTTCTGTATCATGTTACACTAATTTTAGTAAAGCCCCAAATTTGGAAGCCAATCCACGGAATGGTCGAATTATCAAGCAATTCCTTAATGTATTCTAGTGAGGTTTGCCTCCTGAATCGGCAGATATGCCTCCTTTTACTTTTCTTTCTTGATTTCCGGCTTTTTATTACTCATAATTTCACAGTTCTATTTATTTCGAGTCATTTTAAGATTTTGTATCCAACATTCATGTGCCTTTTCAGGTTTTTCACTAGTTTCATTGATCAGCGTCTCTGAATCAGGCAGCCAACAATATTATGTGTTATTGCCATTCCGTGGACTGGCTTTAAAATACGCGGTTGTACTAAAAAATTGAAACATTATGATGCAATATTCGAATTCAATTTTTGTTGTTGAATGAAAGCCAAATATGTGGTCTTTGTAACACTATACCGGTATTTGGTTTGAATATGCAGGCCTCAAATGTCTGTGGCGCTTTCGCCAAAAAGGTGCCCGCTCTTTCTGACTCACCCTGTAGAGGAAAAGAAGCTCTCTTCTAGACTTGGTACAAACTTGTAGCTGCAATACTTTTTAAAACTATATACAAGAAAATGAAAACAAACTGTCATCAATTTTAATTTCTTAAAATGCAGAGCAAAACTATGTTCACGATTTTTATAGAAAAAAATAAATGACGGTAAATATATTTTCCCCAAAAATATTATTCTTATGTTATAATGAAGAGGAGATATTCAGTTTCGTCCAAAAATAGGTAACAAATTCATACATCATTTAGCTTCAGACTTTTAGTTGTAGGAATGCAAAAGTTTGAGAAACCTGTATAACTACAAACTACAGTTCTTTTGATCAAGCGTTGAAATCGAAACTTAACCTAAGGAACCTAAGCTATCGATATCATGAAAAACTACAGGGTGAATCAAAAAACATTGTGCACGATTTAAAACGGCCATTTGACCTTGATGCGTGCATTGAACCATGGAATTTTTGCCACTGGAGCGGCACGTCCCCGTATGCCTTACATAAGTGAGTAACCCCCCCCCCCCCTTATTTATTTCGTTTTAACACGGAATAAAGCAAAACTCACTGAATAAAATGATTTTTCAAAAAAAAGAAAGAAAAAGTCAACTGATTTTACATGTGAGCCCATTCAAATGTTTACTAGTAAAAAAAAAATCGCCCCCGGGCATAGCACCAGAAGTGCATGACATACGTATGGCAGCTAATACAGAATTATAGTGACTTTTCACATCAATAGGTATCTTACTATAAATCTGGAAACGGTGTATGTTTGTGTGTGTGTTTGTTTGTTTGTTTGTTTGTTATCCTTATTTCTCCCTTAGTTGTGATCAAAGTGGCGCCTAATTTGCATGAAAGATAGAGGAGATGACGGGAAGGGTGTTAAAGTTTATTCCACTGAAATTGGTTAACAATTGGCTCCAAAAACAGCAAAAAACCTCTCAGATTTGGCTCATAAATGCCGCTAGAATTGAACAACATTGTGCGTTGCGCGTACTACAGCGTAATCTTACCCGTGGTAACGCGTCGCGTACATGTTTGCGCAAGGGCTCACTGCCGCGGCACACGCACTCCTACACACTTATTGAGGAAGTAACACTCCAAAATGTAAGGTGAAGTCCGATTTTCATTTTCATATTTTTACGGGTACCTTATCGATTACCGGTAGTGAAATTGGGGGATGCATGCGCAGGTTGGACAGTCGGCCAAATTGTTCCGATGGATCAATACGCCCCACACACGCTACTATCCCCCGTGTTGAAATGTAAAATGTGGAAAATGAACATCCCTACCAAAATATATATCTGAGTACCTCCCTCGGGGGTAACACCCAGAATGCAGGCTGAAGTCACCTCCCAAATTGAGGTGACAAAGACTATTGTTGGCAATATAAAATATTTTGGCAATAACCCCCCGCCTCAAACTATTTGCAAAATGATTTTCCTTATAAATTCCATTTGGTATTTTTGGACAGGTAACAATACCTATAACTTACATGTACGCAACAATGTAGATATAGTTAGTAGTTCAGGACCAATCATCAGTAATAATAATACTACAGAGGTGACATACGAGGGGGTATCAAAAAGTTCTTGACATCACCAAGAAATAAAGGAGCCAGAATTTTTTTTGTTGATATGTGACCCTTCAGACATCTTTAAAAAGTCACTGTGCAAAGTCACACATTTCTCCCACTTTTTATTATATGTCTACAGACCGCCATTGTAGAGATCCTCGGATTGACCGCCATTGATTGATCCTCAGATTACCTTAGATTGCGTTATTCACCAAAACAGCAATAAATAGTTTAACGTTTTGACAGTAAGGGGTCAATCATTTCAAACCAGCTTGGTGACAATAATCTTATGGGTAACATGGGGTGTACACAGATTGACCTCTAATGACCCTACATGACCTTTGACCCCCTTTTTGTCAAGACTTTAAACCATTTATTGCTGTTTTGGGAATAACGCAATCTGATTATCAATCAATGGCGGTCAATCTGAGGATCTCTATAATGGCGGTCTGTGGACAGGTAATAAAAAGTGGAGGAAATGTGTGACTTTGCACAGTGACTTTTTAAAGATGTCTGAAGGGTCACATATAAAAAAATGTTTCTGGCTCCTTTATTTCTTGGTGATGTCAAGAACTTTTTGATACCCCTCGTATGTTCAGGTCTAAAATTTCCCCCGTGTTGAAATGCAAAATGTGACAAAGAAATTGTGACTTTACCTTACATTTTGGATTGTCACTTCTTCAATATTCAACCGATCTTAGCGTGCAATATCTCATATTAAAGAAGATACATTTCTCAACAACTTTATGATTTAATATTTTTAGGTAGGATTTATATTTTTAGAGTTAAAAGTCCATTTATTACCTGTATAGACAAACATGATGATTGATATACAGGGCGAGTCAGAAAGAACGGACACTTTTTTCACTAAAGCGTCACAAAAGATCTAGGCATGCATATCCAAAACCAATGGTAGCCCTATAAAGACCCACAACTTGGCTTTTATAGAAGAATTTTAAAAATCTACCATTTCTTTATCATGTTACACTAATTTTAGTAAAGCCCCAAATTTGGAAGCCAATCCACGGAATGGTCGAATTATCAAGCAATTCCTTAATGTATTCTAGTGAGGTTTGCCTCCTGAATCGGCAGATATGCTCCTTTTACTTTTCTTTCTTGATTTCCGGCTTTTTATTACTCATAATTTCACAGTTCTATTTATTTCGAGTCATTTTAAGATTTTGTATCCAACATTCATGTGCCTTTTCAGGTTTTTCACTAGTTTCATTGATCAGCGTCTCTGAATCAGGCAGCCAACAATATTATGTGTTATTGCCATTCCGTGGACTGGCTTTAAAATACCGGGTTGTACTAAAAAAATTGAAACATTATGATGCAATATTCGAATTCAATTTTTGTTGTTGAATGAAAGCCAAATATGTGGTCTTTGTAACACTATACCGGTATTTGGTTTGAATATGCAGGCCTCAAATGTCTGTGGCGCTTTCGCCAAAAAGGTGCCCGCTCTTTCTGACTCACCCTGTAGAGGAAAAGAAGCTCTCTTCTAGACTTGGTACAAACCTTGTAGCTGCAATACTTTTAAAACTATATACAAGAAAATGAAAACAAACTGTCATCAATTTTAATTTCTTAAAATGCAGAGCAAAACTATGTTCACGATTTTTATAGAAAAAAATAAATGACGGTAAATATATTTTCCCCAAAAATATTATTTTTATGTTATAATGAAGAGGAGATATTCAGTTTCGTCCAAAAATAGGTAACAAATTCATACATCATTTAGCTTCAGACTTTTAGTTGTAGGAATGCAAAAGTTTGAGAAACCTGTATAACTACAAACTACAGTTCTTTTGATCAAGCGTTGAAATCGAAACTTAACCTAAGGAACCTAAGCTATCGATATCATGAAAAACTACAGGGTGAATCAAAAAACATTGTGCACGATTTAAAACGGCATTTGACCTTGATGCGTGCATTGAACCATGGAATTTTTGCCACTGGAGCGGCACGTCCCCGTATGCCTTACATAAGTGAGTACCCCCCCCCCCTTATTTATTTCGTTTTAACACGGAATAAAGCAAAACTCACTGGAATAAAATGATTTTTCAAAAAAAGAAAGAAAAAAGTCAACTGATTTTACATGTGAGCCCATTCAAATGTTTACTAGTAAAAAAAAAATCGCCCCCCGGGCATAGCACCAGAAGTGCATGACATACGGTATGGCAGCTAATACAGAATTATAGTGACTTTTCACATCAATAGGTATCTTACTATAAATCTGGAAACGGTGTATGTTTGTGTGTGTGTTTGTTTGTTTGTTTGTTTGTTATCCTTATTTCTCCCTTAGTTGTGATCAAAGTGGCGCCTAATTTGCATGAAAGATAGAGGAGATGACGGGAAGGGTGTTAAAGTTTATTCCACTGAAATTGGTTAACAATTGGCTCCAAAAACAGCAAAAAACCTCTCAGATTTGGCTCATAAATGCCGCTAGAATTGAACAACATTGTGCGTTGCGCGTACTACAGCGTAATCTTACCGTGGTAACGCGTCGCGTACATGTTTGCGCAAGGGCTCACTGCCGCGGCACACGCACTCCTACACATGGCGCAGAAGCCACACGAGAAATGGTTATAGGCTGTTGGTAGGGTATTTGGTGTCATGTGGGGGGGGGGGGGGGGGGGGGGTGGGGGGGGGGGTGGCCGGTGTAAAACCACGGGAAATGGTTTAGGATAGGCCTAGGGTTATTATATAATGGTACAAGTAGCGTTTTGCGGAGGTTAATGAAGCAACCTGATTTCTTTACTTTAAGTTGGCATGCCAAACAAACTAGGGACTGATGGTTAACATGGTTAATGAAGTAGCCACGGGAAATGGGTTTAGGAGGGTTGTGATTATAAAACAAACTGGTTTGGGTCGGTATATGTAGGTGGGGGGGGGGGGGGGTAAACCACGGGAAATGTTTAGGATATAGGGTTAAGAGTTAATGAAGTAGCCGCGGAAATGGTTAGGAGGGTTATGATTATAAATCCGTGACCCGATTGGTGTAGTTGCAGTGGGGGGGGGGGGGGGGGGGGGGGGGGGGGGGGTTGTAGGGGGTTTATGTGGTTTAAAAAGTACCGAGGGTTAACTTGATGCGGTTTGAGAGGTAGGGGTTAATAAAGTAGCCACGGTAAATTGTTTAGGAGGGACATGGTTATAAATCAACCTAATTGGGGGGGGGGGGGGGGGGGGGGGGCGGTTGTAGGGGACTTCTAATGCATTTAGAAGGGATATGGTTATAAATCAACCTGGTTTGGGGGTGTTGTAGGGGGTTTATATGGTTTCAGAGGTAGGTAATGTAGCATAACCATCTAGCGGGGACCCGAGCGTAGCGAGGGTACGCCGCTAGTCCTGAATAAAAAGATTATATGTAATAGCTGCTCTGTATTACATTTAGTTTATAACAATTACTCGGCATATAAGCAATCCTATATATAACAACTGGCAGCTATTACATAGATAGGGCTTTGTGTCACTTCACACACAAGTATCTACCCTGTGAGATGACATCTGTGTGTATTCTCAACAAATGCACAGCCGGGTGGGGGGGGGGGGGGGTATACTTAGAGGATATGAGGTTACGGGTATGTGACGCCAAATAGGGTCCCATTTTTCACCCTCTGTAAATGAACGACCCCTTTTGAAAGCCATTTTTGGTAAATGTATGGTCTAAAATCCTTAATTTTGCTGTTTTTTACGGACATTTTAGCAAAATCGGTCAAATATATAGGAAAATTATGGGTCATCGGTAAACATATGGGTCCATTTCCTCTGAAAATTGTATCGGTCATTTTTTCAATTTGCTGGCGGCATATCTCTACCCAAAAAATATCCCCCCCCCCCAAGGGGCAGAGCATTTCTGTATCAAGACCATCATTCTTCTTTAATTGCATATAGGAGTTATGACCCAATCACTATAGAATATGCTGACGTTGGAAGTAAGTCACAAAGTATACTTGTGTTCAAGGCGGGTGAAAATTATTCAACAGGTGGTCTGATAGGCCCCAACAGCTTCTCTGTTGCTGGTCCATAGTGAATTCATCCTCCCAGCCCAGAGAAGTACCATTTCTTTATGTCACCTTAGACTAAAGATGTATCGTAGTGACACATAACACCAGCCTTGCATGTAACTCTGATTTCTTGTCGTTTGTGCCAATGCAATAAATGTCAGTTACAAGAATACATGCGGACTTCACCTCCAAAGTTGGTGTCACCTCAAGTTTGTGGGTGACTTTAGCGCATTTTCTAGTGATGCGTAATAGCTTATGTAAGGGAGCGTTCATAAATACTTTGGTGTGGGGGTGGGCAAATTGAAATCCAGGAATTAAAAAAAACAACGATCGCCCCCCCCCCCCCCTTCGAGAAAGTCTTATTTCTATTGATCCCCCTTTCAGGGACTGAAATTTATTTTGATCCCCCCCCCCCCCCCACCCCCCTATGCCAAACCACACTTCTGTTATAGGTTTTGTGGGGGTAATAACGGATTATGAGTTATTTTGAATATCTTAACTTTCAACAGCCTTTATTAAAACATAGGCGTATATCCAGAAGGCTTGTTGCCCGGGGGCACTGACCAAATCGGCGTAGGTGCCAGTGGTCCGCTTATGGCCCCGGTGGCGTCCAGGGTCCAAGGCCCGGCAGGGGTTAAGGGAGCAGCAGCCCGTAGAGCTGTAGGTTTTCTGACCTGATACCTTAACAGGCGCGCGTAGCGCGAGAAAAAATGCTACTTTACATTACTTTGCTATGATTGAGGCTTGCCATCATAAAAGCTTTATAAAGCTAAAGTAAATGTATGGAGGCCCATGCAAAAATGTTGCTACTTTATACTTATTTTGTCATAAAGCTAAAGTTAATGTTTGAAAACACATATGTTTTATGTTTGATATTTACATATGATTATATTTTTATAAATTTAATGGTGAAAAATTGTTTCTTTACACTAATTTTGTCATGATTGGGATACATTTTGGCTTAAACTAATTCCTGAAACCTAATTAAAGTTTGGGGCACACGCGCGCGCAATTTTTGTGTGGCTTTTTTACATAGTAATTCTTGTTCAGTCCCCGATCAATCGCCGACCTTGACACAACGGCACAAGTTGTGACATGTTGTGACTGCTCGCCGATTTGTCGCCGAGTTGTTGGCTACATTTAACATGTCAAGTTGGCTTGTATCTTCTCTCCCGCTTGGAGCAGACTCATTGCCGACCACTTTCCAACTACACACATCCACTCATGATGCGCGCCAAGTCATCGGCTCCCGCTTCCAAACCGCTCACGTGTCCATGCCGACCTTCCCGATTAAAAAAACCCATCACGATTTGTTTAGGCTGCGAGAAAAAATCGTGGCGGGTTTGTCAAATAATTTGCCACGTGCTCCCGACCACACAAGACCGACTGCAGAAGACTGCACAGGACAGTCACATACACACGTTATTCTTTACACCTGAGCCGATTTCTGCAGCTACTGGTGTCGAATTGTGCTGCATCACGACAACAATGCAGGTCCTCACCCAGACTTTACCTTGATGAAAATGGTACCCATTTGATGGAACATCCACCCTAATCACCTAACTTGGCTCCCTGTGACTTCTGGCTCTTCCCAGCAAATCAAAGATTGCTGGGAGGCCTTTTTCAAGGATCCAAGACCTAACCTAGCCAAAGCTGTACATTCAGAGATGAGACAATCCCTACTTTCGAGTATCGCCCATGCTTCGAGCAGTGGAGAAAGACTTTTCCCCCCTCGAAAATGACGGAAAAAACAAACAAACCTGTAAAAATCTTGTCGTATTTTGACAAGCCAATACAATTATTTGGGTCGGTATTCATTTGCACGTGGACATTTTTTCACTGATTTCTGAAATAAATGGATCGGCTGGGCCAGTAGAATAATAGGGTTTCTTTATTCGTCGCCTAAGTATAGGCCACATAGCCTGAAAATTGGGTGTGTAATTGTCAAAACTGGCTGTGCAAAATGTGCAAAAAAAGTTTTGCCTAAAACCTTGATTTTGTCACCAATTATGGACCGTTTTGCCACCAACCAAACTATTTGTCCATTGTTTTGCTAAACAAACTATTTGTCAATTGTTTTGCCAACCAAACTATTTGTCAATTGTTTTGCCAACCAAACTATTTGTCAATTGTTTTGCCACCAACCAAACTATTTGTCAATTATTTTTGCCACCAACGTAACTATTTGTCAATTGTTTTGCCACCAACTAAACTATTTGTCAATTGTTTTGCCAACCAAACTATTCATCAATAGTTTTGCCACCAACCAAACTATTTGTCAATTGTTTTGCCAACCAAACTATTTGGTAATTGTTTTGCCAACCAAACTATTTGTTAATGATTTTGCCAACCAAACTATTTGTCAATTGTTTTTGCCACCAACGTAACTATTTGTCAATTGTTTTGCCACCAACTAAACTATTTGTCAATTGTTTTGCCAACCAAACTATTCATCAATAGTTTTGCCACCAACCAAACTATTTGTCAATTGTTTTGCCAACCAAACTATTTGTTAATTGTTTTGCCAACCAAACTATTTGTTAATGATTTTGCCAACCAAACTATTTGTTAATTGTTTTGCCAACCAAACTCTTTGTCAATTGTTTTGCTAACCAAACTCTTTGTCAATTGTTTTGCTAACCAAACTATTTGTCAATTGTTTTTGCCACCAACGTAACTATTTGTCAATTGTTTTGCCACCAACTAAACTATTTGTCAATTGTTTTGCCAACCAAACTATTCATCAATAGTTTTGCCACCAACCAAACTATTTGTCAATTGTTTTGCTAACCAAACTATTTGTCAATTGTTTTGCCACCAACCAAACTATTTGTCAATTATTTTTTCCACCAACTAAACTATTTGTCAATTGGTTTGCCACCAACCAAACTATTTGAGATTATGTTCCCAATACCTTAACACTTTTGGACCTGTAATTTTACATTTCGCCAGTAATAAATCATCTAAGATTGGGAGTGGGAATATACTGTCTGTCACACCCTGTAATCCAGGGTGTTAATAAGAAGAGACTTTAAAAAAGACAATCATCATCACTCAGAGGAGGTAGATTCAACGCTTATTATTTAATTAATTTCAATTAATGGCCACATTAAACTTCCTCGAATTTGGATAAATGGACATTTATCGTAACTATAAATACAGATTGTTGCTATACACAGTAGGCCTACGCATACAGGGCGAGTCAGAAAGAATGGGCACTATTTTCGCAAAGGCACCATTCAAATTGCAGGCCTGCATATTCAAAAACATTTTTGAATTTGACCATTTTGTCATAATGTTACATCAATTTGAGTAGAACCCGGAATGTTAAAGCCAAACCACAGGATGGCAATAACACACAGTATTGTTGGCTTGCTGATTCAGAGATGGCAATCAATGAATGTTGGATACAAAATCTTAAAAATAACTGGATATAAATTGAACTAAGTAATTATCAGTAAGAAAAAGTCTGAATGCAATCAAAAGAAAGGAAAAAGAGTACTTTAAGACCCAGTCAATACTGGAACATAAAAGTTGTCAGTATCGCTCTATACTGGTATACTGGAACATAAAAGTTGCCAGTATCGCTCTATACTGGTATGATTGTAGGCCTACTGTTCCAGTATCTGTCAATACTGGAACACTAAATTGTGTTCCAGTATCGAGCGATGGCGATACTGGTACACGTACGTACTACCAGTTTAATTTGTCCCAGCATTGAACGATACTGGTACATAATTTTGTTCTAGTATCGCCCGATACTGGTTTATTTTATATGTCCCAGTATTGAACGATACTGAAACACCGACTTTGTACCAGTATCGAACGAAAGTGGGTGTTCCAGTATTGGACGATACTAGTACAGACAAGAATCTGGGACCTAAAGTACACTTTTTCCAAAAGAAACACTGAAAACAGGTATCTCACCTGAATAAGGAAGCAAGCCTCACCAGAATACATTAAGGGATGGCTTAATAATTCAACCATCCTGTTGATTGGCTTTAAAATTAAGGGCTTTGCTAAAATTGTTGTTACAATGTAACGCGATGGTCGATTGTTAAAATTCTTTTTTTGAATGAAAGCCAAATAATGGGTCTTTTCAGCACTGTCATTGGTTTTGAATATGCATTCCCAACATTTTTGTGACGCCTTTGCTTTTACACCAGTCACAGAACCAAACACTGAAAAAGAATTTTTGGTGGATATTTACATAATTATACAGTGGTACACTCTACAGAGATGGCTTGGTGCAAGGTCATGAGTGCTAAGGATAGGATGAGCTTGAACACAGCATTCTGAAAGCTGTAATAAAGTGGCTGCTCAAAAGCGCCGTCTGGCTAAAGTCACAAAACAAGATGATTCATCTGCGATGAAAAACCTTGATTATAATGTGGTCAGTAGGATAGAATATACAAATATTTAATGCCCTCGCGTGTGATAGTACAAACTATATCACAAGGTCAAATTTGGATTTTTCCATTGCACGAGGCGAAGCCGAGTGTTATGGAATAATCCAAATTGGACCGAGTGATATAGTTTTACTATTGCACAAGCAAAAGGCATTCAATATTTGTTTTATATCATGATATCACATCATTCTTTTCAAGCCATAATGATAGTAAAGACTATTATATGGTTTAAATCAGGCCTATCATGATATAATATCTGCTAGCTAACTCATGAAATGGGCTATAGACCAAGCCTAGAAGTGTTGTGTGACATCTTATAACACTAATAAACATAATAGTCATTTGAAATTGATCTTTCATTCTCAACACAAGATATTATAACTACCTGGAATTTTCAGGTATTGCTACACCTTTCATCAGCAGACTAATGATTCAAACTGACGGACTTGACCTTTCGGAAATGGGACGTCAGAATCGGGCCATAGATGCTCAGCAATCGGTATCAGCCCCGTCCTTGTTGAGTGATGGTTGGTTGGCCCTGATGTAAATAGCCTCCTTGAGCCCTCTCTCGAAGCAAAGAGGATCCATCCAAGGTCTTTACTTGACTTTGTCTTTTTCTTGTGTTGAGAACGAAAGATCAATTTCAAATTATTTGATTACCAACACAGATGAACTTTCACTCTAAAACATAACAGTCATCATTATAACAATGGAAATTATAATATAATCTTCTATAATTTAGAAAATGAATAACACTATTAAAAATAATACATTCATGGGACAACTAAACAACCCCTTTGGGTTTATGAGAGCATTTCAATGTTGCTGGTTTTATACTAAGGCGATGTCCTATCTGTACACTTTTCATGAATTGTATTTTTCTGCATCCACGAACACTGTCAACCAGTGTATAATTTGTTTCATAAAAGTGCAATCAATTTGAATTCACATTTGTAAGTGTACAAACAGCTCAACCCGATATTAAAAGGTAACAAAATAACCTAATTTACATGAAGTTGTATACAAAATGTACACTTGAGCTTGACTTATCCCTATAATGCAGTTTCATTATCGATCATGAAAAACGTGTTCCCACTGACGCTCCCTTTACGATCTAAACAACTAAACAAAGAATTACCTATGATTGTATACAAGAAAGGATTAAGAACAGAATTTATGGGAAGTACAAAACCAATAATCCATGCAAAGACTTCAGGAGATACCTCCACCACCTCAGCTTGTACCAAAATCCCGATGACCACAATTGGCAACCAGCATAGCAAATCAGTTAGTGTGATTAGCGCCATCTTGAAAGCCATTCTGATATCGGTTTTCAATCGGGACATGTGTGATCTTTGAATATGAATGAATAGACTGATGTAACACATTGCAACGGTTATACAGCAGAAGAAATTGACTCCAAGAAAAAGGACAATTGAATACATAGGGCTTAGTTGGCTACCCATCTTTTCATATGTAGACAATACTAGAATGTCATCCTCTCTACTAATGTTGTCATATGATATTGTTACGGTTTCTTTTTTTACATGGTTTATTGATCTTCTGACTAATGGCAAACCTATACATACCTCAGAAAATTGGTACAAATGGGGATCTTTTTCTAACCCAACCCCCAAGGAAGTTGTAACAAGACTAAGCACCCATATTGATATTGTTACAAGCATTTTTGACCTGGTTCTTAAAAACAACTTCCGACTCACAACTGTATTTCTAAATGCCCAAAACCTGTCAACACCTATTAAAACAATGAGAAAGAGTGAGGCTTCACTGGAAATGACCGATAGAAAACTTGCCAATTTGCATAACGCATGATTCTTCCAGTGTTCAGCTTCTATAGGGAAATATTGCCCATAATACTGATCAGCAGATACAATAATTAGCATATACACTCCCATAAGGAAATCAGCAGCAGCAAGGTTGGTTATAAATAGCACCTGCTTTGTGTAATCTGTTTGATCTTTCCCTCTCACTAATGTAAGGCATCCTGTTAGAAAAACATAACCATTTGCAAGTAGTGCAAAAACACCTACAATCCACATGGAATACTTGATTGTTGTATTTGGTAGGAGCTTGTTGCAGGTCATATATTCTGATTTTGGTTCAATTGGTATACATTGAGGTCCTTCAATAAGGCAGCATATTCCAGGAGTGTCCACATGTATAATAGTACTGTTATCAATAAATCCTTCAAAAGAGTTCGGTGTTATTCTTGAAAGAGGGTTACCCTGTAGGTCGACATACTTCATATTGGTTAGGTTATCAAATGCGTTTTCCTGAATTACTGTTATTTGATTAAATTGGAGCTCAAGTGCAACAAGATTGTGCAATTGGGAGAAGACATGGGCATCAATATTAGATAAACTGTTGTTTCTCAAGGACACAACTTGCAACTCGGCACAGCAATTCTTAAAGTTGAATAGATCAGAGGCCTTCAATCGGTTTCCTCCTAAGAAAAAAATGGACAAATTGACTAGGTCTATAAATAAACCTTGTGGTAATGTTGTTAATTTGTTATCCTGTAGTCCCAATGTAGACAAATTACTCAACCCTTGAAATAGGTCTACATGTAAAATGGATAACTGGTTACCATTCAAGTAAAGTAGTATTAGTTTACCTTGATCCCTGAACACACCTGGATCTAATGTTGTCAGGTTGTTATTATGCAGCGCCAATGCATACATATTACTCAACCCTTGAAATAGGTCTACATGTAGAACGGATAACTGGTTATCATTTAAGTAAAGTAATGGTAGTTCACCTAGATCCCTGAACACACCTGAATCTAATGTTGTTAGGTTGTTATTGTTCAGGTGAAATTCAAACAAATTACCCAATCCTTGAAATAGGTCTACATGTAGAACGGATAACTGGTTATCATTCAAGTACAGTATTGTTAGTTCACCTAGATCCCTGAACACACCCGACTCTAATGTTGTCAGGTTGTTATTAGACAGCGACAATGTAGACAACTTATTTAACCCTTCAAATAGGTCTACATGTACAATGGATAACTGATTACGAGACAAGTTAAGTATTGTTAGTTTACCAAGATCCCTGTATGAATCTGAATCTAATGATGTCAGGTTATTACTATACAGCCACAATTCAGACAAATTACTTAACCCTTGAAATAGGTCTACATGTAGATTGGATAATTGGTTGCCATTCAATGCTAGTATTGTTAGTTTACCTAGATCCCTGAACACACCTGCATCTAATGTTGTCAGGGAGTTATTATGCAACCACAATTCAGACAAATTACTTAACCCTTGAAATATGTCTACATGTAGAATGGATAATTGGTTACCATACAAGGACAGTTTTGTTAGTTTACCTAGATCCCTGTACGCATCTACATCTAATGTTGTCAGGTTGTTATCATACAGCCACAATTCAGACAAGTTACTCAACCCTTGAAATAGGTCTACATATAGAGCGGATAACTGGTTATCATTCAAGCTAAGTATTGTTAGTACACCTAGATCCCTGAACACACCTGACTCTAATGTTGTCAGGTTGTTATTATCCAGCACCAATACAGACAAATTACTCAACCCTTGAAATAGGTCAACATGGAGATTGGATAATTGGTTACCATGCAGGTTAAGTAGTGTTAGTTTACCTAAATCCCTGAACACACCTGCATCTAATGTTGTCAGGTTATTATTAGACAGCGTCAATATAGACAAATTACTCAACCCTTCAAATAGGTCTACATGTAGAGCGGATAACTGGTTATCATTCAAGCTAAGTCGTGTTAGTTTCCCCAAATCCCGAAATAATCTTTGATCCAATACTGTCAGTTTGTTACCATGCAGCATTAAGTCAGAGAGGTTAATCAACCCTATGAATTGATCTACATGTAGGCTGGATAATTGGTCGTTGTATAAATACAGGCTTTGCAAATAAACAAGATTTCTAAATGTATTTGGTGCCATTGTCCCCAACATATTCCCATTCAGTGATACACTAATTAAATTGGATAGCTCTTTGAATATATCTTCATTAAGATCAGACATATTGTTTTCAGCCAAGTTAAGATGTGTCAACACACCCAAATTGGTTATACTGTTAAATAGTGATATTTTATTTCCTTTCAATGATAAATGCGTCATATTCTTGACGTTCATGAATGTTTCAATGTCAATTTTAGTGAGAAGGTTGTTGGAGAGGTCAAGATAGATTAGCTCATTCAAATTTTGTAATAAATATTGGCCTAGCTGAACAATCAAGTTATCTGACAATGATAAGACCTTGATCCTCTTTAAATGTGAGAATGTGTTTGATTCCACAGTTGAAATTTCATTTCCTGATAAATACAGTACTTCGACATCATGTAACCCTACAAACATATCAACAGTTAACTTAAGCAACTTGTTACCATGCAGAAAGAGCCGTTTTAGATTACTAAGCCCCCAAAATACACTAGAGTTTATATTAAACAATTCATTGTAGGAGAGATCTAGTAATTGCAGTCGCACTAACCCTTCAAAGTTACCATTATGAAGAGTGGTGATCAAGTTGTGATCCAACAGAAGAATGCTGATGTCGGTAAGATTTCTAAAACTTCCTGGAGTGATATCGACCAACTGTCTTGTACTGCCGTCAATCGTTGATATATTGAAATCCATTGTTTCATAGATGAGAAGTATGTCTACTTGGTGTCTGCTATCAAAGCAGTGTGTAGTAAATTGATTATACTCCAGGCTACAGGAACACTGAGCAGGGCATATAGGTAACTCAGCAACATATATAACACCCCCATATGACGGACTAAACTCTGGTATTTCTACTATGGTCCGACTTGTATCAGGAAATGTTAGCTTCAGGGATGGGTGTCGGATAGTCAGCATGTGATAGTCTTTAATATATGAATAGGGGATGGTGTATAGGTTGGTATATCTTTTGAAGTGTGCGCAGATCTCCAGATCAGAACCATGGGTACTATTCTGAAATGCTGGACATTTTGTTCGAGACTTACTCACCGTATCATCAGGAATAAAACCAGTCAATAGTTTTATTGTTGATGCTACATTCGTATGTATTGTCAGGATATCGCTGCTGGAAGTCATACTACAGGAGCCTTGATTTGAATTGGTTAAAGCAAGAATGGTGTTGAAACATTCATCAGTTGAGTTGAACTGCAGTATGAAATAATTAAAAATAGACCAGTGTGATTGTACTTCTGAAACGTTAATATAAATGCCAGCGCCTAGCGGGGCAGATATGTAGAGATCACATTGTTTCATTGAAGATGTATGTAGCGTGAGATTTGATTGGTTGCTCTCCAGAGTTATATATCGGTTGGGACATTCAGTGGTATTGTCCGAGGTTACATTGTGTGTGACACCAGTGTCCAAATACAAACTTTGAGAGTCAGTCACATTATCTGCTAGATTGTATGAAGACACTGTTTTCAAAGTATCTGTCACCAATGTAGTGCTGATTCCATTGTAGGAAGAGGTCGTAGATAGGGGGTTGGATACTTTCAATACTGTAGCATTGGTTGCGTTTTCTGAAGAATCCATGTACATCGAGTCAATCGCACCCACTGTAGGTTTGTTGCCAAAGTCCAAATGTGGTGAGTCAGGCACATTAGCTGCTCTAGCGTTAATTCCATTTTTTGAAGATTGCGAGTCCGTCACATTAGTCGCTGTGTTGTTGGGGCCATTTTGCGAAAATTTGGTATATTGCGAGTCAGTCATATTAGTCGCTACTGTGTTGGGGCCATTTTGCGAAGAGTCCAAATATCGCAAGTCAGTCATGTCAGCCACTCTAGTATCTGTTCCATTTTGCAAATAGTCAATAAATCTTGAGTCATTTGCAAGCAAAATTCCACTGCGTGTAACTTTAAAGTTATCAGTCTGATTATCCGTGATATTCCAGTTCTCATCAGACACACACAGTACAGGTGGAATAGTACAGATGGTGACTAGTACAAAGATTGATGTCAGGAGATACATATTGGATATAAAATTACTCATTTTGTGAGAAAAACAAATCATTTCATTGATTCTGTAGGACAGATCCAACACAAGTTTGATAGAGAGCAACTGTAATGATGTTAATATGGTAATAGATTTGGTAATATAACCTTTTTAATATGGAATAAGTTACCGTGGGCGGTATGAGTAATATAGGTAACATAATGAGATTGGAATGTGTACACAAATTGGAATTTTGAATAACAATATCGCAAAACAGTGTATAACAATTCATGCTTGAAATAACCTTGGCCTGTGACATCAGTTTCACAATGTATATGAATTCATGCTCCATAGCGTCTGATGTCAGTGTAAAGCACAATGCAGCTATTCTATTCTGTCTGAGTATCTATAGACCTATATAGTACAAAAATAGAATTGTACAAAAGTGGGATATTTTGTTCTACAACCAGCGCATATACAGGGTGAGTAAAATAAAAGAAGTGTACTCAACTTTGGGATTTTATTTCTAAAAGTCTGTGCCAACATTTCTCAAATGATTAATTCTGGCAGAGTGGCAGTCTCATTAGCTGACTAAAGAATTTTAGTTGAAATTGGTTGATGACACGGCTGTTTGATCCCACATAATTTGTCCGTTTTATTCTGAGAACACCGTAACTTGCTGGCCCGGTTCTGGTTTTAACTTATTCAAGTACCTGAATATACTGTTCATCTTTTGTAGAAATGTCAGAACATTTGTTAGTGCCATTTCTGAGAAATAGATCTTTGCATATTATTATTTACTATAATAGCGCCCTCATCGACCACATTTCCCATAGAGTTACATGTAAAATGTGCGTAAAGTAGAAAATGACGATAATTTAAAAATGGCTCGAACAATTTTCGTGAAATTTTCACTGTATACTCGTATTCATGACCTAATTCAGGTCAAACCATAACTGGGCCACTGTGTTATCTTTTTTTATTCCATAATTTTAATTATAAATCGGACAGTCAAACAGCCGTAATGAAAAAACATGTTTTATAATGGCCATTTAGATCAAAGTGTACATTTCAGAAATCCTTGAGATAGACCATGAAAGTTGGGAAAGTTTTCTGACAAATCTGTTTGTACGGTTAAAATAATAGCCACATGGAAAGAGTTAAAATCAGTTAAAGTATAGATGAGGTGACCGTTGTTTACATCCAATGTTTATCAACAAACGCAACGGGCGAAGGGACTGGACTGTCGATACATGCTTGAGTGAACAGCACATGACCACAACACTGTCCGCTATGCCGTATTGCCCTTTATAATGCTTTGGCGCGAGTTTTAAAAGCACAGGTCCTAAACAAAACATGATGCGCACGCAAACTGCCGGGCAAAGAATTATAGCAACTAGCCACGTTTTGCCCGGTGTGACGTCACCTGTCACCCCATCTATAATCCAGATATAAACATTAACTACACAGTAGAATACACTGTTTTGTTTTACACATAATTATGCATTTTATTCTGTCAAAAACTGTCTAATGGCTGGCACCAAAAGTCCAATAATCCAAATAAGTCAAGGGTTTAGAGCCAAAAGGACCTATCTGCAATGCCTGCAATGTGTTAGGTTGCATTTTCACAAGGTTGCACCATATAGCACCAGAAGTGTATAACATATGGTAGCTATTACAGATAGTGACTTTTCACATCAATAGGTATCTGAACAAAAAGACCATATCTGTAATAGCTGATCTGAATAATATTTAGTTTATAACAAATTACTCTGCGTATAAGCAACCCCATGTATAACAACTGGCAGCTATTACAGATAGGACCTTGTGTCACTTCACCCACAAGTATCTACCATGTGTCGCCTTTAATTGTGAGATGACATCTATGTGCATCCTCAACAAAAGCGCAGCATTTCTGCATCAAGACTGTCATTTTTCTTTGATTGCATACGAAATTTGTGTTGCCCTCAAGTGCCAAAAATCTTGAAGTTGGGTTGGACGGTCGATTTTTCTTTTTTTTTGCTGACTAATATTACTGACAGACTGTGGTTCATGACAATACAAAATTGGTCAATGTCAACTTGACTATTGTTTCTAGTGTGATAATAGTTTAAAAGTAAACTTTATTCATTTCAAGTAGAAAATAGTCATATTTTGACAACTTAGGCAAAATTTAAATTAAAAATAATAATTTGCGACCTAGATTTTTTGAGGTTTTAGGGTCGGTCGCTGAGTGCAACACAACAATTAAGTTTTGTTTGCCAAACACCTTGCATGTAACTCTGATGTCATGTCATTTGTGCCAATGCAATAAATGTCAGTCTTGTGCCGAAATGTTGTGCCTGTTACAAGAATACTTGCAGACATCACCTCCAAAGTTGGTATCACCTCAAGTTTGTGGATGACTTCACCGCGTTTTCTAGTGATGCATAATAGCTTATGTGTAACTGCTACAGGCGTCTCGTTAGGTATAAATATTATGGGGTCCACTGGACCCCATAATCTACCAATTCTCAAAATTATGGGGTCCGAAAAGAAATTATGGGGTCCAAGTCAAAAATCCATGATGAGCCTGGCTCATCAACGCCCGTCATGACTTTCAAATGTTACCTGTAATTAACCTATCCCTATCAATTGATACTTTGATTCGGATTGTCACGAAAACTGATACTTGTAAGCTTACATGTGCAAAATTATCTTGACACACGATTAAAAATTATTGCGTCCAGCTGGACGCAATAAAGAGTCCAGTTTAAAATGTACTGCGTTTTTAGCAAAAATATTGCATCCCCAGACGCAAAAACGCAATGTAACGAGAAGCCTGAACTGCTATGTGATGGTATTTTTGCGCCAGAGAAATGAAAGAATAATATCAGTATTGATGCCGAAATGTTGTTTCAATTACAAGACATTGTCTTGATTTGGCATCAATCTATCTCCTAGCAACTGAGTCCATACACTTGTAATTGTAATACATTTATCTTCTGTTTGTTGTCTTCAGACAATGGGTCATTCCAAGACACTTTCTTGATTTGGAATCCAATTATTATCTGGCTTCCTGGCCCGGTGGTTTCAGTCAACATTGACTTTGTGTAAACATGATCGTCCCAAAATCGCTGAAAAGGGTTGGGGGGGGGGGGGGGGGGGGGGGGTTAAGACAATGTCCGTGGACATTCTGCTGACATTTATGCCAGTGATTTCCCCAAATTAGGGGTGTTTTCGAAAGCTGTTTTTTTGAAAGCTTTGTCCGCGATTTCCTCATATTAAGGTATTTTTTTGAGGCTATGACTGGAAAAACACACACAAATTAGAATAAGAGTTTGTGTCATATTATATCAAATTGTCCCGGATATAGGACAAAGGCAGGGGTGTACTTTCGGCGCGAATCCGCGAATCGATTCGCGTGAATATTTGCGTAAAATCACTTCCGCATGAATCCAGGTGGATTCTCGCAACAACAAAAAAAAAAAAATCTAAGTTCAAAACAGGACCTTAGATGACTAGTATTTGACTCTAAACTGTTCAAGTTGAAATTAAAATGATGATTGTTCTTAACAATAGTACAATAAATGTTTAAAATGCGGAATTTAAATTCAGTAATTAGAGGATTCTCGCAAACATATTCTGCGAGAATCCATTTGCGAGAATCCATGGATTCTCGCAAAATTCCTCTGCGAGAAACCATTTGGATTCTCGCAGGATGTCGTGAAAGTACACCCCTTTCACAGGGGTATTTCGAACCAAATGTGTCCTCTTTTTTTGCAAAAAGAGGGACTTCTTAAAAAGTGTTCTAGAAATGGTAAAAAAAGGGTGTGTGTTATTTTCAGACAAAATGTCCTCCCTTTTTGGCGAAAAGGGGGGTCAAATTAGCCTAAGTGTCCGCGAAACGTGGTCAAATAGTGGGGTATTTCAAGATCCTGTAACGATCATGTGTTACCCCTCTGAATACGAAGAGAGAACACCGGTCTTCCTGGTTCCTGGCTGTTGCAATTCTCTTGTTGTTGACAGACATCAAATTTTCTGTTCATTATCTTGTGGCAACGGCGGATGTTCCAACACTTTATCTATCAAACCAAACTCCAGCGCCTCCTGAGGATTCATAAAACGATCTCTCTCCATACTTTGTTCTGTAAAAAATAATAAATGCAGAAAATTCATTATGGAACAGTTCCATTTAGGCTGACAACATAAATTGTTGTGTTGCCCTCGGCAAAAGCGCCAAAATAAATGTAGCTAAAAAAATTCCACTTTTACAGTATAGGCTGCATAGTCTAAAAGTTGGGTGTGTTATTGTCAAAAATGGCTGCGAAAAATGTGCAATTTTTTTGTGTGCCTAAAACCTTGATTTTGTCACACATTTATGGACCAGTTTGCCATAACTTTCACCAAACTGTAATTTTCAAAACTGGCTGTGCAAAATGTGCAAAAAAAGAAGAAAAAGTTTTGCCTAAAACCTTAATTTTGTCTCCCATTTATGGACCATTTTGCCATAATTTTCACCAAACTATTTGTTAATTGTTTTGCGACCAATCAAACTATTTGTCGATTCTTTAAATAGAATATATTGGTTTCCTGTAAGGCTATATTAAAAAAATCTTTTGTCTCAAAGCTCTTCAGTTTTTCAAAACCTAATGCGGAATGTGGTTTTTTAAAGTTCTTCAAATTTTTTTTTATAAATGTAAAATATTGAAATCCTTGTAAAAGTGACCTTTTGCATTTAAAATGATGTGATCAATGAAAATCTGACAAATCGGTGAAACTTTGTGATTTTTTTTTTTGAAAAAAAAGAGCAAAAAAAGCAAAAAAAAGAAGATAATTTTCTTCTAACGCATATCAATTAACTAACACATGCGTAGCTTTGAGAGAAAAGATTTTTTTTGATATAGCCTAACTATAAGATTAACTGAAAATAATGGCATGTGCTCAACATAGCGATTTTGACTAAAAGTCGTCAATATGGAGTTAAAAACATCTCATTTACAAAAGACATCTCAAGCAAGATATGCTGCTTCAATCTAGCAAACGATAAGGCCAAAAAATTAAACACTTTGTCTCAGCGCTTTTTGGCTAAAAAGCAAAGTGCTATGCGATTTATTTATTTTTGTTACCAAAATAAGCTATGGTCTATACGCTCGATATTTTTAATTATTTTTTTATGAAAATAATAATATTGTCAATAGTTGTGCTTTTTTCTATTTAATAAAAGTAATCAGATATGATCAATGCACACTGTATGCTTGTGTTCTCTCAACTTCATAAAGTTAGTTGAATGTGTGTTCTTAGTCACAAGGTTGCCGAGTATCACCAAAACTGACTAGGCCTATTTCTTTTCTTTTAATCGGAAAAAAGAAGAAAAAAAAGAAAAAATGAAAAATGAAAAAAAAAGAAAAGACAAAAATGGCTGCCGCGCGTAGCGCAACGCGCGAAGTCCCATTTTAAAAGCAATGCGCGCGGGTCGCTAAGACAAAGTATTAAATCTATTTGGCCTAAGATAGCTATAGTCTATTTATCTATTACTATACTAGACAGTGATAAAATTGCATCATTTACTAATTGTAGCACATAAATGTGCGCGTCTACTCAAGGCACTGGCATAAATCGGGAGAGGGGGCACTGACATTGGAAAGGAGTAAAGGTATTTGCCGCCCTGAAGACCCATTTTTTAACTGTCTTCTGCTCGCTCGTAGGACCCCCATATTGAGCCTGCATCAGCTCTTAAGACCCCTATTTTATTGAAAATTCAAAAATCGTGAACATTTGCATTCCAAAGTCCCAAATATTTCAAAAAATGTGCATTCTAAAACCCCAATATTTCGAAAAATTGGCGTTCTTACTAAACAAATTGGGAAAAAAATTCAGTTCTTAAGACCCTACTTTTTGGAGAAAATCATATTTTAAGAGCCCATTTTTCGTCAAAAATCTGCTCATCTCCGAAGTCCTTGTATTTGAGACCCTGGATGGCACATCCCTACTCATACATAAGTTGAGTGCCACCCCCCCCCCCCCCCCCCCCCGGCATAAATGCTGCGCCTGCAAAGTTACGTCACTGTCCAGAGGAAGAGCAGGAATACACTATATATAGGGAGGAAAAGGTAGTGTGGAAAATCCACAGATTTATTAAGGAGATCCAATACAAAATCTATTGCCATATCTCTTTACGTGTAACAGGTGCCATTTTGGATTTCCACCATGGGGAAAATTTGAGGTATGACAGTATTTTTCGGAACTGCACAATATTTTTGGTAATGACTGCGTCCACATTTCACCCAGGTTTGAAATACATGGAAAGTGAGATGCTTTCCAAATGCTCACAATTATTATGGAAAATACCGACACACCTCCAAATTTGTCCCCATGATGGAAACAAAATGGCGGTGGCATACTGGATCTTCTTTTTAAATCTACGGGTGAAGCATTGTGAATTGAGGATGTGACTCGAACTAAACGTGCTGGTAATCAAACTGCTACTTACCTATAGTACTGAGTGGTTGGTTTGTGTGTTTCACATAAAGGTTGTTGATCTGGGCTTTCATCTTTAATATCTCCTCTGCTTGTATTTGTATGTCGGTGGCTTGGCCCTGTACAGAGTGACAAAATAGAAGGAAGATTTGTTACAGTTAAGGCTGTGAATGCACGGGTAGTTTCGTACCCGGGTACCCGGAAATATACTCTAAAAAAAAGAAGTTTTTTTTAAATTTTTTAAAGTACAAATTTGTCCCCAAAATGTCACATGATGATCAATAGAGGTCATTTGGGGGACAAATTTGTACTTAAAAAAAAAACTTTAACAAAAAACACCTTTTTTTTAACATTTCGGGTATCTAATTTGGTACCCGGAATAGCGGGCGGGTACCCGATTATAAGTCACAGCCTTAGTTACAGTTTTGTTCCAAATCACAATCATCCTTTGGTGCGCTTCAGAGTGAGGTACATGTAGCATTCTGATGCATCTGCGCGTCATAGACCCCTTTCTTTCTTGTTTGACGCATCAAGTTGCACCTCAAAATTGACCAAGGGTTCACAATCAAAATTGCATAGACCCCCCCCCATACATTTCATGATGTATGGAAATGGAAACTTTAAGAAATATAGATTTTTCTGGACCCTATAGGATTGCAAAAACAAAATTTAAGGGGTCCCAAGAAATGTCAAGGTTTTTTATGTAAGCGAAGGATGGACAATGACTTTTCGTAAGTATTTCTTATGGTTTCCACTTAAAGTTTTCTTTGCCATTTTATAGCCTGATGCATTGTGCCACTAGATAGACCGGGGAAGCATGCGGTACCAGCAGCTAGCAGCAGCTGAAGTGTTTGTAGTATGTACATGTAGGACAGTTAGGGTTAACACTTTCCACGCGGCAGGCGTCTGCAGACAACATTTCCAACAGTTCACAAAATGTTTCAAAAATGTCAAATTTATTGAATTTCATCCCCATATTTAGAATCACCATAAGAAATGCATGAAAAGAAGAACACCCACGCCCAGTATTAGTATAGTAATTCTTGAGATAGACTTTGAAAGTTGGGAAAGGTTTTTTTTAAAATCTGTTTTGTATAATGGCAAAACTAATAACTGTGTAGAAATCTTTAAGAGACCTATTTAGACGGTTTACTTACCGATGCCGACCCTGATGGTTGATGTATCATGATCCTTGCATTAGGGAGACTATGCCTCATACCAGGGGTACCGGCTGTTAGTAATAATGACCCCATACTGCAAGCCTGACCCAAGCACCAAGTGGATATCGGTGGTAAAACATACTGCATTGTATCATATATGCCTAGTCCAGCTGTAACGACGCCACCTGTGAAGAAATCAAAAAGTAAGGATCAGGGCTGGAAAAAGAAGTTCCTTGCCGGGAAATGTTGCCATCTGGCGGGAAATTCCCCCCCCCCCCCCCCTCAAAAAAAAGAGCGAGAAAAAAAAAATGTATAGAGTATTGATGCCAGCTGCAACAACGCCAGCTGTAACAACGCCACCTGTGAAGATATCAAAAAGTAAGGATATCATATCAGGCCCGTAGGATTTTGTGACATTTTGGAGCAATATTATGGTCCAGGACCATAAACGGAATAAAGCTGTGTTAAAGGTAAGATGTTCTGATTGCTGGCTCGATTTTCAACATGATGTTTTCTATGTTACATGAAAGGTCATCCTTAAAATTGTCACATTCCAAAGTTTGAGTTGCATTTAACTCCGAAAGGTCATCCTTAAAATTGTCACATTCCAAAGTTTCAGTTGCATAACTCCAAGGGTTGCCAATTGAGTAGTACCCAAACTGGCTGGTGGTTAGTTAAACAACCTTTGTCAGTAATTCATCACATTTTAGTCTATAATTTCTAATTTTAGAAGCACAAGGTCACAAGAATGTTGCCCATTGAGTAGTACACAAACTGGCTGGTGGTTAACCACCTTTGGCAGTAATTCACCACATTTTAGTCTATAATTTCTAAATTGAACATTTCTGGCCCCTAAGATTTTACAGACATAATGAGAAAAATATGGGGATTTTTCTGATATCAAAATATTATGATGTCAAAAATAAATCATAGCCAAAAAAAGTGATGGGAAAATACACCTTTAACATACATTGTACTTTATTCCCTAAATAGCATAAAGCTAGTAGGATATCCAGGTTCTTAAAATTCTTAACGTATGGTCCAGGACCATATAATTGGACCAGAATCTCATAATAGCGCACCATAGTCAGCCCTCTCAGTTGGGTTTTTTGAGCACCCTATAGCTGTTGGGTTTAGCATGTCTGCATTTTCTAGAAAAGCTCTCCTTGCTATAAATATTTACACAACTTTGTTATGAAAGAATTAGTCAAATTAAAACCCCATTTGAAAGTATTAAGTGCACCTTTTTACACAATTATCAGATTTTTTTTGTTTGTTCAAGCCTTTCCGTAAGGGGTCGCCCAAAATTATCGCCATAATAAATGGCGAAAATTTCATGGCTTGATAAAAAATGGGTGCCTCTCAAGATCGCCATTTAAGTTACGTACGCTTAGGGTATATTTTTACCCCCTTCCCCCTTGTAACGTACGCTTTGTGCGTAACTGTAAATGGCGAAAATTATGGACGACCCCTGAGTCAAAATAGACCAGGAGCCATAAACCAGAAGAAAACAATGGCTACCGGTCCTCATTTTCTGTATTTTTGTTGTTCAGATTTCTTTCATTGCAAATACTTGTTGACAAATAAAATGATCTGTACCTAATAAGCAAAAATTGGGCAAATTTAGGCCCATTTTGGATGTGATACTGTAAAATCAGAAATGTTCGCATGTATTTAAATTTCACTAATTTTGTCAGGAGGAATTACTTACGAAAATGTGATGCCATGAATATTTCCAATCTAACTTGTACATGTACCAGTGCATTGCAAAGTTACACAAGTCAATGTAACTCCAAAGTTTACATTCGCGAATTTTTCATGCCGTGAATTAGGCCAGTATTGCCGATTTGTGAAATTTCAAACTCGTAAACATTTCTGGTTTTATACGGATCTCAGATTTCTACTTACCAGGACTGTTAATGTACATGTGTATTGGTTTCTTGTTGCTTTCTGACTGAAGGAACAAAAGCTGAGCTATAACTAAACTGGCTACCATATCGTCTACCTATAATACACAAGAGAAAACCAAACATCTATCTTGTTGAAATTAAAAAGAATAAATAGAGGACATAATCATCATTTATATTTAGCAGGTTTCAATTTGATTGATATAAAATATCCCGTAACTAGGGGAGGGGGCGGGGCAAAAAAAAAATGTACCTTTTTGTGTACTAATGTGAAAACACTGCCCCCCCCCCCCACCCCTTATATGATTTTTTGGGTACCAATGTACCTTTTCCAGAAGAAATCCCCCCCTAAAAAAATCCTGCTTACGGGCCTGTAAACCCTATTTCATTCGGGGATTGTAGCAAAGCTAACAGGGGAGACACGGGACAAATAGCGACACAAATAATGGTGTAAGATTCCCTGGGAATCGAACCCAGGCTGCCGCGTCCATGTGATCGTGCATCACGCTACTCCCAAAAATAACTATTTAGAGCCTATGTAGTATACCTTTGCGTGATTGCGTAATGAGATTGGGTTTTATTGGATTTTGTTGAATAAGCAGGGTTAGGGTTAATACAGTTCTACCTTTTAAAACATAGCATAGAATATTATAAGACACTTTGTTTATACTTACAGGTCCCATAATACAGACAATCCTCTCCTTCAAAAGCCTGGAAAATATGTCGTATGTTCTTTCTCCTCGACCCTAGAGAATACACAAAATAATGTGTTATAACTTGAATATTATCAATTAAAATGATATCTTCATTAAGAAGGCCTCTGGACCCCATGCCATGATCCACTGCACTTCGTTCGCTACACTTACACCGTTCGCCGTCAGTAAAATGAACCGGCACTAAATGTTGGCTAGTGATGACACCACTGAGGTTTATAATAAAAAAATGGGTATATTTTCTGTTCCAAAAGATACACTTTCCACATATTTCACAATGTTTTATACTACTGGCTCCGCTATTGCAACTTTTGTTCTATAACATGTCTTGCTTGACTCTATCAATAAGGTGCAGGATTGGTTTTGTTTTTTGAATATGTGAACAATAGCCCAACAGACATTAACAAAGTTAATGAACTGAGTGATTATAAATCAACCTTGTGACTCTCTACAGAGAGCTCTGATGGGCCAATCAATTGGTTCACTGCAACTCAGTATATAATTATAATTAAACACAATTGGGCTGATTAAAAAACCTCAATGGAAATGGCGTGGGGGACAGGACAGGTATCATTGATGGTCATTATGGAAAAGAGTGTAAATCTGGTCTGATGTACATTGTAGATATTTATTCTGTTGCAAGTCAGTGATGAACACTTCACCCCGCTATTGGTGGTCAGTGGAGCGGAAAATGACCAATCTCGAAGCTAACTCGACTCTATACGGATTCTTAACCCCCTGAGAACTACCGGCCGATTGGTTAAAAAGATGGACACATCATTTATTGGACCAATGAGAGACATTGTTAGAATAATTGTATCCCTGATAACGATGGGAGTGAAACATTTTACCAGCTGCATTTGAATTGGCTATTCATATGAGTACATCTTGTAATAAACCAATCAGAACCACTGTAAGATAGACAGATAGACTCCAGGGGG
The DNA here is from genome assembly GCA_035610835.1 of Ophiura sarsii. Lineage (NCBI taxonomy): Eukaryota > Metazoa > Echinodermata > Ophiuroidea > Amphilepidida > Ophiuridae > Ophiura > Ophiura sarsii. The sequence continues at coordinate 48,508,012 of CM069457.1, read as the reverse complement.
TTAATAAGCTTCCACTTCATGATTTGATTGATTGATTCATAAATATAGACTACACTCACAGTTTGTTCTATGACGTAGGGCACTAATGGTGAATTGACGGAAGCACATGTGTGTAGCAGACTGGGTGAGAGTCTAGCCCTGGATGAACCCAATAGTAGAGTCTGAAATGAAAGCAAAAGAAAGTTTCAATGATTCAATCGGTTAAAATGTTGAAAATAATTACAAAGCTAATCTAAGGGAGCGTTCATAAATATTTTCGTGGGGGGGGGGGGGGGGGGGGGGGGGGGGGGGGGGGGGGGGGGGGGGGGAGTGGAAACTATTGAGCCATAATGGACGTCATTCTTTTTATCCTCCCAAAATAGTTTCTTTTCTTTTCTTGATCCCCCTTTTAAGAACGTTTTTTCATCCCCCCCCCCCCCCCCCCCCCCCCGTTCATGTTCTATAACAGAAACAATAACAACATTCTATATAAACCTATAGACACATACATGTAGTCACAATCACTTTTATTATGGTACTGGTAGGTAAGGTATACACAAACTTAGATTTATATATATTATAACACTTTTTAATTGAAAAAGTCAAACAAAATCTATGTAGGTCTTCTTCTATCCTGCCCGATACTTGTGATCGCTGTGGTACATGTATGATGATGTCCTCCTCTTCTTCTTCCTCTGAATCCTCCCATCCTCTTCATCAGTGGCGTAGTTCGGTTTTTCATATTGGGGGGCAAGAAATGAAAGTGAACCAATCAACATTTTCCATACTAAAGAAATGCGCGCAATTTTGTTTGACTTGACACCATTTTTTTTGCTATGATTGAGGTACATTTTGGCTCTGAACAAGCTTGTACTCACAAATATTGCCTTTTGGGGGACACAAGCGGGCGTAGCGGGCGAACCATTTACATCTGTCTACTTTTAACCATCTTTTACCCCCCCCCAACAAGGACCTTTTTTATCCCCCTTTTAAGGACCTGTTTTTGTTGTTGATCCCCCAGGGCTTATTTTTTCAACCCCCTACCAAAGTATTTATGAACACTCTCTAAGATGTTTCATATAGGACCCTATTGCATAACACTTAAGATTCATCTTTAGGCCAAGTAAAACAAAACAACAGTTGATCGTCCCGCCCACTTCCTTTTTTCGTGCCGCATTCATTTTTTTATGATTTTTAATTCATTTTTTTTAAATTTTTATAGTAACAGAACACTTTTCGAAAAATTGTGTGTAGTCCTAAAATAGGACTCTAAAACTATTAAATGTTTTAAAGTTGCTCCAGTAAAACTTTATTAAAACTGTATGTACATTAAATAAATGCATAGGCATGTAAAGAGGCTCAGACTGTAAAATCTTTACTTCAAAAAGCCGGCGGCCATCTTGGAAAAATAATAATAAATATTAAATAAAAAGCCCCTCCCTCATCCTTTTTTTTAAAAGTCCGGACGATCAACTGTTGTTTTGTTTTACTTGGCCTTTTAAGAAGAGTTATTCTTCTTAAGTTTTCACCTCGTCTTGGGAAGATTGTTTAAAAATGTGTCACTTAATCTTTGTGATATTAGGAGTGGGCTATACGGGAGTCAACAATGTTTTTTTGGTTATTTTTCCCAGGTAAACAATTTTTTCCATTCCATTTGACATCTCAACATGAAATAACAACATTTTCTGTCAGGGGTCCTTGCACCACTCCCCACCTCTCCTATTCAAATGCATGGGGGTAAACACACTTTTCCTCGTGTACAATTCAATGGTGGCATCCGAAGAACGATCTAATGAGCGCTGCGATCTTAATTTTTCTGCAACATACAGGGGTCAAAAAAAGTAAGTCCCCCTCTAAAATTAGATTACCTTAGTTTACATAACTTCACACACCATTAGAAGTTTTGAAAAATTTAAACGATTATGAAAAAAGAAAATGCTTGGCTACCAATAGAAAGTTTTTTGTTTTCGATATTATGTTTACTTTCCCCAAAACAGTGACATTTCCTCGAAAGGATGTTTTCAGAAAAATTGGCACATTACTTGTATTGGATTTTGACAAGTTTCATGTTAACGGAAACATCATTTTGGGGATATTTGACTTTTTGGGGAAAAGTAAAGATGGTATTGAAAAGGGGAAACTTTGAACGGATAGCTAAGCGTTTTTCCTTTTCAGAAACATTTAAATATTTTAAAACATCTAATTGTGTGGAGGTGTTTCGCAAACAAAATTGTATAGGATTTTGAAAATTGCCAATGTTTCCGAGAACATCGTTTTGGGAAATTGAGACAATTTTGGGAAAAGTACACATGATGTTGAACAGGAGAAACTTTTAATGAAAACCCAAGCGCTTTTTCTTTCACAAGTTTTTAAATTTCTCAAAATGATTAATCCTGTGCGGCGTTACGCAACAAAATTAGTCTAATTTGCGTATAAAAATATCACGAGAGAGAGCTTTTAAATTTACTGGTATACATGTAGGACACCAAGTGCCACTTTTTCTGAAAACATCATTTTGAGGAAATGTGACTGTCTTGGGAAAAGTAAAAAATGATACAAAAATGGAAAACTTTCTATTGGTAGCCAAGCGTTTTATATTTTCATAATCGTTTCAATTTTTCAAAACGTCTAACTGTGTGTGAAGTTATGTTATTAACAAGGTATTCTTATTTTAGAGGGGGACTTACTTTTTTGACACCTTTATTTATAAATTCAATAAACAGCAATCAATAAAGGTTTATCGTGAATCAAAAAAACACCATTGATTATCCTTTTCTGTTGCATTGTGGGATAGCAAAAGGGTGAAATCTGCCCCATTCTGGATCCCACAATGCATCAGAAAAGAATAATCAAGGGATTTTTTTTCCGATTAGGGATAAGGCTTGGGTTACCGTAGAAATGAATACATCAAATGTATATATTCTGTACCTATATTGTTCAACTCGAAATGCACCTAACAATGCGCCAGGCCGTTGCGAAAAGAAAATCACGACATGCACTTGTCTTGGTTGGTGCAAGTGTTTAATTAAAAGCGAGTTATCTATACCCACATGCCATGTTTTAAAAAAGAAGTTGGACACTTTTCAGCGATCTAAATGTGTTTTCAGTGTCAGACTTATAAATTTAAGTTAAACATATTTTTGAGACTTGGCCTTGGAAGGCTTGGGTTTATTTATTAAACGATGTAGTACATTAAAAGTTAAACACATGTGTATACTCTATTTGGCTTCCTCTGGACAGTGATGTAACTTCACTGGCGCAGCTTTAACGCACGCATGTATCGTCCGCCTTTCAAAGCTTGTGTGTATACGCCAGCGCCTTCGTGTGCAGCCCTCAAATTAACCGAAGGCACCGAAGGCAATTGCCGTCGGTGCCCCACCTAGTTGCCTCAATGCCCTCAACTTCTGGCTGTTTTTACTCCATTGAAAAGTACATAATTGCCTTGGTGGAAGTTGGTGCCCCTTTCAAATTGCCTGAAATTGCATTGTCCTTTCCATTTCTTAATTTGAGGCTGTTCGTGTGTATACGCCAGCGCCTTCGTGTGTATACGCCACACCTTGCGCATGCGCGCGTGTTATGTTGCAAATAGTAGAATACGTGGTTACATCACTGTCTCGGGATGGCCAAATAGACTGTGTAGTGTAGCTAGGCCTACGAGAAATACGTCCCAGGCTAAAATGAGGTTTTAAGGCAACATTCATTTTATAAAATATAACTTTTAAGATTTAGGCTATAAATATCAATATGGGCAATATCCTCAAATAGGTCTAATAGGCCTACATACAGAATAAAGCACAAGGCAGCAATTGTTTTGCAGTTGATTTGCATTGTAAATATGATAGCTGCCGTGTGCTTTATTCCGTATACATTGTAAGACCTATTTGAGGATATTGCCTGAATATGATTATTATGATCATTTATGGGCTATATATTGCTAGACGTCCCGTACGGAATAAACCATGTACTACGACAACACATTTTAATTGGTATGAGCATGCGCACATCAGTTACGGGACGTCTAGCAAGACATTGCCCATTTATGAAATGATCAATATAAAAATAATTAAATAAGACAGAGAAGTGAATCATTGAATTATGACATGTGAATATTGAATGTCATGAAGCTTATTTTTATATGATGATGTTTCAATGTGTAAGTAACTCACCTTTACACATCTAAACATGGTTACTTTATCAATTTAAATTGTGTCTCAAAAATTAACTGTAGTTGTACAAGAATAGCTGGGACCAAGTGCTTGGTTGTTTACATATGCAACAGAATGCAGCTGACCTCTGGCTGATGACCTCACACGAACTTTTGTTGATTGATTGGTGTGGTGTTTTTGAAAATAAATACCTAACCTAAATCATGTGAAAAATGGCCAGGTAATTGCTTTTTTTAAAGTTGTTCATCACTAGTGTTAATAGTAATTTAGATTTAAGTCAACACCTTTACATTGAATTTGCATTTATAATCAATACATCCGAAATTCTCGATTGTTTGAGAAAGGTTTCTAAAAAATCTAGAAACTGTTGTGTCACCCTTGACCCTGCAGAATTCTGCGTAATCCACGTTGCATTAGATCGCTTTCGAGTTACAGTATTGACCGAATAAAACCCGTGTTATTGATCAAGTATTCCATATTATACTATTTTTGGAAAGCGGAACAATAAGGGAAGTCGTCAATCTACATATCAAACGAATCAAGGCTACGTAGAGTATGTAATTCTTTAGTTCATAAACCAAAATATTTGCTACTAAAATTGTACGTAGTTGTCGAATTCGGAAACCCATAATATAATATGAAATAAGCTTACTTTATTTGGCAATGTCTGGCTAGACGTCCCGTAACTCAAGTGCGCATGCTCAAACCAATTAATGATACGTTGTAGCTATACGGTTTATTCCGTACGGGACGTGAGGCAAGATATAGCCCTTTATTTTGCTCCTTTAAAGTCGGCGTCAAAAGAAGTTCAGCACTTTTTGGCAATATCAATCATGTTTCGTGCTTTGTAATGGTACACGCTAAGCTGTGAATGGCGTTTATTCCGTATGTCGTCACGAATGGCCAGGGTAACCCAAACAATGATATTGCCCACTTTTTTTCTGTGACAACTCACAACAACTGCGTACAGCGTAAACACTGAAGTGCAATGTAGAACAGTGCCACAAACAAGCACAACAGCGTTATCTTTTTGAGCAGTTCGACGTGACGCGGTATCTGACTGATCCGCTATAAATAGTATTAGGCCATGTGTTTTAAGTTGGGCCGGTTTTGCGTTACATGCTTATTACACTTGTAAGGCCAAATAAAAAAAAATACTAGTTTCTCGTCCCCGCCCGCTTCCTTTTTGCCTGCCGCCTCCTTTTTTCTTTTTTCTTTTTTTTTAAAAAATTTAAAAAAAAATTAAAAAAAATTTTTTAAATTTTTTTTTTTTTTTTTTTAAAACCCCCAAAACACTTTTTTAACCAGTTTTCAACATAGTTGTAGCCAATACAAGTCTGAAACGGTGTTAGAAAAGGTGGCTGTCATTTAAGAAACAACAGCAACTGGAAAAAGGTCGAAAGCGGAAGTGTTTTTTGGTGGAAAATCAGTCCGCCATTTTGGATCCGCCATTTTGAAGAAAAAAGAAAAAAGGGGCCTCCTCCTTCCTTTTTTCAAAAAGCCCGGACGAGAAACTGGTTTTTATTTTTATTTGGCCTAAAATGCACGGAAATGCGGTTTACAAGTTATTTCTCTGCCAAACTTAAAACAATCCCCCCATAAGTATACATTTTCTTAAATACATACATACATACATTATTGGTATTTATATAGCGCTGCTACATCGAGATCGTAGCGCTTTATGACAAAACAAAAATAAGCATACTCAACAAAACAAAACTAATTACTGTACAAATGGGTTTTAAGAGCTTTTTTAAAAATGGCTACAGATGGAGACTCTCTGATGTGAATTGGGAGGTCATTCCAGATGGAGGGGGCAGTGTAATAAAATGTCCTACGTTCAGCAGACTGCAGGAGCTTGGTGGTTTTATGAACAGTTAGACGGGTGGTGTCTGATGCTGAACGCAGGTTAGGACGAGCAGGGTGATAGATGGTGAGCGTTGAAGCGATGTAACTGGGTGCCATATGGTTGAGGCATTTATATACAAAACAGCTTACAAAACAGGGAATCTCAAAATAAACTTCATTTTGAAAAAGTCCAATCCCATGGGACTTACGACCTTAAAACGATGCCTAATTTGAATAAAAATGTCAACTGTTTAAACAGTGCAGAATTCAAATGTGGTACCCAAAAAATGATAAACATGTTTATTTTTGAAATGCTGAAAGTAATAGCTTTCCATTGGTATATAACAAGTTGGAATCTATTTAATGGTTGAGTGTTTTGCGCCGGTCTCTTTTGAGGCCTGTTTTACCATAGAAGTCAATGGGAAACCACTAACGATGATCAGAAATGATCAGCAATACAAAATTAGTGATAAAATAAATATAAACTACCTGGAGTTCAATTGTTGGGTGTTATATTATAGTGCTCCAATGTTATAAAAAGAATATCAAAACATATTTTGACAATTGCATGTTTGTGACCCCAGGGGGTCGCATTATCAAAATTTGCTCCGCCTGATCATCCTCCGCCTGATCATCCTCCACCTCAACAATCTTGGTGATTAAATGCTAATTAGCAAATGCAAAGTATATTTGAACATATTTTTTACTTTAAATTATGTTCTTCTCCATCAAAGCTTCAATTTGATACCAAATTGAACATTATAGGTTGAACATTTACCGAGAAAATTACATTATTACACCTTAAATCTCGCGCAAGTGTAACATCTCCACCTATTTACCGGCCCAACTCAAAACGCATGGCCATTATTATTATTGGCTGCGATCGTGTAGAATAGATCTATGGGTCATGAATGTCCCCAACCGCAGACCGCACCCTCATTAACTAGATTGCGTGCGTTTGCGGTTTTAAAATGTGCAGTAGTTCTCTGACGACGAATAAAAATTAACATCTACACTAATTAAATTCGGAAGTTATGCTATCGTTTTACATGCGGCCTTTCGCGTCAAATCTCAACCAGGAAGTGCCGTTATTTGCATATATATTTGGCATGAAGGCGATGTCGAAATTGTATGACATTTTGGATTTGGGCTATGTTGATGATAATCTTTACATTATTTGCTGAGCATTTAGTATCGATACATCTCTCAATGCCCCTTTAAATGAGTAATGTATCTGTTGAGACTATCCACACCGTACATTGTATAAAATGGGTCATTCCGGGTCAAATCAACCAATTTTCAGAAAAGTTCCCAGGTGACCCCCTCAGATTTTGATGACATTTCATCAGAATGATGGAATGTAGCCCAAATGAACACATACAAAAAATAAAAATCATACGTCATGTACTTTTCGAGCTATGGCTTTTTGAAATTTGCGCAAAATTGCCGATTTTCGCGAGTCGCGAAAAGTGACTTTTTGACTTCTTTCAGATTTCAAAAGCTCATAAATCTGTCTTCGTAGCAGGTAAAGAGTTGAAAGTTTGTGTTTTAACATAACTTTTGCCAAATATCATGAATCTGCAATCAGATTAAATATATCTCCTTTAGATTTTAAGTTATATTCACTCAAAGTAGGCCCCACACTCCGTGAAATATCTGGATGTTCTTGTGCAGGGTGTACCCCGTGTACCTTAATTTGTTCCCCAAAAGTTACAAGCCCGACTGTGAACTTACTTACCAGCCCAACAAGTAATCTTTAGATTTCGAAATAAAAGCTAATACTCTTGCATTAGTATCACTTTTATTTGTCTGAATTGCCTCTTTTATGGCAAAAGAATGTATCTTATATGTAATTTTCTAACAGTATACTTCCTTTTAACATGATCAAAGTTAGCTTTTTTCTCCATAAATCATGTAGTGGTAAAAGGCAGTATATTACTTTTATTGTCTTCACAAGTTGTAACCTTTTCCTAAGTGAGGATTATTGAACCAAGTTAACACAATCCATGTTAAAAGGAAGTATTGCATTTAGGAAAGTACATTATAAGATACATGTACATCCTTTTGCCGTAAAAGGGCTGAATTGTGGTTGTCTTGCTTATCGTGCCACAGGCTTGGTTTTTCATATATTGAGAAAACACATGGTAGCTGCTGCGCCAGACGCATGGTCCAGCAAAATTATATATTTATTTTCCGAGAAGAAGGGCCAAAGTGCTGTTTAAACATTCGTTGGACAATACAAATTAACCTCAGTACGTACTATCGATGTTAATTTAGAGACAAATTATTCCAACTGCAGCAATGTCTCTATTCTTAAATGATGTAACGAATACTTTTCAATACATGTTGACAATATTTAGGTGGATTACATATTTCATGGACAGGAATTATTACCATTAAGTTAACACATTTTGTGTAGCAATAGCAGGATGTTCATTCTCCTTGGGCCCCAAATTATTTACCAACATCAAAATTCTTACTGGCCAGACGGGCGTGTATTTTTCAAAAGTGCGACGCAAAATGTACCTGCCTCGGGCGTGCGGGCGGGTACTTACACCCCCCAAGGGTGGGGTACTCGGATTTGGTTTGATCAGGGGTGTGCGGCTGGAGATTCAAAACCCCTACCCATTTCTAAGGGTGATTTTGGGGAAAATGGTACCCATTCTAAGGATTTTGCTTCATTATAGACACAATTTTCGCACATTTTTGGGAAAATTGGCCAATTTTTTTGCGCAAATATACCAAATGTTGGCGAAAATAGACCCATTTGTAAAAAGTGACCTCATTATTAGGGCTTTTCCAGCACTGTACCACCCCCACCCCCGGATACACCCCTGTTCTGGTGACACAGACAATTTCACGAACCGCCGGTAATTCAAGAAAATGGCCAATAATTTATGGACATCAAGTTTTAACCTTGATTTTCCTTTTGTCTATTTTACAGGCAATTAGACGGTGTTGCTCAGCTATAAGAACTAAGAGACATGGCAGACGTTAACAAGCTGGTGTTTGCGATTCTCCAGTTTCTGGAGAGTCAAACACAGAACTCACAGATTGGTGATGAAGCCGTAGAAAGTATTGAAGGTAAGGGCATGGTCACTGTTTATCCACAAAGGGTTACGAGCTGGGGATCTCTGGCAAGACAAATCACTCAGTCAGAGCCATGGCAGATTTTAAACAAGCTTAGAGTTTGCTATTCTCCAGTTTCTGGAGTCAAACTCACAGATTGGTGAGGAAGCTGTAGAAAGTATTGACGGTAAGAGTATGGTCACTGTTTATCCACAAAGGGTGGGGAGCTAGTGGCATAGGACAGATCATTCAGAGCCTTGGCGGATTTTAAACAAGCTAGTGTTTGGTTTTCTCCAGTTTCTGGAGTCAAACACAGAACTCGCAGATCGGTGAGGAAGCCGTAGAAAGTATTGAAGGTAAGAGTATGGTCACTGTTTATCCACAAAGGGTGGGGAGCTAGTGGCATAGGACAGATCATTCAGAGCCTTGGCGGATTTTAAACAAGCTAGTGTTTGGTTTTCTCCAGTTTCTGGAGTCAAACACAGAACTTGCAGATCGGTGAGGAAGCCGTAGAAAGTATTGAAGGTAAGAGTATGGTCACTGTTTATCCACAAAGGGTGGGGAGCTAGTGGCATAGGACAGATCATTCAGAGCCTTGGCGGATTTTAAACAAGCTAGTGTTTGGTTTTCTCCAGTTTCTGGAGTCAAACACAGAACTCGCAGATCGGTGAGGAAGCCGTAGAAAGTATTGAAGGTAAGAGTATGGTCACTGTTTATCCACAAAGGGTGGGGAGCTAGTGGCATAGGACAGATCATTCAGAGCCTTGGCGGATTTTAAACAAGCTAGTGTTTGGTTTTCTCCAGTTTCTGGAGTCAAACACAGAACTCGCAGATTGGTGAGGAAGCTGTAGAAAGTATTGAAGGTAAGGGCATGGTCACTGTTTATCCATAGAGGGTGGGGGAACTGGGGAACTCTGGCATAGGACAGATCACTCAGAGCCATGGTGGATTTTAAACAAGCTAGTGCTTGAAGACTCCTGCATTCCGCAGCTGGGTGCCTAAGACACGAGGGGAGGATAATGACAGGTCTTTGCGTAACTCTAACCTCCTATCAGTCCCCAAAGCTCATACTCAGAGATATGCGAGAAGTCCCATCCCGTACATGGTCAGGTTGTGGAATGCAGAAGCTTCGAAAGTTTAAGGGTGTATGGTATAGTGAGTGACTCTGTATAGTTGTTGGCTGTTGCCTTTAATTGCTTGCCTTTTTATTTGTAATATATTTATTTGTATATACAGGGTGTCCCAAAAGTCTATGCACGTCTTTGAAGCTTTGTATTTCACAAAATATAAGTCGTATTGAAAATATGAATACATATTTAGAAAGAGGAGGTGTGGGAAATAATTTTGATACCAAACATTGGAGTAACATCTGTTTGTAATGCCACCCTAGAAGTAAACTATGTCTTACTGCAAAAATGAAATTTTATACTTCAGAGAAATAAAGTTCATAAATCCCTACCTATTGAGATTAACAAAAAGACGGGTAGAGTTGGTTACACAGAAAGTGATCCGTCAATTGTAATATTTAAAATTTTACATTATACAGTGATCCCATCATAATAACAAACTATATCACACATAGTTTTCGTTTCTATAGTGAAATCTAGTTTAAATGTTTTCCATTTATACAGAGACGTGTGCTAATGCAAAAACACAGACCTAGAAAAGTGAACACACACATCACATAGCGAATAGATCTCTTTGGACTTTTGGCTACTGCATGTTTTATGACATCAATGTGACTTGTTGATCTACCAGTCTTTTTTCTACCACATCGAGACAAATCATGCACAGTTCATGTTTTCAAAAAATGTATCCACCAACTTAAGAATGGATATTTTTCCTGGTGCGCGTTTCACTTTAAAATGTTTTCTGAACTTTTGTTGAGTAAGTTGAACTGAATTTGTTTCAGCGTAGAACCATACAATTTGTATTCACTTATCTATGTTGTAAACCATCTTGAATGAAGACTTTTGCTGTGCAATGTTGTCTACTACGCCTATTTATGTTGTGAGTGACTGAGTTTGGTAATAACATTAATATTGCAAGGTAAGCAGTGAACTGTGAATAATGCGCAACGTTGCTTTCATACCGTTAATTTATGCGCACCTGTGTTAGCAACAATGTGTGGTACTTTGGTATGGGTGGGTCTCACACGGCCAAAAACTTTCAACCAGTTTTATAATGTTGTGGGTTCACCAATAGGGTTGTGTTTGGTATCAAAATAATTTCCCAAATCTCGTCTATCAAAATATGGTTAAATTTATACCATATGATTTATATTTTATGAGATATGACTCTTCAAAAACGTGCATAGACTTTTGGGACACCCTGTATATATATATGATTGGTGTCATTTGTATGTATTTAATTGTTTTTATTGTAAGATTGTATGCAATTCAGCCTTTGGCTGCTATGTACATTTGTTTAATAAACCTTGAATAATTGTTGCTGTTCTCCAGTTTCTGGAGAGTCGAACAAAGAACTCCCAGATTGATGAGGAAGCAGTAGAAAGTATTGAAGTTAAGGGCATGGTCACTGTTTATGCACAGTTCTTTGGCCCATAACTTGAAGGATCCACTCCAGGATAACAAACTGAAATCAATAGCCTTCACAACCCCATTTTATTTCTCTGTTTATCACAGTTGCCATCCAGTGTTTGGAGACGGCCTATGGTGTATCAACTCACGATGAATTGATAGCTGGACAGCTAACCACAAACCGGGCGCTAATTGATATTTTCAACTCTGGAATAGGAAAAGTAAGTGGCACATTATTAACGTAGTGATCACTATACTATGTATACGTTGAGCATTCGCTGCGTAAGCGTTTTGCATGTTGGGTGTACGTTGCTTAATCGTCAGTTGTTCGGCCATATGAGGTGCTTAAGAAGAAACCTACACCCAACGTGCTCAACGTTCACACAGCGTATGCTCAACTTATAAATACTGTATTGATCAATACGTTGTCACCTTCTCAAAATTTGGAACATGCTCAAAACAATTCCTAGATCCCAGAGCACAACTGCGAACCCCTAGTGAACCACCAGCGAATACAACGTACAGTCCATACACCAAATATGTCACGAACCAATGACAACTTGTACGAACATACACCCACATTTCCAAAACGTCGGCCACACGTACATTAGCTCTATTTGCTAATATGTGACGGGCCTTTAAATAATGGACAAATATCATAATTAAAAACTGCCGACATGCGACTCATTTCGCTTGATCACATCACATATATGACTGCAAGTGTCCTACTTAAGTCACTTTTCACTTGTAATATAGGTACAAGCAACTTAATTTATCAATTGCTGGGCTTTCCGTTTAATTTATCAGGAACAAGTTATCAAAGTATGCCTTTGTTGTCTTCCTCAAACAAGAAAACAGATTTGCTTAATTTTAAGCACTGTCATTTATAACCCGTTATGACGTTGTCTTTTCCAAAATAATTAGCCTCTATCTGCCAACGTGTCCGTGAACCTAATGCCAGAAGCTCCCTCTGTTGACGAATTGCCATCAGCCGCTGCCGCATCGTCGTCAGGAGCTACCGAGGCTAGTGCAAGAACGCAAGAGGTCTCCGCAGAAGCGAAATTAGAAGCTGAAAAATTGAAAACTGAAGGTATGTGTTTTAGTTTGTGATACAAGAACTGCCATATTTTGTGTTTTGTTTAGTTAATTAGTTTATTAAATGTGTAGCATGGGCTCTTTACATGGTGAATTATAAAATAAATGATGGCTATAATACATACTAAACCTACAATTGTGTTACTTTGCTAGATTTTAATACGCAATCAATGTTAGAACTACATTTTGATTAAGGAAACTTTGTCCACGGTCTGATAATAGGGAGCTTTTGATTTGCACGACGGATGAATCTAGGACGGTTGAATGATACTTTGAGTCATGTGCGCATGCGTCAACTTTGTCATCCGTCAGTCCTCTGAATGCTACAATACGTAAAGGGCCTAACAACCGTCGTGGGGATGACGGCAACATTTTGTGTTTTATGTCGTAAAACAACCGTCGTGCAAATCGAAAGCTCCTTAGTTTGGTAGTTGAACAGAGATAATAGCAGGCAATGAAAGTACTGTATAACACTATAATTTCGCGGATACTTATTTCTCGAATTTAGAGTTACTGCTATCTTAGCGGCATTTAATTTTGCAAATCTGGAAATTTTATTGTTACTTTCAATTAAAAATTGCCAATTTTGGGGGGTATTTAATTTCACGAATTGACATCCCTCAAGAAATGAGGTTGTTTTACAGTATTGCATACTAGGGTAACTCAGCCAACATGGTTGTTCCTGATGACGACGTGTTTAACATCATTTCGTTATTTATAGTCAATTGATCTTTCACGAGACAGTGACGTACTTGATGTTAAACATCAGGAACAACCAAACAAACTTATTCATTTCAACCAGAAAATAGTAATATTTAAAAAAATTGGGTAAAATTTAAATCTTATTTTGTTAAATGTGACCCTGATTTTTGAGATTTTACGGTTAGTCTTCTGAGGGCAACACAACATTTTTTGTGTGCCTAAGTTTGTACTTATTTGTTCCCCCACTTCAGGTAATAATTTAATGAAGAGCGAGAGATATCAAGAAGCAATGGAATGCTACACAAAAGCCATCAGCGTCGACAGCAGCAACGCAGTGTACTACAGTAATAGGGCAGCCGCTTATAGTAAATTAGAGGATCACACTAGGGCTATACAAGACTGTGAAAAAGCTGTTAGTATTGACCCAGGGTATAGCAAAGCATATGGTAGAATGGGGTAAGTACTATAGGGCTTTGCCATTAATAATACAATGTACTACAGTAATAGGGCACTGCGGCTTATAGTAACTTGGATGATCACACTAGGGCTATACAAGATTGTGAAAAAGCTATTAGTATTGACCTTGGGTATAGCAAAGCTCATGGTAGAATGGGGTGAGTACTTTATATAGGGCTGTGCCATCGATAATACAGTGTACTACAGTAATAGGGCAGCGGCTTATAGTAAATTAGAAGATCACACTAGGGCTATACAAGATTGTGAAAAAGCTGTTAGTATTGACCCTGGGTATAGCAAAGCTTATGGTAGAATGGGGTAAGTACTTTATATAGGGCTGTGCCATCAATAATACTGGGTGCTACAGTAATAGGGCAGCAGCTTATAGTAAATTAGAAGACCACACTAGGGCTATACAAGATTGTGAAAAAGCTGTTAGTATTGACCCTGGGTATAGCAAAGCTTATGGTAGGTAGAATGGGGTAAGTACTATACCGGGTGGTTCAAAAAAAAGTTGACCCAAGTTCATGGTAATTTTTCAACCACATTTAAAGTTTCAGAAAATTTCTGTTTACTTAGTCTTGATCAGCAGTAAGTTTTATAATTATCCTGATAAAATGGTACATGTATCTTGATTGGTTCTTCAGATATGGATAATTACAGAAAGCATGCACAAAACGGCCTTGGCCACGGGAGCGTCCTTTAGTAGAGATGGAATGCACACAGTGGACTTACACACGATTGGTCACAAATTGTAAAAATAGGAGAAAAAGAAAAAGGAGACATCTGAAACATCTACCTGGTGCTTACCATTACCTACCTATACGTATCTACGTTTCTTTGTTGAATGTGAATGGCACATAAGCATAGAGATTGGGATACTTTGTCAGGGCGGGCTTTTCAATTCTGAAACTAGAGCATGCTGTTTTGTTGAAGACAAAAACTAAATGATACTTCCGTGGACAAGTCAGTTTTGTACATGTTTTCTGTAATGAACCATATCTAAAGAACCAAACAAGCTAAATGGGTCATCTTTTCAGGATAATTTCATAACTTACTGCTGATTTAGACAAAGTAAACACAAATTCTCTGAAACTTTAAATGTGGTTGAAAAATTACTTTAAACTTGGGTCAACTTTTTTTTGAACCACCCGGTATATAGGGCTGTGCCATCAATAATACAGTGAACTACAGTAATAGGGCAGCGGCTTTTAGTAAATTAGAAGACCACACTAGGGCTATACAAGATTTTGAAAAAGCTGTTAGTATTAACCCAGGGTATAGCAAAGCTTATGGTAGGTAGAATGGGGTAAGTACTATATATAGGGCTGTGCCATTAATAATACAATGTACTACAGTAATAGGGCAGCGGCTTATAGTAAATTAGAGGATCACACTAGGGCTATACAAGACTGTGAAAAGCTGTTAGTATTGACCCTGGGTATAGCAAAGCTTATGGTAGAATGGGGTGAGTACTTGAGAGAATGGTTCATTGTGTCTTATTCAATTTCCACTTGCTTTGATTGTGGACGTTTCGGCAAACACTGTTGCCTCTATCAACACATGACAGGTAGTGTGTGATCAACTACTGCTAACCAACGCTAGTTGGCTGCTTAGCGACGACTCTGTGGAGTGTCTAGATGTTTTTTCTCCAGTTAGCAATAGTTCATCAAAAACTTGCTGACTTGTTACAAATTTTTTCTCTCTCAAATTATTTTAGCCTTAGGCCACGGACAAAAACCTGTTCTACGGGCCCAACCGATCCAACAAATTTGTTAAGTTTTTTTTTCTTTTCTTTTTTGAATTTGTTAGTGTTTTTTTTTTATGTTGACTTTTTAGCAAATATTAGAAATGTTTGAATTTCTTTAGACATTTTGGAAATGTTCAAAGAATTGTTGCAAATGCCCCCCCCCCCCCAAATTCCCAGAATTTGTTGTAAAAAAAACCAAAACAACAAAAATCAAAAACGACCGACCGACCCAACCTGAGAGGTCTGTTTTCTCGTAGAACATTGTTTTTTTGTAGCCTTAGTTTGTCTTTTAACTTTCTGAGATATCCCTTTTGTTTCCCCAATACAGTCTTGCCTACACAAGTTTGAATGAACTAGAGAAAGCTAAAGAAGCCTATGCCAAAGCAGTGAACCTAGAACCCAGCAATGATAGCTACCAAACCAATTTACAAATCGCTGAACAGAAGCTACGAGAGGCCAATCTAGGGGTAGGTATAGCTAGAATGGGTCCCCACGTCCCTCTATATGGCCGCCATCTTTAAAAATGGCGGACCAAAAAGAGGGACTGGGAAAAATAGTATGTCCAAAAAGTGTGCGGTTTTGTTGTGGAATTCCACGAAAACTTTGCATATATGAATATGCATACCAGTACCGAGCATGCGCATTTGTACATAGCAACAACAGAAATACCACCCGATTGGTCAAATTCAAAGGCAGTGCATCGAACGACCGCCATGTTGTGCCACGAGGAGGCAAATCGTGCGCCCTATCGCTTCACGCGGTGTACAACGCTGCGTGAAACTATCGCCGCACAGTGGCGTGACTGGTGCGTGAATAGCTCATGTATATTCAGCAGTTTATCAGCGCACACTTTTGGAACTGTATTTTTTCCAGTTTTCACATTTGAGCACCCTCGCAGGGGCTGTGTGTAAAATAGGGAAGACATGAGGATCCAGTATAAGGTATAGCTAGGTTTGATCATGATGCAGGAATCGCTTCTCAAGAAAATTAGCTCAAATTAGTGTGACCAGTATCTTCTGTCCTTTCCATTAGCATAGTCCTCGATCAAAATCAATCTAGTGAATGGTAGAATGAGGTACGCCAGGAAAGCGATTACATACTTCTTCCCTGGTAACTGGATTGTATATGTGCCATAGATTTTATAAGGCAATCAGTTTGATCAGGTTCAAAAGGATGATTTAGTAGAAATAGTGATAATCGGATAACATGCGATACTTAACTTGCTAATGGGACCAACAATTTTGTTACCATCATCATTGGGTGTCATAGGCAGGATCAGAAATTGTCAAAGGGTGCGAGAATCCATTTATATTCTTACAACGAATTTGGCGAGACTCGATGGATTTCCCTCCATTCAAATAGTGTGTTAGACAGATTATCCACGAGAATCAACTTGGGCAACTTACCGGTAGGAATCTTTGCAAAAATGGATTCTTGGATTCTCCTAGAATTTCTGACCCTATTGGGTCACACTTTTTATTATTTTATAGTTAAATAAATTTTGACCAAAAAGTGTCAAATTCTTTTTATGGGAAAAGAAAAGAAAAGGTGATCCGAGCTGGATTCTCTGACTCATTTCCTCAAAAATGTATACTTTTATAGTTCAAAAGTTACAGCGCTTGATAAGCTCCATGTTTTAAAATATATATTTTGGATTACATTGTATTACAGGGAGGTCCACCAGGCGGAGGATTCCCATTCGGTGGATTAGGAGGCGGTGCCGGAGGGCCGACGATAGGAGGGATGGATGTAGGATCGGTTTTACAAAATCCTGGGCTGATGAATATGGTAAGTGTATTCACATATAATGAAGTGGGTAGCACTGGATTTGTGTCTGTCTCATCAACCCAGGTATCTTGCCTATCTCATATTTTCTAGTTTTTAGAAAACAACAAAAATATGAACAGTGAGTTAGGCAATTATTGAAGCAGGCTGACAATTATGTTGAATAGCACCATGAATAGTGCAAGTGAAAATTATGCAAGATGTGTAATTAGTACGTAGTCCGGATTTTAGCATCAGCTGTGGGTCATGGCATTACAAACCACATTCTGACAAGCAATCATCAAGCACAAACACGGGCGCAAATCGCCGTATTTCATGATTTATTCTAATTATTTTATTTTTTTTAAAAATTGTTAGTTACAAGTTTGATTTTTAGGTGTTATTTTTACAAAAATACGGTTTAGTATGGTAAAATACAACTTTTGGGATTTAAAATACAGTTTTGTGAATTTAGAAGTTGGCAGGTCTGGTTCCATTCCATTACTTTTTTCTGGCTTTGTTTGTTGGGTTCTTCTACACTTCCCAAGCGGCAGGCATCTGCAGACGACATTCCAAAATGTTTCAAAAATTTCAAAACTATTGAATTTCATCACCATATTTAGAATCAGCATGATAAATGCATTAAAATAGGTACAAACATGCCTAGTATTGGTTTGGAAATTCTTGAGATAGACTTTGAAATTTGGAAAGGTTTCTGAAAAATCTGTTTTGTATATGGTAAAACTAATAGCCGCGAGAAAAGTGTAAAATTGAAATTATAAATCTTCTTTAAACTTTCAGGTATAATAGGTGCATGCTGACTGAAAGGACAAGTTATTGATTAATACCTGTGATTCTAATCAACAAATTTAATATAAACAATTTTTGTATTTTGATTTCAGGCAGCACAGTTCATGCAAAATCCACAAATGCAGCAAATGTAAGTATAATATGGCAACATATGATAGCTGTTTTTGTTATATTTTCATTCAGTGAAATTATCGGAAAAATAATGGGTAAAGCAGTATGATAAGCTGTGAACATAAAGAAAACTTCAGGTTTAGAATGACATCTGTGATGCATCACTTCAAAGGGCACATCTAATCCATGTTTGAAAAAAATATGAGATTTTGATAATATGTGACGGGGTTATCAATCGAGATTTTTGTTGATACATATTTTCAGTAAACCCCCATAATAGTTACGGGTCCTATTGCATAAAAGAGAAGATTATTCTTAATCTTAAGTGAACTTAAGAAGAGTTATTCTCAACTCTTCTTGAGCCTGATTAAGAAAATATTTAAGAATTCTTTCTAAGTTGAGCTTTAGGAAGAAGGATCAAGTTGTAAAGTTTGACTTGGGTTTATATAATGACGATTAACTCACAAATTCTTCAGCAATCTTTGTAAGAAGAGTTGAAAACCTAAGAAGAGTAACTCTTCTTATGATGAATCTTAAGTTGTATGTCAAAGTCAGCTTCAGCACCTGGTAGTAGTGAACCGTCAATGGATGGCTCATCGTTTGCATATTAACCTTTGACCCATGACCTGCGTAATTGACCTTTGACTTTTTTGATTTGCATACAGGATGCAGAGTATGATGTCACAATCTATGCAACCCCCCGCTGCAGCATCAGCGCCAGACAGCAGTGAACCTGCAATGGACGGATCATCATTTGCGAATCTTTTACAAGTGTGAGTACCTTTATTCATTCACATTTTTCACTCTGATCAAACTTTTGACCACCTGAGCACTACCTGCCTATATATTGGCATTTAAGTACAATTATGATTGGTTACACCGAGTGCTATACCATACATAAATTAGCCAATCAGAGATACTGTAAGAATGGTGGTATGGCTGATGAAGAGATATTAAGACCAAACAAAAGAACAAGTGTGTTTCCAGTAGTGCGCGTGCATTTACAAAATTATAGAAAAAAAGGGGGAAAATAATGTTAGGGCGCCATCTTTTTTCGAAATTGTGTCCAACATGTTTCAAGATGGCGATTGGTCACATACGGCAAACACGAAAGTGAAAATCCCTGACGAATCCCATTTTAGCGAGCATAAGAGTAACAAAAATGCACAGATTTGACTAAATATAACCATTTCAAGTGAATCTCCACTATGAATTTGAGCAAAAAAATAAAAATAAAAAACACATTTGACTTTTCAGGCTCGCTACTGGAAACAAACTTGGTTTTTGGTTTGGCCTAAAAGCACTTTTTTGATTGGTTACTCACAAGGGTTATCACATTATATCCTGTAAAGAGCCAATCAGAGACACTGTAAGAAAGCAGGTAGTGCTCAGGGGGTTAATGGTGCAACTTATCAACATCATCACCCCAAAATGCTATGTTCATTATATACCACAGAATAGCAAGAAACATCCCTGTCTGATCCCTGGGTATTATCATAGACCTTGAATACGGTGACAAACATGTCCATCGTCCGGACGGCACGCTTTAAAAAGCGTGGGACTCCAGAAATCAAAAAATCAACAAAAGCGTGGGGGTCAGAATATTTCTGATATAAAGGATGTGGTTGTATAAAGCGTGGAGATAAAATAAAAAGGGTGGGGGGTTAATTCCTTGCGGAGAATAATATCTCAGCGATCGTCAAAATAATCAAAATGCCGACCTTGTCGGCTCGCTAGCGCTAGTAATATACTATAAATATGTATCCGATATCAAAATTGAACAGTCGCCATATTTTAATTGACAGATTGAGTTTGTTGTTATATAGCGCCATCTATTGTTGAAATCATGACATTTTTTCAAATGGAAATTTGCTGTGAGATAACGATACAGGTCAGAAAGTGTTGTACGCCCGAAATATCACATTTATCGAGCATAAAAGTGCCAAAAATACACTGATTTGATGAAATAAATCCATTTCAAATTAATCTCCTCTATAAATGTGCATTAGGCCTAAATAATCGTGATTTAGCCGATAAGGTGGTTATTAAGTAAGCTTATTTTTTTATTCTTTTTTCAATCATTTTTTTGGATGAATAATTTCGGAAATCCCGGGACCTGCCCGAAAAACAAAATGGGTCCCGGGATTACGAATTCCCGAAAATCCCAGCCCTATAGCAGACAGACGAGTAAATAAAACATTACAAGCAGAAGAGATAGCATAACACTTGAAACTATTAAACAATTTGCATGTTAAAGGGGCATTTTAAGAGATGTGGTGGAGGCAGCGCCCTCAATTACAAAAATGTATGATAAAAACTGGGATTTGTATATTTTTACAATTATATTACATGTATGAACTTATACCTATAATGATTTTAAAAAATCAGGCCTCTTTGTACAACAAAACGTTGATTCAAAAATGCTGGTAGAGCCGTGACCAGCACTTTACATGGTTAGGGGTGGTATTCCAACATATTTAAAACATTGTTTGATTCAAGTTTTGCCGGGTTTTTTTTTAGTAGAAACAACAGTAATGGCAATTTTTAATGTTCATCTTGAATCCTGAAGTAAATTAATTAAAATTAATAAAAAATCCAACATGACATTGTGTCTCTTTAAGCAAGAATTCTTTGGCTATGTTTCTGTCACTTTGTCCTTTCTTCCAATGAGTGCCTTTTCAAATTTGAATGCACAAAATGATCAAAATGTCCCCTTTTTGGTATAAAGGGTGGGGTTGAACATTCCCAAATAAAAAGGGTGGGGGTCTGATCCCTGTCCGGACAGTGGTAATTGTCTATTGAAATCCCATTAAAATGTTGTGTAGAGCTGATACTACAGTACAGTTTGGATTAGAAAGTACTATGTCAACGGACATCAGTGCAATGTTCAGGTTACATAGCAAGGCATTGTGTGATGTCATTGCGATGTCATTGCACTATCATTGCACTGTCATTGCACTGTCATTGCAGTATCGTCGCGTTGTCATCGTAGTTGCGTTGTACATTCTAATGCGAGCTGTACTGTATGTGCGTCTCGCTCACACCTGTATAACTGGCATGTTTGAAAAGCCCTGCAATAAATGTGGGTACTGCTAGTCCATTGTAGCAACAGCATATTTCATAGAAGCTGATGGGATATATTTAACAAAAGTTTGAAGAAAAAAAGCCAAGGTAGGTGAAAATTCCAAATATTTCCAATATTTTAAATATATTAGATTAATACGCACATTCACTGATGCGATTGATGTAACACTCTTTGTATAGTTTTATATACATCTACTTTACCCAGTTTTTGATAACACCTAAACTCGAACCCATGAGTTTGATGGACAATGAGCACGTCTTTTCAAATCAATGCTTAACGCATATCAATGGGAACGAGAGTGTCATTTTTATTTATGAATTGTGAGAAGTTTCATGACAGTGCAAAAGACTACCTGGGCTTATGTGTTGCGCGTATTTCATCCGAGAGGAGCATAGTTTCAATAGAAAGTATATTTACTTCGCCATCCATACCTTCATTATCTATGGTACCCTAACTGTTTCCATATATTGCTTACAGAAATTTTCAAATTCTACATTCTGATATATACTTTTGAAGAGGAAGATTTCACAAACTAATAATAGTTCAATCAGTTCAAAATTGGCGAGAAACATTTGGTTTTTATCTTTCCGCACGCAAAAGTAATCTAAGCATATAAACGCCCGCGATAATGGCCACACACACACCCCCACCCCCACCGTATTGGTCGCACACACGAGTCACGCATATGATGCACAGGTCGCTAGTTACCTTCAAGTGCAACCGAGTGTTCTGTATTTTTTTAAATGGTAAATAAGTACAATATTTACTGCAAGTACAACTTGATGTCGGTTCACATTTATCCAAGCATTATTTATGCGGATGCCCCAGTGCCAGGGTTTCTGTTTTGATCCACCAAGTTCATGTGCATGCTAACAAAATAAGAGAGAAAAAGAGTAAATTACTTGATAATTAATAAGCTGCCTTTACTGTACGTAGGCCAACAAATGTAATACATTGTCTCAGCGGCCCACGCACATCGCTTTTAAAATGGGATTTCACGCGTAGCACCACGTGCTGCAGCAGCCTTGTTTTCTTCTTCTTTTTTTAAAATTTAAAATTGATCATATCTGATTACTTTTATTAAAAAGACAAAAGCATAAAATTGACTATATTTTGATTTTTATAAAAAATCGCATAGGACATAGTTTATCTTGGTAAAAAAAGAAAATTGCATAGCACAGAGCTTTTTAGCCAAAAGGCGCTGAGACAAAGTATTTAATTTTTTTGGCCTTATTTCACGCTTATATTTGTCAACTGTATTTTCGGTTCTTTTCTTCTTTTTTTCATTTTGCAGAGGACAAAATTTAGTGACTCAAATTCAGCAAAGCAATTTAGAGCTAATAGATCAATTCACGCAGACCGCAGTCCGTCGCTAACTGCTTCCGTTTACTAGACTCGTATGCATAGAATTTCGTAGAGTTTCACAACTCATGAATATTAATGAGTTCGGACATGAGCTTCATTTCTTTTTTTTATCACCCATTAAGATGGCTTTTAATACAAATTATGCCCCCAATATGATAGCTAAGATGTTTCTGTCAACTTTTTTAATCCAAAGAAGCAAATTTTCGTTTGAAAAAGGATTCAATTTTAATTAAAATCACGACCGTAAATTTCAAGTAAGCTTCCATAATTTAACCCGTCGTAATTTCGCTTCAAAACATACCTTTTTGACTTTAATCCAAGAAGCCAATCTAAACACTTGGTGTAAAAATATGTTTTCTCTTTGAAACTTATGGTCATTATTTTTCATGTCCGTTAAGACAGGCTAGAACTAGCACTTTGTAGCGTTTTATTGACGAGGTAATCATCCATTTTTTATTAGCTTACTACAAGTAAGCTATAGCGACTCGAAGCGAAAGGTCACGGTATAGGTCAAGGGGAAAGTGCGACTGTGAAATATGGTTTTATCTTGGTCACACAAGTGGTATTTGTCGGGAAATGTACTTGAGATAGTGAAACAATATGATCGCATAAATATGTTATAAAATGGGCTTGATTGCCATTCGACAAAATAGGTAATTTTGCGTTATTTTCTTTATTGTCAAAATTGTATTGAAAATGCATGTGAAAACGCTATGATAGAAAGTTGATTAACAATGACACGCGTGTTCATGACGTACAAGCGTGATTGTCTTATTGTGATTGGTTTAACTACGAGAGATCATTATTATTCATGATACGAAATCAGCGGCAAAAATGGGTGGGGAGGTCGTTTTTCGTTAATTGATGTTAATCGCTTCTGTATATATTCTTCAAACTATATCTCCGATTTCAGCGGCCAAAATTAATGGAAAATAATGTTTTCAAAGGTTTTTCATCATGAGGTGCTGTTAAAAATTCGCGAAAAAGAGTAAAACTTGCAAATATTGCCTTGCCAAAATGCTGAATTTGCGTGCATTATCGTGCGTAATATTTTTTATTACCCCCACCAGTTTGGTATCGTCTGCCATTGATAAAACTTGTGGACGAATGACATAAACTCAATGGGTAAAACACTTCCGGGTTTGGAGCTCGGGTCTTCGGAGGAAAATTTGCGGGGTTTTGATTGGTCATTTGGCACTGCCGAATGAATCTTCGGAAAAACGATAGATGACACAACTTCATCTTTTCTCGCTTCAAAATCGATCAAGTGGTTCAAAAGTTACGACGATGTGAAGAGTTCATCTTCAAATTTCCACCTGAAGATTTCGTCCGATAATGTAGCGAGTAGGTATGGTAGTAAATAATATTATATAGATTAATAATAATTAATAATATCGTAGACTTTAATTCATTTTCACCCGCAACTTTCATGATGAAATGTTCTTGTTCTGAGTACCCTATACTTTGTATTGACAGCTTGGACCATTACATGAGTGTGGCAGGCAACTCTGATGTCGTTTATGCACGTACGCCACTGCAGTGAGCATACAACATGCGGTTCATTTTCATTACGACATGATTTTGCCGTGAAATCGTGCACTTGGTAGAGGACTGATATGTATTTCACTTGAAAATGCAGTAGTTGTAATGTTTTGATGTATATAAATACTTGCTTAAAATCATCACTGAAACCAGACGATCGTCGCAATAATTTTTCTGTCGAACCGCCATCTTGTTTATAGTAACCGCCCACAACCTTCCCGATGCGCCCTATTTGGGCGCTTGTTCAAAGTTCGCCATTCATAAAATCATCGAAACCGTGCAATTAGACATGATGCGCCCAAAACAAATCTTTCTTTGCACATACGTTGGGCGTAAACTGGCTTAGGTTATTTTTAATTGCGATTGAGTTTTGTTATGATTCAATATTTTAGACAGAAATTATAATAAAATGCGTTGAGTTAATGAATTTCTTGGATAAGTTTCTTTAATTTACCATCCATACTGCATAATATAGGCACGTGCCTAATTAATTATTACTAGGCCGAAATTATAGCACTGCACTGGTCGTAAATGTAAACATTTTTTATTGGGAAAAGTAAAAATATTCCAATACAAATTAATTCGAACTTACTACTTCATGACTTACTTGTCCTTTTATTATGCCTTTAGTTTTGGTTCTAAATTTGTATTTATTATAGTGAAAACAAATAGTAATAGTTTTCATAATTTTTTGGGAGGGGGGTAGGGTTCTTTGTAATGACTTAATCCAAATTTCAAAATTGAATTTGCATAAAAATTAAAATCTTAATTGTTTAGGTAGGTAGGGGAACTTTATGTTACGGAACTTGCTTTTATTACTTCTTTAAACGTTACATTACTTTACGTTACATTACGTTTAATACCCTACGTTACGTTACGTTACTTTACGTTATGTTACTTTACGTTAGTTTACCTTAGATTAATTTACTTTACGTTACGTTATGTTACTTTGCGTTACGTTACTTTACATTAGTTTACCTTAGGATAATTTACGTTACGTTACTTTACGTTACGTTACGTTACATTAGTTAACGTTACGTTACTTTAAGTTACGTTACTTTAGCCTAGGTTACTTTACGTTACGTTAGGTTACTTTGCGTTATGTTACATTACTTTACTTAGGCCTACACACACATCATTTCATTGGTGGGAGGGCACCAGTGGAGGCAAGCCTTCTGGCAGGGGATGCCGCCACCTAAATTACATCCCTGTGCTGGGATTTTTATAGGTAAATTGTATTTTTATCTCAATTTTTCTAATTGACTTTTCAAACTAATTATTTTATAATAATTATTAGGTTTCGATGAAGACATCGATGAGTCCATGGTTCCGGTGATTTAGCCTCTTTCTGAAGCAATACCTGGTATTCGTTCCTATATACCGCTCCCAGCCTCCCACCATCAAGAAGAAGAAGTCAATGTTTCCCTTTCTGGCCCATCAACATCAGTCTCACTGGATATGGCTTCAGAGTCATCAAATCAAGCTGGTATGTATTTGGTAGAATTTTATAACACAATCATTCATAATACTAAATAAATTATGTCCCATGAATTATATAAATACTACGGTAATAAGTTGGGGGATTGAATGTTGTTGGATTTTTATTAAATAAATTGTATTTCTATCTCAATTTTTCTAATTGACTTTTCAAACTGATTCTTTTAGGTTCCGATGAGGAGTCCATGGTTCCGGTGACTGAGCCTCTGTCTGAAGCAAGACCTCGTATTCCTTCCTCTTTACCGCTCCCACCATCAAGCTCAAGAAGATTGAAATTACAAAGTAACTAGAAGGACAGAGAATAAAACGAGCGATACAAAACTCCAAGAAGTACTTAGACGGATTCTTAGAGTCAACCCGATTATTGGTTGACAAGCGTGTACGCCACAAGTGCATAAATCCAGCAGGAATACCGCAGTGGTATAATGGGAAAATAATCTCACTTCAAGAGGCAACAATTGATGGTGATAAAACTATATTTACAATCAAATATGATGAAGAAGCCTTATCTTCTGACGAACCTATAACAGAAGAGTTTCCCATACTAAAGGATCTCCGCAAAAAGGATCTAATAATTGTCGATTAAATTTGAGCCCCTCTCAAATATTTCTGATCAATCAATTTGAGCGACTTTCCTGATCAATTTGGTTACAGAAAATTATCCGCATTCTGTACATGCAACAATTATATGCCAAATATGATGCTAATTGATCAATGCGTTTAGTTCTGAAGATGAAAATAATATCAATTTAAGCAATTTTCTTATTAAAATAGCTTAGAATTAATATGCGAATTATATCAATTTATTGAAAGGACTTATGTAGATTTGTGCCAAATTTGATTGATATTGGTAAATGCATTTTAATGAATTGTATTGATGAGTAAACTTTAAATATATTCTTGTTAAAATGGCTAATTAGTATGCAAATTAGATCAACAATTGAATTCATACACTATGTTTATAGAGATTTATTGAAAGGGCTTGTGTTGATAATTATGTGTGACAGATATGAGGCCAATTATTCAAAGCATTTGGATCTGATGATGAAAATAATTATATTAGCCATTTTCTTGTTGAAATAGCCAATTAATATGCAAATTTGATTAATTATTCAAGCCACATTCACATGTTATACCAATTTATTAAGGATGTAGATATTGCTATCCTAATTTTGTGGATATTGGTATATTCTCATTTTTAACGCAATCATTAATGCATCTTAACGTATTGATTAAAATCGTTAAAATGGCTAATTGATATGCAAATTAGATCAATTAATCAATTCATATACAGTTATTTATTTTATAGAGATTTATTGAAAGGGCTTGTTTTGATAATTATGTGTGCCAAATATGGGGCCAATTCATCAAAGCGTTTGGATCTGACGATGAAAATAATGATATTAGCCATTTTCTTGTTAATATAGCTAATTAATTATGCAAATTTGATTAAATATTCAAGTGACATGATTATTTTATAGCAATTTATTGAAAGGACTAATATGTAGATAATTATCTGTGCCAATTTTGATGGACATTGGTATGTATTTTAATCTATTGATGTATAATACTTCGTTTTAGTCATTTTCTCGTTAAAATGGCTAATTAATATGCAAATTAGATCAAATATTCAACTCATACATTATTTTATAGAGATTTATTGAAAGGGCTTGTGTTGATAATCATGTGTGCCAAATATGAGGCCCATTGATCGAAGCGTTTAGATCCGACAACAAAAATTATATCTTAAAACATTGTATCAGTAGGCTAAGTAAAATTCAATTATTTAAATATTTCTGGTCAAAATGCTTTTTGCCCCTTTGTTTACACAGTATTTTAAGTAATAATTTTGTACACGAAACACAACTTTTTAAATGGCCATACATTTTTAAAATAATTTTTAATTAATTATGCAAAAACAGGTTCTGATATTGAAATTAATCAACAGGAATTCATGATAAGACATTGTAATTTAAGTAATAATTCTGTACAAGAAACACCATTTTTTTCTTTTATGGCCATACATTTGTTAGTTAATTATTCAAAAACTGAAGCTCTGATATTGAAATTAAATAGGAAGTCATGATAAGACATTGTACCAAATTTTAAGTTGATATCATTTTTCTTTGATGTATTCTCGCTCTAGAATCAATGCAAAACCCTGCAACTATAATTAACACACAGTTTTGTGTGGCTTTTCAAATATACTGACTCATACAGCCAGTACGCAACAGTCGCTTTTAAAGCGTGACCTTGCCGATTTCTAACCCGCAGAATGATCGATTTCAGGATGTCTCCCTTTAGCTAAATACCCTATGTCAGCCTTACGACAAGTTAGTTTTACCAGCATACACTGCGATAGGATCAGTTTGCAGTCAAATAGCTAGATAGGTATAATCACCGTAATTTTCTTAATAATATGGGACCAAATTGACCATTTTTGGTCCACAAACAGTGATTTTATCGCTTATTTTAGAATCTAACAACTTTTGTGACTTTGCTTCTTGTATCTATTCACTTGACTGGACTAAGAATCGTACGATATTTTAAGAGCAATTTTCATACTAACGGAAGTTCAAGCTTTAATTTCATATCAAAATCATTGATGCCCGAGTTCTTTTTTGATGAGAAAATCGAGTCTTAATTTTCAGCGATTTTCGGTCAGAAAACGAAACTTACGATCCCCCGTTAGGCCTCGCCAACTTGATTTTTAGTCTCCTATAACCCGCCCGCGCTTCATTTTCATGCCCGCGTTTGAATTCATTAGAAACTTTGGGAAAAAATACAGTTTTTGCAATGAAAACGTCCGAATTTATGTATTTTGTGTGATGAAATTGTGAAAAATGATTTTGACGAGAAAAAAAAAATCATACGAAATTGTGCAGAGCAGAAGGATCGATTTCGAACCCCAGACCTCTCGCTCTTCAGTCTAGCGCTCTACCATCTGAGCTATCAAGCGAAACTAATTCTATTCGTGAGATTTAAACACTTCATCAACAACCCAACGACGGTACGAAATGAATATAGCTCGAACCAGATTCGGACACCCATTTTATTATCCATTCACTTGACTGGACTAAGTAATGTCATACTATTTTAAGCATGTTTCTAGTTACAAAAGACTATGGATATTATGATACCATCAATACAATTGATGCCTAATTCTTCAAAAAGGGACTATTTACCGTGAATTTGGCTTTAGTTTCGTCAAGTTTTTCTCGAATTCGGATGTGTGTGATGACAATAATTTGCACCGAAAATGCAACATGTCATGAAGTCACAGCTAATATTAGATAATATTATTCGCATAATATGCCTTTTTATTTTACAATTTCATGGCAAATGTGTTTGAAATGTGTGATTATAATCATGAAAAGAGCTCATTTACATCGTGCTATTACGAGGTCAACTATGACTGCAAAGCCGTATCGCTACGGATGAGTACTTCCGGGTCGCTTTGCTGGGTTAGAAAAGGAACGACTTTTCGTGTGCTTGCATACTGGCTGCATATCACCTGTACAGCATAAAACAAATATGCCACTATTATAGTATGTTCAGTCAAAGATGACACAATTACCTTTATTTTATGTAATCTCAACTGAAGCATATATAGAAGGGCAAATTTGCTTACACTGTGAATGCATAATATATATATACATGTATGTTTCATGTAAGGTATAATGTGGATTTGAGCTTTACATAATTTGTCATATGCTGGACAGATTAAAGTGGTTTATATATTATAGACATGTTTTATGAATCAGAATTGTAGTGAGCTTCTGCATCATTGATGCTCTCGTTCTGGTTTGTTGACGATATATCTGGCCTCCGATTGGTCAATCCGGTCAATCTTGGGTCGGAGGTCAATTTACGTAAATCAAACAAGAATGCCCTTTAAAATATTTCCTTTTAATATTACATGTATTTTCCATTCACAATACTGTTAATAAGTTATTTGCCTTGGAATAAATAATTTACAATGAAAACTTTTAATAATAATTATTTATACCCGCAAAAAAGGTCAGATTTTTAAAGGGTATTTTATTTATTTTATAAAATAGGGCGTGCATTTGTATGAATGAACTGAGAAACCTGACTCATTGATTTAAATGAATGACACGACACACAGAAAGAAATACTAGTAGAGAAGTGAAAGGTGAAAAGAGACAAATTAAAGAGATTTCTACCTTTTTTTTGAGGGGGGGGGGGGGGGGGCAACAATTTGTTATCGGGACTGGGCTGGGAATTGGATCTGGACTTTATTTTTCTTTCTTGCTTTTTTTTTCCTTCTTGAAAGCGGCTTTTTTGTACGCCTGCGCCTCTTTTGAATGCCTGCGAATCTCTTGTACGCCTGCGACTTTCTTGTACGAATGCGGCTTTCTTGTACGAATGCGGCTTTCTTGTACGCCTGCGACTTTCTTGTACGAATGCGGCTTTCTTGTACGCCTGCGGCTTTCTTGTACGCCTGCGACTTTCTTGTACGAATGCAGCTTTCTTGTACGAATGCGGCTTTCTTGTACGCCTGCTACTTTCTTGTACGAATGCGGCTTTCTTGTACGCCTGCGACTTTCTTGTACGCCTGCGACTTTCTTGTACGGATGCGGCTTTCTTGTACGCCTGCGACTTTCTTGTACGCCTGCGACTTTCTTGTACGGATGCGGCTTTCTTGTACGAATGCGGCTTTCTTGTACCCTACGCCTGCGACTTTCTTGTACGCATGCGGCTTTTGTTCTGCATAGCCTATAGGTCTGATATAAGTCCATCCATGATACTACTACAAGTAGTTCTGTACTGTAGCCATACTGCACTGTGACTGTGACTGTACTGTACGTGTAGACCGTGTGTATGGTGTGTGTAGTATTCGATACCATCGCTATAATACAATACATGTATGCGTATAGTCGCACTCGCAGCACGTAGTACTGAAATCACGTATTTTCGATGGAAATCGTGATTCAAGCAAATTATAAGCGGCTCAGTTTAGCAAACATTGTTGACAATCTAAAACTTAATCCAAAGGCAGACATCGACAATCCGATAGGAAATTTTCTCCTCTACATGAATATCGCCGTGAAATTCCTCGAAATGTGTTAAGACGACCTGGAACTAGCAACTTTTGGAGTCATTTTACGAACGATTATCTACTTCCGGTTGATAATTTTGCGCTAATAACCATGATGAATTTAAGAAAACGAAGGATTAATGTGGATAGAAACCTAAACAATTATGCTCTCTGAACACTTTACTTTCAACATTTCACCATTTTGTATCGATTACGTGGGTCACGTGATCATTATCAATAATTTTGTAGGGCTTCTTTCAGGTCAGAAAATTGACCTCGTCCTCATTTCGCGGGTCAAATCGGAAATCTCGCGAAAAACGAGGATTGTAAACGGGGAACGAGACCTCATTAACTGATCGAATGCGGTCTGCCTGAATTAAGACAAATGAGGCCACCATCAGCGGTCTGCCATTTGGCCCCTAAACATGTATAAACCGATTTGAAGCAAATACGACTGGTTAACGTGTTTGTTTGGTGAAAGGTTATTTGAAGTATGATGGTCCATGACTCACTATATTGTAAATCTGTCATGATTGTGTTGTAGGAAAAGTTTACAAATTGTTTGTAAACTATTCTCTGTTCTTTTCTTCTTCTTTTTTTCATTTTGCAGAGGACAGAATTTAGCTACTCAAATTCAGCAGAGCAATCCAGAGCTTATAGATCAATTAAGACAAATGCGGCCACCACCATCTGGTGATTCAGCAGACAACCCTGACAACAATGGCAATACCGGGGAAGGAGGCAATGGTAATGACCAATCACAAGGTGGGTCGGACTCGTCACCAGCTAGTTAAATATAGGTAAGACTAATTGTCATAATTTAAAAAGGGGGCAGACATATATACGGGCTGCCATTTGGCCCCTGAACATGTATGAACTAATTTGAAGCAAATAACAAATGGTTACCAATCACAAGGCGGCTCTAACTCGTCACCAGCTAGTTAAATATAGGTGAGACAAATTGTCATAATGGAAGGTAAAAAACAGGGCAGACAAAACTGCGGTCTGCGATTTGGCCCCTGAACACGTATAAACTGATATGAAGCAAATAACGACTGGTTGTTTGGTGATTTGAAGTAAATGGTCCATGACTCAATACATTGTAAATCTGTCATGAATAAGTTGTATGAAAAGTTTATAAATTAAGTAAATTATCAGTATACATATTCCATATGCTATAAAGGTTGGGTTGCTGTAATCCAAAAAAAAAATGGTTTAGAGTCCAATTTGCTGTGTAAACTTGTGAAGGATTTAGTGATAGTAGTTCAATAGTTGTTTAGGTCAAGCCTATGGCAATCCTAATGTATGTATATTGATTTGATAAACTAAGTCTTTCACTTGTTCGATTATCGAAAACATAGTGTATCACTCTAAAAAAACTATTATATGTTTATCGAACAAACTTTATTTATTGCAGATAAGCATGTTTTTGAAAAACAATGTATTTCACTTGATAAATACAATTTTAGTCCATTAACTAAGCTTATCGGAAATTCAATTTTTAGGTGAAAACATAGTTTATCAAATCTATATATAGATTAGGCTTGCCCTCCCCCTCCCCCTCCCCCTCCAATTTGTCCTGTTTTTCTCCACTGATTCGGGGAGTGAGGATTAAAGGACAAAAAACTTACAAAAGAAAATTAAACTGTTTTAAAGATTAACATAAATAACACCAATCCTCACCACAAAAATGACCTTCTTTCATAAAGCTTCATCCTTTTTTTCATCGTTTCAGGTTTTTAGAATTATGTGCAACAGGACAAGACTACTACTACAGGTCAACGTTGAGCAGGCCTAACTGCTGTGATTATAGGCTTACTACCGACCCACCTTTATGTGCCTATTAAACCTGCAGTACAAGGCCGCTGTAACCTCTGCTGTCAACTGCTGTCAACTGCTGTAGACCTGCCATACTTGGAGTTAATCAGCAATGAAAGTGTATGTAGTGGTTGATTTATGACTACACTGCGATGTTGTGATCCATGTGCTAAATATGAAATCAATAAAGAACTATTGAGGGCTTTCCTTCTGCTGACAACTGCTGTTAAGCTGCTTGTCTTGGAGTTAATCAGCAGGGATATTGTTTTGATTGATCTTTGCATGAACTGTTTTGATCTGTACGCTATATGTTATATACCAGATATAGTGTGTCCTCCGCTGTCAACTGCTGAGAGCTGTTATACTTTGACATAATTAGCAACATACTTTATTGGTTGATCTGTGGATATACTGCGATGTTTTGATCTGTACACTATATGTTATATACCTGATATAGTTTGTCCTCTGCTGTCAACTGCTGAGAGCTACTATACTTTGACATAATCAGCAAAGATACTCTGGATAATCTGGGGATATGCTGCGATGTTTTGATCTGTACACTATATGTTATATGCCAGATATACTGTGTCCTCTGCTGTCAACTGCTGAAAGCTATTATACTTTGACAAAGATACTCTGTTGGTTGATCTGTTAATAAACTGTGATGTTGTGATCCATTGACTAATTATGAGATAATTGAAGAACTACGAAGCACTTGTCTTCCGCTGTCAAGTGCCAAGAGTAGTTATGGATATAAAATACGAACATTTTGAATGATGAACCATGTTAACGGACTATAAACATGAAATCATTTATGAACCAGCTGCTGCTGATAATTGCTGTAAAGCTGCTGCAGTAAAAGATAATCAGCGGTGATTGTGTAAATGATAGGTGGATGTCTTGCTATGTGTTACATAAATGATATCATTAATGAAATAAGGAGGGATTCTCATTAACTGATTTCTGCCTGCTGTAAAACTGCTATTTTTGGAGATAATCAGCCAGCAAGGATACTGCTATAATGGTTGATCTGTGAAAACTGCTATTAATTTGAGATCTATGTAATTAAATATGACCAGTGCTCAAATTTTAATTTTTGAGGGTGCCCGATTTCAAGGCCACTGAACACCTTTATGATTGGGCACTAATGCCAACAAATGGTCAAGAATATCTTGAAAGTTAACAACGGTCTAGGGCACCAAGGCAGGACCTCAAAAGGGCACGACAATAGCCTCGATGGCCTCGGTGAAATTTGAGCCTTGAATATGACATCATTAAAGGGGGCTGTGTTCTGCTAATTACTGTTAAGAGCAGCTGTCATTGGACATGATCAGCAAGCATACAGTTTTGGCTCAACTGTCACTCAGTAAAGTACTGTGTTTTATAAGTGATGCACCATTTAGTAACCAGACTATTAAAACATGATATCATTGATGAAAAATTAAGGTGCTTTTTAGGTCCCATCCCAGATTCCGTTCTGTACTAGTATCGTCCGATACTGGAACACCAGGCCAGTATCGTTCGATTCTGGTACAAAGTCTGTGTTCTAGTATCGGCCGATTAATTGTGTACCGCTATCATTCAATACTGGGACAAATCTCACTGGTTATAAATGTACCAGTATTGCCAGATACTGGAACACAATTTGGTGTTCCAGTATCAAGTGATACTGGAACAGTAAAATCATACCAGTATCGACCGATACTGGCAACTTTTATGTTCCAGTATTGAATGATACTGGTATACCAGAATCGGGGACCTTGAGTACACTTTTTTCTCATTGATGAACCGTCTGCTGCTGATAATCGCTGTAAGGCTGCTGTAGTGAAAGATAATCAGCAGTGAATGTGTATATAAACGGTGTTGAATGATAAAATATAACCTGTCCACATGCTACACAGTAAAAGTGGAAAGGCTACATTTATTTTTGCGCTCGACACAGCTATCGCGAAAATAATAACACACTCGTGTCAAATATATTTCTTTTGCATACAGGTCTATGTGATGAAGCTACAAATCACGAATCCTGTCAGCCTGCATCAGAACTTGTATATAAATGCACAAGATGAATCGGT
The DNA here is from genome assembly GCA_035610835.1 of Ophiura sarsii. Classification (NCBI taxonomy): domain Eukaryota; kingdom Metazoa; phylum Echinodermata; class Ophiuroidea; order Amphilepidida; family Ophiuridae; genus Ophiura; species Ophiura sarsii. The sequence goes on along the minus strand of CM069457.1, from coordinate 48,473,278 downwards.
ATCAAATAGAGTAATATTTATTCTTGAAACAAAAATAATTTTGGATGGCATAACTTTAAATTGGCACAAAAACTTTGAAAATGTATTAATCACATATACATTGACTTCATGGAAACACCGTTTGAGTGTTTTTTGAGCTATAGGACTTTCGTCAATAGGGTTAAACTAGTCATGGCCATGATTCCTTGAATATGTGGATGTAGATAACGAACAATCATGCAACTCATACCTTGTAAAAATTAAAAACGTTTATCAATAATATGTGACTTGATCAAGCGAAATGTCGGCAGTTTTCAAAGTTGATATTTGTTCACCATATACAAAATATATTTTCAGAAACCTTTCCCAACTCTCAAAGTCTTATCTCAAGAATTACTGAACCAAACTAGGCATGTTTGTACTTATTTTAATGCATTCCTGACCTAATTCCTCAGGGTGAATGGGTGATTCCTAATTTGGTGATGAATTCAATCATTTTGATATTTGTGAAACCTTTTGTGAAATGTTGGAACTGTCATCTGGGGACGACTGCCACGTGGACAGCGTTAAGCTTAGATGTCCTTTATTATATTTCGGCGAAATTAAAAGCTCACAATCAGTGGTGCAAATTGCAATCATCATGATTAGACAGTTGTGTCACCTCTAGTATGAAATACAATTGTTCCAAATTGTGTCAAAAAGAGTCGGGAAAAGTTTATAAATTATGAATCTACTAACAGTTGAATAAATATGGTAAAGAATAATAAAATAGAATGTTAGTTATGTGAACCAGTGATGTAGTACTCGAGTCCCTATTTTGAAGGACTCGGACTCTGACTCGGAGGTGAAGGACTCGGTCTCGGACGCGGGGACTTGGGAATTGTGCCCGATTCCTGCCCGGGTCCAGTCAATATTGGCTTATTTTGTTGAATCTACTGTAGCGCAGGATAAATTTGTAATGGGTGAATCCATTGTTTTTGCGGGGAGATTTATTGACATTCCCTGCCGCAGATTTTGTATTAAAGCATGATTTTATCATGAGTGATTTCAACATAATATTTATTTAATGATCCTTTAAATTCAAGCACTTTTAAGATTTTTGCATGATGACAATATTATTATATGCAGCACATTAAATTCTTATTGGCACATTTATAAATCCTTATTTGTATATTATATTAAATATGTTATATATTTACTCCTGGATATTTTGTTCAGGCTAAGAATATTGTGTGTCTGAAAGTTTGGCAAAATGACAAAAACATTTTTTTACTTGAATGGAGTATATGTGACCCATCCCATTGAAACAGACCAGTTGTCTCCTGATATGAAAATTGAGATATGAAATTCATGTTTAAAGAACTATTTGTTAGGTTTAAAATGAACGTAATGGAACACAGGTTTTATGCAACTCAGATGGCTGAAATTCTTTTTATTTTCTCTATTTTTTCTCAACTTCTTTTGATATTAACTGTAGATGAGCCTCGCTGACAACTGGTCGGTTTTGATGTGATGGGTCGCACATTAAGAGTTAAAAAAGAAATAACCCTGTATTATTACTTAGGAAACAAACTAAACCCTCAAAATCTCCTGATTTTTGTATGTGATTGCCTATACAGGGTGTATCAAAAAAAATAGGACACTTTTTCATGACGGTGTAATACTTGTTTATAGTCATTGGACCATGACCAATTTAGTCTCAATGTAAAGCCCAATTAATTATTATGATATCCTGAAAATATGAGATCAATCCGATGAAAAATAAGAAAACTAGCATAATTTGCGTAAACCATGTCATTTACTGGTTTGTACAATGGGATTTACATGTATAGACCAGTAAATAACATGGTTTACGTTTCAATACGTTACAATATTTATAAGCATAGTAAATAATCTATCAGTCAATAGCAAAGATTAGTTTGGTAATCCATTTAATTCTGGCACAAATGGCTAAATAATCCACAAATCAGATGCATGCATATTCTGTGCAAATTAAAAAAGTTCTCGAACCCACTGTAGATGGTTCATTAGCATGATAAGAAGTAGAATTGGCATAGTGTGCGTGTTCATGTTACTCTACTGTTACTGTGTGAATGACCATTGTACATACTACAAAATAGATTGCCTTGCCTAATAGGTCACAATTTCCTTAAATAATAATGGATTGTTCTCATCTCTTCAGGATTTTATCTTTATCGGTTGTACTTTACAGTGAAATAAAAATTGGTCATGCTCCAGTGATTTAACAAGGATTTAAACCATCATCAAAAAGTGTCCTAATTTTTTTGATACACCCTGTATTTCGTACATTTTGTGATAACAAATTAAGGCAAAGTAACAAAAATAATGTGTTTCTCGTCTGGACTTTTTTAAAAATCAGTGAAGGCGGCCCTTACTTTTTTTGTTATTTTTGGATTTTTTGTCATTTTTCAGAAGCCAAATTACAAGCTTTTTGCAAGAATTGTTTGGATATTTGTATCACTATCTATGCCAACGAGTGTTTCTCGCGTCTTTTTCATTGAAATATAGTTGAAAATGATGGACACACTCACACACAACAAAGACAGTTATGATTTTTGATATTTTTTTGAACTTTTTCTGGAATTTTTGAAAATAACAAATAACAAAAATATTGGAGCGGCGTCAAAAATCGGTGCGGGCGGGGACGTGAAACACATTATTTTTGTTACTTGGCCTAATAGTAATCTGTTTAGATTTTTCATCAAATATACAACTGATCCATAGTCATTATTAACTTGTAGAGATTGTTTTAACGTTGTCATTTAATGACGTAGACATAATTTAATAACCATAATATTATATTTATGTAAAAGTTACGTTTTACGAATGTTTCCCGACGCAAATCAATCGGTCTGGTTGAACGTTGATCATCTCGCATGTTGCACAACTACCATATTATGCGACTGCGCTGTGTAAATGAGGTCCAAAGCACTTGGTGTGTTTTTCTGGGATCTCATGATGCAGCAGATGGGGACTTTACACAGGTAAAGTCATTTCGAGTTTATTTATGTGTGCTCTTAGAGCATTTTCTAAGCTTTAAAATGACACCAAATGGTGGAAAGTGAGCATGCACTTGATTAAGTTTAATCAGCTCTGAATTGACAAGCCTCCGCACATCAACAAATGCAGGTTGTGCCAGGGTAGGCACATATGAACGCAACACGGGCACTGTGCATCATATATGTGACACATGCATTTGGACTCGATTGAGTGTGTATGGCCGAAATGGGTTACGTGTGTAATTATACCTGCAAACGAGGATGCACACCCGTTTTTTACATTCCAACTGTGGACACTCCTGCAACCGAGGACGTCCTCGGATTCCTGATATGTGCCAAATATTGCAAACAACTTCAAAACGCTATCTAAAGAAGGTCCTCGTTTGTGATGCTCCACCTGTACTCTCGAAGGGACTCAGTTGGATAGCACACAGTCTAGTTGACGATTTTTCCCTTTTTTACCGCCATTTTGGTCCTCGGTGTGTGTCCAGGTTGGTGTGTCCTCATTTGGATAGTACCACGTCTGGTCCTCGTTTGCAGGTAATTACAAACAGGGGGCCGTATGCTTGGATTACTTCTGTCTGAAGAGATAAAAACGCATATTTCTTGCCGGAAAGGAATTAACAATGCTCATTCACCGGAATCATGGCGTATTACAGTCCATTTAGTTTGTTATTTGAATTGACGCAGGAATTTTGTAAACTCGCTTGAATGAAATGGGAATTTTAGCTTCTAAGTTTTGGTGAACAAATTTTAGTAGTCCGCCATGATTCCTATATAGACTATATCATATGCCGGCCCTCTATATGCACTGGCGACTTGTAACATTTATTATAACGGGTCCCATATGTTTGTATGTTGTCAGCTATAATTGATTTGTGGGGATACTGTTTAAACAAAGGATAAATTATGTAACATATGATGAATAAAATTACAATGTTTATAAAATGACTGTGTATCAAAGTGCATTGTTTATTTAAAAGTCGGCCAAAATGACTTTTTTTATTCTTATATAGTGGGTGTGGTTTCAGATGTCAGCGGGCAATTTGATTGGTTTTGGGCTGATTTTCAGCCGACACGCCCATACATTATAATAAATGAGACAATGGTGCATAGTTTGGGGCGGGGTTTAATTCATTCGAAAAATAATACCTTCAGCGCGTATGATCAACGCGTCATCGCGTTATCGTGCCCTACACAAAGTCGCCGCCGTATGCGTTGTGGGTATAATGCAGCGATGACGGGTGCGTGTGTGCTAAAGAACGCGATTAATTTGAAGTAGGATGTTGGAAAGCAGCTCGCTGGATTCGCCGATTTTATAAAGGGGGAAATTTGTTGTTGTTTGTTTAAAATAAATCTAACAAACTGCATTATTTTATGATAAAAGATCAAAATAACCCATAAACTAAATAAGAATGAGAATAAACATACACGACTCCAAATATGGTACAGCCTATACATTATATAAGACCATCGTCTATAGCAAAACAGCTAAGAACTATGTTTTATTCTCAAGTATTGCACCGGAAACAAAATATGGAGTTTCTAAGCATGCATAATTTGTATCATATAATGAAGAGCTTTGTTGCAAAAGGGCCCCCGTCCACTTCTACATTTTACTCATTTTGCATATTGAATTTGCATTGACAAGTCCATGGAATTAATCAAATTTTTGTATGGCTGTGTTCATTACTGTTTCTATATGACTTGGATTAGCGCATCCACGCACACCAATTAAGGCACCAACAATACAAGCCACATTCCACATAATGAATAGCCATCCATTCAATAATGCAAAATGAGTAACATGTAGAAGTGGAGGTAGGCCCTTTTGCAACAAAGCTCTTCATATATTGATGATGGCAGGTTACTACCCTGTATACGTCACATGTGTTACCCAGGCTCGCACACAGAACCTCAATAGGTCGGTAATGTAAGCATCCTCGCATGACTTTTGGTTGTGCAGACCTATCGACCGAGACCTGGACCGATACCGAGTTGGGAGTAACACCTGTTACATAGTAACACGTCATCCGTATACAGTTCATCCCACAATAAAAAAGAAACATTGGCAATAATGATTGCTTTTATGCATATCTTTTTCCCTGGACAATATTTACAGAAAATCTGTGTGCGTTATATTCTTCTAAACATCCCCCCTTGAATAAAATATACTTGAATCACCATTTTGGTTCACCTTTAATTTAGTTATTTTAGGAATTACGAGAGCTTCAAATATTCTTGAAATATTGAAAAGAAGCTCTCGCAAAAACATTTGTCAAAGGACTATCGCGTCATTACATTATTGTGTCATATCATATTCAAACATGTTGATGCATTGACAGCTCCCGTGGAAAAGCCATTTTTACACATACTCGCTAAAAATAGCAATATCTCAAAAAATATTAATGTAATATCTTCCCTATTTTCACCAATAATGCTCAACGATATATGCTTTAATAATATGCAAACCAAATTAATAACATATTTTATCATCTAGGAGAAAATGGCCTCCAAAGTTGGGTATAGTTTTTTTTTGGACCACCCTGTATATATTGCACTTTATTCCAGAAATCTGGTCCAGGAGCATGAAATCTGACAGAATTTGTGAGTGCAATTTATGGTGACATGAAGTATACACCTAGCACAAAAAGTCCCTGACCAGGTGCTTTGATGTTGGCTAATTCAAAATCAGTAATAGATATGAAAAATCTGAAATATACATATCATGAGCAAATTTCTTTTCCGTAGTTGGATACCTCATTAATAAAAATTGAGTGGAAATTGTCGATATGATTGTTTAATCGACCCCAACTACCAAAACAATTCTTGCACTAAAATTGGGTTTCAATGGGATATCCTTGCTTAGTGTGTGATTACGCATTGAAAATGTGTGTGTACCGATTCCTGTTGATGCCTGTTACCCATTCCTTCATTCCCATACCCGACTGGTTGAGATAGCACACAGTGGATGGGTAATACAAATCAATGATATCTCAGGAAACCAATTCTAGTGCAACTTTGTTGTCGTTACTTGTGGATATTGAAAACATCATAACTTTAAAAGTATCCATTCGATCTTTATGAATGAGGTATCAAAATACGGAGAAGAAATTTGCCCTTTTAATGTATATCTCAGATATTTGGTACAGATTATTAATTTTGGATTAGCCGACATCAAAGCGCCTGGTCAGGGACATTTTGTGCTAGGTGTAGGTCACAGATCTTGAGATTGTTTGTTTCATGCAGGGCAATAATTATTTTTTTAAACCCGCAGCCATATAATGTTTCATAGTTTGCTCTATGATGTAAAATTACTACCCAAACACGAACAAATTATGGACAACTGAAAGACATACAAAACTCATGTTTTAAGATTTTTAATTATTTTATATATATACATTAATATATTTGCAGTACGGTATATACAATTTACAGTTATTTCTAGGGATTAACTATACTTTATACTTTGTCCTATCTGAATTACAAACTTTGAAAGTTTGAAAGCGTATTCTAGTAGGTAATAGACGTTATTCATAATTGGCGATTTCATGTCTAAAGAGGGAGACATACTCGATAAACATACAATCTCGTACTTTTACTGCAATGTATAAATGAACAATGAACTTTTACATTTTCCTAACTACTGTCGGTTACCAGCAAACATTTCATTTCAAACTACAGGGTGAGTCAAAAAGAAGTTGTACGGGAATGAATATTTGATTAAAAATAGACCAAACAAATTTGGCAAACCAATGAGGCACGTATTCAAAGAGCTACTTATTCCGCTCATATGACAAAAGGAATCATTGAAATCGATCAATTATATCAGGAGCTATGCCTGTTTTAATAAAAGAACCTCTTTTTAGCTGTCCACGGAACGCTTAATCCTCTTGAAATCTTTCCACTCTAAGTGGGCAGTAAAATGATTTCTGATGTTTGTCCTCTAAGGTGTCTTAATTGTTTTAAGTGGGCCTTCAATGTTTCATCATTTTCTTATTGTTGTCACTGATTTTTTATTTCATGCACACTATTCCCATCTGTGTTTGAAATTCCCGGGCTTTAATCTCATTTGAATATGAATGCCCGTGTGTACAGTTTTGCTGCCCACTTAGAGTGGATAGATTTCAAGAAGACTAAGCGTTCCGTGGACAGCTAAAAAAAGGGTCTCTTTGATTAAAACAGGCATAGCTCCTGATATAATTGATCGATTTCAATGATTCTTTTTGTCATATAAGCGGAATAAGTTGCTCTTTTAAAACGTGCCTCATTGGTTTGTCAAATTTGTTTGGTATATTTTTAAACAAATATTCATTCTCATACAACTTCTTTTTGACTCACCCTGTAGAGGACATAGATAGTTTATACATTCAATTTTATTTCACGAATGTAATAAGGTCAAATATTGCCCAGAAGCTGAGAAGTATGAAGCTTTTTTATGATTAGTGCAAAGTTCACCACATTGAAAAACAACATCACTCTCGTCTCGGCTACATCGTTAGCCTCGTTTTTTCGGAGCACTAATTGCTCTGAGCCTGCTCAGTTGGATAGCACGGCCTCTTTTGACGTAAATGCGCCAATTATGAATAACGTATATAAAGGGAGTAATTCTATGCGCTGACGCGATCAAAGATGATCCACAGCATTGGTGCGTAAAAGTGATAACACATTTATATTTGGATGTATGAAGTATTGTACAGTATTAACAGGCATGACCAGAAAATGTATAAAAAGAGGCAAATTAAATGAAAAGATACCCTCGGGAGAGAGAGGGCAGTCAAGTATAATGTTGTTATCATCCGTGTGAAGGAAAACTCGTAATAAGGGTGCTTTTTTCTACCACAACGCAGGCCTGTGGGTGTGGGCCTGTACTAAGGGTATCAAAATCGCCAATTTCAGAGAATAAGGGTGTCTTTTCCAACCTGAATCCTGGCTAAGGGTTGCTTGGACCGATGGACATGTGTCATAATTGTAAAAATAGCCCAAAATGGTTAAGTCTAATAAGACAAATTAACCTACGAAACTAAATCACACAATACTTCGTAATGTTCCTATCAGCCTAAACTCTCTCAAGGATCTATACCCGTTGCTATGGGTATGATTCATCAAGCTATAATCCTTGTTATAAACGGTCACTTTTTCCTTTGAGAATCAACACAAAGGGTAATTTTTGAGAGTGGATTCACATGGATGATATAACTTTCATTCATGAATGCCCCCCCCCCCCCCCCCCCAGGGCCAAGAGTCTGGGCCAAATAAATACAACATACCAATTAAATACCCAGCAAATGCCAATGGGCAACTACAGTGCATGTCTAAAAAGTGTCCCATGTGAAACATGATTTTTTTTTGCCATGAAAAATATATAAATTGGATGTAAAATAGTAGTAAAGCAATATAAGTTAAAAGTTTAACGGGTTCGCCGTCGGACAAGTTTTAATCTGTCAAGCTTTCGTCAGGATTAGCTCTGACTTCTTCATCAGGACCAAATTATTATAATATTAAACAAAACATAGAGATTGCCACTTCTCTTGTTATCATCAACTTTTAACTTATATTATGAATACCCGTCGTAAAAGCCTATCTCACAATATGTTCAGCAATATTTAATGTGTTAGGAGATTTTTTTTCTATCCATCTTGAAACTTTCGTAATCAAATTATGGCAAATCTACTCAGGCATGTCAAATTCAGCTTTGACCACTTTTCGTGTGCAGAGAACTCTTCTATGAGAAGTGTGTAATTGAACATAATCAATCAAATCAATAATAATCTACCTACTTGATGTTGATAGTTAGTTCAATTTGAGCAGAAAACATATTTTATCCATATTATCCATGACAAACCATAGGATATACAAAGTACAGCGAACACTCTCATTTTCTTCTTAGGCTTGGAGGGTTCTGTGTGACGTCAACCTGACCTCCAGAGTTGATTTACGAGATTAAGAAACGACTGACTGACTGATACTATTTTTACAGCCAAACACAAACTAGTATTACGCTATATTACTGTTCATCATGCACCCTCCTCTTGCGAGTAGACAAATATCTGCGCGATGTCGTCGTGTTCGTATGTCCTCTTTAGGTATGTGTCCGTGAGACGTAACCCGGAAATATTCTGCAAGAAACACAATGGTTTATCTAAAGGTTACTAAACCCCATGAGAACTACCGGCTGATTGGTTAAAAAGATGGATACATCATTTATTGAACCAATGAGAGACATTGTTAGAATAATTGTATCCCTGATAACAATGGGAGTGAAACATTTTACAAGCTGCATTTGAATTGGCTATTCATATGAGTACATCTTGTAATAAACCAATCAGAACCACTGTAAGATAGACAGGTAGACCCCAGGGGGTTAACTAATATGAGGCAACAAAAAAAACCACATCTCTGTTCTATGGGCAAACAGGCCTTTCAGGTATGGTCAGTCGGTGGGGCATAGTTATATTTTTCTTCAAAATCTCCGTGAAAATTATAAGTGAATTTTCTAAATATAAAAACAAATTCAATTTTGTAAAAAAAACCAACAACACATAAACCATAATAAACCATACATTAAACCAAACCAGTTGTCTGTAGCAACAGCAGTCAATGAAACAGTCAATGCATGTTCCCCCTTGCATAGAATGATCAACAAGAGGTGACATGGTATATAGCTCCAACATAAAAGAAATGTAAATTACAAAATTGTGAAGGTATTTCTTCTCTTTAACTTGTCATTGTGATATTGCACATGAAGATTGGGGGAATGAAAAGAAATGGGGATAAGATGGAAGCATGTATCTATGGGTTAGGGGAGCTTTTAATGTCAAAAATGTCTTATTTGGAATAAAATTAGTCATTTCAAACCAATTTTAAGCTAATTTGTAAATACTTGTTTGCTGAAAAATCTGTCATCATAGTCCAAAGGAATTTCATGGATATGGCCTGACGGGTGGCAAGTTAGTACAGCCTCTTTTTTAATGATTGATTTGAGTTCATATAGGCATACATAGTGTAATGAATTTTAGAGGGTGTGCAAAATTTCACCCAGTGGCATTTTTTTAAATCCGCGATGGCCATCACCAGGGTTCACAGTAGCTTCAAAATTATGTGGTCCAGTTGGACCCCATATCCTGGCAATTCTCAGAATTATGGAGTCCAAACAGAATTTTTGGGAGTCCGTGAAATAATGATAAATTCCCTAATTATGATTACTGTATCATGCCGCATGTGATGGGTTTATTTCATCCATGGCAACAGGATGCAGGCAGTACAACTACAATACAGAAGTACGAGCAAGCGAGACGAAAACTTTTCCCAAGCACATGCGCAACAGCGCAAGTCCTATAAGGCCACTCAAAGCGAGATCGTATAACTTTTCAAGGAGGTTAAACGCACACAATATACTATATATATTGACATATCAAACAGAGTTTTGAACTAAATATTATCAATAAAACGTTCATTACTGATTAACAATATACAATATTTATATTTATCAATAAAAAAAAAAAATACAGAAAACTTCAGAATTAAACAATCAAATTAATTGTTGTGCATTTGCCCTGAACCCCTATTGCCAAATTGAACCGGCCCGTGTCACCCTGTGCCGTGTCACAGGTCAACACTTATTATAATACATGCAAATCATTTATCTCTTTTACCAACTGTAGAGTACTTGCAATTCCCGCACGTGCACACCCCTACATACATTTGTTTACAAACAAGTATCTTACTCTTGTGGAGGAGACGATAATGGAGAATATCGTGCTAGTTTAATTGTACACATCCCATGTCAGCTTCGCTGTGTGTCTGTGTATATGCACTGATTTGTTTTGATACTAAAACACTGCGCAAATGAGAAGTATTTGGGCATGTTGTGGACATTTTCGACGATTAAGCTTAGCAAATTTTGATGCAAATTCAGATATTTGTAAACTGCGATGCATCGTGAATTCGAGATCGTATTTATAGTAAGTTGAATAGCCTCAAGCTAGGGCGTCCAAGCAAGACGCAATAACACAGGACATTTCAATATTATAGCGTCCAAATCAAAAAAATGGTGTCATAGACGCCATAACGCAAGGTAGCGTGAACCCTAGCCATCACTACCCCCAAAAAGTCATTAAAATGGTCATTATTCTGTAATTTTTTGTTATTAAAATATAATTTTGGGCTCTACACCTAGGTATTCAAGCTTGAAATTGTTTGTTATTAAAATATAATTTTGGGCTCTACACCTAGGTTTTAAGCTTGACATTTTGCACACCCTAAATAATTACACTCTACCTATGAACTCAAATCAAACATCAAAAATAGTCTGTACTAACTTTCCACCTGGTACCATCGTTTCCTCTTGACTATAAGGCAAAAAAAAAAAGTTTGGTTTTCCTCCAGAGCTCTCAGAGAGGAGGGGCGGGCGGGCGGATTTTTTGTCTTCCTTATACCAGCTCAAGCTCAAAGTTTAGCCAACAAGAAGTTGAAATCACACTAAGAGGCGCACATATATGTTATAAACACTTAGTTTAATATTCAATGCCATTTAAACTGTTAAAAAAAAAATCCGAAAAAAACCCCTGAAAATCTGAAGGAAAAAAAAATCAAAAAAGAATCGGAGCGGCCCGAAATCTGACGAGCGGGCGGTCGAGGACAACGAAACAATTCATTTTTTTGGCCTAAGGTTCATACCTGCAAGCCCGGTGTAGCAGCTAATAATGTTAATTCTACCTCCAAACAAGCCCCTGGTCCTAGTTTACCCAACTCTCTACCGGAAACGCCCAATCAATACATATCGACTGGTGTCATATGAGTCTTACCTGTAAGCCTGGTGTAGCAGCTAATAATGTTAATTCTACCTCCAAACAAGCCCCCGGTCCTAGTTTACCCAACTCTCTACCGGAAACGCCCAACCAATACATATCGACTGGTGTCATATGAGTCTTACCTGTAAGCCTGGTGTAGCAGCTAATAATGTTAATTCTACCTCCAAACAAGCCCCCGGTCCTAGTTTACCCAACTCTCTACCGGAAACACCCAATCAATACATATCGACTGGTGTCATATGAGTCTTACCTGTAAGCCTGGTGTAGCAGCTAATAATGTTAATTCTACCTCCAAACAAGCCCCCGGTCCTAGTTTACCCAACTCTCTACCGGATACGCCCAGCCAATACATATCGACTGGTGTCATATGAGTCTTACCTGCAAGCCCGGTGTAGCAGCTAATAATGTTAATTCTACTTCCAAACAAGCCCCCGGTCCTAGTTTACCCAACTCTCAACCGGAAACGCCCAATCAATACATATCGACTGGTGTCATATGAGTCTTACCTGTAAGCCCGGTGTAGCAGCTAATAATGTTAATTCTACCTCAAAACAAGCCCCTGGTCCTAGTTTACCCAACTCTCAACCGGAAACGCCCAATCAATACATATCGACTGGTGTCATATGAGTCTTACCTGTAAGCCCGGTGTAGCAGCTAATAATGTTAATTCCACCTCAAAACAAGCCCCTGGTCCTAGTTTCCCCAACTCTCTACCGGAAACGCCCAGCCAATACATATCGACTGGTGTCATATGAGTCTTACCTGTAAGCCCGGTGTAGCAGCTAATAATGTTAATTCCACCTCCAAACAAGCCCCCGGCCCTAGTTTACCCAACTCTCTACCGGAAACACCCAGCCAATACATATCGACTGGTGTCATATGAGTCTTACCTGTAAGCCCGGTGTAGCAGCTAATAATGTTAATTCTACCTCCAAACAAGCCCCTGGCCCTAGTTTACCCAACTCTCTACCGGATACGCCCAATCAATACATATCGACTGGTGTCATATGAGTCTTACCTGTAAGCCTGGTGTAGCAGCTAATAATGTTAATTCTACCTCCAAACAAGCCCCCGGTCCTAGTTTTCCCAACTCTCTACCGGAAACACCCAATCAATACATATCGACTGGTGTCATATGAGTCTTACCTGTAAGCCTGGTGTAGCAGCTAATAATGTTAATTCTACCTCCAAACAAGCCCCCGGTCCTAGTTTACCCAACTCTCTACCGGAAACACCCAATCAATACATATCGACTGGTGTCATATGAGTCTTACCTGTAAGCCTGGTGTAGCAGCTAATAATGTTAATTCTACCTCCAAACAAGCCCCCGGTCCTAGTTTTCCCAACTCTCTACCGGAAACACCCAGCCAATACATATCGACTGGTGTCATATGAGTCTTACCTGTAAGCCTGGGGTAGCAGCTTAATAATGTTAATTCTACCTCCAAACAAGCCCCTGGTCCTAGTTTCCCCAACTCTCTACCGGAAACGCCCAGCCAATACATATCGACTGGTGTCATATGAGTCTTACCTGTAAGCCCGGTGTAGCAGCTAATAATGTTAATTCCACCTCCAAACAAGCCCCCGGTCCTAGTTTACCCAACTCTCTACCAGAAACGCCCAATCAATACATATCGACTGGTGTCATATGAGTCTTACCTGTAAGCCTGGGGTAGCAGCTAATAATGTTAATTCTACCTCCAAACAAGCCCCTGGTCCTAGTTTCCCCAACTCTCTACCGGACACACCCAGCCAATACATATTGACTGGTGTCATATGAGTCTTACCTGTAGGCCCGGTGTAGCAGCTAATAATGTTAATTCTACTTCCAAACAAGCCCCTGGTCCTAGTTTACCCAACTCTCTACCGGAAACACCCAGCCAATACATATTGACTGGTGTCATATGAGTCTTACCTGTAAGCCCGGTGTAGCAGCTAATAATGTTAATTCTACATCCAAACAAACCCCCGGTCCTAGTTTACCCAACTCTCAACCGGAAACACCCAGCCAATACATATCGACTGGTGTCATATGAGTCTTACCTGTAAGCCCGGTGTTGCAGCTAATAATGTTAATTCTACCTCCAAACAAGCCCCTGGTCCTAGTTTACCCAACTCTCAACCGGAAACGCCCAATCAATACATATCGACTGGTGTCATATGAGTCTTACCTGTAAGCCTGGTGTAGCAGCTAATAATGTTAATTCTACCTCCAAACAAGCCCCCGGTCCTAGTTTACCCAACTCTCAACCGGAAACGCCCAATCAATACATATCGACTGGTGTCATATGAGTCTTACCTGTAAGCCTGGTGTAGCAGCTAATAATGTTAATTCTACCTCCAAACAAGCCCCTGGTCCTAGTTTACCCAACTCTCTACTGGAAACACCCAGCCAATACATATCGACTGGTGTCATATGAGTCTTACCTGTAAGCCTGGTGTAGCAGCTAATAATGTTAATTCTACCTCCAAACAAGCCCCTGGCCCTAGTTTACCCAACTCTCTACCGGAAACGCCCAGCCAATACATATCGACTGGTGTCATATGAGTCTTACCTGTAAGCCTGGGGTAGCAGCTAATAATGTTAATTCTACCTCCAAACAAGCCCCCGGTCCTAGTTTACCCAACTCTCTACCGGAAACGCCCAATCAATACATATTGACTGGTGTCATATGAGTCTTACCTGTAAGCCTGGTGTAGCAGCTAATAATGTTAATTCTACCTCCAAACAAGCCCCTGGCCCTAGTTTACCCAACTCTCTACCGGAAACACCCAGCCAATACATATCGACTGGTGTCATATGAGTCTTACCTGTAAGCCTGGTGTAGCAGCTAATAATGTTAATTCTACCTCCAAACAAGCCCCTGGCCCTAGTTTACCCAACTCTCTACCGGAAACACCCAGCCAATACATATCGACTGGTGTCATATGAGTCTTACCTGTAAGCCCGGTGTAGCAGCTAATAATGTTAATTCTACCTCCAAACAAGCCCCTGGCCCTAGTTTACCCAACTCTCTACCGGATACGCCCAATCAATACATATCGACTGGTGTCATATGAGTCTTACCTGTAAGCCCGGTGTAGCAGCTAATAATGATAATTCTACCTCCAAACAAGCCCCTGGTCCTAGTTTACCCAACTCTCTACCGGAAACACCCAATCAATACATATCGACTGGTGTCATATGAGTCTTACCTGTAAGCCCGGTGTAGCAGCTAATAATGTCAATTCTACCTCCAAACAAGCCCCTGGCCCTAGTTTACCCAACTCTCTACCGGACACACCCAGCCAATACATATCGACTGGTGTCATATGAGTCTTACCTGTAAGCCTGGTGTAGCAGCTAATAATGTTAATTCTACCTCCAAACAAGCCCCTGGCCCTAGTTTACCCAACTCTCTACCGGACACACCCAGCCAATACATATCGACTGGTGTCATATGAGTCTTACCTGTAAGCCCGGTGTAGCAGCTAATAATGTTAATTCTACCTCCAAACAAGCCCCCGGTCCTAGTTTACCCAACTCTCTACCGGAAACGCCCAATCAATACATATCGACTGGTGTCATATGAGTCTTACCTGTAAGCCTGGAGTAGCAGCTAATAATGTTAATTCTACCTCCAAACAAGCCCCCGGTCCTAGTTTACCCAACTCTCTACCGGAAACACCCAATCAATACATATCGACTGGTGTCATATGAGTCTTACCTGTAAGCCTGGGGTAGCAGCTAATAATGTTAATTCTACCTCCAAACAAGCCCCCGGTCCTAGTTTACCCAACTCTCTACCGGAAACGCCCAATCAATACATATCGACTGGTGTCATATGAGTCTTACCTGTAAGCCTGGTGTAGCAGCTAATAATGTTAATTCTACCTCCAAACAAGCCCCTGGTCCTAGTTTACCCAACTCTCTACTGGAAACACCCAGCCAATACATATCGACTGGTGTCATATGAGTCTTACCTGTAAGCCCGGTGTAGCAGCTAATAATGTTAATTCTACCTCCAAACAAGCCCCTGGTCCTAGTTTACCCAACTCTCTACTGGAAACACCCAGCCAATACATATCGACTGGTGTCATATGAGTCTTACCTGTAAGCCCGGTGTAGCAGCTAATAATGTTAATTCTACCTCCAAACAAGCCCCTGGTCCTAGTTTACCCAACTCTCTACCGGAAACACCCAGCCAATACATATCGACTGGTGTCATATGAGTCTTACCTGTAAGCCTGGTGTAGCAGCTAATAATGTTAATTCTACTTCCAAACAAGCCCCTGGTCCTAGTTTACCCAACTCTCTACCGGAAACACCCAATCAATACATATCGACTGGTGTCATATGAGTCTTACCTGTAAGCCTGGTGTAGCAGCTAATAATGTTAATTCTACTTCCAAACAAGCCCCTGGTCATAGTTTACCCAACTCTCTACCGGAAACACCCAATCAATACATATCGACTGGTGTCATATGAGTCTTACCTGTAAGCCTGGTGTAGCAGCTAATAATGTTAATTCTACCTCCAAACAAGCCCCCGGTCCTAGTTTACCCAACTCTCTACCGGAAACGCCCAATCAATACATATTGACTGGTGTCATATGAGTCTTACCTGTAAGCCCGGTGTAGCAGCTAATAATGTTAATTCTACCTCCAAACAAGCCCCCGGTCCTAGTTTACCCAACTCTCTACCGGATACGCCCAATCAATACATATCGACTGGTGTCATATGAGTCTTACCTGTAAGCCTGGTGTAGCAGCTAATAATGTTAATTCTACCTCCAAACAAGCCCCTGGCCCTAGTTTACCCAACTCTCTACCGGATACGCCCAATCAATACATATCGACTGGTGTCATATGAGTCTTACCTGTAAGCCCGGTGTAGCAGCTAATAATGATAATTCTACCTCCAAACAAGCCCCTGGTCCTAGTTTACCCAACTCTCTACCGGAAACACCCAATCAATACATATCGACTGGTGTCATATGAGTCTTACCTGTAAGCCCGGTGTAGCAGCTAATAATGTCAATTCTACCTCCAAACAAGCCCCTGGCCCTAGTTTACCCAACTCTCTACCGGATACGCCCAGCCAATACATATCGACTGGTGTCATATGAGTCTTACCTGTAAGCCTGGTGTAGCAGCTAATAATGTTAATTCTACCTCAAAACAAGCCCCCGGTCCTAGTTTACCCAACTCTCTAACGGATACGCCCAGCCAATACATATCGACTGGTGTCATATGAGTCTTACCTGTAAGCCCGGTGTAGCAGCTAATAATGTTAATTCTACCTCCAAACAAGCCCCCGGTCCTAGTTTACCCAACTCTCAACCGGAAACACCCAGCCAATACATATCGACTGGTGTCATATGAGTCTTACCTGTAAGCCTGGTGTAGCAGCTAATAATGTTAATTCTACCTCCAAACAAGCCCCCGGTCCTAGTTTACCCAACTCTCTACCGGAAACGCCCAGCCAATACATATCGACTGGTGTCATATGAGTCTTACCTGTAAGCCTGGTGTAGCAGCTAATAATGTTAATTCTACCTCCAAACAAGCCCCTGGTCCTAGTTTACCCAACTCTCAACCGGAAACACCCAGCCAATACATATCGACTGGTGTCATATGAGTCTTACCTGTAAGCCTGGTGTAGCAGCTAATAATGTTAATTCTACCTCCAAACAAGCCCCTGGTCCTAGTTTACCCAACTCTCAACCGGAAACACCCAGCCAATACATATCGACTGGTGTCATATGAGTCTTACCTGTAAGCCTGGTGTAGCAGCTAATAATGTTAATTCTACCTCCAAACAAGCCCCCGGTCCTAGTTTACCCAACTCTCTACCGGACACACCCAGCCAATACATATCGACTGGTGTAATATGAGTCTTACCTGTAAGCCTGGTGTAGCAGCTAATAATGTTAATTCTACCTCCAAACAAGCCCCCGGTCCTAGTTTACCCAACTCTCTACCGGAAACACCCAATCAATACATATCGACTGGTGTCATATGAGTCTTACCTGTAAGCCTGGAGTAGCAGCTAATAATGTTAATTCTACCTCCAAACAAGCCCCTGGTCCTAGTTTACCCAACTCTCTACCGGAAACACCCAATCAATACATATCGACTGGTGTCATATGAGTCTTACCTGTAAGCCTGGAGTAGCAGCTAATAATGTTAATTCTACCTCCAAACAAGCCCCCGGTCCTAGTTTACCCAACTCTCTACCGGAAACACCCAGCCAATACATATCGACTGGTGTAATATGAGTCTTACCTGTAAGCCTGGTGTAGCAGCTAATAATGTTAATTCTACCTCCAAACAAGCCCCCGGTCCTAGTTTACCCAACTCTCTACCGGACACACCCAGCCAATACATATCGACTGGTGTAATATGAGTCTTACCTGTAAGCCTGGTGTAGCAGCTAATAATGTTAATTCTACCTCCAAACAAGCCCCCGGTCCTAGTTTACCCAACTCTCTACCGGAAACACCCAATCAATACATATCGACTGGTGTCATATGAGTCTTACCTGTAAGCCTGGAGTAGCAGCTAATAATGTTAATTCTACCTCCAAACAAGCCCCTGGTCCTAGTTTACCCAACTCTCTACCGGAAACACCCAATCAATACATATCGACTGGTGTCATATGAGTCTTACCTGTAAGCCTGGTGTAGCAGCTAATAATGTTAATTCTACCTCCAAACAAGACCCCGGTCCTAGTTTACCCAACTCTCTACCGGAAACACCCACTCAATACATATCGACTGGTGTCATATGAGTCTTACCTGTAAGCCTGGTGTAGCAGCTAATAATGTTAATTCTACCTCCAAACAAGCCCCCGGTCCTAATTTACCCAACTCTCTACCGGAAACACCCAGCCAATACATATCGACTAGTGTCATATGAGTCTTACCTGTAAGCCTGGTGTAGCAGCTAATAATGTTAATTCTACCTCCAAACAAGCCCCCGGTCCTAGTTTACCCAACTCTCTACCGGAAACGCCCAGCCAATACATATCGACTGGTGTCATATGAGTCTTACCTGTAAGCCCGGTGTAGCAGCTAATAATGTCAATTCTACCTCCAAACAAGCCCCCGGTCCTAGTTTACCCAACTCTCTACCGGAAACGCCCAGCCAATACATATCGACTGGTGTCATATGAGTCTTACCTGTAAGCCCGGTGTAGCAGCTAATAATGTTAATTCTACCTCCAAACAAGCCCCTGGCCCTAGTTTACCCAACTCTCAACCGGAAACGCCCAGCCAATACATATCGACTGGTGTCATATGGGTCATACCTGTAAGCCCGGTGTAGCAGCTAATAATGTTAATTCTACCTCCAAACAAGCCCCCGGTCCTAGTTTACCCAACTCTCTACCGGAAACGCCCAATCAATACATATCGACTGGTGTCATATGAGTCTTACCTGTAAGCCCGGTGTAGCAGCTAATAATGTTAATTCTACCTCAAAACAAGCCCCCGGTCCTAGTTTACCCAACTCTCTACCGGAAACGCCCAGCCAATACATATCGACTGGTGTCATATGAGTCTTACCTGTAAGCCCGGTGTAGCAGCTAATAATGTTAATTCTACCTCCAAACAAGCCCCCGGTCCTAGTTTACCCAACTCTCTACCGGAAACGCCCAGCCAATACATATCGACTGGTGTCATATGAGTCTTACATGTACCTGTAAGCCTGGTGTAGCAGCTAATAATGTTAATTCTACCTCAAAACAAGCCCCTAGTCCTAGTTTACCCAACTCTCTACCGGAAACACCCAGCCAATACATATCGACTGGTGTCATATGAGTCTTACCTGTAAGCCTGGTGTAGCAGCTAATAATGTTAATTCTACCTCCAAACAAGCCCCCGGTCCTAGTTTCCCCAACAATCAACCGGAAACACCCAGCCAATACATATCGACTGGTGTCATATGAGTCTTACCTGTAAGCCCGGTGTAGCAGCTAATAATGTCAATTCTACCTCCAAACAAGCCCCCGGTCCTAGTTTACCCAACTCTCTACCGGAAACGCCCAATCAATACATATTGACTGGTGTCATATGAGTCTTACCTGTAAGCCCGGTGTAGCAGCTAATAATGTCAATTCTACCTCCAAACAAGCCCCCGGTCCTAGTTTACCCAACTCTCTACCGGAAACACCCAGCCAATACATATCGACTAGTGTCATATGAGTCTTACCTGTAAGCCCGGTGTAGCAGCTAATAATGTTAATTCTACCTCCAAACAAGCCCCTGGTCCTAGTTTACCCAACTCTCTACCGGAAACGCCCAGCCAATACATATCGACTGGTGTCATATGAGTCTTACCTGTAAGCCCGGTGTAGCAGCTAATAATGTTAATTCTACCTCCAAACAAGCCCCTGGCCCTAGTTTACCCAACTCTCAACCGGAAACGCCCAGCCAATACATATCGACTGGTGTCATATGGGTCATACCTGTAAGCCCGGTGTAGCAGCTAATAATGTTAATTCTACCTCCAAACAAGCCCCTGGCCCTAGTTTACCCAACTCTCTACCGGAAACACCCAGCCAATACATATCGACTGGTGTCATATGAGTCTTACCTGTAAGCCCGGTGTAGCAGCTAATAATGTTAATTCTACCTCCAAACAAGCCCCCGGTCCTAGTTTACCCAACTCTCTACCGGAAACGCCCAATCAATACATATCGACTGGTGTCATATGAGTCTTACCTGTAAGCCCGGTGTAGCAGCTAATAATGTTAATTCTACCTCAAAACAAGCCCCCGGTCCTAGTTTACCCAACTCTCTACCGGACACACCCAGCCAATACATATCGACTGGTGTCATATGAGTCTTACCTGTAAGCCTGGTGTAGCAGCTAATAATGTTAATTCTACCTCCAAACAAGCCCCCGGTCCTAGTTTACCCAACTCTCTACCGGATACGCCCAGCCAATACATATCGACTGGTGTCATATGAGTCTTACCTGTAAGCCCGGTGTAGCAGCTAATAATGTTAATTCTACCTCCAAACAAGCCCCCGGCCCTAGTTTACCCAACTCTCTACCAGAAACACCCAGCCAATACATATCGACTGGTGTCATATTACTCTTACCTGTAAGCCCGGTGTAGCAGCTAATAATGTTAATTCTACCTCAAAACAAGCCCCCGGTCCTAGTTTACCCAACTCTCTACCGGAAACACCCAGCCAATACATATCGACTGGTGTCATATGAGTCTTACCTGTAAGCCCGGTGTAGCAGCTAATAATGTTAATTCTACCTCCAAACAAGCCCCCGGTCCTAGTTTACCCAACTCTCTACCGGAAACACCCAGCCAATACATATCGACTGGTGTCATATGAGTCTTACCTGTAAGCCCGGTGTAGCAGCTAATAATGTTAATTCTACCTCCAAACAAGACCCCGGTCCTAGTTTACCCAACTCTCTACCGGAAACACCCAGCCAATACATATCGACTGGTGTCATATGAGTCTTACCTGTAAGCCCGGTGTAGCAGCTAATAATGTTAATTCTACCTCAAAACAAGCCCCTGGTCCTAGTTTACCCAACTCTCTACCGGATACGCCCAGCCAATACATATCGACTGGTGTCATATGAGTCTTACCTGTAAGCCAGATGTAGCGGCTAATAATGTTAATTCTACCTCAAAACAAGCCCCTGGTCCTAGTTTACCCAACTCTCTACCGGAAACACCCAGCCAATACATATCGACTGGTGTCATATGAGTCTTACCTGTAAGCCTGGTGTAGCAGCTAATAATGTTAATTCTACCTCCAAACAAGCCCCCGGTCCTAGTTTACACAACTCTCTACCGGAAACACCCAATCAATACATATCGACTGGTGTCATATGAGTCTTACCTGTAAGCCTGGTGTAGCAGCTAATAATGTTAATTCTACCTCCAAACAAGCCCCTGGTCCTAGTTTACCCAACTCTCTACCGGAAACACCCAGCCAATACATATCGACTAGTGTCATATGAGTCTTACCTGTAAGCCTGGTGTAGCAGCTAATAATGTTAATTCTACCTCCAAACAAGCCCCCGGTCCTAGTTTACCCAACTCTCTACCGGATACGCCCAGCCAATACATATCGACTGGTGTCATATGAGTCTTACATGTACCTGTAAGCCTGGTGTAGCAGCTAATAATGTTAATTCTACCTCCAAACAAGTCCCTGGTCCTAGTTTACCAAACTCTCTACCGGAAACACCCAGCCAATACATATCGACTGGTGTCATATGAGTCTTACCTGTAAGCCCGGTGTAGCAGCTAATAATGTTAATTCTATCTCCAAACAAGCCCCTGGCCCTAGTTTACCCAACTCTCAACCGGAAACGCCCAGCCAATACATATCGACTAGTGTCATATGAGTCTTACCTGTAAGCCTGGTGTAGCAGCTAATAATGTTAATTCTACCTCCAAACAAGTCCCCGGTCCTAGTTTACCCAACTCTCAACCGGAAACGCCCGGCCAATACATATCGACTGGTGTCATATGAGTCTTACCTGTAAGCCAGGTGTAGCAGCTAATAATGTTAATTCTACCTCCAAACAAGCCCCCGGTCCTAGTTTACCCAACTCTCTACCGGAAACACCCAGCCAATACATATCGACTGGTGTCATATGAGTCTTACCTGTAAGCCTGGTGTAGCAGCTAATAATGTTAATTCTACCTCCAAACAAGCCCCTGGTCCTAGTTTACCCAACTCTCTACCGGATACGCCCAGCCAATACATATCGACTGGTGTCATATGAGTCTTACCTGTAAGCCCGGTGTAGCAGCTAATAATGTTAATTCTACCTCCAAACAAGCCCCCGGTCCTAGTTTACCCAACTCTCTACCGGACACACCCAGCCAATACATATCGACTGGTGTCATATGAGTCTTACCTGTAAGCCTGGTGTAGCAGCTAATAATGTTAATTCTACCTCCAAACAAGCCCCTGGTCCTAGTTTACCAAACTCTCTACCGGATACGCCCAGCCAATACATATCGACTGGTGTCATATGAGTCTTACCTGTAAGCCCGGTGTAGCAGCTAATAATGTTAATTCTACCTCCAAACAAGCCCCTGGTCCTAGTTTACCCAACTCTCTACCGGAAACACCCAGCCAATACATATTGACTGGTGTCATATGAGTCTTACCTGTAAGCCTGGTGTAGCAGCTAATAATGTTAATTCTACCTCCAAACAAGCCCCCGGTCCTAGTTTACCCAACTCTCTACCGGAAACACCCAGCCAATACATATCGACTGGTGTCATATGAGTCTTACCTGTAAGCCTGGTGTAGCAGCTAATAATGTTAATTCTACCTCCAAACAAGCCCCTGGTCCTAGTTTACCAAACTCTCTACCGGATACGCCCAGCCAATACATATCGACTGGTGTCATATGAGTCTTACCTGTAAGCCCGGTGTAGCAGCTAATAATGTTAATTCTACCTCCAAACAAGCCCCTGGTCCTAGTTTACCCAACTCTCTACCGGAAACACCCAGCCAATACATATTGACTGGTGTCATATGAGTCTTACCTGTAAGCCTGGTGTAGCAGCTAATAATGTTAATTCTACCTCCAAACAAGCCCCCGGTCCAAGTTTACCCAACTCTCTACCGGATACGCCCAGCCAATACAAGCCATTACTGCTGTTATTCAATGCTAACTTTAAGTCCATTGTCCTTTCACTGAAATGGAAAAAGAATTATAGTTATATCACGGCATAGTAAAAAAAGCTAGAATGTGGGCATCACAGATTGATAAACTCAACGAGATAGATAAAAGTAGAGCGCCGTGTAAAATTACAGATGTAACGCCAAATCTTTCAAAATAGTTATCAACTTTTGTTTTGGATATCAAAATTACTTAGTATACATAAGATATCAGTGTTAAATAAAAGACAGCAAAATAATTCTCTGAAATCAGTAATATTATTTCTGTTGCCGCAAGTGGTCGCGTGAAGCCAGTTTTGCGACCAATTGCAGCAACGGTTCATGAATGAATCGACTGAATTTAGTGGATTTGCAAATAGAACAGCAATTTAAATTCAATTTTGCGGTGTCTTTTAATTTGGCTGGGAGTTGTGTGAGCTGACGGTACTCAAACAACTGGAAATCAGCCCTTATTGGTCAATGTTTACAATTTTTGACAAGATTGTAACTCCCGCGGAATGAATATTCAAAAATCCCCCACTCAGTGATGACGTCATGGCTAATCGAACGACTTCATTTTCTTGACGAGCAGGGAGCTCTACCTTTATCTATCTCGTTGGATAAACTAGATCTAATGTGCCTCCATTTTGTTTTTCCACCATGGGGACAATTTGGAGGTATGTCCACATTTTTGGAACATGCACATGTGCATCAGGAATGTTCTTTCACGTATTTCAAACCTGCCAATGAGGAGAGAGATACAGCTCTAATACGCGAACGCAGCTGCCTTCATTCTTTTTCGTGTAGTTCCGAAAAATACCAACCTACCTCCAAATTTCTCCCCATGATTTGACCATGTCAGTTCCCATAATTCATGTTTTTGATCAATTGTTGTTATTCACATTTTCTGTTTCTGTACAGAGATCTTATTGAAATGGCACTTTATACAACAGACACCTAATAGAAGCAATAATTTTTCGATATATCACCGGCACTGTCACCTTCAGAACCTTCACGTTTTAAGAGTGCGCTCTACTGATTTTTAATTCTCTAAGATGATATTGTATGTATGAGTCAGTGTTGCCACCAGACTTTTCTCTTGAATCGTGGCACAAGTGCGTCTAGGCCGCGATCCGCAACAAAAACATAGCTCAATTTTCTTTGAGCTTTTCATTGAGCTCATAGAAAATACATTTGGCCCAACATTTTGTAGGCCGCGGCACCATGAGTAGCCCAATTAAACAGGGTTGGCAACATAAGTCGGGTGAAAAGTAGCCAAATTCAATGGGGTTGGCAACATTGGTAGAGTGAAAAGGAGCCCGATTCAATGGGGGTTGGCAACACTAGTATGGTGAAAAGTAGCCCAATTCAATGGGGTTAGCAACACTGGTATGGTGAAAAGTTGCCAAATTCAATGGGGTTGGCAACACTGGTATGTAAAAGTAGCCCAATTAAATGGTATTGGCAATACTGTTAGGGTGAAAAGTAGCCCAATTCAATTGGGTTGGCAACTGATATGGTGAAAAGTAGCCCAATTAATTGGTGTTGGCAACACTGGTATGTTGAAAATTAGCCAAATTAAACGGGGTTGGCAACACTGGTAGGGTGAATAGTTGCCCAATTTGAGGGGTTGGCAACACTGGTATGTTGAAAAGTAGCCCAATTCAATGGGGTTGGCAACACTGGTAGGGTGAAAAGTAACCCAATTAAACAGAGTTGGTAACACTGGTAGGGTGAAAAGTAGCCCAATTAAATGGTATTGGCAACTGGTAGGGTGAAAAGTAGCCCAATTGAACGGGGTTGGTAACACTGGTATGTTGAAAGTAGCCCAATTCAATGGGGTTGGCAACACTGGTAGGGTGAAAAGTAGCCCAATTTAATGATTGTTAAGTTGAAAAGTAGCCCAATTGAATGGGTTGGTAACACTGGTATATTGAAAAGTAGCACAATTCAATGGGGTTGGCAACACTGGTATGAGTTTATTGAACACTTACCAACAGCTAGTAAATCTACATTTGATATGGAATGGTTTCTCTACTGGTACTGAGTCTGGTACCTGTGTCACATTCAGCTTCACATCACCATACCCAGGAGCCTATACATGGTAAACACAAGTGGATACAATCTAAATCAATTAAAATGGACCCAAGTAAAACGCTATACAGGGCAAAAATGCAATAGTGGAAAGAAAACATCTTGGTTTCAACATCAAGTTGAAATTTGGACTTTTCAGAAAAAAAATACAATTTGTCCTACTTGGGTGACCCTTTTTGCCGAGGCACCACATGTTTGTCCACGAGGCATCTAAAACATGCATGAAATTTATCAAGCACTATACATAAAAGTATACAATTTTTCAAATGAAATGAGTCGGAGAATCCATTTTTGGTATTAAATTTAACAAAAAATAGTGATTGTTACATTTTTGCTGCCCAAAAATCACTTTTTTGACGCCAAACATTTTCAGACAAATCAGTTTTTGATTAAAAATATCAAAATGTCACCAAAATCATCTAAAGTCAATTATCTAGGATCTGTTTGTTTTGTTTGGCTTACAAATTTTTAGTTTTGAAAATATTGACCAAAACGTGCCAAAATGTGGAATTTTTAATCAAAAACTGATTTTGTTAGGTTGTCTGAAAAATGTTGGCGCCAAAAAGTGATTTTTGGGCAAAAATGTAAAAATCACTATCTTTAGTGAAATTTGATACCAAAAATGGATTCTCTGACTCATTTCATTAAACAAAATGTATACTTTTATGTACATCACATTTATAGTTTAAAAGTTACAGTGCCTGATAAATTTGGCGCCAAACAGGGTTGCCACTTCCCTTAAGAGCTCAAAATAATGTCCATACAATATCTAACTTACCGATGTTTGACACACCTTTGATGAAAGGTGGTCGGTTTGAGCCTGGCAAAGGACATACTCCCGACCCTAAGTAACAACTTACCATTCTCTGTAACTGACTAGTCTGTAACCGTCCCTTCTCACCCATGATGTATTCCATACAATATCTAACTTGCCGATGTTTGAAACGCCTTGATGATAGGTGGTCGGTTCAAGCCTTACAATGGACATACTCCCGACCCTAAGTAACAACTTACCATTCTCTGTAACTGACTTGTCTGTAACCGTCCCTTCTCCCCCATGTGCGTCTTCCATACAATATCTAACTTGCCGATGTTTGACACGCCCTTGATGATAGGTGGTCTGGTCGAACCTGGCAGAGGCTTGGCCCTCAGACAGTAAAGGTATTGTCTTGTGTCCATCGGGTTCAAGTATGTGAATTTGCCAAATGTTGTTTCCCTGTAGGAAAATAAAAATTTAAAGAGGAGGAAAAAATAACACACATTAATAAAATTTGCAAGAAAACTATACCGTCAAAGTGGAAATGTTCACGCTACATTTGTTTTTCGTGTTTTTGGCACTCAAAGCAGCTGCTGCAAAAATTATAACACACAAATATATTTCTTTTACGTAAATATGATAAAGCTACAAATCGTGAATTTTAAACCATACAGAACAGTTCAAAATCGGCAAATCGTGGAAAGAATTAGTCGTGTGAAACGTACCGCTGTTACAGTACCCTGATTAGCCTGAACAATGTACAAAGTATGACTTTAAAGTTGGTGGGTGAAGTGCTGCAGAGAGTACTCAAAAGTTGACTATAGTTTAGCTTAATTAGTGCCACATTGGCGAGAAATATTCAGATTTAATCTCTACGCTCACGTTTGGCTGCACGCACAAGTCACCCATATGAAGTAATGTCCGGTTGATGCTTTCATGCGAGCCCGCATCATTCTGTATTCATTCGCTGCTGCAAGGAGCCAATTTGGAACTGATCAAACTATAGTTTATGTTTTCAGAAGATCACTTTTAGGCCTCTGTAATTAGTTCTTCATACCCCTTTTTAAGTTTTTAATTACGGTAATCGGAAGAAAATTCACACTTAGTTAATGAACTAAACAGTCACAAAATAAGAGGTCATATAACTGGATTAGACACAAAGTCTATGACTAAATATGATATAACCACACTTGTTTGAGAATACAAACCACTTTACAAGCCTCATACTCTATGGTCCGTATGCACAAAAGAGTTAGACCGGGTCTAAAGTTAAACCTGGTCTAAGTGAAATTTATTCATGCCTCAAAAGCTGTTTTCCTCTTAATTTAATGAGATATTTTGTGCTATTATTGAACTTTGCATCCGAATCTTTACAATTTGATAGCTAATTTGAGAAAGAAATGTAATTAAAGTTTGCATTTCACAAAAACCAAAATTCACTTAGACCAGGTCTAACTTTAGACCCGGTCTAACTCTTTTGTGAGTTCCTCAAACCCTTACTCACCTTATCTATATTAGTACCCTCTACATGATTCAGTTCTCGGCACGCATACTCAGTCGCCGGTTCCAACGCAACCTTCTCCATCCCCATTGGGGATTGTGGGATGTTCTTGATCTGACACAGATCAGCCCCTCTCTTTGATTAAACCTAAACCCTATATTAGTACCCTCTACATGATCAAGTTCTTGGCACATATATTCTGCCAAGGTTCCAGTGCCCCTTTCACTTTCAGTGCTTGCGTGATGTTCTTGATCTGAGACAGATCCGCCCCATACTCTTTGAGTGTGTCTTCTAAACCCTTACTCACCCTATATTAGTTCCCTCTACATGATTCAGTTCTCGGCAGGTATACTCAGTCGCCGGTTCCAACGCAACCTTCTCCATCACCATTGGGGATTGTGTGATGTTCTTGATCTGTGCTTCCAAGTACACCTCATCAGACTGCATTGTGGGTAAAAGAAAATTCAGTAGTTATACAATGAGCCTTTTCATACACCGACTGAAAGAATAGATCTTTGGATAAGGCGATGAAAAAAACACCGTTGTACAGGCCTGACCGACCCATTTTTTCAAATTTGCCAATTTCTTTACACATTTGTTTTGAACATAATGGGGAATCTTTTTCTCCAAATTGTGATTTTTGTGTGTGGATATTTTTTGGTTGAAAAAGATGATTTTTGTTGTCGAAAATTCACCAAAAATTCCCAACATTTTTGAAGAAACCCCCATTCCCTCCCCTAAAAAAACCCTGACCAACATACCCTGTTTGCCTGTACAACAGAGTGTTTTTTCATCGCCTTAATAATTACTTTGATGATCAATCACAATCGCCAATATTGATAGTGAGATATAAGCAATCAAAGGGTAGCAATTGATTTGTTTTCCATTGTTTTGAAAACCCTTCAATTGCGAATATTATTGAAATTAAGTGTGCATTTAATTAAAATGGGGGTTTCTGCAAATTGTAGCATTGCAAATACCAAACAAAATCACATAGAAAACAAAGAATTTGCTATTTTTTACTTTGGACTCATTTCTTTGATCGCATGTAATCGCATATGAATTTTGCAATGACTGATGATCAATGGAATCGTTGGGCTAATGCTTGAAATGGTTGAATTTAGTTGTCATTTATCATTTAGAGGTGATTAGTCATCCAAAATTGAATGCCCGAAGGATACACCACCCAGCTCTTTAGGAAAAGGCTTATTATGGAAATTGGCGGCACTAGCATTTATCAAAATTGTTTGAAATTAGCTTAAATTGGCCTGAAATTAAGTTAATTTTAGGTTGATTTTGATGGGGTTTTTTAGGTTGAGGAGAGGGCAGACAAGGGGCAAGAAAAAATTAGGAGGAGTCGGCAAGAGAAACAATTTATGCTTTTATCAAAATTGCTTGACATTAGCTTAAATTGACCTGAAATGAAGTTAATTTAAGGGACTTTTATGGGGTGGGGCTTACACTCACTGGGGAGGGGGAGGTTGGAGGGGAGGTTGGAGGGGGGATTAGTGCTGCCATTGATATCCATATCATCATTTATTAGTTGGTGGGTTATTGTTTTTAAGTGATAAGTTAAGATTTGTATTTTCATTCAGAAAAAAAAACACTATTGTCTTCTGGTAATTAAGGATTAAGGTTAGGATTAACATTGTGATAAGGTTCAGGATTATGATATGATTATAACCTGGGCGCTTAATAGGGATAATACGGTAGTTGCTTAACTGTTTCAACTTGCAGATTTTGAAAACGTTAAGACATTAAGTGATATGTTATAACAAAAAACAAGTATTTGAAAAATAAAACATAATAGTGATTGAATAATAATAATCAAAATGTAGACATAGGTTTAAAAAGTGAAAGCCAAAAAATAGTTTGGTATGAGTATTAGAAATAAGGAAATGAATTAAGAAAATATTTAGAATAAAAACACCAAAAATATGTGATAAAACACACCACCAATGTTGCCAATGAAACCATGAACAAATAATAATATTATCATTTTTTAGGTTTATTTAGAAACAGGTTTGTTCAAATTGGAAAAAAAAGTTCATCACAAATAGTTTGGAATGGTTCCCATTGAAAATGAAAAAAGAGAAAATGTATAAAGACCCAAGAACAATTCTGGACGAAAAACCCATAGATACACAAATTAATTAAATGAAGTGCACCATGAGACTTGAAAAATAGTGAAAAATAATTAAATAAATGTACCAAACGTGGTGATTCTGATTGATATAATGATCATGTAAAAGAAATCCATGTATTGTCTATGATCTTGTATCTATAGTAATATAATTAGAAATGGTTTGATGTTAAAAATAAAACGTGTGAAAATGCCTGATTTGTATATGCATGCATCCAGTGCGAAATGGTTATATGAAGAGTGGGGACAGATAAAGACCTGCAGGGTTGAAGATCCTTGGAAAAGTCAAATGAGCAGCCTTGAAGACCCCCCCCCCCCCCCCCCCCCCCCCCCCACTCCCTCTTCAAACCACTTTTTCACTTTACACATTGTCTTACCCATCCCTACCCCATCTTACACCACATGGGGTGGCCATGTCACTAAAACCTCAAATGAAGTCAAGTAACTCGAGTCAAGTCAAGTCTTTCTCAAACTTCTGAAAATCAAGTCAATTTTTCGGAACTTCACACTAAAACAACAAAGGCAGCCAAGTTGGCGTACTAGAGTTGTGTCTCTCTCCGTGTTGGTAGGTTTGAAGAAAAACAATCCGCCAAGAGCAACGCTTTGGGATGCTCACACACATTTTCCAAAAAATACCGCCATGCCTCCAAATTAGTTGAAAAACAAAATGGCGGTGCACTGGATCTAGTTAGTAGTCACACCCTTCCCTGTGTGGATATCAAGGCTTCTTCTCCCTGCAGGTCTTTAACACTTTCCACACGGCAGTCGTCTGCAGACGACATTCCAAATGTTCACAAAATGTTTCAAAAATATTAAAATTATCGAATTTTATTAGCATATTTAGAATCACCATGAGAATTGCTTTGAAATAAGTACAAACATCCCTAGTATTGGTTCAGTAATCCTTTGAAAAGTGGGAACGGTTTTGGAAAAATCTGTTTTGTATATGGCTAAAAGCCGCGTGGAAAGCGTTAACAGTGGATTTGCATTTAGGTATACATTATAAACACTTACAACAAAATCCTGCATAGGGTCATACACATACACACAGCACATGCATGCAGAGACATAGGAAAGGGGAACAAAGAATTAAAACATTGAGAAATATATTAATAAATGCACATCAATTAAATAGTTACATATACAAATACATTGAAAGCACATGGTATTGTTAGTACAAGTAGTATAGGTAATACAGGGATGACACATGTATGGTCTAAACTGTCAATATAATCCTGCTCCATATTTGAAATTAGGCCGGACTCATACAATGGTGTTCATATAGCTACAATCCTGGAAAAAAAGTCTTGGAACGCTTTACTTGTTAACAACGGAAAACTAACACCACCTCTCCCCTGTTGTGCAATGTTCAGAGCAGTCTAGAGCAGTAATTCAAAGTTCCCAAAATTGAATGATGGGATGTGGGGGAAGGGAAAATAGTTGTTAAATATGTCCTCTTCTGTTCTTAACAAAATAAATATCATTTAAAGATCAGAAAAATAAATCTGCACATTTTGTCCAAAACGTGTAAACTGTTTCGAGGAATGTTTTCCAAGATTGTAGTTATACTTATTTTAGTTTTCCTCTGTGTAGTTGTATCAGAGTGAGGGAGGAAAGAGGCAATGGGGTTAAGCAGTGGCGTAAGTAGAGGGGGTATGGGGGATAATGCTGCCCCCCTCCCCACATAATCGGAGACCCTAGTTACACCACTGGGGTAAAGAGATCAGAGGAGAGAGGTGAAAGGGAGTTACTTTCACAAGGTACCATCTATTAGACCTGTACATACACCCCACACCCTTAATTATAACAACATGTAAGGGTATGTGTTAAGAATAACACTGCAAATTATGAATGTGTAGTTTTGGACACTGTGTACTATATTGAGCGTTTACTTTTGTGTGAATAGTACACACAAAGTAAATGCAAAACTACACTCAATAAATAGTACACGCTGTCCAAAATCACATTCATAATTTGCAAAAGTTATACCCAGGGCTCAAGATAAAGAGTAACCCACAGGCCAATGGTCACCAAACTTTGGATGACCCGTCAGTTTCTGTATAATGTGACTATTTCGTATCTTTTAAGATCACGCATTAAAGCCTTTTACGTCCAAAAATGGACAGTTAATTTGATTATTTTTTATGATAAACTATAAACTCTTACACAGCTCCTAGAAATAACACTTTCATGTGTTTCCAAAAGTATATCATCAAATTCAATTATAAGCATGTTATATCCTTGGGTTTGAAACATGAATTATGCGTCAAAAGCCTCATCCCCCGCGATGGAGTTCAGTCCAAACTCCGACTTTAACCGGTCTCGGACTCGCACTCTGTCTCAGTCTCAGACAGTATGGACTCGGACTCGAGAGGTAATGATTTTGACTCGGCCTCAGGTAGGGTGGACTCGACTCCAACACTGCCTTGTGGGCTTATTAAAGTGCAGTTCTGTGGTCAATTTAATGCCAGCAAACAAGTGTTTTGGGGCAGTTCTCGGATGGGAGAGGTTTTTGGCACGGTGAAGTATCAGAGAGTTGTTCGATAGTGTGACGGGGAAGTGAAACACGGTGTACGAGTAGACTACATGGATTAGTATTCTTGGGATACACAATTCAGGTCTGAATTAAACAGTTGCACAAAGTTGACGGTTGTAAAAGATTTCTGGACTTTTTTGAAGGGTTTATATTGCTATAAGGTCAACTTTTAAATATATAGATGAGGTGACCGTTGTTTACATCAGCTGTGTTTACAAATTGATTAGCGCCTGGTCTAAAGACATGCTAGAGGTACTAGTCCATGACTACTGCATACATTACTATATGAAAGCAAAACACACATCACTGAGCGCCAATTTTAAAAGCACATGCCCTTATGGTGCGCACGCAAACCGCCGGGCAACCAGATTTAGTACCTGGTCTCTCATTGTGCTTAGGGATGCATACCATAACTACTGCACTATTACACCGTAAGCATGGTAAGTAATGATCAATCAAGTGTGAATTAAAGCACCGTTCCCTGTAGGTGCGCACGCAAACCGCCGGGCACTACGTCACCGGTCACACCATCTATACTGTCTAATTTTTTGGACTAAAAATACAACAATATGCAAACTGTTATGACACTATAACAAGTTATCAAAACATGCAACTTCATTGTTACATTTACACACCATATATGATATTAGCAATGTTATCCTTAATAAAAACATAGCTTACTAAATAATATATGCCATTTCATTTAGAGGTTCTATGCTGTTCATTCACAACACACACGTTTTAAAACACTCAAAAAGTAGAGTAGATAACGACTTGCTCGTCCATGCAGGCACACAGGCTGTTTTAGCCATGCAAACACACGGGCTGTATGAAACTAACAGAGATCACAGTGCTAACTCCAGAAACTAGATGTAACAGAACCACATTGAGAGGAACAAGATTGTTTTTGGAATGAATTTACAGAGAGTAAAAGAGGTGTCCATCCATCGATATATTTTTCCGAGTTAAAAAAAAGAATTTCCGGGGGAGGTATTTATGAAGGAGGACTTGGAACTAAAAGGGAATGTGAGCTTACACTGAAGTAGGAACTGGTTGCAATTAAAATCTATTTGTCTCTAATTTAATGCAAAACCTTATAAGGCGCCAAAAAAACTCCTGACAGACGGACCCTTTTTTGAAGAAAGAAGAAAAAAAATGAAAATTTTACATTTCTTTTGCATTTCTTTCTGAAGAAAAAAAAAGGGAAATAGGGAAATTTGTGTGTACATTTGTGTAATTTTTTGAAAATTCACTAAAATTCCCAACATTTGTTATTAAAAAAATGCCAGACCGACAGACCCTACCTGAGAGGTCTGTTTGCTTGTAGAACAAGTCTGGGTTTTTTGTCATCTAAATGGGGGGGGGGGGGATTTCTTTGAACCCTATCAGCATGAGAGAGTAGCGCTGAAAGTCTGGACAAATCCATGAATGTTTAATATGTACAGGGCGAGTAAAATAAATATGTACTCAACTTTGGGATTTTTTTTTTAACTCACCCTGTATAATGATTTCTCATTTCTTTGTCCCAAGATTCATTCAAATCTTTCAAATAAAGCAGGTTTACATGTGGGGTTGATAGGTTAGTTGGGGCGGGGAGGGGGGTGGGGGGAGGGTGAGAATTATCAATTTCATTTGAAAGTTTGATATTCATTGACATATCTAGACAAAATGCAAATTTCCCCAGGCCAAAGGTGGCAAACATTTCCCTTCCAACACAGAAAACGTTTACTGGATGTATTTTCAACCCAATGGTGAATATTTTGGTTTCTTGCCAATCTCTTTTCACAGATTGGAAGATCTTGAGAAAAAAAATCGTGAAAAAAAAAAATTGTGAAAAAAATATTGGAAAAAAAAAAGAGAGGAAAAAAAAATCTTTAAAAAAAAAAATTAAAAAAATACCCGGCCCACATTCTCAGAATTTTGACCCTGCCGGATGAGGGCAACGCTGATGCAAGGAGCTTCATCATGAATTCCCCATTTTTTCAGGCATGTTCGTTGATAATTTGAGTAATAGATTTGGTGATGCCACGCAACCTGATGTGTCGTCTTAAAACAAAATGTGACCCCCAGGACTGTCACTAGTCGAAATTTAGAGCCGGCTAAAAATTTGAATATAGAAATACGTCTTAGATGACAATAATGGCTTTTTACAGCTGTTTTAGGTACAAAATGGACCAATTTGTCATTTTCGTGCCAGTTGGAAAAGGTCTGAAATTTGAGAACTGGTTGTTTTAGCTTAGTGCCAGTTACTGCAGACCGGTACCGACCAGTGCAGTGACACCGCTGTGTGACCCGTCACATCAATATGGTGTGATGATCCCTACACTAGGCAAAAAAAAAGAAGAAGTTATGTTGTCCTCGACCGCCCGCTCCGGATTTAGGGCCGCTCCGATTTTTTTTCAATTTTTGTTTTCAATTTTTGTTTTTAAAAAGCACGATTTTTTTTTTATCAGATTTTTTTTTTTCCAATTTTTTTTCCAATTTTTTTTAAAACAAGTTTAAATGGCATTGAATATTAAATTAAGTGTTTATAACATATATGTGGGACTCTCAGAGTGATTTCAACTTCTTCTTGGCTGAACTTTGAACTTCTGCTGGTAAAATAAAATAAAAATAATAATAAAAAATCCGCCCGCCCGCCCCTCCTCTCTGAAAGCTGTGGAGGACAACATAACATTTTATTTTTTTTTGCCTTATGATTATGATTTATGACTGTGACCGATAACCAAATATATTGACCTCTATCTCAAAACTGCGTTTGCCGACAACTGATCACAAATAGGATGAGGGTTAGGTGCTGACTTCAACAGAAAAGTTGAAATATCAGGGAAGGGGGATCGGGAGGGGGGACGAGGATTGGGCGGGAGTGGAACCTATGCTTTATGAAATTGGTTGTGTTTTTTCATAAGTGGCCATGTAAAACACGACCAACACAGCCGGCCGCTCTATAAACCCCTGGACGAGGATGATTTCTGGATTATAAACATGGAAAAACCTCTACCCTTGCGCAAGGGAGGTTGAATAAATTCTATAATTATGTTTTTTTATATTTGATGTGGTTCTGCATTTATCTAGAATTCAGAGTCACCACGGCAACAGCATACTGATAGAGCAAATATGAATGGATAGATACCTCCTGCAAGTGTCGTCGACTATACGACTAACGGGAAAAGTGAAACGTACAGAATTAGTCGACTAAACGACTAACTTAAGGTTGTTCCTATGGCTAATTTTTTATTTGATATTTTAATAGAGCTTGCTGAGCTCCACAATAATCTGAAATTTGAGCTACGGTTTTCTAGATATGACAATTTTATTTTCAAAAATCCAATAGGAACAACCTTAACAACGTGAAACATACAGAATATTAGCTAGTTATCTGCATTACTAATTACTGAATTTCATAGATGAATAATTCAATTTAGAAAAGAACATGTAGAGAACAGAACTATATATCGAACAAGCATCCGTGAGACAAAATAACGAGAAATTTGTGTTTTTTACCGGAGTTTTTGTTTTTATGGATATTTTCAAATCAACCGGTTAAATGTTATGTGCAAATTAGTAAGGAAAAAAAAAGAGGTTATTGTGTTGCCTTCAGCGACCGACCCAATAAAATCACAAAAATCATGGTCAGGTTTTTTTTGGTTTTTTTAAGATGTAAATTTTACCAAATTTGTCACAATATTATTATTTTCTGCTTGAAATTATTAAGTTTGCTTGAATAGATTGCTTCTACACTATTATAGGAACATTGGTAAAATTGACATCAATTTGGTCTTGTCATGAACCACGGTCTGTCAGTAATATTTGTCAGCAAAAAAGAAAAGAAAAAAAAAGAAAGAAAGAAAGAAGAAAAATCGACAGACCGACCCGACTTCAAGATTTTTGGCACTTGAGGGCAATACAACAATTTCTTTTTTGCCTAATAGAATTGGTCTTGCTAAAAGTCACGAATCCTGTACTGACCATTTCTCTTCAATCTATCTGTGAAGATACACTGCATGTGAAAGATATACAGTCCTCAAAATAAGTAACTGACCAGGTAATAAATATGCTCTCAACTCCAAAACTATAACTCCTACGTAAAAATATTAGACAAGGACATTTCTTGTCTTTAATTTGAGATATTACATGTGACGATTGAATGAATATTAACTCAGTTATGTGCCCTAAACCAAAACAAAGTCCGTTTTTCATTTTAACATTTCGTTCGTCTACACGCAGCCTAGGACTAGTAACAGGCAGATTATTGATTAACTTGTAGCAACAACTCACTGGTCGATAGTAACACGGGGATTGGGGATGCATCAATTGATCGATGCAACCCATACACACACCTGTCACACTGTCCCGCGTGTTCAAATCCCAAGTGTTAAAATGTAAACTGCACTTTGTTTGATCCTTTTCAATGTCGCATTCTTAATTATTAACCGATCTCAATGAATAATGTATCAACTTAAAGAAGAGAAATTTCTTTACAACTTTATTATTTAATATTTTTATGTAGGAGCTATAGTTTTGGAGTTAAGAGTATATTTATTACCTGGTCAGTTACTTCTTTTGAGGACTGTATATATATACTACACCATAACTGTTTATCATTCTCTTAATCTGCTTCCTTTTGGCTCCATAGGCCTAGAAATTCTGCGCTAAGACGACAGAAAAAAAACCATGTTCCACAGGCCAAACTGACCTATTTTTTTCCCTTCAATTTTGCAAATTTATTTTCTGTAGAAAATCTTTGGAAAATTTGCAAATGTTGAATTTTTTGTTGAATTTTTGAATTGTCTTAGAATTTTGTTGTTGTTGAATTTTCTTTGACATTTTTGAGAGGCCTGTAGAATATGAATTGAAAATATTGATTTTTTTTTAATTTTCGAATTTTCTTAGAATATAATTCCTAGAGAATTTTCTTTGACATTTTTAGAGGCCTGTAGAATATGAACAGCCATGGTGTCAACATCTCAAACCTACCTCTGCATTGTAGAATTTAGTTTTGACGTCTAAAGGTTTCAGCACCTAATTTCGAACAAAGTTTGAAGAAAAAATGTGAAATGAATGTGCATATTATGATGCGATTCAAGTTATACATTAATGTTATTGTTAAATACAAATTAGTCAGAAAAACAGGGAAACATTTGTTTGATGAAGTAAAAGCTAGTATAGTTTTAATCAGTTCCAATTCGACGAAATAGGTTTTATCTCTCCGCGAGCAAAAGTTATCCAAGAGTATGAGTGCGATTAGGCCAACAAAAAAAATTGTTATGTTGTCCTCCACAGCTTTCAGAAATTTTTTTCTTTACCAGCAGAAGCTCAAAGTTCAGCCAACAAGAAGTTAAAATCACTCTAAGAGCCGCACATATATGTTATAAACACTTAATTTAATATTAATGCCATTTAAACTGTTTTTAAAAAAATCTGAAGAAAAAAAACTGAAAAAAAACCCCCAGATTTAAAAAAAATTAAAAAAATCTGAAAAAAGAAAGAAAATCGGAGCGGCCCTAAAATGACGCGGGGGTGGTCGAGGACAACATAACAACAACAAAATGTTGGCCTTATGGCCAAATTGTTTTACCCTCGGATATTGATCTGGACCCCAACAATTCTGAGGCAAAGGGGTCACGGTGACCCACTGATTTGTTTTCTTATTTCTTAAATCAGTGGACCTGTACGAAAGAAAAGTTTAAGCGCTTTATTTCAAAGCCTGGTTGTAATGTACCAATAATTAGTTATTGGTGCAATATAGTGCCTAATAATTACAGGGATCTGATTTCCACTAATAATACAGGAATACGATCTGCATCTCTGCATGAAACCTTTTATTTTATTTTATTTTTTAGTTTCCTACTTTCTTATTTTTTTAAATTTTTTTTATTTTTATTTTCCCTCTTACCTGAAACTTGAAGAACTTTCTAAAATACATATTCTCCCCGGTGGGTGTAAGATAACTGACTGCACACACCAAGCTGTAACACAAATAATGATCAAAATAAAAGCATCCAAATATTTATAAGTAAGGCGACATGTTTTACAGGCGGACGGACCTATAAAACAAACCGGGCGGACGGACCTGTCAAGTAGGGTCGGGTGATTTTGTTTAATGATATTTTTGGTACCTAAAATGTCACCAAAGTCTGCAAAAATCTGGAATTTTTAAAAACAAATTGTGAACAAAAAAATTCCACATATTTTCGGCAAAAAAAACGGCTGATTCTACATGATTTGAGAAAAAAGTATCTAAAACAAACAACCAGAATTTTTGAAAAACACAAAAAGTGGGTCGGTCGGGCCCGTAAAACAGGTTGGGTTTATTCCTCGCCTAAGACTTAAATGTCCATCAAATCAAGATTCACAGCAAAACTGTCAGCTTTCCCAATGGATCTTTTATGGAGAAACTCCTACATTGTTGTGCGCTCGCCCGTAGTTCTCCGATATAGGGCAAAGGCGCCTGCCTAGAGTTCAGGAGTTAAGATGTCTGCCGAGGGTTCAAGTCCATGTCGATGGATGCCTTTCCTTACTTTTCGTTGGGACATTTGCCGGTGTTTCTTAATATTTGTTGTTGTTATATTGTAAACCACTTTATATTATAATTATTATATACTTTTGTGATTCATTGCCCGAAATTTGCAGTTACAAACCTCTTGCACACAAAGGATAAAAAGCACTTACATATGTGTACCCAACTCTTTAACTTCATGGTGTATCACTTCATCGATGCACCCTTCCGGATTGAGTTCTGGTTTAGCCGGAGTAGCACCCCCTGACAAGGTCAGTCTCTGTGAACTTGTCTGCAGATCTGTCTTGACCAAGATGTCTTTAACGAGATGAGTGCTGTCATTGTGGACACTGATGTAACAAGAGAATGTCTCGCCTAAGTATATACTCCTACGGAGAGTATAAAATGAAATACATTCAGATTCAGTTAATTAAAGATGGGGGTGACAGGTGATGTCACACCAGGCATTTGGTCTGCCATTGTTATTTGCCCAGCGAATTGCGCGTGCATCCTGTTTTGTTTAGGACCCATGCTTTTAAAACTCGCACCAAGGCATTATAAAGTGCAATATTAAGGGCATAGTGGACAGTGTTGTGGTCATATGATGTTCCCTCAAGCATGTATCGACAGTCCAGAGCTTGCAAGAAAATTTGACCCCCTTAATTAATAAATCATTAAACATAACACCAAAGTGTTTATTTTTTTTAAAAGTCTTATCTTCTGATAAAGAACCTGTGATCCCTCCACATCCCCCCCCCCCCAACCCCAAACAAACAAAAACAAACAAACAAACAAAGTACCTTATACTCCAGGTTCTGTGGCAACATCAGTAATTCTCCTACACCAGAGCCTTCCTTTCCCGGTATTATACCAAATTAAAAAAGGAAACACGTTTTGAAATCTACTGTCTTCTGATGGAGAACCTGTGACCAATCCTCATTCAACAAACACCCCCTACCCCCACCCCCAACCCCAAACAAACAAACATAGCGCCTTACCCAAAGTTCTGTGGCAACATCAGTAATTCTCCTACACCAAAGCTTGCCATTCCCGGTATAATACCAAGTGTAGGATAAACATCTTGTAGTTCACTATCTCCTGATAAAGAAGCTATGAAAAAATAAAACAAAAAAACCCATCAACCATGAGGAAATTTAGAGAAATCATTTTATGTCCTTGGACCTCATGCCCTTCACAATTGATTTTGAATTTCCTGTTGGAGGCTTAAAAAAATGGGACGGGTGGCTTCTAATTATTAATTATCTTTTATTTTCTTCATTTCGAAACTTATTATTTTGTGGTCGCAACCATTTTTCAACCCCTTATATCGAGGACTCTGTATTTAATTATTTTCCAAGTATGATTAATTTGATACCCACTTAGTAATGCAATCATGTTCTACATGTACATGTATGTTCATACATCATAAATCTGATATGATTAAAGTCAGAAAGTAGCAAATGAAGTTTATTGAAAGTCATTGTAAAGGTGAAAATCCTAAATAAAAATAAAAATAATTAAATATTTTGTAATTCTCAATTTCAGACACAAGCGGCAACAGGAAACTCAAAATCAATTGTGAAGGACCTTATGTCACGTCATATATTGGTTAAAATGGATAAAAGACTGTTCTATAGGACCGACTAATATTTTAACTAATTTATTAATGTTGTTGTTTTAAGTGTTGTAATTTGGGTAACCCCTGTTAAAAAAAATATCTTTGAAACTGATATATTAATTATACTGTATTAAAA
Organism: Ophiura sarsii; assembly: GCA_035610835.1. NCBI lineage: Eukaryota > Metazoa > Echinodermata > Ophiuroidea > Amphilepidida > Ophiuridae > Ophiura > Ophiura sarsii. Next base: position 48,432,540 of record CM069457.1, on the reverse strand, counting down.
TTTTGAAGAAGAAAAAAACCCACCAAAACATGACCCTCCTCTATCTGAGAGCTCCACCACCTGTAATACAGGGGGGAGTTTGTTGCCTAACTCATTATTGTAACAAAAAGTCTCTTAAATTAATTCCTACTTGCTGGATGCGATTTTGTGTGTGTAACCTTGCAAATGGACTCTTCTAACCCTTACCTTAACCCTAACTACTCTAAAGGCCTAAACTAAGGTCACAAATTTTCTGCTTTGTAACTGTCGAATTCCGCGTTTTTCCGCTTTGTAAATTTTGCATTTTTCTGTGATGTAATTTTCCCCAAGAAAGCTTAAAATTTACGAATTCCAAGCAAATGTCAACCAAATAGCCAAAATTTCAAATGTGCATCCAAAGTTTAATTCTATGCCTATAATGTAGGCAAGAGTCCAAAGTTCAGGAATTTTTAGTTTGTTTAGCGATACTATGTTTTTTTATGTATAAACTAGCTAATTAGCATAAATTTGCATATTTGCAGCTTACAAAATCAGTGAAAAGGCTTGTTTTTATTTATTCCATATCTTTTAGACACATAGGTATGATGTTTAAATAAATGTCAGGCACAATAGTAGTACTGATGGGAAAAGTTTTGATATAAATTTAATTTTGATCAACGGCTGATTAGCCTCGTTAATCCAGGTAATTAGTATGCATTGCATAATCTCATGTCATTCCGCAACGCAAAAGTACAATTTTTTAGGATAGCAAGAAAAAAAATGTACCCTATTTCATTTAACTATTTTTTCTCTGCACACAATTGACATGCTTCACAATGATCAAAAAAAAATTGGAAAATTCTGTTAATTAATAGCCCTAACGAGCGTTGCGGAATGACGTGATTGCGGAATGACGGTGCGGAATGACAAAGGTATTAATCCCTATATTTAGGCAATTTATTGAGCAAATTGTGATATTTTTGTGTACTTGGTATAAGATCATCCTTATTTATGATAATTCATTCAAATATGGACTCTAAACTTCTAAAAAAGTTTCAAAATTGATGAAAACTCATAATTTGCTGAATTAGGCAACTTTGATGTGCAATCTGTTGAATTCGGCAACTTTATCACAAAATCATGGCTACTTTACCTGTAAATGATGATTTCAATGTGAAAATAGTTGGGTTACTTGTATTCACGAATTTGTATATGAAATGCCACTGATTACTCTTTCTTTTATTTTTTATGCATTAAAGCATAAAAACATGTTTTTTCTTTTCTCTATGGAGTTTTGCACACAAATTCACACTGTCATTCCGCAACGTCATTCCGCAACACCTACTTTTATTTTTTGATGACCTACTAGACATCCTAGCTGATGATTAAGTTTTATGAAAATGCTTTTGTCAGTTAGCTAACACTTCAAACCTTCTAAAAAGTAACTTCAATAATGATACACTTTAAAAAGTTCACAGAGTTTTCACTTTGTGTAAACATGTAAAAAAAACACCAATCGTCTGCGTCATTCCGCAACGCAAATTTGCATATGGCTCATTCCATGAAGTTGGGGCACATTATGTGACATCCAAGTGAAATTTTCAAAATGGATATTTTCCAACTCTTTCTTCTTTTTTAGGTTCTACATTTACCAAAGTCCAATGTAGAACTTTTTATTTTAATGTAACATTTGGTGTAAAATAACCGCACATGTTCAACAGTTGGATGACATTTCCAAAAATCCTGATGCTACATGGACACCATTTCCCATTTCCATATCATTTTCTAATAAATTAGCTTAAGATGTGGGCCAAGTTTCTATACCTCAATTAACTAACTTGGAACCACAAATGCATGAAAAGAAACCAGATTTGTCTAGGTTGAACATAACTTAACAAACAAGACATCGTAGATTAACTGTTTTATGTAAAAACTCATTGAAAAGTGACTCTTTATTTTGCAATTTGTATAATGAATTTAAATAAAGTACATATCAATATTTGTTTGATGTAAAGTACTCTATAAACCATGCACATTGATTACATTATAGTCATAAAGTAAGTATATGAAGTATTATTTACCTGTATAATGTTATAAAATGCACTACCGATGCTACATGGACACCGCGTCTTGTAACATTGTTAATAATAAGACTATTCATACTGTTACAATTATTTGAGTGTGAATGGTTTGTCTACTTGTTCATCATATCAAGTAGATACACAGAGTGAATTGCTTGAAATTTATCTAAACACTGTTCATGTAAAATTTACCTTTTCTGTGTACTTAAGTATTACGATGCTACATGGACACCGTGCCCTAAAATATTTGGAACAGCTTGAACAGGTGCATCTTTTTCAGATCAATAGAGAGGATGTACTATGATGTTAACTTTTTATGTTATAAGCACACGATAAAATTAATAACATGGATTGTAAAACTACAAATTACCTGAAGCATAAAACATAATTACCTATGATACACATACACCATTTCTTACAATTACACAATAACAATACACCATTGATCAAAGAAACTTTAAGATGTCCACTGAAACAAACTTCATGCAGTGTTGTTCTTAAAGTACCCTTTGTGATCTTAGTCTCTTTGCTCGTTTCTGATTGAATCATCCTCTATTATTGATAAAGATGATTGAAAAGTTTGATCACTTAAAAAGTCAGTTTGCAAAAAAATAATTTAATTGCCATGATGGATTTCTTTGGAAAGATACTAGTTTTTGAAAATGATGGGTTCCTTGTCTTTATCTCCATAAATTACAGGACGATAGAACTGTCTTCTGAATTAATGTCAAGAACCTGCAAAGCAAAACAAAATAAACCCTATGGCTTAGTATCTTCATGGAACATTGTGTATTGATATTGGAGTAGATTATTTATTCATGTTGCACTTTTTGTGTTGCAGGAAAATATTTATATTAAAATCATGCTGGAGTATTTTATTTATTATTCATTTAACATGAAAAAGAATAGCAAAGGATTGAGAACTTAAATGATTTACAATTATTTGTTTTATTTATAGTAAATAAAACTAAAATAAGGGAATGTTTATTGTGAATTCAGTGAAATGCTAATGGAAATGGTGTCCATGTAGCATTGTGTATTAATATATTTCATTAGATATACATCTCTCATAATATGCCTTTTTTCTGTAAAGTGTAGTAAAATGTAGGCAATGTTTTGAATGTTTTGGGTGATGGATAATTTCGAATGGGGTAATTGTTTTAGTCTAATTAGGCAAATTTTATGAAATGCTACATGGACATGGTGTCCATGTAGCATCGTATTGGTAAGCTATATTATTAGCTTTAAAAGAGCAAAAATAATTCATTATTAACTTCAAAGTTTATTAATGATGTGATTCTACAAAAAAATTACAATTTCAACGAACTATAACGATAC
>CM069457.1:48280559-48429063 GCA_035610835.1 Ophiura sarsii | reverse complement strand
TAAACTAGTTATTTGGTGGTGATTAAATAACTACTGTAAAAGGGGAAATTTTCGCACTTGTAAATTTTTGCGCTTTGCACATTTTGAACACTTTTACTTGGGTTTTTTTTCGCAATTAACATACAAATGAATATATCCGCGCATTTTTTATTTTTGCGCTTGCTGCATGATCTTAGCGCGAAAAGCATGAAAATAAATGTAGCGCGAACATTTCCACTTTTTATAGTATCACCACACCTGTGTTTCTATCACTAGTAAACCATGCATTCCTGAATGTCCCAATTTCTCTTTCCTGGTGACTGCCTAAGGCTAACACACCATATGTGCTCATAGAGGTTATTTACCAAGTTTATTGTCTTTTTTGAACCACTCAATGTGCAATAAAAATTTGAAAATATCTCAAAGAATCATCAGGTGTGTTAATATAAGCAGTAACCAGGAAAAATATTGGGACATCCAGGTCTACATTTTGACATTAAAAGTCAATATTTGTTTATTGTTTGAGGGACAAAATGGGGTGGGGATTGAGCTGACTGGTGGTGGGGGGGGGGGGGGGGGCAAGGGTCGTGACTGGGGGAATTTAACCAAATCAATTAAATACCTCAAAATGTAACTCTTTATTTCATAAATTTGAAACTCTGGTTGGATACAAGATCAGGGATGCCATTTTTCAGGGAATTTCCTGATTTCAGGCTTTTTGTTGGTCCAAATTTCTGCACTTTTTATTTATTTCCAGCCATTTGGGGCTTTTTAGACTAAATTCACATCATTTTCCTTCTTTCTCCTTCTGGCCTACTGGCACCCCTGCAAGATGTATAAAAGATCAGAAATACGATTTTCTTTTATGAATTTGACTAATAATAATGACCATGTCCTACATTTTGCTTTTAAATTAAATAAATTAGCTACTGCTACATTGTGCCTTGTTTACACATGTTGGGTCATATTTTTGTCCTATACACACAGCCCTAATATTTGTGGTAGACTCTGCAGACAGCGATAGGCTGGATGAGGCGTACGATGAACTCGTCGTTCTGATGACGGAGAAACAACTCAAGATGCAATGTTACTAGTATATGCTAATAAACAGGTAAGAATGCATGTAATGGACAGGAGAACACTTTCCATGCGGCATTCGTCTGCAGACGGTACACAAATTTCACAAAATGCTTCAAAAATTTCCAAATTATTGCGTTTCGTCACCATATTTTGAATACCATAAGAAATGCATTTAAATAAGTACAAACATGCCTAGTATTGGTTCAGTAATTCAACTTTTAAAGTTGGGAAAGATTTCTGACAAATCTGTTTTGTATATGGCAAAACTAATGGCCGTCTGGAAAGTGTAAATGATTGATTCATATCTTTGTTTTCTCTCCAACCACCACAAAGTTCTCAAGTGCTGAGTATAGACACAGTCAAGGAGCATCTGTCTACATAGTTTCTAACGAAATATATCTTGAGCCTTAAATTAAATTGTTTTAGGGATAATGAGAAAAATAGACTTCGTCCTGATACCAAAAATCTCAATTTTGATGTGGGTCACACGACTTTAACACTTTCCACACGACAGTTTAAAAAGTTCACAAAATGTTTCAAACATGTGCACATTATTGTATTTCATCACCATATTTGGAATCACCATGAGAAATGCATTTAAATAAGTACAAACATGCCTAGTATTGGTTCAGTAATTATTTAGATACGACTTTGAAAGTTTGGAAAGTTTTCTGACAAATCTCTTTTGTATATGGCAAAACTAATGGCCGCGTGGAAAGTGTAAATGATTGATTTATATCTTTGTTTCTTCTCCAACCACAAAGTTCTCAAGTGCTGAGTATAGGAATGGTCACGGAGTATCTGTCTACATAGTTTCTAAACTAAATATTGAGCCTTAAATTGTTTTAGGGATAATGAGGAAAAAAATGGACTTCGTTCTGATACCAAAATCTCAATTTTCGATATGGGTCACTCAACTTTAACACTTTCCACACAGCAGGCGTCTGCAGACGACAGTACAAAAAATTCACAAAATGCTTCAAAAATTTCCAAATTATTGCGTTTCATCACCCTATTTAGAATCACCATGAGAATGCATTTAAATAAGTACAAACATGCCTAGTACAGGTTCAGTAATTAATGCGATACGACTTTGAAAGTTGGGAATGATATCTGACAAATCTGTTTCTATTGGCAAAACTAATGGCCGTGTGGAATTGTAAATGATTGATTTCAGGGTTTTAGCTAGACCAGATTGAGTGCCAGACAATTTTACTGACGGCGAACGGAGTAAGTGTAGCGAACGAAGTGCAGTGGATCATGGAATGGGGTCTAGAGGCCTCTTAATGGTTTTTAAGGGGTTATAAATGCACTTTGAGGGTTCCTGCCACATAATTTCTTGTTTTATGAGGCAGGTTAATGATTTTTTTAGTGCCGGATTTTTTACTCTTTTTTTTAAGAGTGCCGGACGCTGGGCACGACTTCCGGACGGGTCCGGCGTAGCTACAACCCTGATTGATTTATATCTTTGTTTCCTCTCAAACCACAGGATAGCTCTCAAGCGCTGAGTATAGACACGGTCACGGAGCGTCTATGTCTACATAAGCTATGCATCGGGAGGAGCTGGTGTATACAACCATGCGACGCGCAGAGCGGATCGGGTCTATGGGAGGGACTGGAATGGCTATCAAGACAGCTTTTGTCAGCCGGAGTTATAGACCTTGCGTAAAGTGTGTTCCACCATCACACCTGTTTAGCTATCTAAAATCACTTGATGCACAGAGCAGATCAGGTCTAGACTATTATCTAGCCGGCTTGTGTCAGCTGGCGTTATAGACCAAGCATAAAGTATGTTCCAAGATCACCCAGTTTAGCCATGTACATGTAAAGCTATGTGATGAGCAAAGTGGATCGAGTCTAAACTATTATCTAGGCATCTTTTGTCAGCCGGAATTATAGACCTAGAGTAAAGTATGTTCCAAGATCACACCTGTTTAACTATGAAAAATCATGTGATGCACAGAGCAGATCGGGGTCTAATGGGAGTGACTGGAATGGCTATCTAGGCAGCTTTTATCAGCCAGAGTTATAGACGTAGCAATTCAGAGATGTAAGTTTTCAGGCTTTTTCGCTGATTTCAGGCCTTCTTGTACATTTTCAGACATTTTCAGGCTTTTTTCCCTGTACAAAAGTATAGACAACTCAAAATTATCTGACTTTTTCAGGTATTTTCAGGCCATCTGTGAAGAACTCTCTTACATCCCTGTAGCGTAAAGTATGTTCCAAGATCACACCTGTATAGCTATGTAAAGTCATGTGATGCACAGAGCGGATCAGGTCTAGACTATTAACTATCCGGCTTGTGTCAGCTGGCACTATAGAGCTAACGTAAAGTATGTACCAAGATCACCCTGTTCAGCCATGTACATGTAAAGCTATGTGATGAGCAAAGTGGATCGGTCTAAACTATTATCTAAAGGCAGCTTTTGTCAGCTGGAGTTATCAACCTAGCGTAAAGTATGTTCCAAGATCACAACTGTTTAGCTATGTAAAGTCATGTGATGCACAGAGAAGATTGGGTCTATGGGAGTGACTGGAATGGCTATCGAGACAGATTTTATCGGCCAGAGTTAATAGACCTAGCGTAAAGTATGTTCCAAGATCACACCTGTTTAGCTACGTAAAATCATGTGATGCACAGAGCAGATCGGGTCTAGACTATTATCTAGTGGGCTTGTGTCAGCGTTATGTTATGGGAGGGGCTGGAATGGCCATCTAGACACATAATTGTCTCATTCTAGAACTTCCCAGAGAACTATGTAACAACATTTCCAGATAAGTGTATTTAAGGTCCCAAATACTGGTATACCAGTATCGTTTCAATACTGGAACGTGTTTATGTTCCAGTATCGGGCAATACTGCACAGGAAATTATGTTCCAGTTTCGCCCGATACTGGAACAAATTATGTTCCCGTGTCTACCGATACTGGAACATTTTATATGTGCCAGTATCAGCCGATACTGGATCACTGACTTTGTACCAGTATCGAACGATACTGGGTGTTCCCGTATCAGACGATACTAGTACTTACAGTCAAGAATCTGGGACCAAAAGTACACTTTTTCCAAAATTCCCAAATCAATGTGACTTATTATATCATTGTGATGATTTCCACCTTTGAACTTAAAGGGGAGATCAACCCTAAAAACATGACATTTATCAAGTACTGTAACTTTTGAACTATTAATGTGATGTATATAAAAGTATTCATTTTTGGAAAAAATCATTTATTTTGGCTCAAGATTTGCGTCAATCATAGCAAATTCAGTTTTTATTAAAAAGTGCTGAAATTGCACCAAAATCATCTAAATACACTTCCTTAGGGACTTGTTTTAGTTTTGTCTTTAAAATATTTGTTTTTTATAATTTTGACCAAAAAGTGCCAAAAATGTGATTTTTTTTTAACCTCCAAAATCACATTTTTAGCACTATTTGGTCAATATGCATCATATTATAGTTCAAAAGTTACAGCACTTGATAAATTTCATATTTGACAGCCTCCTTAATAATTATAATCTTTGCGCTCCTCTGTTAGCTGCATGTAGCTCAACGGTTTTTCAGGCTTGCTACTGGAAACAAACTTGTTTAATTTTTTTGGCCTAATCATTAGAGAAACATTTCATCTTCGTAACAAACGGGGTATCAAGATGTATCCACCCCTCCCGCCACACCCGTCAATTGTCAACATTTAGATTTAGTTTATGTATAATAATAACAATGTTTATCGTGCAATTATCTTATCGAAGCAATATATTCTTATCAGCATTGTAGTATGGTGTCAATTTGCTGCAAATGAGTATAATATTCAGTGTAGAATTGAAATTGTTGAATTGCTGCAGATGATTATTTATATCCAGTAGATTTTTTTTTGGGGGGGGGGGGGGGCTTGCTTGGTCCAGCAGAGTTTTCGCTCCACAGTACAATAAGCCATTTCGCAATTCAAAAAAATGTCAATGCGCAGAAGTTGATTGGAGATAGCATGCTGAGGTTGCCAGTGCTTTCCCAATGTGGCAAACTTTGCACTCATCATAAAAATGCACTGTACTGGCGGTTTTGATTACCGTTACACCTCTATTTTTTCATGAAAATTGCGCCTTGGAGTATTGATAATTATGCGCCTGAAAATAAATGAAATGATTACTGATGACACTAACAAATTACAGGAAATTCCCAAAGAGTCGCAGTTCATCACATGGCCGTCTATGGTCGAGTTTGTCTTGTTTATCTCCAATTTATTCCCGACGGTAAAACTTCTGAGCATGCGCGGTTGTAATGGCGAAAAGGCTTATCATACAACGGTTGTGGGGTGTTTTTTTGTGGCCAGATATTTTCACGAATGTTGGCACCAGGACAGCACAAAGGAGGTTTTTTATTTGATTTTGATTAATTAATTTATTTTTTATTTCCTCTGATTGGCTTCATGAGTTGTTGGTTTGGTGAAAAATAGAGAAAAACATTTGCAAAAATATGTGAAAATGATAACCACTTCTGCAGTATGCACAAATGTCACTGCACATAGGATGGTACGTAGATGGGCTATAGTTTGAATAAAGCACACACATACTACAGGCTGAGTCAGAATGAACTGGACCCAAATTAATATAATCATGCCAATATTTTAGCCATTAGGATATATATTGAAAAAATCTTTTGTCTCAAAGCTCCCCCGCGCTTTAGATTTTTTTTTTTTTTTTAATCCCAAAGTTTCACCGATTTTTCAGATTTTCATTGATCACATCATTTTAAATACAAAAGGTCACTTTTACAAGGATTTCAATATTTAATATTTAAAAAAACAAATTAAAAAAACCAAACCGCATTCCCTCCCGCATTAGGTTTTGAAAAATTGAAGAGCTTTGAGACAAAAGATTTTTTGATATAGCCTTATCAAAACAAGTTTAAATCAAATATGTTATAGGTTGGTATGTTTACAAGGTTTGGTAAACATTCCTGTTTAAAAATAAATTAAAAAACAACTGTAAAAACCCCACATTCCGCATTAGGTTTTGAAAAACTGAAGAGCTTTGAGACAAAAGATTTTTTTATATAGCCTTATCAAAACAAGTTTAAATCAAATAAGGTTGGTATGTTTACAATGTTTGGTACAAATTCCTGTTAAAACCCTGTTAGGTAGGCTGTTACCATTTTGAGGAAGTGCGCTTGCAAAAAACACACATCAGAATCACTTATGATAACACATTCTTCCTTGTTAGCGTAAAAATGGTTTCATACATCGACTAGAATACCAGGTATGAGTTTTAATTGGCTCCCATTAGGCAAAAAAAAGAATATATGTTGTCCTCCACAGCTCTCAGAGAGGAGGGGTGGGTGGGCGGATTTTTTTTCTTTTCTGTTTTTCTTCTTTTTCTTATACCAGCGGAAGCTCAAGGTTCAGCCAACAAGAAGTTGAAATCACACTAAGAGTCGCACATATATATGTTATAAACACTTAGTTTAATATTCAATGCTATTTAAAATCTGAAAAAGAAAGAAGAACAATTCTGAAAAAAGAAAGACAATCTGTAAAAAAAAAAATCTGAAAAAGAAACAAAAAATTGGCCCTAAATCTGACGAGACGGCGGTCGAGGACAACATATTACATTTTTTTGGCCTTAAGGACTTGCCATAAACATGATAGTTTTGTATTTCTATTGTGTTTGCATAAATGGGATGAAAACTTTAGATTTTCTAAATAAACCTTGAGACCAAACCTATTCCATGTGCAGACTGGAAAAAAGAGACGGTTTTAATGGTACAATTCCTCACCAAAGCCATAACTTTGAACATTTAAAATGCCTGTGGGAGAGAAGACTTCAAACATTCATATATAATCCTCAATATTTTCTTAAGGGGGGACTCAAGGAAGTCACTTTTTGAATTTTGTGAGTGCTGTAATTATTGAACTATTAATCCAATGCATATAAAAGTATACATTTTTGGAAAGGAAATAGGTCAGAGAATCCAAATTATGCATCAATTTTGCCCAAAAATTGTGTTTTTTTGAGAAAATCACAACAAATCACTTTTTTTGACTTAAAAAAGTTCCACAAAGCTAACAAAAATAAGAGAGTAACTCTTCTTAAGATGAATCTTAAGTTGTATGCAATAGGACCCTGGTCACCATTAGTCGTAGTCCGGAATATTGGCGCTAGTTGCGACTATTACTATATGCAGCTCGCAATAATCGACTATGTAAAAGATTTAGCAAATGTATGAACATAGCTGTCAATTTTTGTAACCACTCTGTATATATGCATCGACATGGTCGGAAAGTTTGTTGTTTTTATAGATACGGCAACAAAAAAAACCCCTGTTCTACAGGCCCGATCGACCCATTTTTTGTCTTCAAATTATCAACAACAAAAAATGTAGGTTAATTTTTGAGACATTTTCAAAAAAGAAATTTGATTTGTTTTGAAAATGTATGACATTTTTAAGAAATTTTAAAAATTGTTGAAAATTCACCAAAAATACTTAAATTTGTTTTGAAAGAGGAGAAAAAACATCTGATCGGCCAACGCTACCCAAGTTTGTTTGTCCGTGGAACAGGGGGGGGGGGAGTTGTTGCCTAATAATGACACTTTTAATCTGCAGTTTTGTACATAAAAGTAGATTTATACTGTATTATACAATAATTATTTATCTGTGTATTTATAATAGTAATTGTATATACCAACATTTGGTTGTGCTGAAATGTATCATAACAATGATCTTTTTAATATACACAGTTCAACAACAAAAAAGTTCCCCTTTAGATTACGCCTAATATTTTGAAAATGAGTTACTCCATCAAAACCATTTTTGGCACACATATTGTATGTGTTCACAGCAACATTAGAACAGGGCTATACCTACGCAGGTGTTGTAGTGCTTGAATGAGCACACATTGAATGGAGGAATACCTCAATTCAAAAGTTGCTAAATGATGTATTGAAGGATGATGGTAAAGCAGCTTCAAATCAGGGCCTTTGCTTGAACACCGCACAGGTGGTGTACTGCTTTAATACATCATTTAGCAACTTTTAAATTAAGGTATTCCTCCATTCAATGTGTGCTCATTCAAGCATTACAACACCTGCATAGTTATAGTCCCGTTCTAGTGTTGTCGTGAACACGTACATTATGTGTGCCAAAAATCGTTTCGATGGAGTACCTCATTTTCAAAACATCAGGCATAATCTAAAGGGGAACTTATTTTTCTTGAACTGTGTACAATCATCCCCACCTCTTCTGTCTGCGAGAGAGGATACTTTCACGCATGCCTGGTAGGGCTATCATCGACATGGACGATGTCAACATTATGTCGATATCGGCTATTACCCCGACATGTCGATATATCAACTTTGGGATGTCGATATAATTGACATTAAATCGTCCGTAAAGTTTGACATTGTTTCAAAATGATTTTGTAATAAAAGAATGTAGAAAATTGGCGAATTAATGATCATGGCGTATTATACTAAAGGATTTTTAACTTGTGTACATTGACTTAGCGATATTTTCGATCTGCGGTAATATTCTATACTATCGCGGACATTAATTTGCGGGGACAATCGGCTTGGTATTTGGATCATAATATGTCGATATCAAGATTCTCAAATAGCAACATGTCGACATGAAAAAAAGATCTCGATAACAGCACTAATGCCTGGGGGGAAAATGTGGAATTCAGGAAGCTCTTTCCAGGGAAATGGTGGTATTTGGAGGGAAATGTTGCTTTTCCAAATCAGGAAATACCTACAAAAAATGGAGGGAAATCATGCTTTCTTTCTGGGATATTGTGTCTGCTTCCCAGGGAGAAATCAGATTTTTTTTTTGGGGTATGGGTGTGCCACCAGCAAAATTAAAATTGACCCAACATTTAACAATTTTTGAGGGGAAAATGGACCCTTGTGTTTACTGAGAGACACCCTACATTGAGGCCAAACAAAGAATAAAGTCTGTCTCAGAAACATTGTGCAAAAAAGCTAAGTGCTGTGCGGTTTTTTTTAATTTTTTAATTATTTTTAGAAAATAGGCTATGAGATATGCAATTTTTTTTTTTTTTGCATTTTTTTTTGCAATTTCTTTTTGCTTATCCAAGCTTACGGAGAACTTTTTTTAACTTTTTTTTAAAAAATCAAAAAAACAAACCAAAAAAAATCAAAAAAAGAAGAAGTTGTTTAGCCCCCAGCGCATAGACCTACGCGCCGTAGCTCATTTCACATACCAATGCGGGCAGGCTTCTGAGACAGACCTTCTTCTTTGTTTAGCCTTACTGGAGACCCATTTTTCCTAAATATTTCACAGATTTTGCTCAAAATGCCTGTGAAAAACAGCAACATTAGGGATTGTGTTTTTCAACTTATGAAATAAAATGATATTTAAATGCACTGGTACAATATCAATATTATTATTCAATTCATCTATATTAGATGCTCATTACTTGTATATTACCAATTAATATTGTACTGAATTTTGTAGTATTTAAGGAATAAATCCTCTGCAATAGCCATTCGGCTATCTATCACATCTCATCAGTGTTGTCTTGTCCAATTCTCTAATCTGAGAGTAACAACTTTATACAAATATTCATTTATGCCCCCAAACAAGAGAGTTCAAAATTGGAGAGCTAATGGCGATCACACTTAGGCCAACAACAAAAAATTGTTTGTTTGTCCACGTCCGACCGACCGTGTACCTTGGTGCCGACCGTATTATTTTTTATTTTCTACTATTTTTTTAAAACAACTTTTTGAGTAATTTAAATGGCCAAACGGACCGTTTTATTGAGTCCTGATTTCGTACGCTATAATGAATCTGGTCTTTATAAACACCATTCCCAATGCGTAGAACCTGCTTAATTGGAGTATAATGATCCAGATCCAGATCCAGAACTTTATCAAAATAATTCATACTGAATAACAACGCCATCGGGAATGCCAGTCGTATATTGGTTATTTATAAATAAAAAACACATAATTTCAGAGAGCGCAGTTGGTCAATCAGAGGCTTAATCCACATCTGTGGAACTATGGGGAAACTGTGCCTTTCGAGATGAGTTGCGAGCACATGTTTATTGGCATTACGTCACTCGTACCGTTCCGGAAAATTGAAGTAAAATTTGTGATTGGACAAATTGTCACACGCATGCGTAAGAATAATTTTCGTAGCAATACGTCATTCGTATCAGGTTGGCCGAAGGGTAAATCGAATAAAGCCGAAGCACGATGTGTCACACGCATGCGTATTAAAGGACGATTTTCATCAATTAAAAGATGGCGACCATATCTGGATCTGGATTGATACTGTCCAACACCCCCTAATGGGAGTCAACCGGACAGGGTTTGGTGCGCGAATGCTGTGTGGTTTGCTTATTTGTGCAGTAAATATTTATTAGCTGCTGTCTTGAATGCTTTCTTCTCGTTGATTGTGGTTACAGTTTGTGGTAAATTGTTCCAATCTATTATTGTCCGTGGGATGAATGAGTATTTGTAGCAGTTTTTGTTTGTATGAACTGGGATAAAACTGTTGGCTGCTGTAGATGTATTTCTGGAGCTCCTCTCGACCGGACGCAGGAGATGATGTACTGAAATATCGGCCAGCTACTTCGGAATTTGTTCAATTTAGTCTTCATTTAACGTTTTTAAATGACTTTTTCGGCCAATTTTCCAAGTTATTTATTGGTGGGGTACATCATTGATATGAATATTTCCCCCCCCGTTCCCGATCTGATCAGGTTTTATCTGACGTTTTTGATTGGCGACGATAGTTGCAGAATTCGGAAACCAATTATATTTTATCGATAATATATCGACATGTCGAAGTTTTCTTTTATAACAGCACTACTTTTAATATTTCTAACATAACTTCAACACTACGTTGTTTCACTTTCTGCAAATGTTCAATCGTATAAATGGCGGCGACCGACATGACAACATGTTCATTTGGTTAGTTGAACACTTGTAGGCCTAGTATTAAAGTACAATTCTAACAAACTCATGAAAAAGAGTTCAATACTATCAAAGTGATACGTTTTGTGTTTGGACGACTTCAATTCACAGTATTCATGCCGAATTTATAGTCCCGAACACAATTAAAAAAAAATTAAAAAAATATCCGACCTACCGACCCTACCTTTTTCGGACCCTTTATGGACAAACAAACAATTTTTTTTTTTGGCCTTATCAGTGTTGTCTTGTCCAATTCCGTAATCTGAGAGAAATAATATTTATACACATATTTATCTATACAAGTTGTATCCACACAAAAATGAGTTCAAAATTGGAGACTTAATAGCTATAACACTTATCAGTGTTGTCTTGTCCAATTCCGTAATCTGAGAGAAATAATCTTTTTACAAATGAAGAGCTTTGTTGCAAAAGGGCCACCAGACCACTCCAACAGGTTACTCATTTTGCATGAATTTGCATTGACAAGTCCATGGAATAAATCAAATAATTGTATGGCTGTGTTCATTACTGTTTCTAATCTATATAACTTGGATTAGTGCATCCATGCACGCCAATTGAGGCACCAACAATTCAAACCACATTCCACATAATGAATAGCCATCCATTTAATATGGCCGTGTGTTTTGAACTCGCCACCCTTACCGTTGCATGTCCAGATTTTTACATTTTACACAATCTGAGATTCGAATTAGCATATCGCAATAACTATTTGTTCTACCCATAAAAAGTATATATTTTCTGAACGGTAATCTCACAAGGAATCCAAATATGCTATTGGAATTTAGATAAGACCTAATGGTAACATGTTGTGATTAGGAATGTTCAAAAAATATCGATTTTTTTTCTTCACATTTTGATTTAAGCTCAATAATATTTTTATACCAATTCCAATCATAATTTTACTGTGCATATTTAAGTTCCTCATGCAATTACCCATCAGTACATAATAGTTGTCAATGGTAAACATGTTGAAATACACTATATCGAGAAGTAAATTAGCACAAACGTTTAAATTTCATATTTATTAGAGTTTACAAGGTTATTTCTTTTGCTATACACCCTTTCCTGATTTAAACGGCATTTTTGAATTCCCCTATTTGAGAGCTTTCCAAAAATGTATAATTTTGCTATCATCGGTTAAATATTTCTTTTGTTATAGTCATGTATGTAAAACCGCTGAATTAGGGCAAGTTCACTGTGTAGTGAATAGGGAAAAAGCCAAGGACAATGCAATCGATTCGTGATTACAATTGTTACGTAATAGTTGACACGTTTGTTGAAACAGAAACTTATAGAATATGAAACAATCTATAAAATGAGAGCAAAATCATGTTTGTACCATACAGAGATGAGAAGTTATTGTAATTTGAACATAGAATTGGGAACATTTTCTATATTCCCCATAGAGATTGTACACAACGCCACCACCGCCACCACCCCTGACTTTCACAACATAATCAATCATATCTCAGCCAAACATTTACAGAAAGACCTGATTTATTCACACAATGTAGCTAAATAAATAGGCTTTCACATGACACCTCAACCATAGCTCTACCACATTTAGTCCTTGAGTTAATAGAGAGAGATGGATGATTCCTCACCAAAAATGCAACGCCACCACCCTTTTTGGGTGGTGAGTTCAAAACACATGGCCATAATGCAAAATGAGTAACATGTAGAAGTGGATGTAGGCCCTTTTGCAACACAGCTCTTCAAATATTCATTTATACATTGTGTCCCAAAAAAATGAGTTCGAAATTGGAGAGCTAATTGCTATTACACGTATCAGTGTTGCCTTGTCCAATTCGGTAATCTGAGAGAAATAATCTTTTTACAAATATTCATTTATACATTGTGTCCCAAAAAAATGAGTTCAAAATTGGAGAGCTAATTGCTATCACACTTATCAGTGTTGCCTTGTCCAATTCGGTAATCTGAGAGAAATAATCTTTATACAAGTATTCATCTAGACATTGTGTCCAAAGAGTTCAAAATTGGAGAGCTAACGGCTATCACACTTATCAGTGTTGTCTTGTCCAATTCCGTAATCTGAGAGAAATATTTTTTATACAAGTATTCATTTGTACACTGTGTCCCAAAAAAAATGAGTTCAAAACTGGAGGGCTAATAGCTATCACACTTATCAGTGTTTTCTTGTCCAATTCCGTAATCTGAGAGAAATAATCTTTATACAAATATTCATTTATACATTGTGTCCCAAAAATTAGTTCAAAACATTTATCAGTGTTGTCTTATCCAATTCCGTAATCCGAGAGAAATAATCTTTATGGTCATGCTCACCTCCTTTCGCGTTACACACGGATTTTGGCTTTCGCGACATGATTTTAACTTTACACATTTATATTTGCTTGTATACCCCCCTGAGGTAGTAAAAGTATACATTTTCTGAAGGGAAATTGCATGAGGAAACCAAATATGCCATTAAAATTATAGTACGCCCAAGAACTAAAATGGTATGATCGGAATGTTCGGAAAAAATCTTTGAGTTTTTTAATTTTTAATTTGAGATCCATATATTTTTTATACCTACCCCTATCATTTTTTTTAAACATATTTGAATTCCTCATGAAATTACCCATTAGATGATATATATTTGTCAAAGTTACTACGTCGGTATGGTAATTATACCGGCTAGTGAATATCTCCAATTTTTATTTTATATATTTTTAGAATTTTCAGAAATATTTGTTTAAGGATGAACCCGTCCCTGATATAAACTGCATTTCTGAATTCCTCTAGTTACAAGCTTTCCAAAAATGTATACTTTTGCTATCATAGGTTGAAAACTTTTTCTGTTATAGTCATTTTTATAAATCCGGTAAATTGAGGCTGATTATTCATGTTGACTGTATAGCGAATAGGAAGAAAGCTGATGATCATTGTCTTATTCATAATTAATTAGTTGTTAATAATAGTTGACAAGTCTGTTGAACCACATACTTAAAGACTACTGAATAAACCCTTTGAAATGGAACCAAAATTGTGTTTGTAACATTAGGGGATGACTAGTTATTGTAAAAAGAACAAAGCATTGGATTATCCCTATTGAGTTTGTACAGGCGGCACCCCTTCCAGCACCACCCCTGGTCCCCAAACATCAAACAGCTGTATCTCCCTTTCAGTATTAGCTATACCAATGCCATCTGGCAGGCAGATAGCTTGTTATTAGGGCTTTAAAATGATACCAAATTTGTTGAGATAGCTTTTGTGGTTTTAAAAATATTTGAGGAAAATGACAGCATGAAGCTAAAAAATGTAACGGCACCACCCTATTGGGAGGCGAGTTCATAACGCGTGACCTTATACAAATATTCATTTATACATTGTGTCCCAAAAAAATGAGTTCAAAATTGGAGAGCTAATTGCTATCACACTTATCAGTGTTGCCTTGTCCAATTCGGTAATCTGAGAGAAATAATCTTTATACAACTATTCATCTATACATTATAAAACGAGTTCAAATTTGGAGAGTTAATGGCTATCACATTTATCAGTGTTGTATTGTCCCATTCCGTAATCTGAGAGAAATAATCTTTTTACAAATATTCATTTATACATTGTGTCCCAAAAAAATGAGTTCAAAATTGGAGAGCTAATTGCTATCACACTTATCAGTGTTGCCTTGTCCAATTCGGTAATCTGAGAGAAATAATCTTTATACAACTATTCATCTATACATTATAAAACGAGTTCAAATTTGGAGAGTTAATGGCTATCACATTTATCAGTGTTGTATTGTCCCATTCCGTAATCTGAGAGAAACAATCTTTATACAAATATTCATCTATACATTGTGTCCCAAAAAAAATGAGTTCAAAATTGGAGAGCTAATGGCTATCACATTTATCAGTGTTGTCTTGTCCAATTCCGTAATCCGAGAGAAATAATCTTTATACAAATATTCATGTATACATTGTGCCCCCCCCCCCCCCCAAAAAAAAAAAAAGAGTTCAAAATTGGAGAGCTAACGGCTATCACACTTATCAGTGTTGTCTTGTCCAATTTCGTAATCTGAGAGAAATAATCTTTATACAAATATTCATTTATACACTGTGTCCACACACAAAATGAGTTCAAAATTGGAGAGCTAATGGCTATCACACTTATTATAGTCTATCCATCTGAGACCGATCTTCCAACCACGTGACTCAGCCGTTCCATTGACTGGGAGGAGAGGAGGCTATTTTCTGACAAAAATATCGATGGAATCAGTAGAGTGAAAAACGGCCATAATAAAAAAAAAATTATGTTACCCCCCTACTTTTATCATCATAACCCAAGTTGTGCCATGAGAGTCAGTTTAATTGACGTTGCAAAGACAGGTATAGCTTTCCCTTCTAATTTCTCCATTTCAAAAAATGCTTTCAATTTGGCAAGCACTGGCTGCATCTCATCGTTAATGGTCTTGTTTGGTGCCATTTTAAAGCTCTACTGTACTACAGCCTCTACAACAGGTATATACATGTAGAGTGATAGACCCCGATGAAGACAACCTTTTATTTTACAAGTCAGAAAATAAACTTTATTTAGTTTGTCAACGTTCAAATTGTATAATATTTGTTTGAAAATAGAAATCGTGCCATTCAATATCGATACCATATCATTGTCAGCGTATTTGTTTCTTTCTATACTTAACAAGGAAATCTGATTGATTCGGACATGCAGACAGAACATAGGGATACGGAGATTCATATCATTTTACAACCATTTTATCTTACTATTAGGCCCGGCCAATCCGAGTGAAAATATACATTATTTACTGTTGGAGACATTACAAGATGGCAAATAAAAATTAAATGTGGCCTCCTACAATATGCTAAATGTTAAAAGTCCATCACTTTCGATCTTTTTCAGCTTTGTGATTCTATTCATATGCCGAAATCACAAGGGATGATTATGCTAAATGCTAAAAGTCCATCACTTTCGATCTTTTTCAGCTTTAGGTGACGATTTCAAAGCCTTTTGATTTCAGATAATGCGCAAATGGTTCGATATGTGTCTCTCTTTGAATAGTATACTAGACGTAGCTGCTATGTGCATACGTGTGACGAGAATAATATGCATTGGAACAGTGTTGTGTGTTTTTGCATAAGGCAGCTTAATTGTTTCAATTCACATTATAGATGAGGTTCGACCGGAGGTTGGAATCAAATGGGATCCTTCGACAACTAGCAAATATACGCCAGAAGACAGCCCATCTTATTTTTACTCATCTCCCCTGCCCATCCGAGCACCAAAGATCGGTCTCAGATGGATAGACTATAGTGTTGTCTTGTCCAATTTCGTTATCTAAGAGAAATAATCTTCATGCAAATATTCATCTATACATTGTGTCCAAAAAAATGAGTTCAAAATTGGAGAGCTAATGGCTATCACTCTACTTAGTGTTGTCTTGTCCAATTCCGTAATCTGAGAGAAATAATCTTTATACAAATATTCATTTATACACTGTGTCCACACACAAAATGAGTTCAAAATTGGAAAGCTAATGGCTATCACACTTATTAGTGTTGTCTTGTCCAATTCCGTAATCTGAGAGAAATAATCTTTATACAAATATTCATTTATACACTGTGTCCACACACAAAATGAGTTCAAGATTGGAGAGCTAATGGCTATCACACTTATCAGTGTTGTCTTGTCCAATTCCATAATCGGAGAGAAATAATCTTTATACAAATATTCATCTATACATTGTGTCCTTAGTGTTGTCTTGTCCAATTTCGTAATCTGAGAGAAATAATCTTCATACAAATATTCATCTATACATTATGTCCCAAATAAAATGAGTTCAAAATTGGAGAGCTAATGGCTATCATCACCCTATCGGTGTCATCTTGTCCAATTTCGTAATCGGAGAGAAATAATCTTTATACAAATATTCATCTATATAATTATTGTGTCCATAAAAAAAGGGTTCAAAATTGGAGAGTTAATAGCTATCACACTTACGATCAGTGTTGCCTTGTCCAATTCCGTAATCGAAGAGAAATAATCTTTATACAAATATTCATACATTGTGTCCAAAGAGTTCAAAATTTGAGAGCAAACGGTGATCACACTTATCAGTGTTGTCTTGTCCAATTCCGTAATCTGTGAGTAGTATTAAATCTTTATACAAATATTCATCTATACACTGTGTCCATATAAAAAAGAGTTAAAAATTGGAGAGCTATTAGGGGGCTGGCATTTTCTTCAGAAGGGGGTGGGTCCCAAATATACTGGGGGGTCATAGTTTTTTTGACATGAAAACAGGGGGGTCATAAAATTATTTCATTGAAAATGGGGGGGGGGGGTCACAAAAATGGACTGTATTGGTAGGGGGGGTCATAAAAATATGCAGCTCTTGGATAGGGGGGGTCATGAAAAAATTGTCTGGGTCTATCCACATTTTTGGGACCTCCCCCCCCCCCTTCCGAAGAAAATGCCAGCCCCCTAACGGCTATCACACTTATCAGTGTTGTCTTGTCCAATTCCGTAATCGAAGAGAAATAATCTTTATACAAATATTCATTTTGGATTTCGAATTGAAATATATGTTATTAACAATAACGTGTCAATGTATTACATGATCAATACGCGCAATCATAGATCAGCTCCTCACCAATCTCATCCTCATCATCCTGTCCAGCAGTTCGACTTACACCAGCGGCACTAGTAGCAGGAGCGTTCGCGTAAACGGGATATTTTATAGCAGGAGCGTTCACGTATGCGTGATCTTGATGGGCCGCTCCGTTCAAATTCACCGCCGCATATTCACCATCTTGTGGCTGTTGTCCTACTGCAGGAGACAGTTCCATTTGAAACGAATTGTTGGTTTCGGTGGCGTTATTAGTGTCGTTGAAAGTCGCGGCTGAGCGAGACCGATCACTCGGCGGCGATGGCATTCCGTTACGATTCTGACGGTGATTCTCGAACTTCTTATTTTTACGCTTCAACAAAAAGAACACACCCATCAGTAGAGCTGCGTTTCCCAAGATACTAATAGCAAGTACACCGATAAGAGCCAACCGTATCCAACCAGTTTTTTCGTCGTTGGAATGATTTGAAGAACGGGTTGACGGCACACTGGTTATATACATCCTCGCTGGGGCAGATTGAAACCATTGGTTGTTGTAAAGTCCAAAACAATACAGATATGTCGCATTATCAGCCGTGTCTAAGTCATCGATGGTGACTCTGAGAGCGTTATGATCGGAAGTAACAGTGATGCGTGATCGGATTATACTAGGTTCCGTGTTCCAATCCCACTCCTCGATGATGAATTGAGCATCAGATGCGACATGGTTGCGGCACTCGAATTGAACCGAGTCCCCGACGTTGGCCGTTACGACGCTAGGATACACAGATAACGATATCGGCCACGTGGTCTTCACGGAAACGGAGCAGTTTTGATGAGCAGTATTGGCGCTGCTGCGGGCGCTGCTGTAAATCTCGCACGTGTAGACATCATTTGTAGTCGGGGACAATATTAGTTCAGACGTCACAAATCTATTTTCTCTTGTGACTGACGCCGGAAACATTTCATCTTGTCTTCTCCATCGTAGAGCTATCATTGGAAACCCATCCTCTGATCTGCATCGAAGGGTAACTTGAGTGCCAAGATACACGCGATTTACCGAGGAGGAGGAACAAGAGGGGAATGTTACTGATGGACTGTAACGGACAGAAACGTATGTAGACCTATCATCGTAGTCGTCTTCTTCTCCACTGGCACCCATTGGTGTGACATTATTGACATCAGACACTGAGCAGAGGTACGAGCCAGTATCATTTCGTGTTATTCTCGAAACTGACATTTCCACGGATATCTTTAGAACATACAATGCTCTACCACCTGCGATTGATGAGCTTGACATCAGTGAGCTATCAGAGTATTCTCCGAATAATGGGCTTGAGCCTATGCTTGCTTCAATGTCCGCACCGCGAGATCTAAGATCATCGTCTAGGACGTCTGCGTTTCGCGTCAAAGATATCCCATCGCGTTCCAAAAAAATCAAATATTTGGCAAATATTTGATCCAACGATATGTCCTCGTCAACCAGTTCAACCATGCATGTAAATGATATTTCTTCACCCTCGTGCGGTTCGGATCTGGACACATGCAATTCAGTTGATTGGAGTCCCTCGTAGAGAATCTGACCTCCACATCTCATGACCAACCCCAGGAATATCATAAAACTAACGATGACCATTGTCAGTTAGAAGTGGACAGCGTCACACTATTAAACCTTACTTATGTTTAAAGTCAGTTCCTTGGTCTGAGTTGAGTTAGACCCTAATGGACCCTAATACAGGGAATGATTAGGCCTATATCATAAATAGTCAACTAATTAGGTCTAAGTCCGCGAAAAAAACCCTGTTCTACGGGCAAACGGACCTCTCCGGTATAAGAGTCGGTCGGTCGGGCAGGTTTTTTTCCAAAACAAATGGAAATATTGGTGATTTTTCAGCAATATTCAAAATATTTCAACTATTTCAACAACAAAATCAAACATTTAAAATAAAATAAAACATTTAAAATAAAATAAAACATTTCAACAGCAAAAATTCAAACATTTAAAACATGTTTAAAAAATTGCCCACATTTCCAAATATTCGAAAATGGGTCGATCGAGCCCGTAGAACAAGGGTTTTTTTCTTCGTGGCCTAATGGTCACATATTACAATACTTCCGTGTACATACCAGGGTGAGTAAAACAATGCACTCAAAGTAAAATAAATATTTCAAATAGTTCTTAATAATACCAGAATAAATATGAAGGCACCCAATGCTTGATTCAATAGTTGCACATTATTTACTGTTATCAGTAAAAAGAATCACAACATTTCATGATATACCGTTATCCAGTTCATGCAATGACTAGTTTGGTAAGTACTGCATTGAGTATAATTAACCCCTTGAGAACTACCGGCCGATTGGTTGGAATTTAGAATGTGTCAAATATTGTGCCAATCAGAGACATCGTTAGAATAATTACAATTTTCAAAAATATTAGCATAAAATATTTATAAGCAAAACTGTAATTGGTCATCAAAATGATTATATCATGTAATTGACCAATGAGAATTATTGTACGAAAGACAGGTAGTGCCCAGGGGGTTAACGACGCATGATATCTATGAATAAGTTGATACATATAAGACACAATAGTTAATTAATAAGACAAATCAAACTTGCTCAGATATTATTTACATACATTAAATGCACAATAGTGACAAAACAATGTCATTATTTCGTGAAGTCAGCAGAGGCCTGGAAATATAAAATCGGACTTTTGTGATGATCGTATTATGAGTGTGCACCGTTCAGATAGTGTTCAACATGTTCAAAAGAGCTTAATAGCGAAATATCACAAATCTTGTTTGGTTTTTAAAATGTACACATGTGTTCCTCTTTATCAAATTTAACCAACAAAAGTTCTTTTGAAAGCTAATGAGCAGCCTCTCGTTCAGAATAAATAATCTTAGTGAAAAAATTTTGCACAGATATTTAGAAATATAATCCCAAAGCTGAGGAGGGTTTTTTTTTACTCACCCTGTTAAAAAAGTGTATACCAACCAGGAACAATGACCGTGTTAAAAAAACTTTCGAAAGACATGGTCATATCTCAGGGTTCAATTATTTTGTATTAAAGGGGCACAGAGAGATTTCTCAACAAATTAAATTCAATATTATCACCTTGTTTAGATAGATGACATACATAGAAATCCTCTCATGTAAGATTTCTTCATAAAAAATCAGTAAAAATGAAAAATAAAGACATTTTCTCAGCATTTCCGAAGGTATATAGTGCTTTTCACTTTTTTTTTGTATTTTGGTTAAAAGTCACCACCAATTTAATATGGGAGGTCATGGCTATGCACCATCATGTTACAAGCCATGGGTGGTCTTCAATAAATTTGAATAAACATGAAACAAATAAGTAAGAATCCATCTGTGGCCTTTTAGATGAATTTGGGTAGTTTCGATATGTTCACATCGAAACTCAAAACGCTATCAAATCCATGAATTTCACATGAAATACGGCAAATTAAGCTATATAATTTTGGGTGATAGTTAGTAGGTAAAGTGTTCAACAAAAGAAAGTCATACACTTTTTATGTCCTTAGAGTAACTTCCGATTATTATTTGACCAAACAGACTAGATATACATTTGGATGAATCTGTCCTTCACAATTTGATACCTCCTAACAACAAAGATAAACCATGGAATAGTTTCATCAGGAATTCAGAAGAAACAGACTAGAAACACTAGCTCTGGATCAAACACAATCCACTGAGGAAGACAACCGATGTGTTGTTGAAACCCGTATGGAAAATTAAGTAAGTTTCCTAATTGGAATTTTCAAACGAAAATTATAATCAAAGATAAACCATGATTAGCACCGTTTAAAGAAAATTAGTCACTTTTCGAAAGTCACATTTTCAACGCACGCAGGCCGCGAGAAAATGCTGTGCGTGGCACTTGAATGGCAGGGAATGAAATGGATATTGATCACGTCGTGCCTGAGCGAGCGGGCTATTTGATTATGAACAGGTAACATGTGGTCTTTTCTTCCCGCGTAGTGTATTGAAATGTGACTTTTGAAAAGTGACTAATTTTCTTTAAATGGTACTATAGTCGATTCGCAGACATTGGCCGATTCACCATTTCAGTCAGAGGTAACAGAAGCAAAAGAGGGGGAGGCACTCGAATTTAATCGTAATATACAAGGAGTAATGCCTTGTCATTATCAGTGCCTGCACTATGTAATGTATTCACCACTATCAAATATGGTGAACAACTATTATTAGGTCGAGTGACAGGGAACTTGCGGGTGAATTATCTTAATTGACTTTATCTGCAAACAGGTGTTGCAAATTTCTCGCGTATTTTCGATAAAGAAGATGTGTTGTTATTCAGATAAATTGATGAAGGTAAACCAAATCCCAAATATTCAGGTGGTCTCGTAGTAAGAAATATATAAAGTACACTGAAAAATAAATTGGTGTCACAGCGACGCCTTCTTGGAGTCAACTGTAAATGACACTTACAAAGGCGTTATTTTGACTCCAAAATTGGTGTAATCGTCAATGATATGGGTTTGCACATAATTTACGTTGACACCGTTAAGTGTCCGACGGACACCTTTCAGTGGTCATTTAGTGATTTACACCAAAACTGGTGTCAGATTAATTGAAATAACTCCAAGGGCGTCAATAGTTGGCGGGAAAGCTCACGGTTTTTAGAGGTGTCGAAGCAGCATGACACCAATTGGTGTCATTTTGACACCAATTGGTGTAATTCTGACACCAATTGGTGTAATTCTGACACCAACGGGTGTAATTCTGACACCAATTGGTGTAATTCTGACACCAAATTGGTGTAATTCTGACACCAATTTGGGCGTCTATCAACATATCAACGCATGCGTTTTCTCGTCGCCATTTTGTTTGCATGTTACGAGCCGGTAAGACTGGTAAGTACCGATCTGCTCCATTTCCAGACATTTTTGATAATAATTATTATACAATTAGCGTAATGTAAGCCTTGTTCATGTTGTTTAATATTGCGCCAACTAACTGATGAAATGAATTACAATTTCATAGTCAGAGACTAGCATTTTGTTGGACTGTGTCAGTGTATGTACCTACTAGTACTATGTGTGTGTTCGTCATGCATGCATACGATGATATGTGCAACATTACATACATGTAGCCCGATTTATCTGGCTCAGTGGTCATCTTTTTCATACGGACGTCTTACATTACGCTAATTGTATCATAATTATTATCAAAAATGTCTGGAAATGGAGCAGATCGGTACTTACCAGTCTTACCGGCTCGTAACATGCAAACAAAATGGCGACGAGAAAACGGCTCCTAAACATGTGCTATCTCAATATGACTCTTAAGAGAGTCAATATTACACCCCATTGGGGTGTAATGACATTTTTCAAAAATGGGTCCTCAGGTAACCACCCAAAGGTGTCAAAATGAATATGACACCCAAAGGTGTCAATTTGACACCCATAATGGTGTCAATTTGACACCCATAATGGTGTCAATTTGACACCTTTAGGGTGTCAAACTCAATATGACACTTAAAGAGAGTCAATATTACACCCCATTTGGGGTGTAATGGCATTTTCGAAAATGGGTCCTCAGGTAACCACCCAAAGGTGTCAAAATGAATATGACACCCTAAGGTGTCATATTTTACACCCATAATGGTGTCAATTTGACACCTTTAGGTGGCCAACTGAGGACCCATTTTTTGACGCTTGTTTTAGTGTCAAAATGACACCAAATTATTTTTCAGTGAACGTTTATCTAGGCCAAATGGTTTTGTACCTAGGTTTATAAAAAAAAATGATGATTGGATTATTTCGTTTTTTCTCACAAATAAATACATAGAACATTTTTTATTTTATTTTAATGTTTCCTTTATTTTACGAGCAAATAAATCCAACCCAATCATTCTTGGTGCAGTTTTAATCTTGCTTTTGATGCCTATATAGTCTTACATACGCCTACCTAACAGATTCACTTATAATAAAACATGACGTCTAAAAAGAATTATCGATACAGTTCTGATGTTCGTAAAGTTTTGATGAATGTCAGTCTTCCAAAGAGAAAAGAGTGACTTATCAGACAAGTCCATGCTGTAAGTAACTAAAAACCTGGGGTCATTGTTGGTGTTCATAATAAAATGGAGAATAATAAAAAGTTAAACTTGCTTATCCACTAAATAATGAATATAGGTAAAATAACAAACATACCAATTTTTTTCTTCTAAAACTGTAATTCGATGATGGTCGATATATTTTTTTAATTGTGGTGACCGCTTCCAAAAGGGATAATGTATTTCAAGATGTTGGATTAAAGTATTAGGTTGTCGTGATTGTAAAGCTACATGATCAGCCCTATTCATAAATCCACGCTAGCATGAATAGCATTTGATTATGGAGCGCAAATAATAACATCTATAACAGTATACCGCTGTTTTATGATTGGTCAAAATGGGTTCCTCTACGCCCAGTGGACGAGGTCCAAACTCAAAACCGATACGCCAGAGTTTATGAATCTACTATAATCATGGTTTATCTTTGTTGTTAGGTGGCAACTTTGGTATCAAATGGTGCCGGAAAGATTCATCCAAATGTCGATCTAATCAGTTTGGTCAACACATAACCGAAAGTTACTCTAAAGGACCTAAACAAAGTGTGTGACTTTCTTTTGTTGAGCACTTTATATAAGCATTACGAATATATATATATGTGAAAAACCCAACTTCATGAAGGATCTCTTAGTGTCCCTTTAAAAGGCAGTATAAGAGTTTTGAAACTTGATAGCTCCTTCATATACTGCACACTGAAAGCAGACAAGGTTTTTATTGACGTTCATTCATAGGAAACGTCACCTGAATTCCCGGGGGGGGGGGGGGGGGCGGGGTACTCGGATTTGGGTGCCGGGTTTGGTTTGGTCGGTGGTGTGCCGCTGAAGATTCAAAACCCCTACCCATTTTTAAGGGTGATTTTGGAAAAACGGTACCCATTTCTAAGGATTTTGCTTCATTATAGACCCACGGTTTTCGCAAATTATCGGGAAAATAGACCCCCAATTTCTGGCGAAAATAAATAGACCCATTTGTAAAAAGTGACCCTATTATTAGGGATTTTCCAGCACAAATCATACCCCATGTTTAGGGATTTTTTGCAAAAAAAGCGACCCATTAGAGCGGCACATACCGTATTTAGGCGAGGCCTGATTGCTCTTCGAGAAATATCAAAACCGGATCAAGGAAATGAATGACAAAGCGTGTTATACATACATACAATTCATTTCTCTTTGTATCACATTTTTAGTATACGCACTCAATCATTTTGTAGAAGAGCCCTGTATTTTCTGAAGAAACTGGGTGGGGCCCACGGTATATTTTTTGTAATTTCTATCCCCAGGTTTCAACCGAATGTAGTTTAACACTTTCCACGCGGCAGGCGTCTACAGACGACCAGGCCCGTAACTAGGGGGGGGGGGCAAATCTTTTTTTTGTACCAATGTACCTTTTTTTTTGTACCAATGTACCTTTTTTTTGTACCAATGTACCTTTTTTTGGTACCAATGTACCTTTTTTTGGTACTAATGTACCTTTTTTTGTGAAAACGCGGGTTTGTACTGGCTGCAAGCCTAACCTGTCACCCTTGCATGCTTTTTCACTGAAATGTCAAATGATGTTTCAAAAATGTCACAATAATTAAATGTCGATCATTACCATATTTGGAATTACCATGAGGAAATGCATTAAAATAAGTACTAATATTCCTAGTATTGGTTCAGTAATTCTTGAGATAGACTTGAAAGTTGGGAAAGGTTTCTGCTGCACTTTTCAGGCCATAAAGAGTACGAAACTAATTAGTCATGAACATACATAATTGCCTGTCAGTCATATATATAATTCGCTCTGGTGGTAAAAACACCATTGAGCACTTTTTGACAGAGCTTTAACAAATTTATTGTTATAAACTGTATCTACACTGAAGACTAAAACTGGTCAGCCTGACTAACAGCTAGTCCAGATGGTGTCCATCTTGACTAGCTTTAGCCTAGTCCAGCATTGCTGGACTAGTTTTACGTTAGTTGCGCGACTACTAGTCCGTCCTAAGCTGGACTAGTTCAGGCTAGTCGCTCGACTAGCTTTATGTAAGTCCAGATGGTGGTTTATATTGACTAGCTTTAGACTAGTCCAGCATTGCTGGACTAGCTTTATTCGCTCGACTAGCTTGATGTTAGTCCGTCCAAGCTGGACTAGTTTACGCTAGTCGCTGGAGTGGTGTCCATCTTGACTAGCTTTAGCCTAGTCCAGCATTCAGCTGGACTAGCTCTACGTAAGTCGCTCGACTAGCTTTCATTCTTTGACCATTACCTCATAGTAATGGTTGTATGTAATGCTAGCAGAATATGATATCACAGGTGTTTATTTCCGATAAATGCAATTTTGCGATGGACAGAGAACATCAATCTATGAATCGGAGTAAATAATTAATTTATTCTTGTTTAAATTTCATCACTCGGTGAGTGAGTGACATGAGAATTGGATAAATCACTCTCTATACACATAGATAACGTTCTTATGTTTTTAGTATACTTATACGCACTGCCCTCAATAGTCGAGAAATGGTAATAATGTTGCCGTCGATTGCCACATCCGGGTAATTTGAGTGTAACGCTATGGGAAAACATACAATTTCTTGGTGGCTTTGTTTATGAAAAAATGCCGGACATTTCATCCATAAAATGCATAACACTTTGAAGAGTGGGACTAAGGCTACCGGCTGGCATACTTTGGGGATAGCATACCTTTTAAAAGGCCAGTCAGTAAGGTGGGGAACACCGATGTCATGCGAAATACGTGAAACTTCGTACTTGCAGATGGCATTTCTCAAAGAGAGTAATTTTAATCACAGAATAAGTAATTGTAGCTGATAAAATGTGTTTCAAGCTTTCCATTAATATCAAATATGTGGTATTTACCAGCCAAATAATGTGTTAAAAAAGTAAAAAAAGGTATACCTTTAGATTTGACCTTTAGTAAGGGATGTACAGCAATGTACAGTCTCATAGTAATCTTATAGGTACATGTACTTTTCCATGCATTCTTTCT
Organism: Ophiura sarsii; assembly: GCA_035610835.1. Lineage (NCBI taxonomy): Eukaryota > Metazoa > Echinodermata > Ophiuroidea > Amphilepidida > Ophiuridae > Ophiura > Ophiura sarsii. Next base: position 48,402,378 of record CM069457.1, on the reverse strand, counting down.
TTACTACATTATAATATGGCATGTACCATAGGAATAGTAGATACAGAAGAGATATCAATGATCCATGATTAGCACTAATCACATTGCCGATCTTTAACATGATTGTTATTGTTATTTTGCAATTTAAATGAGGCATGGATTTTAAATATATCATTGACAATAACAGTAACACTTTACAGTGTCACTGCATTAAATGCATCAATACGCGCTATCATATATCAGCTCCTCACCAATTTCATCCTTATCTTTCGTTACGTCATCATTGGCATCATCCTGTCCAGCAGTTAGATCTACACTGCAGTAGTGTATTCATATATGTGATCTTGATGGGCCGCCGCGGCCTCGCTTTCTTCGGATTTCGCCGCGACGTTCAAATTCAACGTCGCATATTCATCATCTTGTGTCCGTTGTCCTACTGTAGGAGACAGTTCCATATATAAAGACGAATTGTTGGTTTCGGCGGCGTTATTGTCGTTGGATATCGCGGCTGAGCGAGATCGATCACTCTGCGGCGGCGATGGCATTCCATGACCATTCTGATGAGTCTCGATCTTGTTACGCTTTATCAAAAAGAACACCGTACCCATGAGGAGAGCTGCGATCCCCACAATACTAATAGCAAGTACACCGATAAGAGCCATCATCCAACCAGTATTTGCTGAAGTGTCTTCTTCGGAAGAGTGATTCATTGAAGAGCGGGTTGAAGGCGCACTGATTATATACATCCTCGCTGGGGCAGATTGAAACCATTGGTTGTTGTAAAGTCCAAAGCAATACAGATATGTCGCATTATCAGCCGGGTCCAAGTCATTGATGGTGAGAGCGTATTGATCGGAAGTAACAGTGATACGTGATCGGGTTATACTAGGTTCCGTGTTCCAATCCCATTCCTCGATTGTGATAGAAGCATTAGATGCGACATGGTTGCGGCACTTGAATTGCACCGAGTCCCCGGCGTTAGCCGTTACAGCACTAGGATACACGGTTAACGATATCGGCCACGTGGTCTTCACGGAAACAGAGCAGTGTAGATGAGCAGTATTGGCGCTGTTGTATATATCGCACTTGTAGACGTCATTTGTAGTCGGGGACAATGTAAGTTCAGACGTCACAAATCCATTTTCTCTTTTGAATGACGCCGAAAGGATTTTATTCCGTCTTCTCCATCGTAGGTCTATCATTGGAAAACCATCCTCTGATCTGCATCGAAGGGTAACTTGAGTGCCAAGATACACGCGATTTACCGAGGAGGAACAAGCGGGGAATATTTCTGATGGACTGTAACGGACAGAAATGTATGTAGACCTATCCTCGTCGTCTTCCTCTCCACTGCTTTCTAGGTCTTCAATTGGTTCAACATTATTGACACCAGACACTGTGCAGAGGTACAGGCCAGTATCATTTCGTGTTATTCTCGAAACTGACATTTCCACGGATATTCTTAGAAAATGCAATGCTCTACCGGCGAATATGCCTAATGGGTTTGAACTTATCTTTGCTTCAATGTCTGCACCGCGAGATATAAGATCATCATCTAGGACGTCCGCGTTTCGCGTTAAAGATATCCCGTTGCGTTCCAAAGAAATCAAGTACCGGTATTTGGCAAATATTTGATCCAACCATACGTCCTCGTCAACCAGTTCAACCATGCATGTAAATGATATTTCTTCACCCTCGTGCGGTTCGGATCTGGACACATACAATTCAGTTGATTGGAGCCCCTCATAGAGATTCTGACCTCCACATCTCACGAACAATCCCATGCATATCATAAAACTAACGATGACCATTTTGTCAGCTAGAAGTAGACAGCGTCAGTACTACACCTTATTCCACTTATTTCTAATGTTAAATCCTTGGTCTGAGTTTACAGTGAATGATTATAGGCTTATAAATAGGCAACTTAATTAGGCCTAAGCACGCGAAAAAACATGTTCTATACAGGCAAACGGACCTCTCCGGTAGGGTCGGTCGATCAGGCGGGTTTTTTCTTCCCAAAACAATTGAAAATGTTGGTGATTTTTCAGGATTTTTCAAAATATTTCAAACATTTCAACAACAAAATCAAACATTTAAAATAAAATCATCATCATCCTTCGGCTGCAGAGCAGGCGACCACAAGTTTCTTCCATGCAGGACGGTCTTGAGCAAGAGTGACTATCTGTCGATCTTCAATCATGCCTTCAGTGTCCCCTAGTAGGCCTAAGCGTTGTATATGTCAGATATGCTGTGCAAGGACGACCAGGTCTCCTTCGGCCATGTGGGGTGCGTAGGTGGCATACTTTTTAGCTGGCTCTTCATCAGGGAGACGGAGTATGTCCAAGGAATCTCAAAATAAAATAAAACCTGTCAAAAAAGTCAAACATTTCAACAACAAAAATTCAAACACTGCAAAACATGTCCACAAAATTGCACAGATTTCCAAATATTTGAAACTGGGTCAATCGGGCCCGAAGAACAAGGTTTTTCGTGCATGGCCTATAAATGGTCACATTTCACAATACTAACGTGTACATACCAGGGTGAGTAAAATAATGTACTCAAAATAAAATAAATATTCAAAATAGTTCTTACCAGAACTTGCTTGATTCAATAGCTGCGTTTATTTACTGTTACCAGCAAAAAGAATCAAAATATTTCATGGTATATTGGGCCTACCAGTTCATGCATGTCATGTACATGTATGACTATTTTTGGTAAGTTTCGGTGCATTGAGTATTGTACGTATAACCAAATGACGCATGATATGAATAAGTTGATACATGTCGAGGGCTCAGAACCACAAGGCCTTATCTCAATTTTGACCATTGTGAGAAAAAGACCATTGAATTTTTTAAAACACATGGCTATAACTTTGAAAGGGGTTGTGTTATGGAGATAAGGCTGTGCTGTGTGTTACTGGAAAGAGAATTTCTTTCTGAAAACGTTGATACCAAAATCTCATTATTGACAAAATGGAGATGAGGCCTTGTGTTTCTGGGCCCTCGATGTATGAGACACAATAGTTAATTAATAAGACAAATCAAACTTGCTCAGATATTATTTGCATACATTAAATGCAAATTAATGACAAAACAATGTGACTATTTCGTGAAATCAGCAGAGCAATAATGATCGTATTATAGAGTGTGCACCGTTCAAATAGTGTTCCACGTGTCCAAAAGAGCTGATTAGAAAAATATCACAAATCTTGTTTGGGTTTTAAAATGTACACATGTGTTCCTATCTACCAAATTTAACCAACAATTTTGAATAAATAATCTGAGAAATCTTTGCACATGTATTTAGAAATAAAATCCCGAAGTTGAGTACTTTGTTTTTACCCATCACCCTGTAAATACCAATCAGGAACAATCACGACGTTAAAACTTTCGAAAGACATGTTCATATCTCAGGGCTCAATGATTTTGTATTAAACATTTTGAAACTTGATATATAGCTCCATCAGATATTGCACACTGAAAGTAGACAAGGTTTTTATTGACGTTCATTCATGGGAAACGTCACCTGAATTGCTCTTCGAGAAATATCCAAACCGGAAATGAATGCCAAAGCTTAGTGTTATACATGCAATTCACTTCTCTTTGTATCAAATTTTTATTATACGCACTTCATCATTTTGTAGAGAGAAGAGCCCCGCATTTTCTGAAGAAACTGGGTATAGGGCCCACGGTATATTTTTTTTGTAATTTCCATCCCCGCCAGGTTTCAACCGAATGTACACTTTCCACGCGGCAGGCGTCTGCTGCAGATGACATTCCAAAATGTCACATAATGTTTTAAAAATGTCCCAATATTTAAATGTCATTACCATATTTGGAATCACCATGAGAAATGCATTAAAATAAGTACAAACATTCCTAGTACTGGTTCAGTTTTTAAATAGACTTTGAAAGTTTGGAAAGTTTTCTGAAAAATCTGTTTTGAAATGGTAAAACTAATCCACACTATAGCCGGAATCGTATCTTGACACATCTAATATGTAAATCAACTATCTACCAATTACAGCATTTGACAGTGACCATGACCAGGCGGGCCTGTTAGTCCGTCGAGAAGTTCCCTCGCCCAGTGAGCTATTATAATAGAGCGCCCCCACAAGAGAACCGACAGGCCCGAGCCGAATGTGATCTACATACATGTGTTTCTAGAACGTGTCTTACCGTCTTACCGCTCCCATAACCCTCCAGGGTCGTAGGGGCACTGCATGACGGATTTCTTCACCACCTCCCTCCATCTGACTCGGTCATGTGCTAATGCTTGGGTTTCTGCAAAGGTTTTCCCAGTCCATTCTGTGATGTTGTCTCTCCAACTTTTCCTCTGGCGACCTCTTCTTCGCTTGCCCTCTACGGTGCCCTGCAGACTGGTCTTGGAGAGGCCACTTGATCTGGTCACATGGCCATACCATTTTAGTTTTCGCTTTTTCACGGTGGCCAGCAGGTTTGTATAGCTCTTCATGTGCTGTGCCACTCTCGACGCACTTCCTCGTTTGTGTTGTGATGTGGTCAGTATATGAAATGCCAAGGATGCGTCTAAGACTTCTCATCTCTACCGCTATCTTTCTCTGTAGTTCTACCGTCAGAGTCCATGACTCGCATACAAGAAGATGGAGAGCGCAAGGGCATGCAGAAGCCTTAGTTTGGTGCCGAGAGTGATGTTTTTATCTCTCCAAATGGGTTGTAACTTCGCCAAGGCAGCTGTTGTAAGTGCGATTCTTGAAAGGATTTCTGGCTTGGAACCTTCGTCGCTGATGATGGCCCCAAGGTATTTGAACTTCTTAACTGTCTGCAGTCTTTGGCCATTGACTGCGATTGGTGTTGTTATCACTTCGTCTTTGTTACTCATCAGCTTGGTTTTCTCTGCACTTATTTCCATGCCGTATCTCGTCGATGTTTTGTCCAGTTGGTCAACCAAACTCACCAGCTCTTCTTCGCTAACTGCCAGTCCGTCGATGTCGTCAGCAAACCTCAGATTGGTGATGTTTCTCCCTCCTATGCCTATGCTGACTGTTCCATTGTGATCTGTTAGTGCATCAGTCATGATTCTTTCTAAGAAGATATTGAATAAGGTAGGGGGTAGTAGGCAGCCTTGTCGGACCCCAACTGCGGTGTGGAACCATTTACCAACTTTACCTTGTGCAAGTACTGCGCTGCTGGCTTTGATGTATACAGTTGCTCGATGGTTTGAATGAGCTTTTGGTCCATGTTGTATTCATAGATAAAAATGGCTAAATTAGTATAAATCGGGTGTAAAAAAGGAAAATATCCGGGGAATCTAGGCTCTGCAGCAGAGCTTCTTACAATCAGGCTTACTAATATTACTTTCGATTAAAAACGTGATTATTGCGCAAAGTTTTAAAATGTTTAGACAATGATTTTTAGCAGATAGGTCACTTTCTTCCAAAACAATTAAACAAAATGCACTGTTAAAATAATGTTGTAAAATTAACGGTAAAAGGGCTGGCAGCCAATCTGCCAACAAACCCCTGTAAAATTTACATTGTACTGTAAAATTTTACAGTAAATAGCTGTCAAATTTAACGGGACACTGTAAAATGTTACAGTTTCTTAAACCAATTACTGTAAAAATTCACAAAAAACAATATACTGTATATTTTACAGTATTTTACTGTGTTTTTTACAATGCAAAGTAACATTTACAGGCGTTTGTTGAAAATGTTGTAAAATTAACGGTAAAAAGGCTGGCAGCCAATCTGCCAACAAACCCCTGTAAAATTAACATTGATGAAATTTAGGACTTGGTCAAAAATTGACAATTTCTTTTTGTGTGTAGCTATTATGTTGAGAATGTTAAAGTCTTAAGCCACTAGCTCAACTTTTCATTTTAGTCAACGGTGGCTTAAAGAATCAAGTGTGAAAAATACAGTATTTGACCGGGTTTTTTAGAAACGGTAAAATACTGTCATATTCCCATCATTTTACAGTGTTTTACATGTAAATTCTACAATGATTTTTTACGGTGTGGGCTATTCCAGTTGAAATCCATACACCTCCCTATATGGAAGACATCACCTTAGTATTCAAATGGAGTCACGCGTGTAAAAAAAAATTGAAATTCACACTCCCTGTATACGTGGGATTGCAAAAGATTATTTAAATAATGTCAGGGGTGTAATGGATTGTAAATGGAATAGCCGAATTTTACACTTCATGCTGGGTTGCAAGGGTCAGGCAAAGTAAATCTGATAGGATATCATTTTCCTGACTTTTGAATTTCTCGAAACATTTAAGAATTTGTAACTCAGTTGGCGTGGCCAGGGGGGGGGGGGGGGGGGGGGGGGGGGGGGCAGAAAGGCAGAAAGAAAAAGGTCTATGCAATTGACTAGTCTCTTTATGAAATGGAAGCCCAACCGGCATAGTAACACACTTTCATTCAACCCCGGTCATGCTCAAAACTAGGACGCTACACTCACCCCGCGTCCTATCAGACGCAAACGGCCCAAGCGGGACGCATGAATTGTACTCAACGATGACAAGGGCAAACACACAAATTCAATTTCACACTATTTTGATTCCGCCGAGACTCGCGAGAGTCGTTTATATGCACCTCTCCGATCACACATGCTACAGTAAATAATTATGTCTGGCTCGTGGATCGTCTGTGTATAGAATTGATGATTTGTCGCCCTTGACACATACACCCATCTTAACAGCTTCGAAACATTAATAGGTCTATGGCATTCGGACCTATAACTTATAAAGTTTTAAAGTTTGCGTATAGAAAAAACCGTTTTACCTGCAGCGTGTCCCAAAAAACTGGGTTCAAAAGTTTGCGAGCTTATAAGGAAACATGGATATTTCATATTTAAGGATATCAAAATATATATACCTAACCTTAATTGGGTAGATTCGGAGACCAATTCAATGTAAACTTTTTGAAATACAAAGATTTGAATAGAGCAGGGTCAGAACCCATTTGTTCGACGTGCGTTGCATGAACCCCCCAATAACTGTGCGCTATGGTGCAGTATTCCCGGCATGGGGTTTATTCTCCGAAAGAACTTAACAAATAACTCGGACTAACAAAGAACATTTTGTTTTAATGTTTATGTAAATAATGAACTTGTATCATTGCGATATGACATTAATGACAAAGATAATTTTTTGTTTACTGCCAAAGTCTTTGTAAAGAATGAATGCAAAGGCAAAACGTTGATAAAGTCACAACTATGCGCAATTGCAAGACATCGGGGTGTTCCTTGAAAAGTGACACAAATGGGTTTTGACCACGCTCTATTAAAATCTTTGTGATTCAAAAAGTTTATATTGGATTAATGACAGAGTTTAACAGGTATATTTTGTTTGATATCCTTAAATATGAACTATCCATGTTTCCTACTTTTTTAGTTATAAGCTCGCAAACTTTTAAACCAAGTTTTTTTGGGACACGCTGTATACGTATGTTAACGCATTGTGCGCATACCTGTATGGGCGGCCAACTAGGTCAAATAGGTTTTAAAACAGAAAATTACGGTGTCAAAAGCTAACAATGCTGAATTTCGTTTATATTAGCGCGAATATAATTATAGTCCATCTCATTTTTGAATAGCTCACCCGTGATAGCAATCGCACCCGGGGAGGTATACTCGCCTATACGGTATAGGCCTATGGGGATGTGCCGCTCTAATGGGTGCTTTTGTGCAAAAATCCCTAAACATGGGGTATGCTGAAGCCCTAAGTAATGGGGTCACTTTTTACAAATGGCTTTATTTTTCGCGAACAGCAAATCCTTAGAAATGGGTAGGGGTTTTGAATCTCCAGCCGCACACCACGACCCCCCCCCCCCACCCATCGCATGTATAAGCGATTGGAGCCCCCGCCACAGTGGGTCAGTACATATCCAAAGTGTGCCAAAAGTACTATTTGGTCACTCCTTATTTTTCAACTTTTTTATATGATTTCGATAGGCTATAATAAATAAGGAATATATTGTTAAATATTTTGCTCTTTAAAGACCTTTAATATTTTTGTTTATTTTCTGCAAACACCATAATTACCGCTATATTATCGAAAAATGGAAAAAGTAAAAATGTTTGTTAAGAACTGTAAATACACTTAGGTAAAATGAATAAGGTTGTAAATACACACGTCTCCTCTTTGTTTTATTTCAGAATGATACAATTAATTTGAAATGTAATTGGAGAACTATAGGTTCCAGAAAAAATGAATTGGTCAAATTCATAAAAAAAGCTGAAACATGTCATATTTTTACGAAAATCAAGATAAACGTTGGGATTCCCGGTATAAATTTAACATCTGCATTGACCGTAAGGTCTAAGCTTTACGATGATCCAAAATCAGATGCTAAAGTTTTAGCTAGCCTATGAGTATAACCCATTTTATGGGCCATGTTTGACGCGTAGCCTACTTGGATAGGATAGGGCACGACCGGTTACGAATTATAAACTGCTCACAAAAAGTATCGAAACACTTAGAAATGATCCAATATATAACGGCTCGAAAGGGTATGCATTAATCGAAGCAAATTACCAAGTGCATAATTTTGTTCTGCGTATTTTGACACCTCGATCGATAAGATACGATATTGCGGAGCGGAGTTATTGTCATTTCAATGGTCGTGGGTCCAATTTCAAAAGTGACAATCATCCTATAGAAAGAGGTTTGCATTACTGTTTAGAATGATCAGATTCGTGATTTTCAATAGGGATGAGTGTCACTTTTGAAACTGGACCCACGATCATTGAAATGACAATAACTCCGCTCCGCAACATCGTATCTCAACGATCGAGGTGTCAAAATACGCAGAACAAAATTATGCAATTGGTTATTTTCTTCGATTAATGCATACCTTTTCGAGCCGTTATATATTGGATCATTTCTAAGTGTTTCGATACTTTTTGTGAGCAGTTTATATAGTTCCTAGTTCCCTCCTGCAACTGCTTCATTTGTAATTAAAATCTGTTTTTCAAAATAAAGTTTTCCATTGAATTCTACGTATCCTACAAACCCCTTATAAAGGTAAATTTTGACTTAAAAATGATATTACGTTTTTTGGTATTGATGATTCAACCAACAAATAAAAATTCAACATTTTCATTACGTCATAGAAATATCCTCATTGAAAATGGGTTGAAGAAGGAGTTCACGGTTGACGATGTTCCATGTCATCATTGTCCATCAGCACTTTCCATATTTTGCTATATTTGTCGGATTTTTTCAAAGTTAGGGATGGATGGATGCCTTTGCTATACAGGATATGGCAGTATTCTTTTGGCTTCATATGCTAATGAGCCAAGGAAGCCAATGAGTCAATGAGCAAATTTTATCTTGTTTTTATGCCGATTATGTCATTTTTGGAGTTTGGACTTTTTAAAGACAATTCTGGCCCACTATATGCGCCGAATGTGCAGTAGCGCAAGCTCCTCAATGTTGGCAAAATTGTAATATGATTTATTATGAACTGAGAGATACGACTTCACAAAAAGAGAGTAAATTATTTCAAATTCATGCTCATTACAAAATGTAGCGGCAACTTATGAACTGTATTCGTTACATTTTGCCGCCGCCAAAGATTTAAGGAACAAATCCCAAAGGCTGAAAATAAATTGTGGTTATCTCCGGAGGGGGAGGGGGGGGGGGGGGGGCGGATTTAAAATGGGATGATCGGTTTTGAACGCGTTTGATTTGTAGCCCCGCTTGGGTCATCATGGAACTTTAGACTCGAGCGATAGACTAAGCATATTTGGGTGTATCAAATAAAAGTCAGAACAAAATAAAGGGAAGTTAGAGTTGGGCTAAATAGGCACTCCCAAACAATGATAAAAAAGTGAACAATTATGCTGTCACTCAGCCTTGTAGTAGTAGGACATGAGAGAAGATATTCTTGGAGTTGAAGTTGGAGGTGGAGTTGATGTTAAGTTAGAGTTAGGGGAATGGTTAGGGTTTAGGGTTAGGGTTATGGTTAGAAGATATGGTTGGGGAGGTATAAGGTCAGTTTCAAAGTTAGTCCGGATGCCACCGCGGCGCGGGACTCGAACACACAATCTCCCATTTACTAGAACACTAGGCGCCTATAACCATTCGGCCACCGGTCCTTGCTAGTATTACAGCTGCGAGACATTCAGTAGCGCTTTTTATCTGTTTGTTTTTCCTTTCAGTTGGTCCGGGATGAGTTCTTCTATTATTACTGAATACGTATTTGCACATAATGTTGTGCTCGTCCCTCTAACTTTCGGGTATCCTGATTGTGGTTTTCTACACTGTTTCAGTTTAGACTGGTTTTGTATATCGTATTTGATTATGATATCATCAAGTTTAGATCGATGATTGATGGCCAATTATAAAGCCCCCGTTGGTCACATAAAACCGAAATACTTTGCATAAATTATGGCGCGTATTAAAAGTCACATAAATATGACGGGGGAACTCGGCTGGGGTTGTCGGTGAGGGGGAAAGTAGGTCGATTTGATAGATTTTCTTTGCTTCTTTGATTTAAAACACGATGTTGCAATAATGTTTAAGACCTTTATTTATAAAACAATTGGGAAACATTTGCTTTTAGATATAGCCTATACATCTTAATATAACACTTTCCACGCGGCAGGCGTCTGCAGACGACATTCCAAAATGTCACAAAATGTTTCAAAAATGTCAAAATTATTAAATTTCATTACCATATTTGGAATCACTATGAGATATGCATTGAAATAAGTACACACATGCCTAGTATTGGTTCAGTAATCCTTGAGATAGACTTTGAAAATTGGGAACGGTTTCTGAAAAATCTATTTTATATGATGGTAAAACCAAGAGCCGCGTGGAAAGTGTTAACACTTTCCACGCGGCAGGCGTCTGCAGACGACATTCCAAAATGTCACAAAATGTTTCAAAAATGTCAACATTATTAAATTTCATTACCATATTTGGAATCACTATGAGATATGCATTGAAATAAGTACACACATGCCTAGTATTGGTTCAGTAATCCTAGAGATAGACTTTGAAAATTGGGAAAGGTTTCTGAAAAACTATTTTATATGATGGTAAAACCAAGAGCCGCGTGGAAAGTGTTAACACTTTCCACGCGGCAGGCGTCTGCAGACGACATTCCAAATTAATTAATTTCATTACCATAGTTAGAATCACCATCAGAATTTTTTTGAAATAAGTACAAACATGCCTATTGGTTCAGTAATTCTTGAGATAGACTTTGAAAGTTGGGAAAGATATCTGAAAATCTGTTTTGTATAATATGGTAAAACTGATAGCCGCGTGGTAAGTGATAATATAGAATGATATGCTATACATATATCATTAAATTTGAAAAATTCAAAGGGTATACTGCATGTTGGCCTACATATCGTATAAATTGATAAATGTATGTAACGTAACCGATTCGGCCCACTGCGATGCGTAACCATGGTAACAGGGGTATAAGGCTGGCATATGTTTGTATTTTTGAAACTGTATTCGTGCAATTTGGAGAATGCTTTTAAGAAAAATTAAGATAAACTCTAAATACATTAACGCTTTCCCACGCGGCTATTTATTTTTACCATACTCACATTTTTCAGAAACCTTTCATAATTTTCAAAGTCTATCTCAAAGATTACTGACCAAACACTAGGCATGTTTGTACTTATTTCAATGCATTTCTCATGTTGATTCCAAATATGGTAATGAAATACAGTAATTTTGACATTTGTGAAAAAATTTGTGAAATTGTGGAATGCCGTCTGCAGCTGCCTGCCGCGTGGAAAGTGTTTAATACCGTTCACATTTCTATTAAAGCAGTATATTTACATACGCATATGCATCATGGGGGAGGGGTGATGATTGCATAGCTAGGCCATCCCCACTGGTCAATTGTTTTAACGTTTAAACGTTGGAAATAAATTATTTCATTATAACACCGTTATAGAGTTGGATAACCAACTCCAGTGTCAGTATTAATTTTTGAATTTAATCCGTCGTTAACCACTTCTCCCATTTGCTTGATCAAATGAACTTTGAATATTTGTTAACAAGCCCATGTCCGGTATCGTCTGGGCGAGTGGGCCTTCTCGACGGACGGACTTTAGCCTCGTAGCCTCGCACCCGTTGCCATACTGAAATATCCCCGTCCTCCTTATTTGAATGCACGTACAAATACTGCTTAGAGATCGAACTATTTTGGTCCCGGTGAGATGAATAATGGGCATAAATGGCAGGTTAACTCTGCTGAGAGTTTACATGAGGGGGAAAGTGGGGACTCACGAGGTATTATGTTTCCGATTCCACCACGGGCTGTCAAAAAAAGTGCGTTCAAGTGGTTCAAGTCATAAACTTACATTGCAACGTGCCCAAAAAAACTGGGTCAAAATGGGAGAGCTTATAACTTTAAAGTAGGAAACATAACTGCTATAGGTATAATGTATATACAAATGTATAATAGTAAACATGTATCTGACCTTAATTTAAGGATTGTGAGACCAATCGAATGTACATGTTTTAAGATACAAAGATTTGAAGAGAGGCCGGCTGGACAGAAACTGTTACCACTTGATTTGAGCAATACTTGTGAGTTCTGTGTAGGCCTACACTTTCGTTTATTCTTTATATATTTGCCGGGTAGGCCTATTTGGTCCAAACATACTCATTTTTTTAAACGCCCCCCCCCCCCCCCGCCCCACTCCCTATTTTCCGATAACGCACCCCTTTTGCCATTGTGTACAGATTTTTGTTCGGGCCGTTTTGGACCCCCCATCCACCGTACCCCGCATGACAAATATGTTTATACTTTTTTTAAATGCCTAAACATTTTCCACGCGGTTTTTCGTTTGACTGGTATAAGTTATAGGCTACAAAAAAAAGAGGTTTTTTTTCTTTCTTCAGAAACCTTTCCCATACAAGTCTCATCTCAAGAATTACTGAACCAAACACTACACTGCAAAAAGAAGCGTTTATATTTCTGATAACACTTAATAAACACTTCAACACGTTTATTTTTGTGTTTTCGTGTAAAGGTATAGGAGGCATTGCATACGATAAACGTTTGCATAAACACTACAACACGTTTATAGAGGTAATTGTGTAATAGTTATTAACACACCAACATGTTTATATCAGCAATAAGAAACATGTTGGGGTGTTAATAATTATACAACAAATACCTCTATAAACGTGTTGTAGTGTTTATGCAAACGTTTATCATATGCAATGCCTCCTATACCTTTACACGTAAAACACAAAAATAAACGTGTTAAAGTGTTTATTAAGTGTTATCAGAAATATAAACGTTTCTTTTTACAGTGTAGGCATGTTTGCACTTCTTTTAATGAATTCCTCTTGGTGATTCCAAATATGGTGATAAAATTCAATAATTGTGACATTTTCGAAACATTCTGTGACATTTTGCATCTGTCGTCTGCAGACGACTGTCGCGTGGAAACTTGGAAAGTGTTAATTTGAGAAAGTATTGTTTCCTGGCTAAAAGGCAAAGATTATAAACAAACCAAGAGCTGTCAACATTTTGTTGTATACAGCGTGTCCCAAAAAAACTGGGTCAAAAAACCGGAGAGCTTGTATTACTGAAAGTGTAGGAAACTTACAATTGGTGAAATTTTGAGACCACTCGGATAAGGGTTGGAAATATACAAAGCTTTGAATACAGCATGTTCAGAATCCTGGTTTTTCCGTCTTCCAATGTTGCCCATGAACCGTCCATTTTTTTCTATTGATTTTTATTTTTTAAACTTGCAACACAGAAAGACATTTACAGATACAGAAAAGTACAAAAATACAGAGTGATACAATTGCATATACACTAAATAATCATATGTATCCAAATGCGGCCTTTGATGATACAAACATAAAAAAGTTTCCAAATATGAACCATGGTGGTATACAATCACTCTAATATGTTTCCAAATGTGAGTACAACATAGCGACTACAAACATAGTGAAATCCATCGGAAGCAGAAACATGGTATTACTGTAGATGGTTTGGGAGTATATCCCATTTCTGCATGTGAATATCAAGTTTAGACTTTCTTTGTGAGCACTCATACTCATAGTTTGATCGTATCTTTAATCATATTATTAAAGGCATGGATTGATGGATTTGACTTTTGACATCGGCTAATATATATATGTCTTCTGGCAATGAGTAATATCTGATTGATAGTAATGCGGTGGGGAATCTTTTTGTCATATACACCGTATAATTTGTTAAACATAGATAATGTTGGTATAAAATTGAATAAAGCTTGCAGCTCGTTCCAGAAAGAATTTGTAACATTACAATCATTGAAGAGATGGTGGATGGTCTCTTCATTCTGGTTACAGAGGTTACAATGATCATCATTAACAATTTTCACCTTTAAAAGCCATGAATTGGTAGGCAATATATTATGTGTGATTTTATATTGAAACCACCTTAGTTTAGAGTCCAAGGTAGTTTTGTATGGCATAATAAAGATTTCTTTACACTCATTATCCGAAATATCATACTTGTTTTTAAGATAGTATTGACTGACTGGTATTGTTTCCCTTGTCTTGGTATACAACAGATAAAGGTCACGTGACTTAATTTTTAAAATTGGAATGAACCCTTGTAACAAATTTAGGCCTGTGACTATAATATTATCAGGCACGTTGTGATCATTACGGATCCATCTCCGCCATTCCATTGGAATGGCATTAAGAAGACCACGCCATCTTATATAATCAACACTATTAAGACCAGCAATGCCCAGCTCATCAAAAACCTTAAAGTTGCCATTACCATCAATAAAGTCGTATAATGTGTGAAACCCTGCCTCTGCAAATTTAGAATAATAAACAGACTTTTTATCAATTAAAATGAATTGGTTATTCCACATTATCTGTTTGCACGCCTCGATGCCGCTCTTTGGTTTTACATATTTGATCTCTGCCCAGAGCCTTAGTGCATTTAAGTAGAAAGGCGGTATCTTATTTGGCAAGTCATGATAGTTAAAATTGCAGTCCAGAATGTTTTTTCCACCAGTACTCTTAAGGTAAGTAAGAGTACTCTTAAGGTAAGTAAGAAGGATGTGTTTCCATCCTGAAGGATTTGGCAATACCAAGAACCGTCCATGCAGCGCAGGCCTGTAAGCAGGATTCTTTCTTCTTTTTTCGGGGGGGGGGGGGGGGGGGCGTTTTTCTGGAAAAGGTACATTGGTACCCCAAAAATTGGAAAAGGTTGCCCCCGATTTTTCTCAGAAAATTTTGAGATTTAAATAGGGGTGGGGCGTTTAAAAAAAAAAAGTACATTGGTAGGGGAAGGTGGGGTAATGGCGGACACATTTTGTTAGAGAGGTATAACACACATATAATACGTCATATAACAATAAAAATCATGTAAACACAAAGCACTGTGAAGTTTCTACCTTTTATCAAGTTTTTATCAACACATCATTTGAAATTCGAAGCTACGACGCAATAAAAATAAAATCGCGTCGTCCGGCATTACCCCACACTCTGGGGGTAATCCCGGACCGTATTTATCAATGGCAGCTCTCTTTTTATTGGAATATAGCATTTCAATGGGAGTTAAAAAATACCCTTTTTAAAGTGTCGCAGAAATCAAAGAACAATGTCACATATTTATATGGTCAACAACTATTACCGATTTATGATGTTAAATTGACCACGCCCATATTGGTTACCATGGAAACGGTACATGTCCGGGATTACCCCAATCCATGTACAATGTATGGGCACATCCTCTCTTATTATTATGCTCATCATTGTGACTCCGAATTCATTTCTTTTTTTATCCGAAGGTATCATACTTACATAAAAAAATAATAAGACTTTGTTTTCCTTGATGTAGAAATACCAGTTTCAAAGAGAATTAATGCACCAAAATATAAACTTGCCCCAAAAAGTGATTTTTGTAATTCTCTCGAGAATTTGCGAGACAACCATCCATTTAGGTTTTATGTGATTTCTATGGAGAGGCACCTAACATCATAGGGTGGCAAAATACCACCTTCTTTCACCTGCCTTTAGATACAGCCCTGTCCGCGATTACCCCGCGTCCGCCATTACCCCACCTTCCCCTACACAAAAAAGGTAGGCTACATTGGTACCAAAAAAAGGATTTTTTTCCAGGGGGGGGGGGGGGGGGGGGGGGGGCTAGTTACGGGCCTGCGTCCATGTGTTGAATTTTTTCTCTTCGTACTAACTTTACATCAAAGTGTTGCCTTTGACTTTATTCTTCACAATGACTTTCTCAGGAAATTTATCTTGGTCATAAGTGGGATTAAAAAGTGTACACACCTATGAATTGTTTTAGAAAAATCTATAAACAACCTTCTGGGACACTGTCATTCTTTGTAGCAGTTCAAAGACAATTTCTTCGGAGTTGGAAACCAGAGCCCACGGGGTATATGCTAGCTACTATAGCGGTCAAAGCATGCATAGTGTAACGATAGACTAAATAGTTGAGCTATAGAGAGTCAATGGTTGAGGTAATTAATAGATATTCATCCATGAGAGAGCATTTTCAAATTAAAAAGAGGTCAATGCTGCATGGTCTGCCATTCCCCTCACCGATTTTAAGAGGTGCAACCCCCCTCCCGAGACCTTTTAAAAAACCACCTGGATAATGTTCAACACCTTTCTTTTGTTTAAATCACGCCCATTGTCAACTGTCAACAACTGATAATCATGGAGGCATGAGCATACGAAAACAAAACAAAAGAATGGACAAAACAGGTTTAATCGGCTGTTTTTACAGACTTAATATTTACAAAAGTTGTTTTTAATTATACAGAACAAGATCAATTTCAATCACAATTATCACAATGAAAGTTATTCCTATAGCCTATTATGAAATGGTACCGAAGCATCTAATTCCACGATGACCCCTGTATGGTTATGTATCATAAGTAAGTCTTAATTGATTACCTTTAATTTTAATTTAATCAATTTACCGTATGGACGAACAAAAATTGACTGCAAATTAACCGCTAAATACGGTTTCCTTTTTATGTGATTTTAACACTTTCCACGCGGCAGTCGTCTGCAGACGACAGTTCCAAAATTTCACAAATGTTTCAAAAAAGTCAAAATTATTGAATTTCATTACCATATTTGGAATCCCCATGAGAAATGCATTGCATACAGTACAAACATGCCTAGTATTGGTTCAGTAATCCTTGAGATAGACTTTGAAATTGAGAAAGGTTTCTGACACTGAATCTGTTTGTATGGTAAACTATAGCCGCGTGGAAAGTGTTAAGTGTATTGATGTGTAATGACCGATGTTCAAATCGGAGTCGACAATTAGTGTTATTGCACGCGGCGATATGTTGATGTTGATTCGTCATCTTTGATATCATAACACTAATGTGTAATAGGATTTTGGCGGCAAAACAATTGTATTTATTACAAACACTGTGTTTTTACAGGAACTAGATAAACTAGAGCTGTAATTAATATGATTAATACGTATACATGCACTTTTGCTCGAATGACGAACGAAGCACTTCATTTCGTAATTGTAATCTGTTAGAAAATTAATGGATTACGCAAACTTTCTGTTTGTACATGTAACACCCAATCACTCAGGCATGCTTCCCGCGGAATATACAACAAATAACCGATACCGAAAAACGAACGGTCAAAATTGTATAGGGTATTTTAAAATGTCTGTAATTCTTTTGCCTAAAATGTGGATAGGGCTAAAAAAACATAAAAAAACATGTTGTCCTCCACAGCTTTCAGAGAGGAGGGGCGGGCGGGCGGATGTTTTTTTTATTTTTTATTTTTTAAATTTTCTTTTACGAGCGGAAGCTCAAAGTTCAGCCAACAAGAAGTTGAAATCACTCTGAGAGTCGCACATATATGTTATAAACACTTAATTTAATATTCAATGCCATTTAAACTGTGTAAAAAAAAAATCTGAAAAAGAAAATCTGAAAAAAATCTGGGAAAAAAAAAATCGGAGCGGCCCTAAATCCGGAGCGGGCGGTCGAGGACAACATAACATTTTTTTTTTTGCCTAGGCTTAAATAGTTGTAGGCCTATGGTATATTCTTTAAGTGTAGTGGGGTTTTTCTTCATCACACTCCCTCTAGTGTGGCTCCGATGAGCTTCTTGCCCAGATGCTGCAAATTTAAACGCTCACCATTTTCTAAAGATAGATGAAGCGATAAGTACAAACGTATCTGCTAAATATAAGCAGATCATCTGAGAAAGCAGCACATCTTGTAGAGATAGCAGCATATCATATAGATATAGTAGCGTATCGCTGACGATATAGAAGATAACACCATACTTCTTTTGAAGATAGCATCATACTTCTGAAGAAAGTAACATATCTTCTGAAACTGAAGCTAAGGGAGTGTTCATAAATACTTTTGCGCGGAGTTAGAAAAAATGGGGAGGGGGGGGGGGGGGGGGGGGGGGGGCAGAAGAAGAAAAAATGTTCCCCAAAAGGGGATCACACAAATAATTGGTATTTAATAGGGCCAGGGATCAAGAAAATAAGTCCAATTTTTGTTGGCGCATCTGAAGAGCATTCTGAAGATAACATGCAGCGTAATACGCTGTCTTCTGAAGACAATGGCGTATCTTCCGAGATAATGGCGTATCTTCCGAAGATAATGGCGTATCTTCCGAAGATAATGGCGTATCTTCCGAAGACAATGGCGTATCTTCCGAAGATAATGGCGTATCTTCCGAAGATAATGGCGTATCTTCCGAAGATAATGGCGTATCTCCGAAGACAATGGCGTATCTTCCGAAGACAATGGCGTATCTTCCGAAGACAATGGCGTATCTTCCGAAGACAATGGCGTATCTACTGAAGACAATGGCGTATCTTCTGAAGACAATGGCGTATCTTCTGAAGACAATGGCGTATCTTCTGAAGACAATGGCGTATCTTCTGAAGATAATGGCGTATCTTCTGAAGATAATGGCGTATCTTCTGAAGACAATGGCGTATCTTCTGAGGACAATGGCGTATCTACTGAGGACAATGGCGTATCTACCGAAGACAATGGCGTATCTACCGAAGACAATGGCGTATCTTCCGAAGACAAAGGCGTATCTTCCGAAGACAAGGCGTATCTTCCGAAGACAATGGCGTATCTTCCGAAGACAATGGCGTATCTTCCGAGGACAATGGCGTATCTTCCGAAGATAATGGCGTATCTTCCGAAGGCAATGGCGTATCTTCCGAAGGCAACTGCGTATCTTCCGAAGGCAACTGCGTATCTTCCGAAGGCAACTGCGTATCTTCCGAAGGCAACGGCGTATCTTCCGAAGACAACGGCGTATCTTCCGAAGACAACGGCGTATCTTCCGAAGACAACGGCGTATCTTCCGAAGACAACGGCGTATCTTCCGAAGACAACGGCGTATCTTCCGAAGACAACGGCGTATCTTCCGAAGACAACGGCGTATCTTCCGAAGACAACGGCGTATCTTCCGAAGACAACGGCGTATCTTCCGAAGATAATGGCGTATCTTCCGAAGGCAATGGCGTATCTTCCGAAGGCAACTGCGTATCTTCCGAAGGCAACTGCGTATCTTCCGAAGACAATGGCGTATCTTCCGAAGACAATGGCGTATCTTCTGTAGACAATGGCGTATCTTCTGAAGACAATGGCGTATCTTCTGAAGACAATGGCGTATCTTCTGAAGATATTGCCCAATATTTATGTTTTATTGGCCCAATATTGGCTTACAATATTAGCGCAATATTATTTGAATCCCTTTTCCGGCAGCCTGGTGCTATCCCAGCAAACACAGAACGTTTCCGCAACGTTGCACCTAGGTTGCAGTTAGGTTGCGTCATTTAAAACGTTTTAACAACGTTTTTATAACGTTACGGTTTGGTTGTGATTTGGTTGTTTTAAATTGGTCCGTTCAAACGTGAGCAAAACGTTCTCTGAACGTTAAAGTTTAGTTCTAGTTTGGTTGCACTTAGGTTGTGGTTAGGTTGTCATTATAAACGTTCTTACAACGTTATTATGACGTTGCGGTTTGTTTGTTTTAGGTTGGTTCTTGGAAACGTGATTAAAACGTTCTCTGAACGTTGCATGTTGATCATCGGAAACGTTTACATAATGTTTTAACAACGTTGTAACACTCAAATAGTTGGTTGTTTTAGTTTAATCCTTTAAACGTGAAAAGGATGTTCCCTGAACGTTGTAGTTTAAGTTCTAGTTTGGTTGCTCTAAGGTTCTGATTAGGTTGTCATTAAATACGTTCTTACAGCGTTATTATAACGTTGCGGGTTGTTTGTTTTAAGTACCAAATCACACCCAAACCGCA
Organism: Ophiura sarsii; assembly: GCA_035610835.1. NCBI lineage: Eukaryota > Metazoa > Echinodermata > Ophiuroidea > Amphilepidida > Ophiuridae > Ophiura > Ophiura sarsii. The sequence goes on along the minus strand of CM069457.1, from coordinate 48,382,108 downwards.
ACGTTATATATAACGTTGTAGAAACGTTTTAATGACAACCTAACCACAACCTAAGTGCAACCAAACTAGAACTTAACTGCAACGTTCAGAGAACGTTTTGCTCACGTTTCAACGGACCAACCTAACAACCAAATCACACCCAAACCGCAACGTTATAATAACGTTGTAGAAACGTTTTAATGACAACCTAACCACAACCTAAGTGCAACCAAACTAGAACTTAACTGCAACGTTCAGACCGGCGTTCAGAGAACGTTTTGCTCACGTTTCCATGGACCAACCTAAAACAACCAAATCACACCCAAACCGCAACGTTATAATAACGTTGTAGAAACGTTTTAATGACAACCTAACCACAACCTAAGTGCAACCAAACTAGAACTTAACTGCAACGTTCAGACCGGCGTTCAGAGAACGTTTTGCTCACGTTTCCATGGACCAACCTAAAACAACCAAATCACACCCAAACCGCAACGTTATAATAACGTTGTAGAAACGTTTTAATGACAACCTAACCACAACCTAAGTGCAACCAAACTAGAACTTAACTGCAACGTTCAGAGAACTTTTTGCTCACGTTTCCATTGACCAACCTAAAACAACCAAATCACACCCAAACCGCAACGTTATAATAACGTTGTAGAAACGTTTTAATGACAACCTAACCACAACCTAAGTGCTACCAAACTAGAACTTAACTGCAACGTTCAGAAAACATTTTGCTCACGTTTCCATGGACTAATTAAATAATGAATTACATTTTATTTAAAAAGGTTTATTACGAATCAAAATTGTAATACAAAACAATTTGGCATTACAAATTTGATGTACTAATCTAGGCGTATACAGGGTGACCAAAAAAATGTTAACACTCTGGGCACATAAGATATCTTAAAAGGACAGGAACACACGGGTCTAATCTTGATGTATTATGAAAGCTGAGTAAATAAGCTTTCATTTGCATTTTATTGCGTTCCAATTGGTTATTTAGAACGGGAGATATGCTTCAGCAAACATGAGGAAGCAAAATCGGCTTGGTCCAATTTGCATTAATTACAACTATGATTACGAACTTGTAAGAATGCCAAAAACATTATTGTGCAGTAATTCAAAAGTAACAATACCATTGCAACATTTAATCATAAGTTAGAATGTATCGATTATTGAATATAATTGAATCTTTTCATTCATTTATCCAACGATACAAGCAAGTTATAACAGGTGGTATTACCATTGACATTAATTGGATGGACCATTTCAACAAAGAGCATGAAATGTTTCAATTTCAATTTTAAAGACTGCTTTACTGACTTTCTGGTTTCCTTGTGAACTTAGGCATTTTTATGCTTTTCCGTTAGTTCCCGTTTGAACTTAAGCGCAATATGCTCTTTTCTAAGCGTGTAAATCCGTTAAAGTTTGAATCGAATTCGTTCCTCGTGGGTATTGCACATGGAAAAAGAGTATAGAACTTGAACTCATGACAAAATACCCGTATAATTTATGTGGAATATATTTATTTATGTCTTTTAAGCTTGAAAAGAATCTGGCTTCATCACGACGTTCATATAACGTTCATATAACGTTTACACAACCAAATTATGTTACCTGGGCTGTAATCGCTAATTTGCATATTTTACCTGGCCTTACATGAGTCGAGTAAATTGTGGAAATAGCTCATTAGCATAATTTCAATGGTACAAAAATTAGCACCGGTGCTCGTTTGTAACCTTTAAATTATGGTAATGAGCTAATTTGCAACTTTTATTTATTTAAACCTATTTTGTTTTTAAATTTAAGTCGATACATACATTTAACAGCTTTTAACACCATAGAAAGTATTTTGATCTGAATACGTAAGTTCTCATATGTATAGCTAAAGGCAAGTCATTGTTCACTAATGCCATATACATTGAGCAAGAACATAGTACACATGAAAAGGTCAATGCCCGCCCCATCCCTCTATAATACCACTACCATTCCCTGGTTGCCATGGTGTAACTAACCGAATTTGATGAAAGATTTTTACACGTTTGGGATAACGTTGTGAAAACGTTCAAGACTAACGTTCATACAACATAAAAATGTGTCGACAAATAAACGTTCTTTGAACGTTTAATCATAACGTTCCAAGAACGAAAGTGAAACGTTGTCACGACGTTCCAACAACGTAATAAATAGGTTATAAAAACGTCATTTGGACGTAATGGTATAACTAACAGAAGTTTTTTAAACGTTTGGGACGTTGTTATAACGTTGTGAAAACGTTCATTACTAACGTTCAAACAACGTAAAAATGTGTCGACAAATAAACGTTCTTCTAACGTTGGATCGCAACGTTCCATGAACGTTGTCACGACGTTCCGATAACGTAATAAAGACAGTATAAAAACGTCATTTGGACGTAATGGTATAACTAACAGAATTTCAAGAAAGTGTTTTAAACGTTTAGGACGTTGTGAAAACGTTCGTGACTAACGTTCATACAACGTAAAAATGTGTCGACAAATAAACGTTCTCCTAACGTTGGATCACGTTCACAACGTTCTTTGAACTTTTAATCATAACGTTCCAAGAACGAAAGTGAAACCTTGCCACGACGTTCCAACAACGTATGGTTAGCTGGGGAAGCATTGGTTTCCAGTTTCCAATACGATTTATTCCGTTAAAAAATCCTACCGGGTTCCAAATTGTTGGTTCCTTTCATCTATGCTTAGCACCAGGCTGCTTGAAATGAGATTCATATTATTTGCTCATGGGCCCAAGCTTGGCCCAATATTGGCACTCGACAATGTGGGCCAAGATTGGGCCAATATTGGCCTTGGGCGATCTTGGAGAAATGTTAGGTAGGAAGAATTCCATCTTTATATTGTTTTATTTCCCCCCAAAGAGGAGTGAGTGGACCCCGGGCCAACCCGTGACCAGGACCAATTTGGCCAAGGGCAAGCCTAGGACAAGGGAACATGCAATCTTTAAGGGACAGGACAAGGCACAATATCCTTTTTTTTGTTTTTTTGTTAGAGGACAGGCACAACCGGTCTGCCCTTTATTATGGCCCCGTATAACAAATCATTGGGACCAGTGGCGTAGCCAGGTTTTTCTCAGTGGGGGGGCAAAGGGGGGGCCGGGAGTTTTGGTGGGGGGGCAACAACCAAATTGAGGATTGAATTTCCTTGTGTTGTGAATAGGTTAGTCCCAAATTATTTCAACTGACATTTCCCACAGGGGGGGCAACAGGGGGGGCAGAGAACCCCACAGGGGGGGCAGCTGCCCCCCCTTGCCCCCCCTTGGCTACGCCACTGATTGGGACGTAGGCTGGACAACCCAAAAGGCAATCCAGTCTAACCCGACTTGCCATGTACGCGGGGACTAAAAAAATGGCACAGCGAAGGTGGTTTGCAGACATGACTAGACTACCTGATGAACCCATGAAGCATAAAGCTTAACATGGCTTATTGCAGGTAGCTTTCGTCACCAACCGGTAGTGCAATGGTCGGCTGTCTGCGAAACACCTTCCACGTGCAGACCCAACAGTAAGGCACAAGATCCTAGCCGAAAGGCCGGGCAGCACAGAGACCCTATAACTATGGGACAAGTATCTCGGAGGCAAAGTCCCCCGTTTACTATGCTTAAATTGACGAATGATGATCTTAAAGGGGGCGCACTATCATGGTCGTAACAAACCAGACGACCTAAGACACGGTGGATTTTATCGGCTCAAAACATGATTTGTGACACAGAAATTATAGTACATCAATGGTAAAAAAAAGCTGATTGTGATTTAGAGTCAAACTTATTTGCTTTGATGATAGCAGAATTTAGTTCTTATATGACACGAAACATTCAGAATTGGTTATTTGAAATTAATTTTCACGTGGAACAAAATACGAATTTCAAATTGTGGATGGCTTCGTCTGACAGTGACAGAGGAGGGACGTGGCGTTATTTGCATTTTATGAATATTGTAATCAGATCAGTTGGGAAGGATGCTGGATCGCGACGATCACATCGTGTGAGGTCATGAATAGTCATGATGAATATTCATTCACAACGAATGATTGACAGTTTACGCTTAACTTCCGAATGATGAACTTATAGTGGGCGCTATTATACTGTGAAACAAAATCTCAACAATGGGCAGATAGGGTGTTACGTAGGCCTGGGCAGCAACAACTCTTAACAGCGGCCGCCTTTTGTAGACCACTTCATAATTTGAATATCAAATCAATGGTGTCATTTCCCGCCCCTGGTATATTGCGCCCATTATTGGACCAATATTGGTTGCCATCATGATGCCAATTAAAGAGCGGCAATGTAAAACCAATATTGGTCCAATATTGGTCTAATATTGGTGACCAAGAGAGTGCCAACCGTGCCAATGCCATCGGCACTAATATGGTCACCAAAATTGATCCAATATTGGTTGCCAAACATGATGCCAATTGAAGAGCGCCAATGTAAAACCAATATTGGTTGCCAACATGCCAATTAAAAAAGTCCCAATGTAAAACCAATATTGGTGACCAAGAGAGTGCCAATGCCAATATTGCCAATGGGAACCCACTATTGGCCCAATATAGGTCAACAAGATATTAATGACAATGCTAATATTGGGCCAATATTGTGCCAATAGGTGTATGTTGCCTGGGTATATCTTCTAATATCTTCTTAACACTTCATCTATTCGTGTTTTTAAATTAAATTCCTTTCATTTGATACCAAACACGAAATACTTTGAACTAAATTTGGGTCAATGACCCCCAAGTTTCAATGACCCCCCCCCCCCCCCCCCCCCTGAATAAAAATTCCCCAACCCCTATCTGTCCTTACTTTTTTTGGGTGAATAATGACGCCCATACCTGCCATTATTATAAACACTTCAAAAGAAGTAAGTTCCCCTTTAGGGGTTCCCTTATATTTCCAAAACAATGCATTGGAATGAAATGGGGTTTTCAGTCAAATGATTATGGGCTTCATACCAATACTTGACCAAAGTTTCAAATCAACAGGTTCTGTCATGCTCGAGTGAGCACGTATTGAATTGAATAATTTGAGCATGTGTTAAAATTCTGGTACAACAAGAGTTGGACTTCAATATCGAGTAGCGCGCCTCCGGAGGGTGGGGGTACTCACGTATATTGGCCATACGGGTATGTGCGGCTGGCACTAATGACCCCTTTCGGCCGCTCCTTAAGACCCCCTTTTCATCCACTGGCAGTTCCATAAGGCCCCCTTTTCATCCATTGGCAGTTCCCTTAGACCCCAAATTCAACCAAAAATCATAAAATGTGTGAAAATCTTATGAATTTGAGTTATGTAGCCTCAAATTTGGCCTAAATTCAGTTCACAAAGGCAACATTTTGCCTAAACGACCTAACGACCGTTCAGTTCGGTACACCCCTGTTTTGGTGCCCGTTCAGTTCAGTAACCCCCTGTTTTCGGACTGCCCAGCCGCACACCCCTACCCTCTTCAAATCCCCCCCCCCCCCCCAATTGATACACCAACGTGGTGGATACACACACTACTAAATATTATTTAACAACTTTTGAAATGGGACATTCTGTCATTCAATACAAGCTCACTCAAGCATGACAGACCCTGTTGATTTGACATTTTGGTCAAGTATTGGTATGAACCTCATACCAAGTTGACAGAAAACCCATTTCAACCCAATATATATTTTTGAAAAATATAAGGGAAACCCTAAAGGGGAACTTACTTCTTTTGAAGTGTTAAGTTGAAATCGGCCTCTTTCTAATTTTTCCCAGATTGGCTATTAATAGTAATATGGCTACTACTTTGGGGATACTATAATAGGCCTATGTATTTTTCAATCGATTGGCTACTTCGTGTTCGTGGTATTGAGTTTCATAATGCATACATGTAATGAAAGGCTAATGTGTCGATGTGCTTATCTTTCAAATGATACCAAACGTATGCAATCTCTTGTTTCAGTATAGATCCTATCATGACTGATTTTATGACTCAAACGAGAGAAACTCTTGTCACAGTATGCACATTGGTATGGTCTCTCTTTGGTATGGATCCTTTCATGACTGATCTTATTGTGCAAATGGGTGAACTCTTGTCACAGTATTCACATTGGTGGTATGGTTTCTCTTTGGTATGTATTCTTCGGGGATTCTTTTGACGGGTCTCATTAACCAAATGAGAAAAACTCTCGTCACAGTATGAACATTGATATGGTTTATCTTTGGTGTGAATCCTTTCAACTCTTGTCTTATGATGATACAAACGAGAGAAAACATTGTCGCAGTATAAACATTGGAGCGTTTTCTCTTTCGTATGAATTCTTTAATGCCTGATTTTGTCATTGGTGCGATTTACCCTTGGTTTCCCTTTAGTTTTCTCTTTAGTATGAATCCTTTCATGCCTGGTCTTATCGCCTGAATGAGAGAAGGTCTTGTTACAGTATGAACATTGGTATGGTTTCTCTTTAGTATGAATCCTTTCATGCACGGTCTTATTGTGCAAATGAGAGAAACTCTTGTTACAGGATGCACACTTTGGTGTGAATCTTTTCATGACTTGTCTTATCACCCGAACGAGGGAAGGTCTTGTTACAGTATGAACATTGGTATGGTTTCTCTTTAGTATGAATCCTTTCATGCACGGTCTTATTGTGCACATGAGAGAAACTCTTGTCACAGTACGCACATTGGTGTGGGTTAATATCTTTAGTATGTATCCTTTCATGCCTGAACTTATTATACGAACGAGAGAAACTCTTGTCACAGTATGCACATCGATATAGTTTATCTTTGGTGTGGATCCTTTCATGTCTTGTCTTAGTTTGTAAACCAGAGAAACTCTTGTCACAGTACGCGCATTGGTATGGTTTATCTTTGGTATGGATCCTTTTATGAATGGTCTTATTATGCAAACGAGAAAAACGCCTGTCACAGTATGTACATTGGTATGGTTTCTCGTTGGTATGAGACCTTTCATGCACGGATTTATGAGCCAACACAGAAAAACTCTTGTCACAGTATGCACATTGATATGGTTTATCTTTGGTGTGGATCCTTTCATGTCTTGTCTTAGTTTGCAGACCAGAGAAACTCTTGTCACAGTTCGCGCATTGGTATGCTTTATCTTTGGTGTGGAGCAGTGGCGTAGCCAAGGGGGGGGGGGGGCAAGGGGGGGCAGCTGCCCCCCCCCCTGTGGGGTTCTCTGCCCCCCCTGTTGCCCCCCCTGTGGGAAATGTCAGTTGAAATAATTTGGGACTAACCTATTCACAACACAAGGAAATTCAATCCTCAATTTGGTTGTTGCCCCCCCCACCAAAACTCCCGGCCCCCCCTTTGCCCCCCCACTGAGAAAAACCTGGCTACGCCACTGGTGTGGAGGATCCTTTCATGCCCGATCTTATGACTCAAACGAGAGAAACTCTTGTCACAGTATGCACATTGGTATGGTTTCTCTTTGGTATGGATCCTTTCATGCCTGATCTTATGTATTTGAGACATTCTTATCACAGTATGTCGATGGTGTATTCTTGCAGTGATGTTCTTGTGACTTCTGCTGCTTTTTAATTCGCGGTGATGAACACCATCGACCTAGTTGCCGTCCATGATGATGCAGATGTATTTTATATTTGTCAAAATTATCAAATACTGTGTGTTTGCAATACCTGCACTTAAACGGAATCAGAGAAGCGCTCTTGCTACGACTTGATGTACATGTATGCTCCATAGCCTCCATAGCAGGTACGGGTGTCGGCATTGTCAGTGTTTGTGGTTGTGGATCGAATGGGTTCGTGCTGTGTAAGATAGTATTGGCTTTGTCACGGAGGCTGGAATCACTCAGTGCATTGTTCTCATAGAGTTTCTTCATGCCTGGTGTGAGAAGAATGGTCATATTGCCATATTCATCCTTCGTGATAACGCAGATCTCATCTCCAGTCATGTGGTGCAGCTCCCACCCTTTTCTTATTAAATTGTCGGTCCGTCCTCTTCTTGTCGCCTGACGAATTGACCGATACGCTCTGTAGCTGATGTCTGTTTTCTCGCCTTTCGGTCTGCCCACCTTGCGGCGTTTAGGCATAGGCTTATCCATATTATCTATGCTGAAACAGAACAAAGGTTGGGTTTGTTATAAATATTATAACCAGCTAGAAAACAGACTTTTCAAAGGCATTGACAACTTTTACTTTCAGCAGCAGTTAAAGGTGGAGCTTACCTTGACTTTTTAACGGCATGATCGCAAAAAAGGTAACAAATCACTAATGAAACTGTAAAATTCCAGGTTATAAGTGCCAGAAGTAAAATGTATTTTTATCTTGCGGTTGAAATCACCGCTTCAGTTTGTGCAGCGTATCAGCGAGTCCACATGCACACATCGAGAGTGAACAGCCTCGACCACATATCCAAAGTTCATCACAAGCTACGGTCGGTCGGTAATCCCAATTCGGAGCGTGTACCCTGTGATTGACAGTTATTTTCAATGACGTAATGCATTATGAATTCAATATGGCCGCATCCACTAGGGCTACATACAGAAAATTTACTTGAGAAAAAAAATCGTGGAAATGGTGTTATGTCACGTGGCGGCAGGCGTCTGCAGTGCAGGTGGCATTCAAAAATGTCACACTATTTTGAAATGAAAATGTCAACATATTACTTGACCATTCATCACCATTTTTGGAATCGCCATGAGAAATGCATTGAAATAAGTACAAACATGCCTAGTATTGGTTCAGTAATCCTTGAGATTGACTTAAAATGTTTGAAAAATTATTTTGTATAACCACTTGATGTGCTTGCTAAGGCAATAAACTGATTTAATCTCGCAATAGATTGAGATTATGAAAACTATGTTGATTTGATATGCATCTTGATATTTAGTCTGTCATCTTGACGTTTGTTATGGCTTTCTGAGTCGTGGTTGTAACAGGTGACAAGATAAGGGATGAACAGCTAGAGTGACAAGATAAGAAATGAACAGCTAGAGTGACAAGATAAGGGATGAACAGCTAGGGTGACAAGATAAGGGATAAACAGCTAGGGTGACAAGATAAGGGATAAACAGCTAGGATGACAAGATAAGGAATGAACAGCTAGAGTGACAAGATAAGGGATGAACAGCTAGGGTGACAAGATAAGGGATGAACATATAGAGTGACAAGATAAGGGATGAACAGCTAGGGTGACAAGATAAGGGATGAACAGCTAGGGTGACAAGATAAGGGATCAACAGCTAGGGTGACAAGATAAGGGATCAACAGCTAGGGTGACAAGATAAGGGATAAACAGCTAGGGTGACATGATTAGACTGGATCCTCCTGTCTTCCCGATTTTCCACACGGTCCCTGCGAGGGTGCTCAAATGTGAAGACTGGAAAAAATACAGTTCTAAAAGTGTGCGCTGATAAATTCGTGAACAAATGAGCTTATTCACGCACCATCACGCCACAGAGCGCCGGTAGTTTCACGCGGCGTCGTACATGGCGTGACGCGATAGGGCGCACAATTTGCCTCCCCGTGGCGCAGCGTGACGATCGTTCGACGCACTGCCTTTGAATTGGACCAATCAGGTGGTATTTCTGTTGTTGCCGCGCATGCTCAGTACTGGTATTTTGTCGTGGAATTCCACGACAAACCGCACACTTTTTGGACGTACTATTTTCCCAGTCCCTATATTTGGTCCGCCATTTTTAAAGATGGCGGCCATATAGAGGGACGCGGGTACCCAGTCTAGTGACATGATAAGGGATGATCAGCTATGGTGACAAGATAAGGGATGAACAGCTAGGGTGACAAGATAAGGGATAAACCGCTAGGGTGACAAGATAAGGGATGACAAGCTAGGGTGACACGATAAGGGATGAACAGCTAGGGTGACAATATAAGGGATGAACCGCTATAGGGTGACAAGATAAGGGATGAACAGCTTGGGTGAAAAGATAGGGATGAACAGCTAGAGTGACAAGATAAGGGATGAACAGCTAGGGTTACAATATAAGGAATGAACAGCTACGGTGACAAGATAAGGGATGAACAGCTAGAGTGACAAGATATAGACTGAATCCCTCAGTCTCCTAACATGGCGCACGGACAAGATAAGAGATGAACAGCTAGGGTGACAAGATAAGGGATGAACAGCTTAGGTGACAAGATAATGGATGAACAGCTAGGGTGACAAGATAAGGGATGAACAGCTAGGGTGACAATATAAGGGATGAACAGCTAGGGTGACAAGATAAGGGATGAACAGCTTAGGTGACAAGATAAGGGATGAACAGTTAGGGTGACAAGATGGGTATGAACAGCTAGGGTGACAAGATAAGGGATGAACAGCTAGGGTGACAAGAAGGGATGAACAGCTAGGGTGACAAGATAAGGGATAACGGCTAGGGTGACAAGATAAGGGATGAACAGTTAGGGTGACAAGATGGTATGAACAGCTTGGGTGAAAAGATAAGGGATGAACAGCTAGGGTGACAAGATAAGGGATCAATAGCTAGGGTGACAAGATAAGGGATGAACAGCTAGAGTGACAAGGTAAGGGATGAACAGCTAGGGTGACAAGATAAGGGATGAACAGCTAGGGTGACAAGATAAGGGATGAACAGCTAGGGTGACAAGATAAGGAATGAACAGCTAGGGTGACAAGATAAGGAATGAACAGCTAGGGTGACAAGATAAGGGATGAACAGCCAGGGTGACAAGATAAGGGATGAACAGATAGGGTGACAAGATTGGTATGAACAGCTAGGGTGACAAGATAAAGGATATATCATTGGGTGCCATCTTCCTCACGCTCTGCGTTTTAGACTGGCATCCACATCTCCTGTATATTTGTATCTATAAATAACTGTTATGTTTACCGAGATGAAAACAAATAAAACTGAAACTGAAACTGAAACAGCTAGGGTAATAAGATATGGGATGAACAGCCAGGGTGACAAGATAAGGGATGAACAGCTAGGGTAACAAGATATGGGATGAACGGCTAGGGTGACAAATTAAGGGATGAACAGCTAGGGTGACAAGATAGGTATGAACAGCTAGGGTGACAAGATAGGTATGAACAGCTAGGGTGACAAGATAAGGGATGAACAGCTAGGGTGACAAAATAAGGGATGAACAGCCAGGTTGACAAGATAAGGGATGAACAGCTAGGGTGACAAGATATAGGGATGAACAGCTAGGGTAACAAGATATGGGATGAACAGCTAGGGTGACAAGATAAGGGATGAACAGCTAGGTTGACAAGATAAGGGATGAACAGCTAGGGTGACAAAATCACCCTAAAAACGGGTATAGTTGTTTTGAAATCCCAGCCGCACACCCCCGACCAAACAAAATCCGAGTACCCCTCGGCATCAGAGGCTAATTTTATATTTTTCACTAACCTGATCACAAAATACACTAACATATCATTTATCCTAATCAATCTTGTATAAACATAAACACAGTTAAAAAAATGAGAACCATAACACCACTTTCCAAATTACATAATTATATTCTGTCATTTACGGTACAAGACAAAAACATTTCTTAACATTCAAATATCCGACCAGCTCTACTAGGCGTGCCTATAGTCTTGTTTTCTTGTCACAGTATGAACATTGATATGGTGTCTCTTGGTTATGAGTTCTTTCATGATTACTCTTTTGATCTGAAACAAAAAAGAACTCTTGTTTGAAGCTTGCAGTGAATAAACCTAAGCAGCTCTAGTAGCCTACAGGGAGCTAAACTAGGATGTGGTGCTGGTTTGACGTCATAGCCAATAGCAGGCATGAGAATGGAGTTTATGAAAATAGCAGGAAAGTGGTAAAAATTCCTAGTGAAAAAGCGCGTGAAATTGGGCAAAAAAGGCCAAAAACAGGCTGAAATTAAATAAAACTGCGTAAATTTTGATTACAAAAAAGCAGGAATTCCTGCTTTTTCCTGAAGATTCTCATGCCTGCAATAGGTGCAAGTAACAAAGAAGGTGGGAACGAAGCAGTGGCGGCACCAGCCTCAATCTTTTTTTTGGGGGGGGGGATGGCAAGATTTGTGTGCCTTTTATGCTTAAATTGTCAAATTTGGTCTTATACTAACTAATTTGGTATGAAAATGCGCGCTTGCGCACAAAATTTAGCTGTTTTATGCTAAAATGGTCAAAATTTGGTGTAATAAACATAATTAAGGAAGAAAATGTGCTTAAATTGTCTACTTCTTTTTTTATTCTAACAAAATAACAAATTGTTGGGGGGGGGGGGGGGGGCGGGGCAAACTGGGGGGAGGGGCAAGATTTTGTATTGGGGGGAAATGCTCCCATGCCCCCGTGGTGCCGCCACGGGAACGAAGACAAGTAGGAACAAAGTAAATTAATGTGCACTAATAAATAATGTGCACTAATAAATACTTTATAAGTATCCTGAAATAATAAATAATAATAATACTATGTACATGGATATGCCCAGTGTACAGCATGTTGGTGCTGGGCGGAGGTAGCATGTCTCCGATAACTGGCAGAGCCGCTCCTTTGAAGGCGTTTAACCGTGGGTGCTATGATGATGGGTGGTGGTAAATTGTCACAGTATGCACTTTGGTATGGTTTATCTTTGGTGTGGACCCTTTCATGACTGATCTTATGACTCAATGCGCATTGGTATGGTTTATCTTTGGTATTGATCCTTTTGTAACTATACGGGTTTTTACCTACAAATATTCATGATCTTGAATACTTGTGATAAACCCCTCGTACGTTAACTTAACTTGGATTCACTACTAAAGTAAGCAACGTAAACTATCTTAAGTTCTGTCTTCTTTAATCTTCATCTTCTCAACACCAGTTCCCTATTCTCAGCCGGAGCTGTCCATAGCTACAAGTTACAACTCGCCTAGTCTGGCGCCCAACTCCTTCTTCCTCTAGCTACCTGTGAGCTAGCCTCTCTCTCAGTAGCCACGTAGGCAGTCTGGATGAGGCATGTGATTGGTCCTTGGTATGTGACATCACTTTGGTGTGCCAAATACCAATGACCAACACTGCCCTCATCCAGACTACTCACTGCCTTACACTTTCATGACTGATTGTGCAAATGGGTGACACTCTTTTGTCACAGCATTCACATTGGTGGTACGGTTTTTCATTGGTATGGATTCTTCGGGGATTCTTTTGACGGGTCTCATTAAAGGCATATGTGATCTTTTCCAGGGGACGCCCTCAATCCTCGAAAAAAATTGGAAGCAGATTTTCTTGCAGATTTGCTTTTCCGATCATAAATCATAAATATTTTCCAAGTTACAGCGCGATACGATTCCTAATAACCTCAAAATCATAGTTTTAGAGTGAATTTAGAGTAAAATTGAAAAAAATAGATTGTACCGCTCGGTACAATCTATTTTCAAACTATGATTTTGAAGTAGTTAGGAATCGTATCGATCTCTAACTTAGAAGATCTTTATAATTTATGATCAAAAAATGCAAATCTGCAAGAAAATCTGCTTTAATAGTAAAATCAATGATAGAGGGCGCTACTTGGAAAAGATCACATAATATGCCTTTAACCAAAAATGAGAAAAACTCTCGTCACAGTATAAACATTGATATGGTTTATTTTGGTGTGAATCCTTTCATCTCTTGTCTTATGATGATACAAACCGGAGAAAACATTGTCGCAGTATAAACATTGGAGGTTTTCTCTTTCGTATGTATTCTTTCATGCCTGATCTTGTCATTGGAGCGGTTTCCCTTTAGTTTTCTCTTTCTAAGTATGAATCCTTTCATGCCAGGTCTTATCACCTGAACGACAGAAGGTATTGTTACAGTATGAGCATTGGTATGGTTTCTCTTTAATATGAATCCTTTCATGTCTGATCTTATCACCTGAATGAGAGAAGGTCTTGTCACAGTATGAACATTGGTATGGTTTCTCTTTAGTATGGATCCTCTCATGGCTGGTCTTACGACTTGAACTAGCGAAGGTCTTGGCGCAATATAAACATTGGTATGGTTTCTCTTTAGTATGAATCCTTTCATGCCTGGTCTTGTTACTTGAATCAGAAAAACCCCTCTCGCAGTATGAACATTGGTATGGTTTCTCGTTGGTATGAATCCTTTCATGCATGGTTTTATGAGCCATCACAGAAAAACTCTTAGCACAGTATGCACATTTGTATGGTTTATCTTTGGTATGGATCCTTTCATGATTGGTCTTAGTTTGCAAACGAGGGAAACTCTTGTCACAGTATGCACATTGGTATGGGTTATCTTTGGTATGGATCCTTTCATGAATGGTTTTATTATGCAAACGAGAGAAACTCTTGTCACAGTACGCACATTGGTATGGTTTATCCTTGGTATGGATCCTTTCATGTCTTGTCTTAGTTTGCAAACCAGAGAAACTCTTGTCACAGTACGCGCATTGGTATGGTTTATCTTTTGTATGGATCCTTTCATGAATGGTCTTATTATGCAAACGAGAGAAACTCTTGTCACAATATGCACATTGGTATGGTTTCTCTTTGGTATGGATCCTTTCATGACTGGTCTTACTTTGCAAATGAGAGAAGCTCTTGTCACAGTATGCACATTGGTATGGTTTCTCTTTGGTATGGATCCTTACATGACTGATCTTATTTTGCAAACGAGAAAAACTCTTGTCACAGTACGCACATTGGTATGGTTTCTCGATGGTATGAGTCCTTTCATGCACGGATTTATGAGCCAACACAGAAAAACTCTTGTCACAGTATGCACATTGATATGGTTTATCTTTGGTGTGGATCCTTTCATGTCTTGTCGTAGTTTGCAGACCAGAGAAACTCTTGTCACAGTTCGCGCATTGGTATGCTTTATCTTTGGTGTGGAGGATCCTTTCATGCCTGATCTTATGACTCAAACGAGAGAAACTCTTGTCACAGTATGCACATTGGTATGGTTTCTCTTTGGTATGGATCCTTTCATGCCTGATCTTATGACTCAAACGAGAGAAACTCCAGTCACAGTATGCACATTGGTATGGTTTCTCTTTGGTATGGATCCTTTCATGATTAGTCTTATGATGTAAATGAGAGAAACTCTTGTCACAGTCCACACATTGGTATGGTTTCTCTTTAGTATGAATCCTACCAGATGTGTTTGGTGTCTTTTTGGTGGTATGTATCTGCTCATCATGTCTGGTCTTTTCCTCTGTATTTGAGACATTCTTATCACAGTATGCCGATGGTGTATTCTTGCAGTGATGTTCAAATGGTTTCTGCCGCTTTTTAATTCGCGTGGATGAACACCATCGACCTAGTTGCCGTCCATGATGATGCATATGTATTTTATATTTGTCAAAATTATCAAACACTGTGCGTTTGCAATACCTGCACTTAAACGGAATCAGAGAAGCGCTCCTGCTACGACTTGATGTACATGTATGCACCATAGCCTCCATAGCAGGTGCAGGTGTTGGCATTGTCAGTGTTTGTGGTTGTGGATCGAATGGGTTCGTGCTGTGTAAGATAGTAGTGGCTTTGTCACTGAGGCTGGAATCACTCAGTGCATTGTTCTCGTACAGTTTCTTCATTCCTGGTGTGAGAAGAATGGTCACATTGCCATGCTCATCCTTTGTGATGACGCAGACCTCATCTCCAGTCATGTGGTGTAGCTCCCACCCTTTTCTTATTAAATTGTCGGTCCGTCCTCTTCTTGTCGCCTGACGAGTTGACCGATACGCTCTGTAGCTGATGTCTGTTTTCTCGCCTTTCGGTCTACCCTTATGTTTAGGCTTATCCGGGGGCTTATCCATATGATCCATGCTGAAACAGAAAAAAAGGTTGTGTTTGTTATAATTAACCAGCTAGAAAACAGACTTTTCAAAGGCATTGACAACTTTTCCGTTCAGCAGCAGTTAAACATACCTTAACTTGTTAAAACGGCGTGATCGCAACAAAATGAAACTGTAAAATTCCAGGTTATAAGTGCCAGTAGTAAAATGTATTATCTCGCGGGTGAAATCACTGCTTCAGTTCGTGCAGCGCATCAGCGAGTCCCCTTGCACACATCGAGAGTGAACAGCCTCGACCACATATCCAAAGTTCATCAGAAGCTACGGTCGTAACCCCAATTCGGAGCGTGTACCCGGTGATTGACAGTTATTTTCAATGCCGTAATGCATTATGAATTCAATATGGCCGGCCGGCCGCGTCCACTACTAGTAGCTAATATTGTGGTCACGTGTACAGAAAATTTACTCGAGAAAAAAATCGCGGAAATGCTGTATGTCCAAGGGCGTCCCCAGACCCTTTTCATTGGGGGGGGGGGGGGGGGGGGGGGGGGTGTAAAGGTCATCAATTGCCGACAAAGCCATTTGTGCCAACAAGAAAAAAATCAGCTCACTTCGCTCACCGGAATTCATACACGCATGTTAGTATGAACTGTATGGCCGGGGGCATTAATCCGTTTTCAGATACTAGTAATGATAATTGAAACGTTAAAATAAAGCAGCGAGTAGCGCTGATTGAATAGTTCTGGGGGAGCCAAGGGTGTACCCAGGACTTTTTTGATGGGGGGCAAAATCCTCAAGCCATCTTGTTAAACTTAAATATTGAAACGTTGAAACTAATACAAAGCGCGCAAAAATTGTGATTTTTAAAGGTACAGTATAACGTTTAAATGTCCTCCATATATTTAGAATATTTGTTTGTGGTTTGAGGGCCAAAATATGCGCGCCAAGCGCGCAATTTTGTTTAGTTTTGAACTAAAATGGTCATGGAAACACTGTCCTGAAGCTTTCTTGTTAAGCTTAAATAATGAAACATTGACACTAATAGGCCCTACGCGCGAAGCGCGCAAAAATTGGCATTTCTAACACTTAAATGTTCAAGTATGACATTTTTAACGGTTTGCTATTGCATGGCTACATACATATCAAGTCCAAATCCAAATCATATGGTTTGAGGGCCATTATATTAATGTTAAAACGTGTAGAAAATATGCGCGCATGCGCGCAACATTTTTCAGTTTTTGAACTAAAATGGTCATTGAAAACTAGTTAAAGCCTTCCCAATACTATAAATTAAGCTTAAATAATGAAACATTGAAACTAATACGTGCGAAGCGCTCAAAATTTTGCATTTCTAACACTTAAAAGGGCTGTGCACCTTCAGGTACAGCCTTCGCAAAACTGCCGTAACTTGAAATTGACCATTTTGGGAGAAAATTATAAAAAACACGTTTTTTTACCCATTTTAGGTTCTGCAAAGATAACTCAAAATATATTTGTCAAATTTTGTCATACTAGTTTTATTATATTCCTCATGCAATTCCCTAGGAATCGTTTTTTTGTTGTTGAAAATCTTTATTATTTTTTGAATTATCGACCAAAAAGTGCCAACAAATATGATTTTTTTTACCAAAAATGGTAATTTTCACGATTTTGGAGGTAATAAAAGCACCTTTTTAGCACTTTTTCGTCTATAATTCAAAAAATAATAATAAAAAAAGTCTGATGCAGTGTTGGTCATGAAGCCATCTTGTTTAGATGAATAAAATATGCTAACAAAACATGGTCAAATGTTTAATAGGCATGATAGGCATAATAGGCATGATAGATACAGCCTGTATGACTGACATCGACATAGACCTATACCATTACGATATCGATTGTGCCCCTGGTGCACACACAAATTCTGTTTTCATGCAAATAACGACAGTTGTGCTTATTGTCTTAATTATAATGATAATTTGCATTGCTCAAGTCGAAGTTAGGACAGAGTCTCTATAAGCTCTTACATTACATTGACACCTAAACGTTGGAGTTG
The DNA here is from genome assembly GCA_035610835.1 of Ophiura sarsii. NCBI lineage: Eukaryota > Metazoa > Echinodermata > Ophiuroidea > Amphilepidida > Ophiuridae > Ophiura > Ophiura sarsii. The sequence goes on along the minus strand of CM069457.1, from coordinate 48,364,349 downwards.
GACTTACTTTTGCGATAGTCTGATAGTGGGCTTGCAGTTGCAGAATCTACAATCAGTACAATGATGAGAGCAATTGGTCTACATCAACTTACATTATTATAGGCAATCTTTTTAATATCTCGTAACTTATGTGCCAACATGATTGGCTATTAGCGACATTATTATTGACTTGGGTGTGCATTGACAACGACAATGATATATAGGCCTAGTTATTATAATTAAAGAGCAATACAGGTCCCACACATTGCCCGTTAGGCCTAGCCTAGGCCTATACTATTCCGACACAATTTTTGGCTAGGTGTCTTGACAATAAGCAAAACAAAGACTTGGGCTAGGCTGTTCATGTGCGCCGACACAAAATCTTATAAAAATGGGCTCGTTCACAGTACCTACAAATTCACATGCCCACATTGCCTTTGTTCATTTTTGATTTGTGTTAACATAACATATATGCCGACACAACATTATCATTTGCGCATACGATAATTGTTAGGGCTTTCTTTCTTTCCCTTTCTTTCTTTATTTCCCTTTTCCTTTCTTTCCTTCCTCCCCTTCTTTCCCTTTTCCTTTCTCCCTTTTCTTTCTCCTTCCTTTGATTTGCCCGCAGCACCATGATTTTGCCGACAGATTTGATGAATGGGGGGGGGGGGCGGGTCACCCCCTCTGGGGACGCCCTTGTGTATGTCACGCGGCGGCAGGCGTCTGCAGACGACATTCAAAATGTCACAATATTTTGAAATGAAAATGTCAATATATTACTTCACCATTCATCACCACTTTTGGAATCGCGACGAGAAATGCATTAAATGAAATACATGCCTATTGGTTCAGTAATCCTTGAGATCCGACTTGGAAGTTTGGAATGGTTTTTTGAAAAACGTGTTGTCTTTTTTTATATAGGCCTACGGTAAAACTATAGTAGTCGCGTGGAAAGCGTTAACATAAACTGCTCACAAAAAGTTAGGAAACTTTTTTTTAACCCTTACAGCCCCGTATCCCATGAAATCCCATTTCCCAGCCTGTCGGTTCCACCTGGCGCTGAGGTTTTTGTGTGAAATAATGGCCCCGGGCTATATAGCTGGGCGAATACACTCGCCCAGCATAGCTTCCCCCGTGGCGCAGTTGGTAGAGCGTTCGACCGTCAACCGAGAGGTCGTGGGTTCAAACCCCGGGGCGTGGCACCCCTTGTTGTGTGTGCTTTTTTTGCTTGAAAAAAAATTCGTTGGAAAATCCACCGGGCGTGTTAGGGTTAAGGAACGATTTTTTTTTCTTCTTTTTAATTTTCACTTTTTTTTTCTAATTTCATCTTGATTAACCCTTACAGCCCCGTATCCCATGAAATCCCATTTCCCAGCCTGTCGGTTCCACCTGGCGCTGAGGTTTTTGTGTGAAATAATGGCCCCGGGCTATATACACACTCGCCCAGCATAGCTTCCCCCGTGGCGCAGTTGGTAGAGCGTTCGACCGTCAACCGAGAGGTCGTGGGTTCAAACCCCGGGGCGTGGCACCCCTTGTTGTGTGTGCTTTTTTTGCTTTAAAAAAAATTTCGTTGGAAAATCCACCGGGAGTGTTAGGGTTAATCAAGTATATTTCTATTATTTATTACCCTATTGTATTATGTTGCATATCAATGGAAAGCTGAAGTGTTTTTCTAAATGATACCATATATGCAATGATGACATGTTGCTGGACTTGGCCACATTAATGAGAATGAGACAAAGTCACAAATCAAATGTGCCAAAATTAGCAATTTTGTGTTACTGTGTGAACCAATGGCACGTCGGGCTCTCTCCAAATCTGTTAAACGCGGCATATTGAAACTGCAAAACGGTTACCGTGTCTCAGAACAGAAAAGAATACAAGTTAAAGGCCTAAACCTTTCATCACTTACCTTCATGACCTTCCACCTACCTGGAGTTGCAAATACCAAAACGATGGTTTTCTAAAGAGATGAGGGTTAACTTGTGTGTTGTGCTGGGGGGTGGGGGGGGGGGGGGGGGGGGGGGGGCAATATTGACGTCGTGTCGGTTGAGATTGGCACTGTCGGTTCATTTGACCAAAGGAATCATGGAATTATGACGGTCAAAATTACACAGATGAAAAAATTTCATTCGCTCTGCACGCATGTCTTCCCAAAATGCAATATTCTTTGGTACAAGCTTGTTTAGAGCCAAAATGTAGCTCAATCGTGCAAAAAATAGGTGTCAAGTCGAAAATGTTCTTGAGTCACACACATATCTTGTCGGTTCACTTTCATTTCTCGAGTACCTTTATTAAAATAGGCATAACTCCTCTTAGCAATGATCAATTTGTGTCATTCTTTTTTCCTAATAAGCAGGAGAGAATGGTTGTTAAATATATGCTTTACTGAACTCTTGAGTGTCATTTGTTTATTTTTTAAAACATCACCAATCCGGGTAAACTTCTTTTTGACTCACCCTGTACTACGCGGCAATTTGGCCTCGATAATCATTTTTCTAACATAAAATGCAGTGTTGTGCTTGCGGGACCCTTCCTTAAAGTAAATATTGATGGAATTGCTATGAAAGTATCACCCATGTAACTGTTTACATAATCAATAATGAAAACTATCTAAAGAAAAGGCCAATTACCACTACACTAACTGAAAACTTGGCACGGATATATGCCCCTTTCTTTAATGATTTTATTTACTTCATATATAGGCCTACCCATCATTTAGTACTTATAATAAACCATTTTGATATTTGGCCAGTTTTTCATGTTCATATTCAATATTTATCCAAATTTATATTGTTTTAAGTTTTTTGCTTGTCACAGTATGACCATTGGTATGGTGTCTCTTGGTTCTGAGTTCTTCCATGATTACCCTTTTGATCTAAAAACTCTTGTTTGAAGCTTCAAGTGGATAATCCTGATGCAGCTCATAGGAGCTAAATTGGGATGTGGTGCTGGTTTGACGTCATAGCCAATAGGTACAAGTAAAAAAAGAAGGTGGGAACGAAGACAGGTTAGGAACAAAGTGAATTAATGTGCATTATCTGAGACTAATATAACTAAATTAGTCTCAGGCATTATGCACTTATCAATTGCAGCCTCGGCCCCGGGGGACCCGGGGATAGCGGGGATTACGGCCGGGCCGTACAAATTGCCGATGTGACGTCCCGGCTACAGTCGTGTACGGTCCCCGCAGGGCGGGGCACCACCTTTTGTACGCCCCCGCTGGCCCGGGACAAAGTGTACGCCAGCGTGCGGTCCCCGCCCCCCCCCCCCCCCCCCCCCCCCCCCATAGTCGGGACAAAGTGTACGACGGTGTACGGTCCCGGCCCCCATAGCCGGCCCGGCTACGACCGGCCTCAGACAGCCGGGCCAATATTAGCGAATCGTTATCATGTTACACGGTTCACTGCGAGCATTTTTATGATTTACCGTTCACTACTATATGGTTTTGTGAATAATTTAGTTTATACAGTGCTCCAGCCGGGCCATGTTTTGTACGTTTGCGTACGGTCCCCGCATAGTCCCCGCCAGGACTGCAATTGATAAGTGCATTAGTACATGGAGATTTTGGTGCTGTGGGCGGTGGTATCACAGTGTCTCTGATGACTGGCAGAGCCGCTTCTTTGAAGGGTGCATTGCACTCTAAATGGGGTATCCCCTACCCTAAGGACGGTGTTTAAAACTATAATCGGAAATTCGAATGTATGCATCACAAAATCCTCAATTAAAAAGACTTGACAGTAATACAATTGCGTAAATGCCTATGATTTTTGATTAATTATGATTAATGGAACGTCCTACCCTGACTATAAACTGTGAATATCATCTGGATAAATGTTGAGAGATCGTTCAAGTTTGTGCTTTTTTTTACTGGAAACATTGGCGATAACGGCGACATTATCAAGCTCGTCAGAGAGGTAGTCGACTATATGGGGGTATTTTGGAAAATCTATCAGGTTAACCCAGGGTTGCACAAAGTGCGGGAGCAGGGAGCACCGCTCCCGGAAAATAATGAGCAGAATTGGGGAAATAATGCCAAGTGGAAAAAAGAAAAAGTATTGGGGAAAAGGGTGAAAAAGATGAAGGGAAAAAAATGCAACTTTGGGTTATTTGGTTGCAGTATAATACTAACGTGTTTATTGTTTTATTGCTTTACCCCAGTGGTGGGGCAAGGGGATTTCCCAAAATATATATTTGTGCCCCCACCCCCCCCCCCCAAAAAAAAATCTATTTTGTTAAAATGAGAATTTTAGCATAAAAAGGAAATTTTTTTAGCGCTGCGCGCACATTTTCTTACTAAATTAGACAACATTTTACAATTTTAGCGTAAAATGCCACCGCAAAAATTACGCGCTTCGCGCAAATCATTTTTTTCATGCCCCCTAATCAAAATTCTTCTCAAATGTAAAATTATAACTATGGTACTGGTACATCTTAACAACACTATAGTTTACATTATGATATTGTAATCTGATTTTTATCAGACCTACCTGTATTAATTATACATGTAGGTGGGGAAATGTTAAGCTCAAAACCTTGCTCCTGGGGAAGAAACAACTTTGTGCAACCCTGGTTTACCTACCAATTTTTCATTTTTGGTAAGAAAATATGATCATCTTTAAGAAAGAATCACTCTACAAGGTCCAATTCTGCAATTTAGTGGTCTAAAACAGAGTTTTATATCAGTGTTTTTGAACATATCCCTATGGAGCTCTATTTAGTAGTGTGACCCCTGAAGGCGTTAACCGTGGGTGCTATAAGATGGGTGGTGGTAAATTGTCACAGTATGCACATTGATATAGGTTATCCTTGGTGTGGATCCTTTCAAGACTGATCTTATGATGATACAAACGAGAGAAAACATTGTCGCAGTATGCATAACATTGGTGAATTCTCTCTTTCGTGTGAATCCTTTCATGCCCGGTGTTGTCATTGGTGCGGTTTCTCTTTAGTATGAATCCTTTCATGCACAGTCTTATTGTGCGAATGAGAGAACCTCTTGTTCAGGATGAACATTGGTATGGTTTTTCTTTGGTGTGAATCTTTTCATGACTTGTCTTATCACCCGAACGAGGGAAGGTCTTGTTACAGTATGAGCATTGGTACGGTTTCACTTTAGTATGAATCCTTTCATGTCTGGTCTTATCACCTGAATGAGAGAAGGTCTTGTCACAGTATGAACATTGGTATGGTTTCACTTTAGTATGGATCATCTCATGTCTGGTCTTAATACTTGAACTAGCAAAGGACTTGGCGCAATATGAACATTGGTATGGCTTCTCTTTGGTATGGATATCACTGCTTCAGTTCGTGCAGCGTATCAGCGAGTCCCCTTGCACACATCGAGAGTGAACAGCCTCGACCACATATCCAAAGTTCATCAGAAGCTACGGTCGTAACCCCAATTCGGAGCGTGTACCCGGTGATTGACAGTTATTTTCAATGCCGTAATGCATTATGAATTCAATATGGCCGGCCGGCCGCGTCCACTAGTAGCTAATATTGTGGTCACGTGTACAGAAAATTTACTCGAGAAAAAAATCGCGGAAATGCTGTATGTCCAAGGGCGTCCCCAGACCCTTTTCATTGGGGGGGGGGGGGGGGGGGGTATAAAGGTCATCAATTGCCGACAAAGCCATTTGTGCCAACAAGAAAAAAAATCAGCTCACTTCGCTCACCGGAATTCATACACGCATGTTAGTATGAACTGTATGGCCGGGGGCATTAATCCGTTTTCAGATACTAGTAATGATAATTGAAACGTTAAAATAAAGCAGCGAGTAGCGCTTATTGAATAGTTCTGGGGGAGCCAAGGGTGTACCCAGGACTTTTTTGATGGGGGGCAAAATCCTCAAGCCATCTTGTTAAACTTAAATATTGAAACGTTGAAACTAATACAAAGCGCGCAAAAATTGTGATTTTTAAAGGTACAGTATAACGTTTAAATGTCCTCCATATATTTAGAATATTGTTTGTGGTTTGAGGGCCAAAATATGCGCGCCAAGCGCGCAATTTTGTTTAGTTTTGAACTAAAATGGTCATGGAAACACTGTCCTGAAGCTTTCTTGTTAAGCTTAAATAATGAAACATTGACACTAATAGGCCCTACGCGCGAAGCGCGCAAAAATTGGCATTTCTAACACTTAAATGTTCAAGTATGACATTTTTAACGGTTTGCTATTGCATGGCTACATACATATCAAGTCCAAATCCAAATCGTATGGTTTGAAGGCCATTATATTAATGTTAAAACGTGTAGAAAATATGCGCGCATGCGCGCAACATTTTTCAGTTTTTGAACTAAAATGGTCATTGAAAACTGGTTAAAGCCTTCCCAATACTATAAATTAAGCTTAAATAATGAAACATTGAAACTAATACGTGCGAAGCGCTCAAAATTTTGCATTTCTAACACTTAAAAGGGCTGTGCACCTTCAGGTACAGCCTTCGCAAAACTGCCGTAACTTGAAATTGACCATTTTGGGAGAAAATTATAAAAAAACACGTTTTTTTACCCATTTTAGGTTCTGCAAAGATAACTCAAAATATATTTGTCAAATTTTGTCATACTAGTTTTATTATATTCCTCATGCAATTCCCGAGGAATCGTTTTTTTGTTGTTGAAAATCTTTATTATTTTTTGAATTATCGACCAAAAAGTGCCAAAAAATATGATTTTTTTTACCAAAAATGGTAATTTTCACGATTTTGGAGGTAATAAAAGCACTTTTTTAGCACTTTTTCGTCTATAATTCAAAAAATAATAATAAAAAAAGTCTGATTCAGTGTTGGTCATGAAGCCATCTTGTTTAGATGAATAAAATATGCTAACAAAACATGGTCAAATGTTCAATAGGCATGATAGGCATAATAGGCATGATAGATACAGCCTGTATGACTGACATCGACATAGACCTATACCATTACGATATCGATTGTGCCCCTGGTGCACACACAAATTCTGTTCTCATGCAAATAACGACAGTTGTGCTTATTGTCTTAATTATAATGATAATTTGCATTGCTCAAGTCTAAGTTAGGACAGAGTCTCTATAAGCTCTTATTACATTGACACCTAAACGTTGGAGTTGGACTTACTTTTGCGATAGTCTGATAGTGGGCTTGCCGTTGCAGAATCTACAATCAGTTATCAGTATAATGAGAGCAATTGGCCTACATCAACTTACATTATTATAGGCAATTGTTTTAATATCTCGTAACTTATGTGCTAACATGATTGGCGACATTATTATTGACTTGGGTGTGCATTGACAACGACAATGATATAGGCCTAGTTAGTATAATTAAAGAGCAATACAGGTCCCACACATTGCCCGTTAGGCCTAGCCTAGGCCTATACTATTCCGACACAATTTTTGGCTAGGTGTCTTGACAATAAGCAAAACAAAGACTTGGGCTCGTGCGCCGACACAAAATCTTATAAAAATGGGCTCGTTCACAGTACCTACAAATTCACATGCCTACATTGCCTTTGTTCATTTTTGATTTGTGTTAACATAACAATGCCGACACAACATTATCATTTGCGCATACGATAATTGTTAGGGCTTTCTTTCTTTCCCTTTCTTTCTTTATTTCCCTTTTCCTTTCTTTCCTTCCTCCCCTTCTTTCCCTTTTCCTTTCTCCCTTTTCTTTCTCCTTCCTTTGATTTGCCCACAGCACCATGATTTTGCCGACAGATGGGGGGGGGGGGGGGGGGGGGTCACCCCCCTCTGGGGACGCCCTTGTGTATGTCACGCGGCGGCAGGCGTCTGCAGACGACATTCAAAATGTCACAATATTTTGAAATGAAAATGTCAATATATTACTTCACCATTCATCACCACTTTTGGAATCGCGACGAGAAATGCATTGAAATACATGCCTATATTGGTTCAGTAATCCTTGAGATCCGACTTGGAAGTTTGGAATGGTTTTTTGAAAAACGTGTTGTCTTTTTTTTATATAGGCCTACGGTAAAACTATAGTAGTCGCGTGGAAAGCGTTAGCATAAACTGCTCACAAAAAGTTAGGAAACTTTTTTTAACCCTTACAGCCCCGTATCCCATGAAATCCCATTTCCCAGCCTGTCGGTTCCACCTTTGTGTGAAATAATGGCCCCGGGCTATATAGCTGGGCGAATACACTCGCCCAGCATAGCTTCCCCCGTGGCGCAGTTGGTAGAGCGTTCGACCGTCAACCGAGAGGTCGTGGGTTCAAACCCCGGGGCGTGGCACCCCTTGTTGTGTGTGCTTTTTTTGCTTGAAAAAAAATTCGTTGGAAAATCCACCGGGAGTGTTAGGGTTAACATGGTTAAGGAACGATTTGTTTTCTTCTTTTTAATTTTCACTTTTTTTCTCTAATTTCATCTTGATTACCCCTTACAGCCCCGTATCCCATGAAATCCCATTTCCCAGCCTGTCGGTTCCACCTGGCGCTGAGGTTTTTGTGTGAAATAATGGCCCCGGGCTATATACACACTCGCCCAGCATAGCTTCCCCCGTGGCGCAGTTGGTAGAGCGTTCGACCGTCAACCGAGCGGTCGTGGGTTCAAACCCCGGGGCGTGGCACCCCTTGTTGTGTGTGCTTTTTTTGCTTAAACAAAATTTCGTTGGAAAATCCACCGGGAGTGTTAGGGTTAATCAAGTATATTTCTATTATTTATTACCCTATTGTATTATGTTGCATATCAATGGAAAGCTGAAGTGTTTTTCTAAATGATACCATATATGCAATGATGACATGTTGCTGGACTTGGCCACATTAATGAGAATGAGACCAAGTCACAAATCAAATGTGCCAAAATTAGCAATTTTGTGTTACTGTGTGAACCAATGGCACGTCGGGCTCTCTCCAAATCTGTTAAACGCGGCATATTGAAACTGCAAAACGTTTACCGTGTCTCAGAACAGAAAAAAATACAAGTTAAAGGCCTAAACCTTTCATCACTTACCTTCATGACCTTCCACCTGGAGTTGCAAATACCAAAACGATGGTTTTCTAAAGAGATGAGGGTTAACTTGTGTGTTGTGTTGGGGGGGGGGGGGGGGGGCAATATTGACGTCGTGTCGGTTGAGATTGGCACTGTCGGTTCATTTAACCAAAGGAATCATGGAATTATGACGGTCAAAATTACACAGATGAAAAAATTTCACTCGCTCTGCGCGCATGTCTTCCCAAAATGCAATATTCTTTGGTACAAGCTTGTTTAGAGCCAAAATGTAGCTCAATCGTGCAAAAAATAGGTGTCAAGTCGAAAATGTTCTTGAGTCACACACATATCTTGTCGGTTCACTTTCATTTCTCGAGTACCTTTATTAAAATAGGCATAACTCCTCTTAGCAATGATCAATTTGTGCCATTCTTTTTTCCTAATAAGCAGGAGAGAATGCTTGTTAAATATATGCTTTACTGAACTCTTGAGTGTCATTTGTTTATTTTTTAAAACATCACCAATCCGGGTAAACTTCTTTTTGACTCACCCTGTACTACGCGGCAATTTGGCCTCGATAATCATTTTTCTAACATAAAATGCAGTGTTGTGCTTGCGGGACCCTTCCTTTAAGATGAAAGCGTATAATTTCTAAAGACAAAAGCGCATCTTCCTTATAGATGACAGTGATCTTCTTAAGATAACACCGTATCTTATAAAGATAAATAACGTATAAGGGAGGATGGGGCAACTGGTCCGGTTAAGGTTAAGCATATTTCATGATATAAAAGATTAAAGCTCGTGTAAATATTGATGGAATTGCTATGAAAGTATCACCCATGTGACTGTTTACATATATAATCAATAATGAAAACTGTCTAAAGAAAAGGCCAATTACCACTACACTAACTGAAAACTTGGCACGGATATATGCCCCTTTCTTTAATGATTTTATTTACTTCATATAGGCCTACCCATCATTTAGTACTTATAATAAACCATTTTGATATTTGGCCAGTTTTTCATGTTCATATTCAATATTTATCCAAATTTATATTGTTTTAAGTTTTTTCTTGTCACTGTATGACCATTGGTATGGTGTCTCTTGGTTCTGAGTTCTTTCATGATTACCCTTTTGATCTAAAAACCTCTTGTTTGAAGCTTCAAGTGGATAATCCTGATGCAGCTCAGGAGCTAAATTGGGATGTGGTGCTGGTTTGACGTCATACCCAATAGGTACAAGTAAAAAAAGAAGGTGGGAACGAAGACAGGTTAGGAACAAAGTGAATTAATGTGCATTATGCACTTATCAATTGCAGCCCCGGCCCCGGGGACCCGGGGATTAGGGCCGGGCCGTACAAATTGCCGATGTGACGTCCCGCGCTACAGTCGTGTACGGTCCCCGCAGGGCGGGGCACCACCTTTTGTACGCCCCGGCCCCGCTGGCCCGGGACAAAGTGTACGCCAGCGTGCGGTCCCGCCCCCCCCCCCCATAGTCGGGACAAAGTGTACGACGGTGTACGGTCCCGGCCCCCATAGCCGGCCCGGCTACGACCGGCCTCAGACAGCCGGGCCAATATTAGCGAATCGTTATCATGTTACACGGTTCACTGCGAGCATTTTCATGATTTACCGTTCACTACTATATGGTTTTGTGAATAATTTAGTTTATACAGTGCTCCAGCCGGGCCATGTTTTTTGTACGTTTGCGTACGGTCCCCGCATAGTCCCCGCCAACTGCAACGGCCAGGACTGCAATTGATAAGTGCATTAGTACATGGAGATTTTGGTGCTGTGGGCGGTGGTATCACCATGATCACAGTGTCTCTGATGACTGGCAGAGCCGCTTCTTTGAAGGGTGCATTGCACTCTAAATGGGGTATCCCCTACCCTAAGGACGGTGTTTAAAACTATAATCGGAAATTCGAATGTATACATCACAAAATCCTCAATTAAAAAGACTTGACAGTAATACAATTGCGTAAATGCCTATGATTTTTGATTAATTATGATGGAACATCACCTACATGAACCCTGACTCAACTGTGAATATCATCTGGATAAAATTTGAGAGATCGTTCAAGTTTGAGCTTTTTTTATACTGGAAACATTGGCGATAACGGCGACATTATCAAGCTCGTCAGAGAGGTAGTCGACTATATGGGGGTATTTTGGAAAATCTATCAGGTTTACCCAGGGTTGCACAAAGTGCGGGAGCAGGGAGCACCGCTCCCGGAAAATAATGAGCAGAATTGGGGAAATAATGCCAAGTGGAAAAAAGAAAAAGTATTGGGGAAAAGGGTGAAAAAGATCATGAAGAGAAGAAAAAAATGCAACTTTGGGTTATTTTGGGAAATAATGAGCAGAATTGGGGAAATAATGCCAAGTGGAAAAAAGAAAAAGTATTGGGGAAAGGGTGAAAAAAGATGAAGGGAAAAAAATGCAACTTTGGGTTATTTGGTTGCAGTATAATACTAACGTGTTTATTGTTTAATTGCTTTACCCCAGTGGTGGGGCAAGGGGATTTCCCAAAATATATATTTGTGCCCCCACCCCCCAAAAAAAATCTATTTTGTTAAAATTAGAATTTTAGCATAAAAAGGCAATTTTTTTTACAATTTTAGCGTAAAATGCCACCGCAAAAATTACGTGCTTCGCGCAAATCATTTTTTTCATGCCCCCTAATCAAAATTCTTCTCAAATGTAAAATTATAACTATGGTACTGGTACATCTTAACAACACTATAGTTTACATTATGATATTGTAATCTGATTTAACAGACCTACCTGTATTAATTATACATGTAGGTGGGGAAATGTTAAGCTCAAAACCTTGCTCCTGGGGAAGAAACAACTTTGTGCAACCCTGGTTTACCTACCAATTTTTCATTTTTGGTAAGAAAATATGATCATCTTTAAGAAAGAATCACTCTACAAGGTCCAATTCTGCAATTTAGTGGTCTAAAACAGAGTTTTATATCAGTGTTTTTGAACATTATCCCTATGGAGCTCTATTTAGTAGTGTGACCCCTGAAGGCGTTAACAGTGGGTGCTATAATGATGGGTGGTGGTAAATTGTCACAGTATGCACATTGATATAGGTTATCCTTGGTGTGGATCCTTTCATGACTGATTGTATGATGATACAAACGAGAGAAAACATTGTCGCAGTATGCATAACATTGGTGAATTCTCTCTTTCGTGTGAATCCTTTCATGCCCGGTGTTGTCATTGGTGCAGTTTCTCTTTAGTATGAATCCTTTCATGCACAGTCTTATTGTGCGAATGAGAGAACCTCTTGTTCAGGATGAACATTGGTATGGTTTTTCTTTGGTGTGAATCTTTTCATGACTTGTCTTATCACCCGAACGAGGGAAGGTCTTGTTACAGTATGAGCATTGGTACGGTTTCACTTTAGTATGAATCCTTTCATGTCTGATCTTATCACCTGAATGAGAGAAGGTCTTGTTACAGTATGAACATTGGTATGGTTTCACTTTAGTATGGATCTTCTCATGTCTGGTCTTAATACTTGAACTAGCAAAGGTCTTGGCGCAATATGAACATTGGTATGGCTTCTCTTTGGTATGGATCCTTTCATGCCTGATCTTATGACTCAAGCGAGAGAAACTCCAGGCACAGTATGCACATTGATATGGTTTCTCTTTGGTATGGATCCTTTCATGCCTGGTCTTACTTTGCAAATGGGAGAAACTCCTGTCACAGTATGCACATTGATATGGTTTCTCTTTAGTATGTATCCTTTCATGCCTGACCTTATTGGGCAAACCAAAAAAACTCTTGTCACAGTATGCACATTGGTACTCTTTTGTATGGATCCTTTCATGCCTGGTCTTATTTTGCAAATGAGAGAAACTCTTGTCACAGTGTGCACACTGGTATGGTTTCTCTTTGGTATGGATCCTTTCATGACTGGTCTTACTTTGCAAATGAGAGAAACTCTTGACACAGTATGCACATTGGTATGGTTTCTCTTTGGTATGGATCCTTTCATGACTGATCTTATTTTGCAAACGAGAAAAACTCCTGTCACAGTACGCACATTGGTATGGTTTCTCTTTGGTATGGATCCTTTCATGACTGATCTTATTTTGCAAACGAGAAAAACTCATGTAACAGTATGCACATTGGAATGGTTTCTCTTTGGTATGGACCCTTTCATGCCTGATCTTATTGTGTAAACGAGAGAAACTCTTGTCACAGTACACACATTGGTATGGTTTCTCTTTAGTATGAATCCTACCAGATGTGTTTGGTGTCTTTCTGGTGGTATGAATCTGCTCATCATGTCTGGTCTTTTCCTCTGTATTTGAGACATTCTTATCACAGTATGCTGATGGTGTATTCTTGCAGTGATGTTCTTGTGATTTCTGCTGCTTTTTAATTCGCGTGGATGAACACCATCGACCTAGTTGCCGTCCATGATGATGCATATGTATTTTATATTTGTCAAAATTATCAAACACTGTGCGTTTGCAATACCTGCACTTAAACGGAATCAGAGAAGCGCTCTTGCTACGACTTGATGTACATGTATGCACCATAGCCTCCATAGCAACCTTAGCAGGTGTCGGCATTGTCAGTGTTTGTGGATCGAATGGGTTCTTGCTGTGAAAGATACTAGTATTGGCTTTGTCACTGAGGCTGGAATCACTCAGTGCATTGTTCTCATACAGTTTCTTCATGCCTGGTGTGAGAAGAATGGTCACATTGCCATACTCATCCTTTGTGATGACGCAGACCTCATCTCCAGTCATGTGGTGCAGCTCCCACCCTTTTCTTATTAAATTGTCGGTTCGTCCTCTTCTTGTCGCCTGACGAGTTGACCGACACGTTCTGTAGCTCATGTCTGTTTTCTCGCCTTTTGGTCTGCCTCCCTTGCGTTTAGGCATAGCCTATAGGTTTATCCATATTATCCATGCTGAAACAGAAAAAAGGTTGTGTTTATATAAATATACCAGAAAACAGACTTTTCAAAGGCATGGGCAACTTTTACTTAGCAGCAGTTAAAGGTGGAGCTTACCTTAACTTTTTAACGGCATGATCGCAAAAAAGGTAACAATTTTTATTAAATTACTAATGAAACTGTAAAATTCCAGGTTATAAGTGCCAGTAGTAAATGTATTATCTCGCGGGTGAAATCACTGCTTCAGTTCGTCAGCGTAATCAGTCTCTGGCGTAATCATGGAGTCCCCATTCAGTGGCATGCACACATCGAGAGTAAACAACCTCGACCACATGTCCAAAGTTCATCACAAGCACGTACGGTCGGTAAACCCCAACACAATTCGGCGCGTATACCCGGTGATTGACAGTTATTTTCAAAGACGTAATGCATTACGAATTCAATATGGCCGCGTCCACTAGAAGCCGCATTCCCAGCTAACCATATTACGTTGTTAGAACGTCGTGGCAAGGTTTCACTTTCGTTCTTGGAACGTTATGATTAAAAGTTCAAAGAACGTTGTGAACGTGATCCAACGTTAGGAGAACGTTTATTTGTCGACACATTTTTACGTTGTATGAACGTTAGTCATGAACGTTTTCACAACGTTATCACAACGTCCTAAACGTTTAAAACACTTTCTTGAAATTCTGTTAGTTATACCATTACGTCCAAATGACGTTTTTATACTGTCTTTATTACGTTATCGGAACGTCGTGACAACGTTCATGGAACGTTGCGATCTAACGTTAGAAGAACGTTTATTTGTCGACACATTTTTACGTTGTTTGAACGTTAGTAATGAACGTTTTCACAACGTTATAACAACGTCCCAAACGTTTAAAAAACTTCTGTTAGTTATACCATTACGTCCAAATGACGTTTTTATAACCTATTTATTACGTTGTTGGAACGTCGTGACAACGTTTCACTTTCGTTCTTGGAACGTTATGATTAAACGTTCAAAAAACGTTTATTTGTCGACACATTTTTATGTTGTATGAACGTTAGTCTTGAACGTTTTCACAACGTTATCCCAAACGTGTAAAAAACTTTCATCAAATTCGGTTAGTTACACCATGGCAGCCAGGGAATGGTAGTGGTATTATAGAGGGATGGGGCGGGCATTGACCTTTTCATGTGTACTATGTTCTTGCTCAATGTATATGGTATTAGTGAACAATGACTTGCCTTTAGCTATACATATGAGAACTTACGTATACAGATCAAAATGCTTTCTATGGTGTTAAAAGCTGTTAAATGTATGTATCGACTTAAATTTTTAAAAAAATATAGGTTTAAATAAATAAAAGTTGCAAATTAGCTCATTACCATAATTTAAAGGTTACAAACGAGCACCGGTGCTAATTTTTGTACCATTGAAATTATGCTAATGAGCTATTTCCACAATTTACTCGACTCATGTAAGGCCAGGTAAAATATGCAAATTAGCGATTACAGCCCAGGTAACATAATTTGGTTGTGTAAACGTTATATGAACGTTATATGAACGTCGTGATGAAGCCAGATTATTTTCAAGCTTAAAAGACATAAATAAATATATTCCACATAAATTATACAGGTATTTTGTCATGAGTTCAAGTTCTATACTCTTTTTCCATGTGCAATACCCACGAGGAACGAATTCGATTCAAACTTTAACGGATTTACACGCTTAGAAAAGAGCATATTGCGCTTCTTACAAGTTCGTAATCATAGTTGTAATTAATGCAAATTGGACCAAGCCGATTTGCTTCCTCATGTTTGCTGAAGCATATCTCCCGTTCTAAATAACCAATTGGAACGCAATAAAATGCAAATGAAAGCTTATTTACTCAGCTTTCATAATACATCAAGATTAGACCCGTGTGTTCCTGTCCTTTTAAGATATCTTATGTGCCCAGAGTGTTAACATTTTTTGGGTCACCCTGTATACGCCTAGATTAGTACATCAAATTTGTAATGCCAAATTGTTTTGTATTAAAATTTTGATTCGTAATAAACCTTTTTAAATAAAATGTAATTCATTATTTAATTAGTCCATGGAAACGTGAGCAAAATGTTTTCTGAACGTTGCAGTTAAGTTCTAGTTTGGTTGCACTTAGGTTGTGGTTAGGTTGTCATTAAAACGTTTCTACAACGTTATTATAACGTTGCGGTTTGGGTGTGATTTGGTTGTTTTAGGTTGGTCAATGGAACGTGAGCAAAAAGTTCTCTGAACGTTGCAGTTAAGTTCTAGTTTGGTTGCGCTTAGGTTGTGGTTAGGTTGTCATAAAAACGTTTCTACAACGTTATTATAACGTTGCGGTTTGGGTGTGATTTGGTTGTTTTAGGTTGGTCCGTTGAAACGTGAGCAAAACGTTCTCTGAACGTTGCAGTTAAGTTCTAGTTTGGTTGCACTTAGGTTGTGGTTAGGTTGTCATTAAAACGTTTCTACAACGTTATATATAACGTTGCGGTTTGGGTGTGATTTGGTTGTTTTAGGTTGGTCCGTTGAAACGTGAGCAAAACGTTCTCTGAACGTTGCAGTTAAGTTCTAGTTTGGTTGCACTTAGGTTGTCATTACAACGTTTCTACAACGTTATATATAACGTTGCGGTTTGGGTGTGATTTGGTACTTAAAACAAACAACCCGCAACGTTATAATAACGCTGTAAGAACGTATTTAATGACAACCTAACCAGAACCTTAGTGCAACCAAACTAGAACTTAAACTACAACGTTCAGGGAACATCCTTTTCACGTTTAAAGGATTAAACTAAAACAACCAACTATTTGAGTGTTACGTTGTTAAAACATTATGTAAACGTTTCCGATGATCAACATGCAACGTTCAGAGAACGTTTTAATCACGTTTCCAAGAACCAACCTAAAACAAACAAACCGCAACGTCATAATAACGTTGTAAGAACGTTTATAATGACAACCTAACCACAACCTAAGTGCAACCAAACTATAACTAAACTTTAACGTTCAGAGAACGTTTTGCTCACGTTTCAACGGACCAACTTAAAACAACCAAATCACAACCAAACCGTAACGTTATAAAAACGTTGTTAAAACGTTTTAAATGACGCAACCTAACTGCAACCTAGGTGCAACGTTGCGGAAACGTTCTGTGTTTGCTGGGAAGGCCCTGATGATCATTGAATCAGAGCCCAATGATAGTCACCTTAAGACTAGTCTATTGTCCTGAGATTAGGTGGTTTACATACAGAAATGAGTTTTCTAGGATGTATTGGGTACCTTATGGCAGCCAGCGGCCTTGAAGAAGTTCTCGATGTCATTTATGCTGGCAATGCGGTAAAGCATATGCTGACTGGAAAGGCAATTTCACAAGCAGTAAGAGGTCATCTGTTAGTGTCTGCAGCTTTAAACACGATGCTAGTAGTAGTAGCAAATGCTTACAATCTTCCTCTGCCAGTAAATCCTCTTAAAAAGCCAGTGGAAGAAACAACCACATCAGATCCTGATGAGTGGGAAACAATACAAGAAGAGATGCAACAGCAAGGCAATGATGAGGTCATTCCAGAGGAAGAGCAACACCTAAATCGTGACCTGTTTGAGGCTGGTGAGCTGCGCTTGATCATCTGATGAAAGATCCAAGTGTTGTAGATAATGTGTTGTCCTCAGAAGCTCTGAAGAACATAGCTAAGAAAATCGAAGAAGAAAGGAAGTCTATGGGTAATCAAAGAACTGCCAGCTCTGGTTGCAATACTTGAATATGTGGATATCCTAAGGACATTCATAAAGGCTGAGCGGATGCTTCATCTCCAAACTGTACATGACATGCTTCCTTACTTTGCAGCATCAGGGCACAACTCATATGCCAAGTCAGCATATTTGTACCTACAAATGATGAGCAAACTTGACACAACACACCCAGAGGTTCACAGAAGTTTCATGAATGGACTTCATGTTGTTAGACGAAGTGATCGTTACTGGGCTGGCCTATAGAGCAAGTACTTATGAGAAGCATCAAAACAAGTGGTGGCTTAACTAGAGGCACGGGTATGGGTGAAATACAGAGACTGACCTGGGTGCTTGGAATGCCAGCATGTGCTGAAGTCAACTGCGCTATGCAGGAACCGACAGATGTTAAGTACAGTACCAGTGAACAACATAAGGATTCTTCCCATTCGAGACAAGACCGTGACATACATGACGTATATAAGTTACTTGACGCATTCAATGACTGGGATCCCTTCGCTAGTGAACCATCTCTGCGAAACATTGTGAGCGGCATTACAGGACATGATAAAGTTAACTGTGATAAAACTACCTATAGGTCAAGCTATACTTGGGTCAATGGTTGGGAAGAGTGTGACTGAAACCAGGCAGTTACCCTTGGGTCGAAGACAGCTGTGGAAGTTAATGGAGAGTCAGTGCAAGTTGATCCCCAACTACTTTTCCAACGACTTAGTGTGCTAGCAAAATCACAGGAAGACCCGTCATCTCTATTCAAATATGAGCTGTGTACTCACCCTCCGGCACTATTTGACAATGGTGGTCTTCCTAGAGAAGCAGATAAGCCAGTTCTTGCAGATGCCATTTGGGAACAAACCAAAACCGAGCAAGCAAGTACAGCTGGCAACGTCCACTTTGTACTCGATGGAGGTGCCCTTCTTCAATGTTTGCCATGGAGAAATGGTCAAACCTTTGACAGCATATGTAATAGCTATGCAACCTATGTTCACACCAAGTTTGAGAAGGCAACAATTGTCTTTGATGGGTACAAAGACGGCCCACAAATCAAGGATGCCACCCATCGTAGACGAACTAGTTCGAGTGCCAGAAATGTTGGGCCAAATGTACACTTCACCGGACAGACATTCTTGAAGGTTCAGAAGAGCCAGTTTTTGGCCAACAAAGCTAACAAGCAGCGCTTTATCAACATGTTAGGGAATTCACTGGAGAAGGTGGGATGTACCATTATCTATGCCAGGGCTGACGCTGATGTCCTGATAGTGAGAACAGCAGTGGAATCTGCGAAGCAGGTGGACACGGTTGTTATTGGAGAGGATACAGATCTTCTTATTCTTTTGTGTTATCATGGGGATGTGACAGCTATGGGCTTGTTCTTCAGACCAGA
Source organism: Ophiura sarsii (assembly GCA_035610835.1). NCBI lineage: Eukaryota > Metazoa > Echinodermata > Ophiuroidea > Amphilepidida > Ophiuridae > Ophiura > Ophiura sarsii. The sequence continues at coordinate 48,345,380 of CM069457.1, read as the reverse complement.
GACAAAGAAACACAGAGAATGGGATATCAAGAAAACAAAGGTCATGTCAGTGGGTGAGGAACTTTGTTCACGGCTACTATTTGTACATTCACTAGCAGGATGTGACACTACCTCAAGACCTTATGGCATTGGGAAAGCAAATACCCTGAAACTTGCCCCAACAAATGCTGCTTTCCAGAAATATGCAGACACTTTCAACAAAACAGCCATGACAAAAGAGGAAATAATTGAAACGGTCGAGAAGGCTTTAGTTTGTCTTTACAATGGAGATAACCAATGTATAGATGACCTTTTAGATATGTGCGATTCTGTAGCAAGGTGGTGAAAAGTGCCAAATACGTTGAAGCTCAAACCCTGCCTCCAACATCAGCTGCCACAAAATATCACAGTATGAGAGTTTACTCTCAAATCCAAGAATGGAAGGAAGGACTGAATCCAGAGGATTGGGGATGGAAAGTCAGGAATGGTATGTTACTTCCAGTGCAAACTGATCTTCCACCAGGGCCTGAGAGCCTCATTAAGATTTTCAGGTGTAATTGCAAGAAAGGTTGCAACACCCGGAGATGCACCTGCAAAAGTAATGGCATGGACTGTACTTGGATGTGTGGAGTGTGTAAAGGTGTCAGTTGCACCAATTCACCCAGGGTAGAGCTAGAAAACGCAGCTAATGAATGAGATCTGACATTGAACTTGTCAAAACAAACATTCAGGTCTGTACAAGAAAACGCCGTACAAAACTACGAACATTGGTGTGGGAAATGTTATCTACTTAACTCTAGATAATTGTCAACATGTATGAAAGCCTTACAACTCAATGCATAATTAGTTATCATAATTATGTACATGTACAATCATATATGTTTAAGTTAAGACATCTAATTTGATTCAGTTGGGTCCGTTATACACATTACAGTAGAAATGGTATGTTGTTCGCAATGGTAATCACTATAAGCATAATTGGTAATCACTTATTAACATAATTTGCATAATAATATATAGTTTTTAAAGTGCAAACTACACAACCTGAGATTATGTTGCTACCTATATTCAAAAACAAGCTTATAATTTACACACACAATAGAGATGCCTCATTTCTATATCTGATACTAAAACATGATGTTGCAATAATTTAAAAGATGCATGTTTAACCAAGTAACCCCAGCTGTTAATTTGCATATTACACTATTATTATGTAAGTTATTGATCTAAACCTACATCTCTTACACTCTAACTATACTCTGATCATTGACGTATAATAATTTTATATTGAGGCAGTTTGAATCACACTAATTGGATACACTTGTACACAGTTATAATGAAAAAATCATATTTTTTGCTGATGATGTCAACTAATTTGCATAATATGCATAATTTACATGTTTGTTGGTTACATTTATTATTCAAAACATATCTATTGTGTACTATGACCACTAAAACATAGATATAGACACTTAAACTACTTTGATTGGATACTTAAGTGCAAAGTTAGAGCACAAAATGTATTTTTTCTTAATTGCGCAAGCTAATTTGCATATTATTAGGCATATTTCCCATGCCAGGATCTTTCGGGACTTTTAGTATGGTGATATGTAGACCTCATAGAAATGCATTGTGGTAGAAAACATTCTGTTGCAATTTGTGGTGGGTCAAGACACTAATTTGACTGCACTATTAGTAAGACCTACGCTTGAGTACTGCTCCGCAGTATGGGATCCCCACACACAATCCCAAATAAAACAAGTGGGCAAAGTCCAACGGCGTGCAGCGAGGATGGTATATAATGACTACGATTGGGAAAATCATACAAACAAAATGGGCAAAATTATTTTTGCCATTTAATAAGTGAAAAAAATATTTTTGCCAACGGATTTGTGACAACAATAAATTTGTCTATGGATTAATGGCAAAAAGAAGAAGAAAAATTGCGGAAACACACAAAAAAATAGCAAAAATACAAAAAAATGGCAAAAATACAAACAAAATGGCAAAAATACCCCCAAAAATTGGCAAAAAAACAACCAAATTGGCAAAAATAAAATAAAATTGGCAAAAATAAAACAAAATTGGCAAAAATAAAATAAAATTGGCAAAAATAAAATGAAAAAATCCTTTAAATGGCACATGTAGTACACCGTATACGGTCGGTAATTCCAATTCGGAGCGTGCAAGTAGGGCCTACCCTGTGATTGACAGTTATTTTCAATGACGTAAGGCATTATGAATTCATTATGGCCGCATCCACTAGAAGCTAATATTGTGTTATGTAGGCCCATGGAATTTACTTCCATGGTAGGCCTACATACAGAAAATTTACTTGAGAAAAAAAATCGTGGAAATGGTGTTATGTCACGTGGCGGCAGGCGTCTGCAGGGCAGACGACATTAAAAAATGTCACAATATTTTGAAATGAAAATGTCAACATTACTTCACCATTTTTGGAATCGCCATGAGAAATGCATTGAAATAAGTACAAACATGCCTAGTATTGGTTCAGTAATCCTTGAGATTGACTTAGAAAGTTTGAAAAGTTATTTTGAAAAACCTGGGTTTTTGATAGGCCTATGGTAAAACTATAGTCGCGTGGAAAGCGTTAACATAGTTTATTTGGCCATCACGAGACAGTGACGTAACTGCGTTCTAGTAATTGCTTGCCCATAACGCGCGCGACTACTCGAGGCACTGGCGTATACACACCCCGAGCGTCGAAAGACGGAAGATACGTCCCCGGATATGGGCCATTCCACAAAAATGGGACCACTTCAGCTTTGGAAAATTATGAAAATAAATTGTTTCCAATCTGCTTACTTTGATCGTTTTTGATGACCCAATATGCTAAAGTTACTAGAACAATGTTTGCGAACACCACTGCTCACATTTTTACGCACGAAACCATGTAATCCAGGTGTTTTACATGGTTTTTTTTCACTCGGTGAACGGCGTTATCTAGTGTTATATTGCATTGGCAGTCATTGCATCCCTAACTAAGTCCGAATATGATATTCAAATTATTGTTTTTTTGTCGTTGAGAGGTCTCCCCATAACAATATTTGACAAGCTATGCGACAGAAGAATGAATTTCATTTTTTAGCCTCAACAAATCTCTTGCTATGAATCAACGCTTTTGACAAGTGTGCTTTCAATTTTGTACCTTTTTCCAAAACTTGTTTTGTCAATTTTACTCTATAGTAGAAGAATATTCCCTTCTGTAATGTATCAATTGTCAATTTTTAAGCCCAACATTGAAATTGTATGTCATTATATAAAGATAACTTTATATGCTATTTTTGATGGTATTATTCTTGGATAACGCCGTTCACGTGTATGCCAGTTATGGGATTGAAACAAAGATAAAACAATTGAAACTGACATAAATCACGTAGCTGTTGCAGAAACTTTATTTGTTTATCAATTCTAATACGAAAAAATTATTTAAACCATACATTTGGGCTGAATTTCCCAATATTGACCGTCAAACAGTGGTCAAATATTTAATTTTCACTTTAAATGTTTTATATAGCTTGCATTTTCGTTTAAAAGGGGTATGTACCATTACATTACCTATTGTATTAAATTACATGCACACTGCATCGCATATTGTGAAGTTGTTCTCTTTTTTTGATTGATATGGACATACAGGACATTTTAGGGTAAATTCCGTTATCCCTGTGAACAGCTTTATCCATGGTTATCCTGACATACACACGCGAAATAAGCCTGACGAAAACACATGCTCAATACTTGCTAAATAGAGCGATTTGGCTATGTGTAGCGCGGTATTAAACACTTATATATGTGGACTATGAGCCATATATTTACACTTACAGCATATTCTAGAAGAAACCGTTTGGTTCACAAAGTGAAATGCGTTATATAGAACACAAAAGAAGAAGCAAACTCACTGTTTTAAATGTTTCGCTGCTGTATCTAGACTTCTCAAAGATTTTCCAAAGAAGAAAGATTGTGCTCTTGCAATATTTTCTTCAAATGAGGGTGATAACACTTTACAGGATAACGCCGTTCACGATAACGCCTTTTACGTTTTCACCCCTTTTCGGACCTTCTGCAAGCCATATGGTTGCATTTCTATTTTTTTTCGACACAAATGGTGAGAAAAACATTGGACCTATAATATATTACCTTTTATACGGTAACAGAATACCTACTTTACCGAGAAATATCGATCACGGAGTTCACAAGCTCAAAACAGTCGTTTGAAATACTGAACTTCAACATTTTTTATAGCCCAAATGATGCGCCAGAGACTTTCGAGGTGATATAATTTTAATAGCGTGGTGGGTTTGCTAGGGGATTGTTCATAAACGATTGCAAATTTAGTACATTCAGTTTATGTTGGAACGCTAGCTGTGCGGATATCGGAAATTACACACATTTCGTGGAAAGTTCATTTGATATTAAAAGTGCACGTTAGGATTAATGTAGGCAGAACTAAATGCCTTTATATTTTGGTTTGATACGTTTGCTACATTTACTCGTACCAAAATATTACAAAAACTTGAATTGAGAATTAAATTCAGCAGCATAAAATTGAGACATCGAGCCGTGGAAACAGTGTTTTGGTGGTTTTGAAGGCCTTTCAGTACAAATATGAACCTGATAATCTCATTTAAGTATGGCAAACCATGGTGTTCTGAGTAGAACTCGTCGAGTGTTACCATAATATTAATAAACATTTGTGATATATACTTGCAGTAAGATTTCCCGGATCAAAGAATGATAAAAACCCAAGTGGTCCCATTTTTGTGGAATGGCCCATATCTTGTTTTCTTGTCACAGTATGAACATTGATATGGTGTCTCTTGGTTATGAGTTCTTTCATGATTACCGTAGTCTACTCTTTTGATCTGAAACCAAAAAACTCTTGTTTGAAGCTTGCAGTGGATAAACCTTAACGCAGCTCTTAATACAGGGAGCTAAACTAGGATGTGATGCTGGTTTGACGTCATAGCCAATAGGTGCAAGTAAAAAAGAAGGTGGGAACGAAGACAAGCAGGAACAAAGTAAAGTAATGTGCACTATGTACATGGAGATGCCAAGTTTACAGCATTTTTGGTGCTGGGCGGAGGTAACATGTCTCTGATGACTGGCAGAGCCGGCTCATTTGAAGACGTTAACCGTGGGTGATATGATGATGGGACGGTTGGAGGTAGTCACAGTATGCACATTGGTATGGTTTATCTTCGGTGTGGACCCTTTCATGACTGATCTTATGACTCAATGCACATTGGTATGGTTTCTCTTTGGTATGGATGCTTTCCTGACTGATCTTATTGTGCCAATGGGTGAAACTCCTGTCACAGTATTCACATTGGTGGTATGGTTTCTCTTTGGTATGGATATGGATCCTTTCATGAATAGTCTTATGATGCAATAGAGAGAAACTCTTGTCACAGTACATATGCACATTGGTATGGTTTCTCTTTGGTATGGATCCTTTCATGTCTTGTCTTAGTTTGCAAATGAGAGAAACTCTTGTCACAGTATGCACATTGGTATGGTTTCTCTTTGGTATGGATCCTTTCATGACTGGTCTTACTGTTCAAACAAGAGAAACTCTTGTCACAGTGTGAACATTGGAGCGTTTTCTCTTTCGTATGAATTCGTTCATGCCTGATCTTGTCATTGGAGCGGTTTCTCTTTAGTATGAATCCTTTCATGCCTGGTCTTATCACCTGAATGAGAGAAGGTCTTGTCACAGTATGAGCATTGGTATGGTTTCTCTTTAGCATGAATCCTTTCATGTCTGGTCTTATCACCTGATTGAGAGAAGGTCTTGTTACAGTATGAACATTGGTATGGTTTCTCTTTGGTATGAATCCTTTCATGATTAGTCTTACTGTACAAACGAGAGAAACTCGTGTCACAGTATGCACATTGGTATGGTTTATCTTTAGTATGAGTCCTTTCATGTCTGATCTTATCACCTGAGTGAGAGAAGGTCTTGTTACAGTATGAGCATTGGTATGGTTTCTCTTTAGTATGAATCTTCCTTTCATGACTGGTCTTATCACCTGAATGAGAGAAGGTCTTGTTACAGTATGAGCATTGGTATGGTTTCTCTTTAGTATGATTCCTTTCGTGCCTGATCTTTTGACTCAAACGAGAGAAACTCCAGTCACAGTATGCACATTGGTATGGTTTCTCTTTGGTATGGATCCTTTCATGATTGGTCTTACTGTGCAATTGAGAAAAACTTTTGTCACAGTATGTACATTGATATGGTTTCTCTTTGGTATGGATCCTTTCATGAATAGTCTTATGATGCAAACGAGAGAAACTCTTGTCACAGTACACACATTGGTATGGTTTCTCTTTGGTATGGATCCTTTCATGCCTGATCTTATGACTCAAACGAGAGAAACTCCATTCACAGTATGCACATTGGTATGGTTTCTCTTTGGTATGGATCCTTTCATGATTTGTCTTATGATGTAAATGAGAGAAACTCTTGTCACAGTCCACACATTGGTATGGTTTCTCGTTAGTATGAATCCTACCAGATGTGTTTAGTGTCTTTCTGGTGGTATGAATCTGCTCATCATGTCTGGTCTTTTCCTCTGTATTTGAGACATTCTTATCACAGTATGTCGATGGTGTATTCTTGCAGTGATGTTCAAATGGTTTCTGCCGCTTTTTAATTCGCGTGGATGAACACCATCGACCTAGTTGTCGTCCATGATGATGCAGATGTATTTTATATTTGTCAAAATTATCAAACACTGTGTGTTTGCAATACCTGCATTTAAACGGAATCAGAGAAGCGCCGCTCTTTCTACGGCTTGATGTAGGCCTATGCTCCATAGCCTCCATCACAGCCTTAGCAGGTGCAGGTGTCGGCATTGTCAGTGTTTGTGGTTGTGGATCGAATGGGTTCTTGCTGTGAAAGATACTACTAGTATTGGCTTTGTCACTGAAGCTGGAATCACTCAGTGCATTGTTCTCATACAGTTTCTTCATGCCTGGTGTGAGAAGAATGGTCACATTACCATGCTCATCCTTTGTGATGACGCAGACCTCATCTCCAGTCATGTGGTGAAGCTCCCACCCTTTTCGTATTAAATTGTCGGTTCGTCCTCTTCTTGTCGCCTGACGAGTTGACCGATACGCTCTGTAGCTGATGTCTGTTTTCTCGCCTTTTGGTCTGCCCACCTTGCCTTTAGGCATAGGCTTATCCATGATATGCTGAAACAGAAAAAAGGTTGTGTTTAAATTATAAAGGGTTCAACAAAAGAAAGTATACAACTTTGTTTACGTCATTTTGAGTAACATTCAATTTTCATTTTACAAAACAGGCTAGATAGGCATTTTTAGATGAATCTTTTAGGCATAATTTGATACCAAATTTGCCCCCCTATAACACCAAAGATAAACCATGAATAGCACCATTTAAAGAAAATTGGTCACTTTTCAAAAGTCACATTTTCAATGCACGCAAGCCGCAAAAAAATGCTGAGCGTGGCACTTTGAATGGCCGGGAATGAAATGGATATTGATCGGGATATTGATTACACAGTGGAACTGCGTTGGGTTGTGCCTCGAGCGAGCGGGCTATTTGATTATGAACCGGTAATACACCTATCAGTTGTATGACGCACTATATGACCCCCGGGAGAGGTGCGTCGTTTACCAATAATTCTTGACGGAGGGAACGTCAGTGGCAGCCTTTGGTCCGTCAAAAAATGACGGAGGGTGCGTAAAGGTCCGTCACTTTACATGGGTGCGAATGGGCTGATAGTTGACTTGAGGGTGCGTATTTGGATGGCAATGGTCCGTCTTTTTTTGACACAGGGTGCGTCATGGTACATGAGAAGTTGACGCACCTCGGTAAAGTGACGCACCACTCCCGGGGGTCGTATAGTGCGTCTTACAACTGATAGGTGTATAACATGTGGTCTTTTGTTCCCTTGAAGGATTCTGCTTCCACAAGTTCCCAAAAGTTACGTGAAACTGTATAGAAAAATATGACATACAATCACAATTAATACAGTATACCGCAAACATGACGTAAAATATCATTGGCTTGTTGATATTCCATTAACTTAATAACCAAGGCAAAGTACATGCATTTTGCATTTGTAAACAATAATAAGCAAGTAACCTTTAGCTAGGGATGTTTATATCATTGACTACAGAGGGCAACATTTTTTTTGGAAAATTTGGTAGCAAAAATATGTGGAAAACTCCATGTTTATTGTTTACCACTTTTAAATCCAGCGGATTAGTACAAATAGGACTAGGATGTGTTCACTGATGTCTAAATCGTCGGTCTCATCACATACAGATCTATTCGACGCAACACGCTTTTCGAGAAAATCCTGTCGTCAGATTTGGCTTCAAACTTGCTTATTTCTTAACCAATATTCCTAGATAGGACATGAAGAGGACCCTTCGTACTTTCTATTAGGTCATTTTTGTGTGCTAATCTCTTGAATAACATTGATTAAAATAGTACCAAACTTATAGCTCTGTATGTGAAAATATTTGTTTCCATTATTTACGATGATTTCTCGTATAGAGCGCATATATAGATCTCTATGTGAAACGCGTAGAATTTGCGATGTTCAAATAGTTTACGATGATTTCTCGTATAGAGCGCATAGAGATCTCTATGTAAAACGCGTTGAATTTGTGATGTTCAAATAGCTCATGGAATAGATCTGTATGTGAAACGTGTAGAATTTGCGATGTTGAAATACCGTAGGTCATGGAATAGATCTGTATGTGAAACGCGTAGAATTTACGATGTTCAAATAGCGTGATGTGTCGTCCACGTTATATCCTATTCTATATGGAATAGCGCTATACATGTATGTGAAACGCTGAAATGTAAAAACCAGCAAATACACCAAATTCAAGGACTTATATCTCATTAAACAGAATTGAGGTCAGTAACTTGGGATATTGAAATAGCACGATACAATATTACTAAAAAAACGATTTTCTCAAAAATTCATCATCTCTCGAATAGATCAGTATGTGATGAGACCGACGAAATAACCCCACACAAGCAATTGGAAATCATAAAAGTAAACCATTTTTTACCTATAAAAGCTAAAATGGTTTAAAACTTGCATGACTTGATCTTGACCAGTTTTCAGAAATATAAGGCAAACTACTTTTGGTTATAACTTTTTTATTATTCAGCCTGCAGACATGGTTGAACCATCATTTTTTATTGTTAAGTACTTTGTTTCCATTTTCAAAGAGATGCTTTTATTTTCCAAATGTTATGAACATACATCATTTACAAAATTACATGCCTACTTTTTAGCTGTTGACGTAAAATGTAAGGTTCTTTTCTCACAATTGAACTGACCGTGAATATACCTCTTCATATATGTATGGGTTTTGAACGTATCTATAAGTGTTCTCTCAGGAATGTAAAACTATAAACCATAATTCACAATTCTGCACCGTAGGCTACATGTATGTCATGTAAACATTGATTGAATGGCCAAGTAAAACGCCCAAAACAGCTTCATCTATCACTCTGTTTCTAATCTTCACTATACTTGGTTCAAAGGATAAAACTTACACTAATATATAAACAACCCTTACCACGTTAGGTCCTTTAATACCCGCAAAAGTAATGTTTTTTCTATGACACGCCGCAGGTTCGCAAAAACACCTGTAAGCTGACATAATATCGTTTCACGGGAAATTCCTTGTTTTAAGGAGCACCAGTACAGCGCCAGGCTACAGCGGCTGTCATAAAGACAGCAAAAAAAGGAACTCGGATGTTGTAAAAGCACCTATATTATTTTAAAATTGTTACTCATATTCTAAAAATACCAGGAGACGGAAAATTTAATTACGGTGATTTTGACACCTTGTTTGTTAAAATCGATCGAGTATTGTTGTCGCGGTATGTGCTAATTTGCTTACCAAATTAGTTAAAACTAGACCAAATTTGACAGTTTTAGCGTAAAATGGCAAAAAAGGGAGAGAATGGTGTGGGAGATTATATAGGTATGAACCAAGTTAAATGATTACATGGTTGTGATATTCAGATGCCCCATACATTTGTCTATACCCCTTTCTTACTTCATATAACCATCATTTAGTACTTATAATAAACCATCTTGATATTTAGTCAGTTTTTCATATTACATGAGAAGTTATTCAATATGACAATGATGACCCAACGGTTAATTTACACAAAAGGCAGTGAACAAAATGATAAATCATGATATTTCGTCGTTGCAAATATCTTTACAGACACCATTCAAAATATAATACAGATGTAATTCATGATACTGAGGTTTTAAACTATTCTTAAGCAATTTCATGTCATATTGTAATCATTCAATAACAGAAATAGTGGTAGGCCTTTTAAACCCCAAATACCCCAAAATTGTAAGAGCGAGGTTCTTTATAGAACCGTCATAGAACCTTCAAAAAAGGTTCTCGAAAATTGAAGAACCCCAAAAGGTTCTTCATAGAACCAAAAATGTTGTATAATTATTAACACCCCAACATGTTTCTTATTGCTGATATAAACATGTTGGTGTGTTAATAAATATTACACAATTACTTCTATAAACGTGTTGTAGTGTTTATGCAAACGTTTATCGTATGCAATGCCTCCTATACCTTTACACGTAAAACACAAAAATAAACGTGTTAAGTGTTTATTAAGTGTTATCAGAATTATAAACGCTTCATTTTACAGTGTAACTTTATGTGAAAAAATGAAGTCAATCGCATTTTTCGTCTGTCTTTGCTGAACCTTTTTTCTGCACAACCCAATTTACTTGTCTGTCCACGAGCATACTGATTTTCAATTGAAATTTCACACATTTCATTTTCACATTTGAATATCCCGCCGACAAAAAAATTGAATAATTTCATTTTTATTCAAATTAAGAACATTATTAGCAATTCATGGCATGGGCTATGTAAATTGATTATTTCATCTCCCATGTAAACAATAAAGGATGCATTACATTCCAATTACGTCACTAATTTAATCGAATTTACACATTTTAATGTGAGACGCATTTTGCAATATTGTGCATTTATTTTCGTGGACAAGCGCGCGTGTAAAATGGGTGCATGGGTAAAAAGGTTCACCAAAGGCAAACGAGAAGTGCGTCATTGACTTCATTTTTTCAGATGAAATTAGTAACAATTATGTTGTTCTTATAACGTTTAAAAGATTTCAAACACTATTGCATTTTTTTTTGACTCACCCTGTATAGCACCATATCTTGTGAAGATAAGCATACGCATCTTTTGAAAATAACATCGTACACGCTTAGAAAATATGATTCTAAAGTTGTCCTGCCAGGAGAACCCTTAAAGGTTCTTTAAAGAACCAAAAATAGTTCCCCAAACATGATACAGAACCGTTTTTGGTTGATACAGAACCATTTTTGGTTCTATGAAGAACCTTTTGGGGTTCTTCAATTTTCAAGAACCTTTTTTGAAGGTTCTATAAGGAACCTCTCTCTTGAACCTTCAAAAAAGGTTCTTGAACATTGAAGAACCAAACAAGGTTCTTCATAGAACCAAAAATGGTTCTGTATCAACCATAAATGGTTCTGTATCACGTTTGGGGAACTATTTTTGGTTCTTTAAAGAACCTTTAAGGGTTCTCCTGGCAGGACAAAAAATAAAGGTTCTTTAATTTCTTAGAGTGTATATTCTACAGATAACAGTGTCTTCCAAAGATAACATCATTGTATCTGCTATTTAGTAAGAATCATATGCTTACCTATGTACCTTATTCAGATTGGATACATTTATAAACAAAGAAACAGACAAACAATAATGAAATATACGCTTAAATCCGTGAGACAAATTCAAACGGTCAAAATGTTACCAGATAAAGGTGTTACCCTATCAAGGTATTATTATAGGTGGAATGTTTTGTCATAAAATGTGCACTTTTATAGCATGTTCAAGGTTGCCACGCAGTTTTTGATTCATATTGTGTATACTATTACGGACAGACGGATTTTGTACTTGTAAGCTATGTATACAGCTAACTTTGACATGACCAAGAGGGTTACCTGGTGTATATCTTCCGGGCAAAATACCGTTCGTGAATACACAAGATTAACCCGCTTAATGCGGTGACAAGGATTCATGAAATGCATGAAATTATTTATCAAATTGTCAGAAATTATCGAATTTTGACTTGTAATAACGATATGCAGAATCATCACGAAAAAATGCAATCGAACGAGTCCCAACACTCCTAGTCCTGTTTCATCAGTTCAAGAAGAAGAAAAAACCACCATAATGTTTTTGGAGAAAAATGCTGAAAGTTATACCGAATACCTGTTAGTTTAATTACAAAGCGCTTAACCAGCCTTAATACTCAATGTCAAAAACTGAGACCACCATACTCCATCTTTAGTGTTTGTTTACTCGCGGGCAATACCCTTAAGTCCAGACCGCATCGAACATAATGATATTGCATTGACCACGCCAAGGGCGAATACCAAAAGTCGGAAATGAACTTGATTTTTTTTTGACAGAAAAATAAGAATTTATAATATCAAAGAATGAAGAGTGCAAGAGCTAGGTGAGCAAAACGATGAAAAAAACCCAGAAATCCCGCGAGACTCGAGATCAACGAGACTTTGAGTGGTAATCTGTATAACGGCTTGGTAAACAGACGACGTCAATTATTGATTGACATGTTTTCAATTGGCCGCGCGTAAATGACTTTGAAATATTTCTATCGGAATACGACGATAGGATACTCCATCAATTTGTTATCAATATTGTTTGCCAATTTCACGCTATTATTCCACTAATTGGTTTACTATTAATCCGTAGGGGTAAATGTTGTCAACTATAAATATTGATTGATGAAAGAAATAGTGATTTTAAATGTTGATAGCCTAACCGGTGATAATTGTTGTGATAGCGTTAATAATACTATAGCGATGAATTGCAGGTGACGAAATTGCTTTTATTTGATAATAATTTACAATTTATTTCGTTAAATAGCGTATCGCTAAAATGAACGATAACGTGCACGTTTCCGTTCTTTTACCATAGGCTACCTTATATACTACTTTTAACCCTGAGAACTACCGGCCGATTGGTTAAAAAGATGGATACATCATTTATTGCACCAATGAGAGACATTATTAGAATAATTTTATCCCTGATAAAGATGGAAATGAATCATTTTACTAGCTGCATTTGAATTGGCTATTTATATGAGTACATCTTGTAATAAACCAATCAGAACCACTGTAAGATAGACATGTAGACCCCGGGGGGGGGGGGGCACTCAACTTTTTTTTGGGTAGGGGTGTGCCGCACAGGGTCTCAAAAAGGGGGGCTACAGAACTGAACTGAGTGGATTTTTTGACGAAAAATAGGGTCTTGGGAACTGATTTTTTCAAAAAAATTAGGTCTTGAGAACTGGCCTAGTTCAATTTTGATTAGCAAGAACGCAAATTTTCGATTTTTGGGGGTTTTAGAACGCAAAATTTGCGAAGAATTGGGGCTTTGGAGCACAAAATTTCGCGATTTTTGAATTTTCAACAAAATTGGGGTCTTAAGAACTGATGCAGGCTCAAAAGGGGGTCATACGAGCTAGCAGCAGAGGGTGAAAAAGGGGGTCTTCAGCGCGGCACATACCTATACCCTTTTCCAATGTCAGTGCCCCCCCCCCCCCCGGTAGACCCCAGGGGGTTAAAAGGAAATTCACTCAAAGAGGACAATATTATACAATTGAGAAATTATATTGTTCTGTTCCTAACACTTTTCACGCGGCTATTAAGTTTCACCATTATACAAAATAGATTTTTCAGAACCCTTTCCCAACTCTCAAGGATTACTGAACCAATACTAGGCATGTTTGTACTTATTTCAATGCATTTTTAATGGTAATTCCAAATATGGTAATGCAATTAATTGATTTTGACATTTTTGAAACATTTTGTGACATTTTGGAATGTCGTCTGCAGACGCCTGCCGCGTGGAAAGTGTTAACTCGGCTATGGAATTCATGGTACGATGTCATAACTCGGTTGTAATCATGGGTTTTTTCATGTTTTTTTCTTCTTTTCTTGTGCAAAGTGAATCTCAACATTGACTATGATTTTCTTTAATTAATTATATGTTTCAAAAACGAAATACTAACGCAGATTTGGTATGGTAGAATTGTGGCAAGCCTTTCCGTCAGTAGGTTTTTTACTCGTCTACTGAAGATAGCAAATGAAACGTGTATGAAAAGCAGTGGTAAAGCGAGCAATGTGCGGGGTGTGTGGTGTACTAGTTGATTTCAGCAACGCGTATAGCTTTATTTGGTTCTTCTTTTCAATATGAAGGGAAATATAAATTAATTTAGAAAATTGAATCAATAAAAAAAATTCAACGTCAAATTCAACCCGATTTCAGCTTAAAGTGGGGGGGGGGGGGGTAATTAGATAAAAAAGAAAAGAAATTGATATTCCATATTTTATGCATTATTTTATTGGCCTAATTTTGTGTGTGTGGTCAATCCCCGATTCGAAGAAGTATGCCAACCCTCTACTATATTAATGAAAAGGAGCACGAACAATGCCGGGGGGGGGGGGGGGGGGGGTGGGGGGGGGGGGGGGGGTCACCCTTGAAAGTAATGGAGACAGTCAAATCTAGAGGTCATTTATAAGTGAAGGGTTTTCTCACCACACGATTAACTCGATGATGAGGTTATTCGGTATGAGAAGGCCAGCATCCAGGCAGGGAAAACCCCATGTTTTGTCCTACAGCATTTTCATAATATTGAGCTAGGATACATTATGAGGGGGGTAATTAGTTGAGGAGAGATTGGGGGAGGGGGAGGCAGGGGCAATTGCCCGCCCCCATATTTGAGTCGTGTCGGTTGAGATCTTTTTCGCGCCGGTTTGGTGACGCCACGTCAACACCCCCCTCCCACCCAATGGGTTCACTTTATTTTTTGCAACCCCCTCATGAAATACCTAGCATCGCAATGCACTGGGTGAGTCAGTGAAAGCATGTCCAGAAAAGAGGGTTTATTAGTGGGCAATCGGCCCGTCACCTATTTTTCAGTTTCCTCACAACGTTTCTATTCCACACCAGATATATACACTTCAACCCAAATTCAAAGATTCTAGATTAATAAAATCTCCCCATCTTTAACAAATAAAACTCAACTGTGTAGAATTTTGCTCCGAGGCAAAAAGCCCCATTTCTACTCAATACTACCTATAAAAGGGCCTTGATTCCTTTTTCTTGTCTTGATTATGTTATTCTGTATATAACTGCTTACACTGCAGCGCAGCAGCAGCAAGCGCAAAAAGCGGTCGGTAAAATTAAGCGAAACAAAGTAAATCTCAATCTTCGCTTCAGGGGATGCTGGACATGGAAAGCGGGAGAAGAAGCGAGGCGAAGTCTCTACACATCGATACAAACAACTTTGGAAAAGGAGAAAGAGTAGTTAAAGCCCCGGAAGCTGCGGGAAATGATGGCTAGAGCCGTCAGGTAATATCCAAACGGGTTAGGCTTGACATGGAGGGCTGCAGGCGATGTGGGTGTAAAGAGCTGCATGCATGCGCCGCTTGTAATGCTTTAAAGTTACTCAGGATTTTTAAAAATAAGAGGCAGGCAAGCATTTCTAGTGAAAGCTTGAAGGCATAATATAGGGAGTAAGGCTATAAGAGAAAATGCTCCAAGCAAATATGACTTAAGAGGTTAGAGAGAATGAATAGAAGGCAGAGTGCCGTCAAAACTACCCACGAGCGTAACGTTTAAAGCAATCATAGTCTAAGATCTACCAAACGTCTGTTGCTGACGTCACAATGTTGACAGGGAATTGCACTTTTTTAGGTTTGGGAGAGAAGTGAGTCGGAATGGAGGAAGTCCAATATTAATAATTAGGATAAAGAAACTTGAAATTATATTAAATACTGTCTTTCTTTTGTAATGCTTCGTCGTAAAGAAGTGTCTTATTCTTCAAAAGTTGAAGATATGATTGAAACCCAAGCATGCATCGGACCATGAAATGCATTTAGTATTTTGATTTTTCCGCGGGCAGTAACGTCGTCGTATTGTGCTGTATGATAGACGCAAAAGCAGAATATAATTGGGCGTCGTCTTCAACACAGCAATGGGCATCGCGTCCATGATGTTAAAAGACTGGAACCAGTTGGTGTTATTTTCAACACTAATGTACTATTATTGTTTTAACACTGGTAGGTGTTGCAATAACACTGGTAGGTGTTGAAATAACACTGGTATAGGTGTTGAAATAACACTGATTGGATTGCGACACGTATTAACTCCAAATGGTGTTATTTTTAACACCCTTGTTTTTGCAGTGCAAGTAGTGTTATCTTCATAGATTTAGAATTAGATCCGATTCGGACGCCATTTTTTTTTTCCATCATCATGGGGACAACATTTGAGGTTTGTTGGTAGACTCGATCCTCATGTCTTCCTATTTTCCACACGGCCCTAGGGTGCTCAAATGCTATATATGGTCCGCCATTTTTAAAGATGGCGGCCATAGAGGGACGCGGGACCCAGTCTAATGTTGGTACTCTGACGCAAAGGAGCTCTGTAAACAAGGCACAAGACTGACAAGGGGCTGACAAGGGGCCCGCAGTTGCACCTAACATTAATATTCCTTCCTGTATGTATACGCTGCGTCAATCATCTTCAAACGTATTCATGATATTGGGGGACATTCGACCGAAATGGTCAAAAAGGGGTCGAAAGTAGTCAAATGTGGGTCATCCATAATCATGCTAACGGGGATAAGGATGTACCCTGCCCCTCTCCCTAAATATATACAGCCATGATCTCTCATGGACAATGGCAAGTTTTGAACATGTTGAACAAGAGATGAGATTCGATGTCCATGATCAATAATAGCCTATAAAGATGTCATATCCAGGCCCTTTCCCAAGGTCAATCAATCTACTGGTCTCTGTATATTATTTATCAAAAGTATATATACCCTTTCAAAAGTATAAGAAAATTGCATGAAAAAAGTGCAACACATTAGGGTCACAAAATACAACACTCACGAAACCTTCAAAAAGACAATAACATTGAAAAACAGGGACAAAATTGGAACAAATATTGCTGCAGGTTTATGATATCAGAGTTTGAGATTCAAACATGGCATAGAAAGTAGTTTGTGGTGTAATAAGTTGGTGCCTATGGCAATCTAGTCTGACTCGACTAGCTATATGTTTCAGGTGGATGTGGATTTTGGATCGGGGAAAAAAGTGTTTACTGGGAGCTAGGCAAACAAACCCGTGGGACACTATATTTTATAAGGAAAATCCTTTCGGAATAACCACTTGCATGCTGATATCCTAAAAATGACCCCCACAATCATGCATCAGGGCTTTAGCAGTTCATATTGGTACGCCAACGAGGTACATGTTTAGTCAGAGGCGGCACCAGAATCATTTGGGGGGGGGGGGGGAAGAAGGGGGGCAAGGGGAGCATGAAGAAAAGAAGACTAGATGCGCTTGCCATTTTACGGTAACATTGTCAAATTTGGTATAATTCTAACTAAATTTGGTATAAAAATCCGCGCTTGCGCGCAAATGTAGCTAATTTATGCTAAAATTGTCCAATTTTGTCTAATTTTAACTACGTGTTCCGACTGTAGATCGAATCGACTGCGCCTCGTTATCAGGTTATGTGAAACAAAACGACACGGTAGGGAATACATTTTTAAAAAATTTTAAGCATTTTATTACATTTTATTTTAGCACGTAATTGGTTATTACACACTATAGACGTAAAAAGTGCAAGTACCGGGGTTTGCGAAACCCTCGTAAAATAATCCTTTCTTTTCCTCTTCCAAAGTCCAAAGTCAAGGTTTCACTCTCGCTCTCTCGCATGCGCTGACGACTTGCCACTCGCTGCTGACGACGATTAACCATTTTAATAGAATTTGAAGCGATTATCATATCAGGAGTTTTGTTTAACATGACGGAGATGATTGTGTTAATCAAATAACCAATTTGAGATGTACCATAGGCATCTAATAGAGGCATCATCATCATCATCTTTCGAAACATATGTCTTACACGTGTTATTCATACACCTTGACATTTACAACCTGTTGTTGGTAAATGCCACCGGCTGGGTGATGGGATCACTTTTGGTGTGTGTGGTGGGTGGGGTTTTTTCATTTTTTTTTGGGGGGGGGGGGCGGGTGGAGTGGCAGTGGGGGAGGGGGGGGGGGGGTTATCATGAGACTTTAAGGATAAGACATGTGGGATGAGACCGTGCTCTCACCCAAAAACCACCATTTTTAATTGTCACCAAAATACCACAAATTTTAACATTTGTATTTCTTAGTTCTCACCCCTTTTTGGAAGATTTTGCAAATTTCTCATCTAAAAACACTTTTTGGGGCAATTTTGTATTTTCTCACCAAAAGACCTCTGTCTTTGTCACTGAATGCCTTAAGATTTGACAATGCCAGCCTAGCCTCACACCCGTAATAGCCGTTTCACAATTATTGAGTGCTCCCCCACCCCCGTGAATCTCCAAGCGATTATCAGATCAGGGGCTTGTTTTACATGACAAAATTGATTGGTTTAATCAAACAACGAAAGTGAGATGTACCATGCAAAAAGACAACAAAATGATCACCATGCAAGGTATCGTGTCTAACACGTGTTATTGTTTGTAATACACTTTTTTCTTGAAATCAGCAACCTGTTTTTAACGGGATGACACTGGATCGTTGATGACTGGTGTTTGTTTTCACCTTAGGCAGTTTTGTTTTAGTTTCTTAAATATGTTATGGATTCGTGATGACTTCCTAACCATGTTTACCTTCTTCGGCCAAGGTGGGGTTTTTCTCGTTGAATTTTTTTCTCTCGGTGAATTTTTTTTTTCTCGGTGAATTTTTTATTTTCTCGGTGATTTATTTTCTCGGTGATTTTTTTTCTTCTTCTCAATGAAGATTTTTTTTTTCTCAATGAAGATTTTGTTTTTCTCAATGAAGATTTTGTTTTTCAATGATCAAAGTCCCAGTTGGCGTGCCATAACTTTTGCTGCATAACCCTACGAGATGAGCCCAATTGAAACTAAATTTGCTCCGAAGGGAGGGGGGGGGGGGGGGGGGGGGGGAGTGAGCCAAAAACACAATAAATAAAAAAATTCCACGTTAAGCGTATCTATTTTTTCTATAAAAAAATCTAAAAAGGAATTCGCATATCGCATACCTATTTCCCAAATTTAAATGTATGTGAGACGGACCTTTTTTAGGGCCTTAATTTTCAATGCAAAATAGGGCGCATGTATTAACGAAAACTTGATTTATCTATCTATTCTTGTCGTGTATGTGACACTCTGTCAAGGTTCCTTTCAAATCTCTTAATTGAAATCAAGTTTCTCTTTTCTCCGTGCATCATTTCTTCCTTCCTCCTTTAGCATGTTTAGTAGCCCATACCTCAGTATACTTCGAAGAAGGATTTCAAAATTCACCCACCGGTTAACCGATGTTGAAACCGATACTACAACTTTGATGATGAATTACGGTGCCTGTTTACATATTATTACCCTATTTATCGAATAAACCGTGAGAACCCATTATCAGTTTTGCTATTCAACATGACACTATAACTGGCTGAAACAAACAGTGGCGTATCCAGCTTTTGGAAACTGGGGGGGGGGGGGGGGGGGGGGGCACGACCATTATAGTTGTACCGACGAAAGGCATGATTTATCGACAATTTTTTTTTACAGACTCCCAACAAATCGTAAAACATGCAAAACATTTTTTCCGTCAGCAGCTGAAATCTTGTGGGGGTGGTAGCAATAGGTTGTCGGGGGGGGGGGGGGGGGGGTCGCACTGGGCCCCCTGGACCCCCTGGGTACGCCACTGGAAACAAATAGTTAATTGGTTGGGTGGTTATCACGGTGTGCGAGTTTTAGACATTCATGTATTTTGATCACGTTTGAAAATGTGAACAAACGAAATCAATATTTTTTATTAATCTTAATCCTAATCTTAATCCTAATATTTCCGGTTTTGAAAATAAGAGGAAACACACGGGTCAAATTATAAGGTCAGAAACAAGTTCGTCGTCTCCAGGAATCGAACCCGGGTCGACGGCATGTTAGTGCCAGTATCAGTGCCAGGTGAGTTCACTACGAAAAACTACATTTTCCGCGTGCATATAGATAGCAAACCATAATTGCTCGATGAACATGGTGAAATGAAAGTCGAGGGTTACTAGAAAGTGCCCGTGACTTCCATGTCACGCAGTATTACCACATCGAGTTTTGACTGCTTAAAAGTGCTTTAACATCACTGAAGTGTAACTTCTATATGTTCACTATTTTGATGGTTTAGGTGTGAAAAAAGTACAAAGTTGTGCCTAAAAGCGCCATCTTGAACTATATCTGAACTTGTAGTTCTAGACTACTGATTGTAGAGGGCTTTGATGGATGAAGGCTAGTGGGAATTGTGGAAATCGTATGAATGTGCAGATATTAGGGCGAGACGCAGTATTTTCATTTCTCAGTCAATACCACTGAAAGTATATCATGCGTTGCAGCATGTAAATGTAAAAACTGTAACCTTAAAACATTGGACAATATTTTGAATGTTTAAACTAAGAAAGAGTGTGCAGTATTTTCACTCACCTTATATTTACAAAGGGTGAAATACCATTCACTTTTGACTTTCACCCTTCAAAAAATGTTCTCAAGTGTGAAAAATGTTGAAAATATCTTTGTTTTACAGCTCAAAACTCTGCGCGAGCAAACGTTTTGGCCATCATTTTGGGTTTTTTCACCCTCAAGAAATTAACCCAGTGAAATTGCTGCTGTGTTATTATCACCACTGTTGTTACCATGGATATAACACAATTTCTTGTTTGGTTTCGCTTATTAGAACTAATTCTTGAACATTAGGAAAATCCAAATCGGCGTTATCTTCAGTAGACG
This sequence comes from Ophiura sarsii, assembly GCA_035610835.1. Classification (NCBI taxonomy): domain Eukaryota; kingdom Metazoa; phylum Echinodermata; class Ophiuroidea; order Amphilepidida; family Ophiuridae; genus Ophiura; species Ophiura sarsii. Next base: position 48,324,464 of record CM069457.1, on the reverse strand, counting down.
CTGATGTCTTTCTTAGATACGCTGCTATCTTCGGAAGATACCCTGCTATCTTCGGAAGATGCCCTGCTATCTTCGGAAGATACCCTGCTATCTTCGGAACGCTGCTATTGCTACTTTGGAAGATACGCTGCTATCTTCAGAAGATACGCCGCTATATTTAAAAGATACGCTGCTATCTTCAGAAGATATACGCTGCTTATTGAGAAGATACGTTGCTATATTGAGAAGATACGCTGCTCTCTTGCGAAGATACCCTGCTATATCTGCAAATATGTTTCTGTCATCCTTAACACTTTCCGCTCGGCAGGCGTCTGCAGACGACATTCCAAAATTGCACAAAATGTTTCAAAGATTTCGACATTACAGAATTTCATTACCATATTATTTGTAATCACCATGAGAAATGCATTGCAATAAGTACAAACATGTCTAGTTTTGGTTCAGTAATCCTTGAGATAGACCTTGAAAGGTGGGAAAGGTTTCTGAAAAATCTGTTTTGTATGGTAAAAATATAGCCGCTTGGAAAGTGTTAAGATGGTGCATCTGGGGGTACACTACGCTGCTTTTATACCCATGGTGCTATCTTTCAAAGATCCGCAGCTGGATTATTTTGATGTCTAATGCTGCTATCTGCAGAAGGTGCGCTGACGGATTTCGCTCGCCATATAGCGCTCTTGGCTTCTTAAGCTGTTCTTGGCGTGATAATAGTTTTAAAAACAGAGGGATTTACTTACCAATAAGCCATTTTTGCTTTCATAGCCCGCCCAATCCCACCCCTAGGCCGGATCGTCATTGTAAATCAACTGTATTGGCACTTTTTTGCACAGTATTTGGGGCGTGTTAAACACGATGAGCCTTATTTATGAAATGCTTGGCCAATACAAAGTTGTCCTTAATGTTAATAGGCTAAACGAAATTCTCCCCGGTTTCTTGATTTTTAAAGAGGCTTGAGAAGAAGTTATAAAGATGCTGGATTATTTCTACTTTTAATACATTTGTTGGTGTGTATAAGTGATATATTTATATATTTATTTATATTTATCTATTTATTTATGTATTGACAACCGTTTCTGAATAGCCAATACCGTAAACGGTGCGTATAAAAATTCGCTCTACCGTTTACGGTATTGAGCACTTTGTTCAATGGTAGTCTAACCAGAAACGGTTGTCAATACATATTACGTTCCTGATTTATCAGTTGAGCACTTTTTGATTATCTTTTGATATCTTAACGTGTATCTCCTGTGGAATATATTGTTGCTCTGATCGCTAGTTTTAACACCATTTATTGTGTATTCTCATTTTCAATGTGTCAAAAGCCTACGATCAGAGAGACATCTTTTCGCCTGACGATTGGACAAAATGACCGTATGGGATTGTCCATGAAACTCAGAGTAGCGATAATATTCCGGAAGGTCTATAGGCCTACCTCTGAATTTTTATTTATTTATTTATTTATTTGATTGTTTATTCTGTCCCGTCTCGTTTTCCTCAATTTTTTTCGTTTTTTTTCCCTTCAAAAACAAATAAAATAAAATGGTAAATTTCAAAAGCTCTCACGCTTACCTCAAACCCTTTTGTGAATGATTTTGGCCTTGTTTTCCCACCAGTCACACACCCAAAATAAGCTTCAATATCAAGGGTAAGTCTTAACACTTTTCACGCGGTTATAAGTTTTACCATATGCATAACAGATTTGTCAGAAACCTTTCCCAACTTTCAGGGTCTATCTAAAAGATCACTGAACCAATACTAGGCATGTTTGTACTTATAAAAATGCATATCTCATGGTGATTCCAAATATGGTAATGAAATTCAATAATATTGACATTTTTGAAACATTTTGTGAACTTTTGGAATGTCGTCTGCCGACGCTTGCCGCGTGGAAGGTGTTAATACAGAGGGCGTGAAAATCCAAATTATATTAATTGTATTTGCTATCGGTTGGTTAGGCCCATTATGTGACGCGAATGTTGATAACACACACGGGGTTTTTAAACTTCATTTTATATAATAAATCGCAAACCTTTGAAGTATTATTTAGTTATTGCAATAATAATAAAATAGAATAATAATAGTATGAATAATATAGAATATAAAAAGTTTTGAAAAGGCATTTCCGCTTGGGTGTGCTGGATTTGACTGACCCGATATAATACCGGTATCGCAAGTAATAATTGAAAGTGATTATGAGGTTGTTTTCGGTTCAGAAACAATGATAATAAGTTTAGAAGTTTATAAAAATAAGCTCTGACATTCTACTAATTATTGTCTATTATAATACTTGATAATGGCATTTCTTAAGTATTATTCTGTTCGGAGAATCGATAGTTGGAATTCATTGTTGATTATAAATAAATTTCCGCGTCAGTGTTTTTCACCCATGCCATGCACCTGGTTAATTTCAAGACTTATTTCGGTACTGTATTAATGCTACATGTTTGTCACGAACCCACGGAACGAGCATAGTTCCACGATGACGGCATATGTATTATTTGTTGCAAGGTAGGAACCCGGGTAGCAACATTATACTCTAAAGATAACCCTGAATATAACAGTTTATATACTGAAGAAAGCAGCGTATCTACAGAAGACAGCAGTGTCTTCTGAAGACAGTAGCGTATCTTCTGAAGATAGCATCAAAAAAGTGTTTTGAATCTTTTGAAGATAGCAGCGTTTCTACTGAATATAACAGCTTATAACTGAAGATAGCATGAGCGAATCTATACAGAAGACAGCTGTGTGTCTTCTGGAGTGGAGACAGTAGCGTATCTTCTGAAGATAGCATTCAATAAAGTGTTTTGAATTTCCTGAAGATAGCAGCGTATCTACTGAATATAACAGCTTATAACTGAAGATAGCATGAGCGTATCTCTACAGAAGACAGCCGTGTGTCTCCTGAAGATAGCAGCGTATCTACTGAAAGTAGCAGCGTATCTACACAGAAGACAGCTGTGTGTCTCCTGAAGATAGCAGCGTATCTACTGAAGGTAGCAGCGTATCTACACAGAAGACAGCTGTGCGTCTCCTGAAGATAGCAGCGTATATACAGAAGACAGCAGTGTGTCTTCTGAAGACAGTAGCGTATCTTCTGAAGATAGCATCAATAGAGTGTTGTGAATCTCCTGAAGATAGTAGCGTATCTACTGAATATAACAGCTTAAGATATCATGAGCGTATTTATACAGAAGACAGCTGTGTGTTTTCTGAAGATAGCAGCATATCTACAGAAGACAGCAGTGTGTCTTCTGAAGACAGTAGCGTATCTTCTGAAGATAGCATCAATAGAGTGTTTTGAATCTCCTGAAGATAGCAGCGTATCTATTGAATATAACAGCTTAAGATAGCATGAGCGTATCTCTACAGAAGGCAGCTGTGTGTCCTCTAAAGATAGCAGCGTATATTCTGAAGATAGCAGCGTATAACTGAAGATAGCATGAGCGTATCTATACAGAAGACAGCTGTGTGTCTCCTGAATACAGTAGCGTATCTTCTTAAGATAGCAGCGTATCTTCTGAAGATAGCAGCGTATCTTCTGAAGATTAAGCAGCGTATCTTCTGAAGACAGCAGCGTATCTTCTGAAGATAGCAGCGTGTCTATACTGAAAATTAACAACGTATCTATTGAAGATCGCAGCGTTCGCAACACTGAGAAGACGAAGAAATAAATATTGAAATACCATGCCACTTCTACGTACGAGCATCGTTTAAATTTGAAGTTTAAATTAGTTGATTCTATGGTTGCACTTTAGTAGTTCGTGGTATTCTGGATAAAAAACAACTTTTCCGTCTTTGATGTATAACAACAATTTATTTTGTTAAAATTTACTGGTCTACCATTTCGGTCTCTATGCCAAATATTGATTTCAATTCAGTCATTGATACTAACTCTGATACTAACTCTGTTCAATTATATTATCATGTTAGTACCGTAACCAGGTTTACATGGGTCCGATAGTTTGCGCCCTTGTGCTCACGCTTCGTCCATCTTCCCTATTTGATAATACGTTTGTTACTGTGAACATCCCCACTGTCTACGTATCCAAATCCCGGGGGGGGGGGGGCACTCAACTTTGTTTGGGGTAGGGGTGTGCCGCCGAGGGTCTCAAAAAGGGGGGCTACAGAACTGAACTGAGTGGATTTTATGACAAAAAATAGGGTCTTAGGAACTGATTTTTTTCCAAAAAATAGGTCTTGAGAACTGGCCTATAGTTCAATTTTGATTTATTTTGGTTTAAAAACGCAATTTTTTTCGAAGAATTGAGGCTTTGGAACACAAAATTGGGGCTTTGGAACGCAAAATTTCGCGACTTTTGAATTTTCAATAAGATTGGGGTCTTAAGAATTGACGCAGGCTCAAAAGGGGGGTCATAAGAACTAGCAGCAGAGGTGAAAAGGGGGGTCTTCAGCGCGGCACATACCTATACCCTTTTCAAATGTCAGTGCCCCCCCCCCCGGATCCAAATAGTCACAAAAAATAAAATACAAGCGCAGTGCATTAGTTTAAGTGTTTCAACGAAAATAAACTTATCTAATTTCTGACGCACGTCATGACACACTACTCCTCCGCGCGTGTTTCTTAATAGTATTTGAAACAGTGGTGATATTTTATTTAACGGGGTGGTTGCCTTAATTAGCCACTATGGTACATGTTGCGGGGTGTGTTTCTCTACGCTAAAACACTTTGTCTAAGTGCCATTACGGCATTAGATTATTACATTTACTGCACGTCACAAAACGAGTTATCAACATTATAGTGGTAAAACATAGTGACTTGATGTGATTCGGACTCGAATTTCAATGCCAACAGATTCGTTGTAGGTTATTATTTCTATGACATTCGGAAGAACTCGCCAGACTAGACACCTTTACCTGCTATCTTCAGTAGATACCATGTTATCTTCAGAATATACGCTGCTGTCTTCTGTGCTATCCTCAGTTGATACGCTGCTATTTTCATAGATACGCTGCTATTTTCATAAGATACGCTGCTATCTCCATAAGATACCCTGCTATCTTCATAAGATACGCTGCTATTTTCATAAGATACGCTGCTATATTCATAAGATACGATGCCATCTTCAGTAGATACGCTGCAATCTTCAGTAGATACGCTGCTGTCTTCTGTAGACATACTGTTATCTTCTGTAGATATGCTGCTATCCTCAGTTGATACGTTGCTATTTTCATAAGATACGCTGCTATCTCCATAAGATACGCTGCTATCTCCATAAAATACGCTGATATCTCCATAAGATACGCTGATATCTCCATAAGATACGCTGATATCTTCATAAGATACGCTGCTATCTTCATAAGATACGCTGCTATCGTCATAAGATATGTTGCTGCTGCTATCTTCATAAGATGCGCTGCTATCATTCTATACGCTGTTTTATAAAGAAGATGCACTGTTATCTCATAGTATTATCATCAGAGGATACACTGCTATACTTTTTGATTTTACATCAAAACGAAAGAAAAAACAAAGAACTCGAATGAAAAATCTTAACATTTTCTCATTAAAATACAACCAAACCGCTGCGGTTTTGAGGAAAAGTGATGTGTATTTGTTTGCGTGAGTGATGTATATTTGCTTATTTTCTTGTTTATTTGTCTGGCTGTTGCTTTCTTATCTGTGTGTTTGTGTGCTTCTTTATTTACAGGGTGTATCAGAAAGAACTGTACCGAGGCAATATGATTTATTACGGTATGAATTCGATTGATATTGTTCAAACCGTTTTCATATATATCTTGCGCAAACGCCCAGCTTTTATAAGAATTTTAAATTTTGAAAATCGGACATTTCTGATGGAAATTACAGACATTTGTGTAAAGATGGTAGATTTCAATTTTGGTCGAAATGATCAATTTATAAAATCTGTGAAATTACTAACCCCTACCTGAGATATCCACCCACCCGTCCATAGGACAGGGCTTATTTTTTGGTCGCCATATCTCAACTTTTCACATCATTTGTAAAACTATTTATTATTTGCATACATTTGTGGGTGAAATTTGAAGATATATTTTGATTTTTAATCCGCAAATAAACCAGGATTTGTTCTGCTTGAGTGGTTTTACCTTTCCTTTCTTTGGCCGAAGTTTTGAATATTGCTTATGTGGTGTGGGGTACATTGTTTGAAATGTTGGGGTAGTGGTAGAGAGAATTGATTTGAAATTGAAAACACGTTTTTCATCGATTTTCGATTATGTCTTGCCACACGAGAACAAAAAGAGATATCTCAATGAAATTAACATAAAATATAGGAAACATGTTCACCTTTATATTGCAGGTGTTTAAATTTAAAACAATAATCATTTTGTATTTTTTATGTATTTCAGAAACACGGTACAGTTCTTTCTGATACACCCTGTATTTTCGGTTTGGTTTTTGTTTGTTCGTTTTTGTTATGATGTTTGTTTTGTTTGTTTGTTTGTTTGTTCGTTTGATTTTGTTATTGTTATTTATTACCCAAAATTATAGTTCTTGTATAGGCCTAATCCATTAAACTAAACTTGTGACTCGTAAACTGAATGCACATACGAAGCACATCCATTGTTCCCAGAATGAATTATACCGGGAAAAGTGCATTTACTTATAGCTATGATACCAATCTTACTGGTCAATGTGTTTATGATTCTAACATGCATCCTTTTCTAAAAGGACCTTTCTGCTAGAAATTATGGATTCTTTTGTAAAAATGGTAAATTCCAAGTTTGACCAAAATTACATCGTTTGATACTCATAATCATCAATTTAAATGATATGCAGGTAATTCGATGTGTCCTCTTTTAATAGATATCAACTGTTAGCGCCAGTCTTGAAGTTTGGTATGAGGTTATCAATTAAAATAATACTGAAAGTGAAAAACAGGTTTTCACCAATTTCCACTTATCATGCTAATGTGATGCCAATGCCATATCGTGAGCCTGCTTCGATAATTGCCTAACTCACTTTTTTGAGCGAAATTGAGCTTTTTGCATAAATCATGACTTCATTACATTATGCACATGCTGTAATAATACCTAAGTCATTGGCCAATTAAAAGTGTTGACAAATGTAAAATGTCAATTCTGCTAAGTCAGCCTTGTGAGCCTTGTAATTAAATTATGTAAAATGTTTGAAATTGGTCATATTATTCTCGTATATATATATTAGGCCTATTATAACAAGCCACATTTCACTTAAAGGTATATCTCCAACCTAATTCTATTCAACAGTTATACTGCTCCTGTGGAATTCACCTGCACTATTTATGGTGCTATTCAACATATCGTCAGCCTGCTTCGATAATTGCCTAACTCACTTTATATATTTTTTGTTGTTTTCTAAACACTTTAAAAAAAGTGTTAGGCAATTATCGAAGCAGGCTGACGATATCGAAACGGTTAAATATATCTTGATAAAACAAACAGAGTCAGTAGGAAACATGTTCCCCATCATATTGCAGATATACAGATTTGGACTGCAGTGTTGTTCTACAGGGTTAGTCAAAAAGAAGTTGTACGAGAATGAATATTTGTTTAAAAATATACCAAACAAATTTGACAAACCAATGAGGCAAGTTTTCAAAGAGCAACTTATTCCGCTTATATAACAAAAAGAATAATTGAAATCGATCATAAAAGAGACCCTTTTTTAGCTGTCCACGGAACGCTTAATCTTCTTGAAATCTATCCACTCTAAGTGGGCAGCAAAATGTACACACGGGCATTCATATTTAAATGAGATTAAAGCCCGGTAGTTTCACAGATGGGAATGGTGTGCATGAAATTTAAAAAAAATCAGTGACACCAATAAGAAAATGATTAAACATTGAAGGCCCACTTAAAACAATTAAGACACCTTAGAGGACAAACATCAGCAATCATTTTACTGCCCACTTAGAGTGGAAAGATTGCAAGAGAAAAAAGCGTTCCGTGGACAGCTAAAAAAAGTGGTTCTTTTTATTAAAACAGGCATAGCTCCTGATATAATTGACAAATTCGTTTGGTCTATTTTTAATCAAATATTCATTCCCGTACAACTTCTTTTTGACTCACCCTGTATATTTTCAAACACGGTATAAATAATTCTGGGACACCCTGTATTATAATAGTATTAAGTCGATTCAATCACAAACGTCTATCGTTTTGAAACAAACTCTTAGGGAAATTAGAAATGTTCATTTTAGCGAACGGTGTAAATCAGTGGTCAAGAACTTTTAAATTATTAAGATAATGACCGCAAATGTTTTTTACATTTTGATTTCTCTCGCCAATTAACGCCTGTGTTGTACTTTTTGAGAGGTCAATTACATGACGGTTGATTTGTATTATTATGTTTGGTCAACCGAATATCAGATCGTTGACCATACTTGATGTTATAACATGTCATTTTTGATACAAATGCCTAACAATTGCTGTGTCGTTTGGTAAAGAGGGTGGTTGGTCTTGCGGTACATATCCAAACTTGTTGTTCGCTCTTGTCAACTAATTGTTCATATCGGTGGCCATACTTTATGTAAGGCTTGCTGGTATCTTAATACAAAAATACTACAATTTCTGAGATGTTTTGAAGAGATTAGACAATCTCGCTGCATGTGACTTCACGTCAAATATTACTCACTTTTATTCTCAGTCCTAAGGATGATACGCTGTATCGTGACACTTGCCACGCGGTAAGACGGTCTAGTCTGCAGACGACATTCCAAAATGTCACAAAATGTTTCAAAAATGTCAAAAGTATTGAGTTTTCATTACCATATTTGGAATCACCATAAGAAATGCAATGACATAAGTATAAACATGCCTAGTATCAGTGGCGTAGCCAGTTTATTCATATGGGGGGAGGGGGCGAGAACTGAAAATGAACCGACGAGATTGTTTAGCGCTCGATTTTTTTTTGACTTTACACCTATTTTTGGCACGATTGAGGTACGTTTTGGCTCTAAACAAGCTTGTACCAACGAATATTGCATTTAGGTGACTGTTTTTCATATGTGTACTTTTGACCATCATAATTCCATGATTCCTCTGGTCAAATGAACCGACAGTGCCAATCTCAACCGACACGACGTCAATATGGGGGGGGGGGGGGCGATCGCCCCCCCCCCCTCCCACCCCTCTGGCTACGCCACTGCCTAGTATTGGTTCAGTAATCCTTGAGATAGACTTTGAAAGTTGGGAAAGGTTTGTGAAAAATCTGTTTTGTAAATGGTCATGGCCGCGTGAAAAGTGTTAATGATACAGCTTATCCTTAATGCTCTAGCATGTCGATATTTCGCGCAAAAGATACGATGTTGTATTCAGAGATTCTCGGCTCAACTATCTTCAGCAGACATGGTAGATACGCCAAGGATTTTATGACATGATTTAGATATTTCAAACGGTATAGTCTATTTGGCCATCACGAGACAGTGACGTAACCGCGTATCTATATACTAATTTTCGGTCCCTCGCCTGATTAGATAGTTCAATAATAATTTTACACTCGCGTCCCTCTTCAACTGAAAAAGCGTGGTAATTGCGCCTCTAATAGACGAGCTAATTAGATAGTTCAATGCCAGTATTTTCCCGTTTTCAGACATGCGCAGAAAGGATCACAGATGATAATCCGAAATGTTGAATTTATTTTACTCGGATAGCTACTGTTCGGGCAAAAATTGTGGTTTTCGGAGTGAGTGATGACATATGGTCTTCACCCAAAATATTTTCATCAGGGATATAGCTACATTTCTGTATATGCGGCCGTTTGTTATTCTTAAAGATCGCATGAGTACAAGCATTTATACGTGACTATCCGTCCGACAAATAAAATTATTTTACGACATTTTCTAAATGTAAATAAAAACTCTTACACAGATCTTAAAGTGACACTCTCGCATTAGTAACATAGATGAACGCGTAGTTTGCTAACGATAAAGAAACTGTGGCGGTACCATAACAACAGTTCCTATGTTGAAGCTGCGCGACCGCGTTTATCATGGTGCGCGCGATTCAGCGCACACGTAATGACGCAAACAAAGTGTATACGCGTTTGTGGCGCAAACTGCACATTGTAACGTGGCAGGGTGAAAGCAGGCAGTCCGTACACTCTAAGAAAAAGGATGCTTCAGGGGTTCTTGGCTGTCCCGTATGGAACCCTTATCACCTTAAAAGGTTCCAAAAAGAACCATTTTAAGGTTCAAAGTGGGCAAAATATGGGCAAACATTGGTCTTTAGAACCGCTAAAGGTTCTCTACAGAACCTTTTGGGGGCCTTTAAAATCAAAGAACCTTTAAACCATATACGGGACAGCCAAGAACCCCTCTGAAGCACCCTTTTTTCTAATAGTGTACCCTAAAGCCACCTCCTCCTCTCCGCACTTGGATATAAGGGCACATGGGGCATCTGGATAAACGGAACGTGTTTTTTGTGTGGTACATTATCATGATTATTATAGAGTGTCTGGATTATTAAGGGCATCCGTGGTATCTGGATTACGGGGTTCACTATACGCGTAAAACGAGTCTCAAATTACCTGGATACTAATACTATGCACAGGTGGGCCACCTGTGATAACTGCATTTTAAGGGTGTACACTCAGATAGTATCTCGGGAGGCTTTATAGAACACAGCAAACATGACAAAGGGACTACATACTATACGTTAAGGCCCCACATGCCTATTGGAGGAATAATGTATTTAATGTAAATAGGCCAAACAAAACCCGGATGGCACACATTGTGTAAAGTACAAGCGTGGAATGGTACAAGTGATCTTGATGATAGAATCGGACGACCATAAAACTAAACGACCGACTATAAAACTATAACGCTCAGAACGTAGGCCTACTGAATTACCGTGGACATTTAAAATCTAAATTTTAAGTAACTTTCAATTTTGACATTAAAATTCAACTTTTTATTATTTGGGGTACAAAATAGGTAGAGACATGCGCTGACAGGAGGTACTAACTGGGTATTAAGAACACGTTGATGGAGTAGTCCTACTTGGATTAGGAACATGGGTATCTGTATTATTTAAGAGCACATTGGGCCTAGGCTCATGGTGTATTAAGGGCACCATGTCACTTACATGATCAAGGGCACTTTAGTACCTGAATTATTTCAGGACATACTCTTGATATTTATATAAACATTTATAACGCTATGATATACTAACCTCTGCCTATGTGATAGGCCTATGACTTTTACTGCCCGCTATCTTCGGCACCCGCGTTTAATTTACTTGACTATGATAAAGTAAGGGCACCTGGGTATCTCGAGATAACGGCACACTGCAGTACTAGGCCTACCTTGATTATGTGGTATTCGGTGCATTATTAAGGGCATCAGGGGTAACTGGATTAGGGGGTAGGGCTTAGGCCTATGTGGTCCCTGGATATAATGGGACAACGGGTAGGCCTACCTGCATTTCAGGTCTCATGGGAGGCCTATACATAGGTATCTGGAAACACAAACGTAGGCCTACTTAGATTAACATGAGTAAGGCACATGTATACCTGGATTATCAAAAGCACCTGCGCTATTCGGATTATTTATAGGGCCCTGTCTGCATTATGTATACATATGTAGGACATGTTCTTGATATTATTGTATCAAATTTTCTTACGCTTTGTTTACTTATTCCCCGTGAAATCTTCTAGCGGGTCCAGCGCGAAGCGCTGGTGCCCGCTAGTGCTACTAATTGCAGCACATAATGCCAGCACATAATGCGCGCGACTACTCGCAGCGCTGGCGTATACACACGAGCGTTGAAAGGCGGATGATACATACGTGTGCTTAAAAGCTGAGCCTGTTAAGTTACGTCACTCTCCAGAGGAAGCCAAATAGAGTATAGGCCTAAATGTTTTCTACATTAAAAATGTCGGTATCTTTGCTTGATTAGAAAGATGTAGGCTGCTCATCAAAAAACGCGACTATTTTCAGAAGATATGTTGCTTCATCATGTTCATTTAAATATCTGACGTAGTGTTAAAGACGTCATGGTATACCATTCTTAGATGTGTTTTTATTCAAATCGAAAATTCAACACTACGAAATCCATACAGTAGGCCTATTCAAATAGTAGTGGGTGTGGTTTTGGAAATAACTCGCTGGATTCGCTGATTTTATAAAGACAATTTGTTGTTGTTTGATTAAAATAAATCTAGCAAAAAAGTTATTCTTATGATAAAAGATCAAAATGAGAAACTAAATAAGATTGAGAATAAAATAATATAGTTCGCTACGTTGGTTTCATAGTGTATAGGCTGTATCACATTTGTGTCGTCGTGTATGGTCGCCGACTCCAAATGTGGTACAGCCTATACATTATGACACCAACGGTATACCAAAACAGCTACGAACTGTTTTTTCTGTTTTCATTCTGTTTTCACTATATTTTATTTTAAGTCATAATCACTTTACTTATAAGCATTGTGCTGAACTTGTCTTTGGAAAATAATTTGGAATTGTGAAATTGCGGGTAACGTAACTTTATCTGATGATCACAAGAAGAAAAGGCGGCAACTATATTTATTTGTTATTTGGAAATACGAACAATTTCCCATCGGTTTAACCACGTGGTTTGAAATCGGTAACGATTCGTAAAGATGGTCTATGCTGATAAAGTAATAAAATTGAAATCGCCTATATGAAGAAGGAATAGTTTCAATATAGAGCCGAATGGAATATCGGGGTTCGTGAAGAAAATATGTTTGTAACGCCTGTTACGTTCAGCTTAGTGAGCAAGAAAAAGCTAGACGACGACAGTCAGTATTGACAGTATCGAGGTCGACGACGACGATGACGATGACGACGAAAACGACGACGGCGACGATAACGATGACGACGATAACGACTATTACGACGATAACGATGACGACGATGACGATGACGACGGCGACGATGACGACGATGACGATGACGACGGCGACGATAACGATGACGACGGCGACGATGACGATGACGACGAAAACGACGACGGCGACGATAACGATGACGGCGATAACGACTATTACGACGACGATGACGATGTGCAACGATCAAGATGAGCTCGAATGTAAACCAATTTGAAACAATTTGTGACTGGTAAACTTTTCGTATGATGGCCTTTTAATTCTCCTATTTCGTAGTTCATGTTATCGTCTTCGCTAAATTTTCCGCAAGAGCGATTGACGAAGAAGTGTGCACTAACGCGTAATTTCCATCGATTGCTCTTTTCGCGAGAGAGAAATCACCTACCAACCCTCTAGCACAGAAACGATTACGACTCAAGGATGTCAAAAGGTACCGCCGTCAATCGCAATGATGCCAGGGGATGGGGGATACTCACATGTTACGTGGGTGTATTATATACCGATCAAGTACATCTCGCAGAATATTTACAAATGGGTCGCAAATCAGGCTCATTGCCAATTTTAGGTCGCAAAATCAGTAACATTGGGTAAGGATGTGCCCATTTCCCGGCGCCATCTCTAGCAACATACCGTCAAAAGTAACTCCCCGTCCACGGAAATGATACCACATCGGGTTCTAAATAGTTACCATCAAAGGAATTAAAAATTGTGGAAATACGGAGAGATTCCTTTTTGAATAAAAAAATACTCCAGATGGTTGGAAAATTGATTCGAAATCATTGAGCTGCTAAGAATTGGAAAGATCTTGATCTAACGGCTGAAAATATTTTTTCGGTATTGCTATATGTTTCGAGTAGGCCATAGGCGGTGGAAGTGGGGGGCGGTGTCGCGGGGTCCCGACCCCTCTGCGACCTAGTCGACTCAAAAAACCTTGTGCAATTTCATTGTCACACCAGGGAGATGTCAAACAGAATCGAACAACACCCTCTGATACCTCGCCTTGTCGAAAACCGCTCCCATCCGAGAACCGACCAATCTCGACTCGTAGACCTTGTGTAATTTCACTGTCACACCAGGGAGGTGTCAAATAGAATCGAACAACACCCTCTCATACTTCGCCTTGCCGAAACCCGCTCCCATCCGAGAACCGACCAATCTCGACTCGTAGACCTTGTGTAATTTCACTGTCACACCAGGGAGGTGTCAAACAGAATTATCGAACAACACCCTCTGATACTTCGCCTTGCCGAAAACCGCTCCCATCCGAGAACCGACCAATCTCGACTCGTAGACCTTGTGTAATTTCACTGTCACACCAGGGAGGTGTCAACTAGAATCGAAAAACACCCTCTCATACTTTTGTCTTGCCGAAAACCGCTCCCATCCGAGAACCGACCAATCTCGAGTCGAAGACCTTGCATGCCTTGTGTAATTTCACTGTCACACCAGAGAGGGTTCAAATAGAATCGAACAACACCCTCTGATACTTCGCCTTGCCGAAAACCGCTCCCGGATGAGAACCGGCGACCAATACAAGGTATACTGACATTGGATCTACCAAAGAACTGCGCTTTAAGACTACAATATTCTTGTTCAAAGGGAGGGATATTGTTTTACCAAATAGGGGTCCAAAAGGCGCGATTTACTTCAAAAGTTTATATCATCCAACTTTAACTCTCGTCCTTTTAACATGTTTAAGGGGGAAGGGGTCCCCCAATAATTTTCGCCGATTGCGCTAAGGACAATGACCTAGGGAGTCTATAATAATAGGTGATCGCTTTTAATCCCTTGCGCTCATTTTGAGGGTACCACCTTACCCGGGGGTAGGGTAAGCCGTCAACCCCCCTTTAGGTATGCAGTGTTATAGAAACGTCTCAAGAGGACAAATAAGACCTCCAAAAATCTCGATTCTCTTAGTAAAAGTAAGTTAAGACACTCTTGTGTTTAACCCGCAAATCTAATTGTTCATGAATAATTAAGAAACGATCAAACAACAAAGGTTCAAAATGTCTCCACTCTTCAGTATGACATGTTAGAAATTATCAGTACGAACAAACGTTGCACTTTCCTGCCAGTGCGTATAGATAAACCCTATCACACCATGGTTTTTAAGACGATCGAATGGTGTTGGTGCGTTAATTTGTTGAGCAATTATCCGCCGTGCGCAGGGAAGCGGCGGCGCACTGAAACCAAATTATCACTACCGCTGTAAAACTGATGTCGTGTAATTGCTCAGAACTCGAGGGATATGGGTCACGAAATTGAATAAGTGTCCCATTATGTGAGGCGTTAACCTTTAATAATTGTTATCATTATGGTTTTACTGAAACAAGTCTATAAAGCTATCCGAATCAATATATCTATTGGGAGTAGGGTGGAATTTCAATTTTAGAAATGTAAAGTTTTTATTCTATTTCAGTGATTTGTATCTAGATACATTATTCAATTAAATCTTGCGACCACATTATTTATTGGTAAATAGTAGGACCATAAATTGAAGCCGCGTCATGCCGTGATGACGAGGATGAAAACAAACAAAGATATAAATGGAGATTGAGATGAAGAAATGAGATAAAGATAGAGAGAATGAAAGAGAAGATGATAAGCCTAACGAAGACGAAGACATTGACGAAGACGAAGGCCGCATAGGCGAAGACGAAGATGAAGATGAAGATGAAGATGTCGACAAAGATGACGACGAAGACGAAGATGAAAACGAAGACGAAGATGGAGTTGAAGATGAAGCTGAAGATGAAGATGAAGACGATGACGAAGGCCGCAAATGTGAAGACGAAGACAAAGACAAAGACAAAGACAAAGACGAAGACGAAGACGAAGACGAAGACGAAGACGAAGACGAAGACGAAGACGAAGACGAAGACGAAGACGAAGACGAAGACGAAGACGAAGACGAAGACGAAGACGAAGACGAAGACGAAGACGAAAAAGAAGATGAAGATGAAGATGAAGATGAAGATGAAGATGGAGATGGAGATGTTGACAAGGCGACGATGAAAGACGATGAAAGCGAAGACTCAGACGAAAATGAAGACGACGACGAAGGCCGCAAAGGCGAAGACGAAGATGAAGATGAAGATTAAGACGAAGATGAAGATGAAGATTAAGATTAAGATGAAGATGAAGATGAAGATGGAGATGAAAGCGATGACGAAGGCTGCAAAGGCGAAGACATCGGAATCCTTTGAGATATTAAATCTTCAACTCTTCAACTCTATACGTCATTCTAAAGTTTTCCCGCGCTTATTTAATTGTCCCTTTTCACATTTGGGCTAAATATGTTGTCTGCTTCAGATCTCGTCTAGCTTTAGGGTTAATTCTCGCCGCCGCGCGACACAATTTATACGTTATTTTTCGGGCGACCGGTTGCTTTTGTAACCGCTCATCTGTAACATAGAAACCGTAATTACTAATGGACTATTTATATGTGTATATATGATTTTATTAAGTCACACAATTATTACTAATATTATATATAATACGTTTTTCGCGCCATGCACTCTCTACTATAGCTTTCAACGCCGCAGTACCAATTTCTGAGTCAACAGTCAAAGTCGGCATCAACACATTTTGCTTGGAGCACTTTTATCGCTTTACAAACTGACGCGATAGAGATCGTCTGCTTCGCCTTCCCAAAGTCATGGAAGTTATCTATCAAAATGTTTGAAAAAAACCCGACACTTTTTTCAAAGACTGGGCTTGTTTGTACTTATTTGAACGTATTCGTAACGTTGGACTTGATAAGGCGGTAAAATCTCACGGTTTTTTTTTTGCCTTTTATAGCGGAATAAATGGGAAATATTCAACTTGAATGCATCATATCACACCGTGCGCGCGAAAAAGTGTTTAAACTTTCCACGCGGCTATTGGTTTTACCATACAAAACAGATTTTTCAGAACCCTTTCCCAACTTTCAAGGCCTATCTCAAGGATTACTGAACCAATACTATGCATGTTTGTACTTATGTCAATGCATTTTTCATGGTGAATCCAAATATGGTAATGAAATTCAATAATTTTGACATTTTTGAAACATTTTTGTAAAATGTTGGAATGTCGTCTGCTGCAGACGCCCGCCGCGTGGAAAGTGTTAACTCAGCAACGCCGGACCAGTGTAACTACTTCAGGCATCATACACAAGTTTCTTTGCGCTAAAATGATTACTCAGTCACACTCAGTCATAATTATTATATCCAATTTATTCTTTATTTTCCACGTGGTGATTTTCACCATATTGCCGTGTACTGCTTCATTTAATATTTCTTGTACAAATCATTTCATGGTTGTCATATTCCCTGACCATCAAATCATATTTTTTTCATTTTGTTGAACTGATAACAATTAACGATCAACGACCTCAACTGTCATATTACTCGGGGTAGATAGCACGTGAGAAGGAAGTTATAAGAGCAACGTAATTATGGCGGGTTTTTGACTAGATTAGTTTACCTTTCGAAGTAGGAAATCTATATTTTGACACGGTAGCCTTCCGACACCAATCGATCCGTAACGCTGCCATATTAGATAGACCACACGTCCTCTTGATTATTTCTGATTGCGCATGAGTAGTGGTATAAACCAAAGACATTCTAGTTCATTGTATAAACGGAGTAGAATTTCATTTTAAAACGTGCCTTTTCTCTGTTTTGGTGTTCGAGAGTTTGTTTTGTTTGTTTGTATGTTGGGGTGTTTGTTTTGATGTAAGTTGGGTGCGGTTTTTTTCTTTTTTCAATTATTTGTGTGTTCCGTCTTTCGTTCATTTGCTTGTTCGTTCGGGTTTTTTTTCTTCTTCGTATGCTCGTTTATTCGTTTTTTTACCTCTCCGCGCGCAAAAGTAATCCAAGCATACGCCCGCGATTATGGACACACGCAGGCGGTATTGGTCACATGCAGGCGGTATTGGTCGCACGCACGCGTCACGCATCATGTGCGCCCGCATCCTCTGTATTCATTCGCTGCCGTTATGCGCCTTCGCCAATTTGGAACTTATTTCATCGTTTGATCATTTTGATCATTTATTTGTTCGTTCATTCGTTAATTCGTTTCATATTTCTTTGTTCGATTGTCCGATCATTTGTTTATCATTTGTGTGTTCGCTTATTTGTTTCGTAGAACTAGCCGGAAACGCCTGCATGGTTGTTTCTCTATAGTTAAAGTAGTCAAATGTTGTAATACAATTTGTAAACCGATATATGCATTTGAATGGCACTGTCTTGCTATAGACGTCCCGTCACTGATGTGCGCATGCTCACATCAATTAAAATGGGTTGTAGTAGTACACGGTTTATTTATTCCGTATACGGGACGTCTAGCAATATATATGCATTTGAATTGTCTTTCATCACATCAAGACAACTCACGGAAAACATTCTCAAAATAGGCTATTACATTTAGAATCCATACACCCCCTACGGAAGACATGACCTTAATCTTTCACGGAGGGAGTGTATATTTAAAATTAAGTCACCAATTCAGGTAATCCCATTTGGAATTCACACTCCCTGTGGGGAAGATCAAGGATATATCTTCCATATAGGGGGTGTACCGGGGGGGGGGGGGTGTATGGATTTTAAATGGAATAGCCTAATCATGTCAATGGATCTTTGCCTCTCTCCTCTCAATATGTATATAGCAGCGATGGAAATACCCACATGACTTTCCACCCGGGGTAGACAGTCCCGGGGTAGACAGTCCCGGGGTTGATCAACCCTAAGACTATATTCATTCTAAATTATATGTTAAAACACTCAGGGGGTTGGCGGTTGGGGAGGTAAAACAAGGACGGATCATTCTAAAACAACCCCGGGACTGTCCAGCCCCGGGACTGTCCACCCAGGGACTGTTTCTAACCCTAACCCTAACCCTAACCCTAACCCTAACCCTAACCCTAACCCTAACCCTAACCCTAACCCTAGCCCTAACCCTAGTCCAGGGTCGGTCGACTTAGGGTTGGTCGACTTAGGGTTGGTCTACCCCGGGACTGTCTACCCCGGGTGGAAAGTCATGTGGGTATTTCCATTGCTGCATATATATAATGCATCCGTGATTAATTAAATATTGAAGATGGCATGTTGCAATACAGTTGGCTGCAACAAACCCAGCAATTTTAGAATTGACCTTTAATAGAAGACAATATAATTTCTTTCAATACCGGTATATTTATTTCAACATTCCATATCATAAGAAAAACATATCGCTACAACCACAATTCGTCAATAAAATAAATATCGCATCATCAGTTGTGAGGATTCATTTCAAGCGCAGCAAATACACTAGAGACCGTGCATTTTAAAAATTTGAATTAAACTTAGAGGTTTCCTAATAGATTATCACCTAAATCAGATGACAGTCCAGAGTTGTTTCACTTTCAGTAAAACCAATAATTATAACAATTATTAAAGGTTAACGCCTCACATAATGGGACAATTATCAATTCCATGACCCACATCCCTCGAGTTTTGAGCAATTATACACAACATCGCTTTACAGCTGCAGTGGTAGTGATAATTTTGGTTTTTTGGCGTGCCGCTTCTGCGTTACACGGCCGATAATTGCTCAACGAATTACTGCATGGCAGCAAGCCATACACTCGCGTGTAAGATAAGACGATTACAAGTGCGATGATTTTTGATGGTCGTGATCTGGTCACCCCGTGTCCGTTTGTTGATCTAATCTTTTTCATCACCATCACCCTTAATCAACATCGCCATCTTCATTAATTACCATCTTCATCTAGATCTACTCCATCATCTTCATCTTCACCTTCCTCCCGACAGCTTCTTCTTCCTCCTCCTCCACCCCGCCTCCACCTCCTCTTCCTAATCAGTTTTCCCTCCTCCGTCATTATCTCCCCTCTTCTTTCCTTTCCTTGTCCTCTTCTCCTCGTCGTCTGATCCTGCTCCTCCTCCTCTGCTCATCCACCTCCTTATCTTTCTACTACTTCCAGAACTACTACTCTCCTCCTCGCCCTCTCCTTCTACCAATACCAATTATTTAATCTACAAACATATTCAAAGATATCTATATTTGACCGAGTGACAACCACAATACCTGAATTGTGGCCAAAAAGATGTTCAGATATTATAGCTCTTCATATTGCCGGCCAGTAAGAGGATCGTATTTTGTTAAGTATAATTTTTGTTTGTTTGTTTGTTTACACGGTCGGTCCGTAGAGACACACGCTTGGGTCCTGAAGGGACCAGACTCAAGCAAATTGCTTAATTGTATAACATTGTAGTAAGAAACGCAAAGAGAGAAAGAGAGAGAGAGAATCAAACTGATCACACGCAAAATAAGCTATAGTGACAATTATTTGGGGGCTCGTCCGGGAAATGAACTCGGGACCTCTTCATCTGGAATAAAATGACATGTTTCCAGAAGCTGTATGTAGCAGACGCTATTGGATTATAGACAGTTAATGCCATGTTGTTTCGGCAGACGACACATTCAACATATTCAAACACGAGTTGCACTGTACCGTGATGTTTTACAGCGCCATCCTGCGGCACATTCCGCACATATAAACATGTCAGGATAACCAGGTGTAATGTTTATTAGCCCAACGAGAATTAATGTTACGCTTCCCGTCATCCTGGCATTTAAAATAGATAAATTAGGGTTTTTAAATTGGGGTTTAGAATTTTTTTCTTCTTTTCATATCAACTTCTTTTATCGATTCAAACCTTGATTTAACACAATTTCAGAACACTAATATTTTAAATTCCTGTATGATCGAAGGCGTTCTATATTATAGTGTTGCCACAATTGTTGAACCCAACTAATTCATGGCTTTTTGAATAAAATGATACACTTGTGAGTTTAAAGCATAATTATTATGCTCATCAGATGCCAAATGTAAAAGAAAGGATACCTACATAGACCTACATAGGCCTATATCAGATTTTTTTTTTCATTTTGAAAATTCTTTGAAGGGAAACTTATCATTATTTGCCGTAGGCTATAAATAGCTCGTATAGGTACTTCCGATTGGGTATGTTTCGTTACAACATGGAATACCCTCTAACATGTCTCACGTTACCCTTCCAGGGTGACATCCTATATAAAGCAAACCTGTGGATGTTTCGTGGCATCTTCCCAAAGGGTTTCAAATTAGAATTCCCCAGAGGCAAATTAGCGACAAAATGTATTTTACATAATTAGTTGGAACTTTCAAAACATAACTCACCTGATCTGAATGAATAGCTTTAGGGTCTGTGATAGAAAGTATGTAAACATCCCCCGTGAAAAAACAGCCTTATTTGAGACGTAATACAGGACAGGCTCATTTATATCGGCAGAATCGATCCCAAATGACACCAAATTACCTGCGAATTTGACCAATTTCACTTCAAAACAAAAATCTGTGTTCTTTGGTCAATTTGAACACCTAGAGGTACAAATGTAATTTATTTATAAGTTTTAAAGTGACATTATGATATTGACCAACACCTGTATAAGGACAGAGTCGTTCTGCAACTTTTAGGCAACGGACACCCCAACTGACCAAGATGAACTTTTATGCTACGGACAACATAACTGACCAAGATGAACTTTTATGCTACGGACACCCAAACTGATGAACTTTTATGCTACGAACACCAAGACTGACCCAGATGAACTTTTATGCTACGGACACCAAATCTGACCAAGATGAACTTTCATGCTACGGACACCTCAACTGACCAAGATGAACTTTTATGCTACGGACACCCAAACTGACCAAGATGAACTTTATGCTACGGACAACATAACTGACCAAGATGAACTTTTATGCTACGTACAACATAACTGACCAAGATGAACTTTTATGCTACGGACAACATAACTGACCAAGATGAACTTTTATGCTACGAACAACATAACTGACCAAGATGAACTTTTATGCTACGAACAACATAACTGACCAAGATGAACTTTTATGCTACGAACAACATAACTGACCAAGATGAATTTTTATGCTACGGACAACATAACTGACCAAGATGAACTTTTATGCTACGGACATCCGAACTGACAAAGATGAACTTTTATGCTTCGAACACCAAGACTGACCCAGATGAAGTTTTATGCTACGGACACCCAAACTGACCAAGATAAATTGTTATGCTACGGACACCAAACTGACCAAGATGAACTTTTATGCTACGGACACCCAAACTGACCAAGATGAACTTTTATGCTACGAACACCAATACTGACCCAGATGAACATTTATGCTACGGACACCCAAACTGACCAAGATGAACTTTATGCTACGGACAACATAACTGATCAAGATGAACGTTTATGCTACGGACAACATAACTGACCAAGATGAACTTTTATGCTACGGACAACATAACTGACCAAGATGAACATTTATGCTACGAACAACATAAATGACCATGATGAACTTTTATGCTACGAACAACATAACTGACCAAGATGAACTTTTATGCTACGGACAACATAACTGACCAACATGAACTTTTATGCTACGGACACCCAAACTGACAAAGATGAACTTTTATGCTACGGACACCCAAACTGACCGAGATGAACTTTTATGCTACGGACACCAAACTGACCAAGATGAACTTTATGCTACGGACACCTCAACTGACCAAGATGAACTTGTATGCTACGGACAACATAACTGACCAAGATGAAGTTTATGCTACGGACAACATAACTGACCAAGATGAACTGTCATGCTACGGACAACAAAACTACCGTATATATTAGCTCATTTGGGGTCGTAATTGATATCAAAATCAATAAAGTAGCCTACATATTAAACATAATATGGTTAACTCTCATGAAAACAGTGCAAAATGAACTTTTTGATGTCTTTGGTCCATTTCTGTGTTATGCAATGTTTTCTTGCTTGAAAAACTTCTTTTCTAGATAGATATTGATGTTTTCTACTTGGATCTATATACTTTGATATACTTCTGAACGTGTTTTCACTCAAAGAAATGCCCTCATATACCCCAAATTAGCGAAGTTTCCATGTCCGCAGCATAAATGTATATTTTGCCTTTATTAATTACAATACAAATAGGGCACCATTTTCTACAAGATATGTCATAATTTGTAGGGAACATATAGCGATATTCCATGGATAGAAAAAAAATGCACATCTTTTACGATGTTTACCTGTTTCAGTTTCATATATGTTGTCCGAGATGTTGATGTTTATTACGTTACCTGCGACATATTGAGGATCAACATTGTTCAAAATTAACATTTAAACATTTAAATGTACATATTCTGAATCTAAAAGAACATGGGTGTTGGAAAATAATATTATCAAAAATCTATAGCAGCATGTCTGACCTTGAGAAGAAATCAAAATGCTGCAAAGCATGCGACCTTGTTAAGGATGTTTATTACGTTGTTGAGATTTCTCCCGAACTATGTATCAAAACACACTTTTTGGTTAAAAACCAATTTGATACATATACATAGACTATGTGGTTACTTGGAACACTCGCTAGCTCTTTCCAGATCGTCTACATGGTACTTTGAGTACGAAAAACGTTTACTACGTTATCGTTTATTACGTTGTCGAATAAATCGACAGAGAGACAGCTGCTCTCTACGACTGTATTAAACAAAGATACGTGGCAGGCCCCTTTCGCAGGCATGCATGGGGGATACTCGATGAAAGTACAATGCAAAAAAACCACGACGAATGGTAAGAATTCCTCATTTTTTCTTGTAAGTAATATGAACATTAAGCTGAATGACAGTTGAAGTCATTATAGATCTCTTAAGCACATTGAAAATGGACCTATGATATCAGAATGGGGTTAATAATGTGAAGAAATGCAGTAGGTATCGTTAACATCTTCATTGATTGCTTTGTATATACGTTATAAGCCAGCATTAGGCACTGTTGCAGTTGCCAATAACGTAATAAACGGGATAACGTAACCAACCTCATTGTCTAGTCTCATGTCAATGTTGGCGTCAATTCAGTAACTTTCATGATTGATGTACTTGAGTATCATACATTGTATCCAATGTTATAATTGTAATATGTGGACTATTCTATGTGAGGACTGAAACCACCTTATAATGGACAACGTAATAAACTTTCCATCATTTGATAAATATAATTGCACCCTGTTCATAGTGATTCAACATTTATTATGTGTTTATGAATGTTAACTTAGTGTACATACATATTGTCTCACATACTGACACAATCTCATTTGTTTGCATGCTTCAATGATGCATAGTTCTATGGCTATTGGATAACGTAATAAACCAATTCGTATAATTGTGTGAATAAATACGGTATACCTAGCTGAAACAGCTGCAATATATGTCATTAACTTTGTTTTGTTTTTGTTATCTTTATTATACAGAAATATATGCCACACAGTGCAAAAAAACAATGGCGATACCGGCAGAACCAAATGCAACAGTGGAGACAAAAAGGTCATCAGAGTACAATCTTATTAACAATTCTACTACCATCATTTTAAATAAAACAAATCAATATCTTACTAATTTTAAGAGATAAAAGGCTATTCAATATTTAGTGCTATTAAAATTTACATAAAGGTAATAATGTCATGGTCTAACAACATATCTGTAAAGTGCCATGTTACATCTGTCGATTTAGTGACCATGTTTATTACGTTATTCACCATATTTACCCTACATCAAAAGAGCAAGTCGACAGTATATAGAACTGTCTTTTAGTGGACTTTAAGCAACCTAACTTTTACTAAAATACCATTTACAAGATATGTCTGTGTACAAAATAAACTGACTTGGTCGATGTTGAATATATTTGTTTACATGTGTTTGTATATGTTTATTACGTTACCCACCCCATAAAGTCCGAATACCAATGCCAGCGCTTTTGGTAAAGCATAATATTTATTGTTTCTGAGCTAACTTTTAAAAACACATTATAACGCTTGGAAAAAGATACGATTAAAGATATATTTTATACTTTGCACAAAGATTTTCATTTTGGAAAACCGTGCATTTTTTTACTTTTAAAGCTGAGGTTCAAACAGTGATGTGAAGACCAAAAACAATTCATAATACTTGCAAATTACAAAATTACATTGCATTTTGTTCGCTGTAATTGGTAGAAGTATGCTTTCGTAACTATAATTTTGTGTTTTTGGCATCACAGTTTGTAAACTCGTTCTGATTTAGAGCTGATAGGAAGTATATAACGTAATAAACATGGAGCAAAAGCTGCAAACAAGTGATATTATAATATAAATTCAACGTTATATTGTACAAAAATGCAATGAGTGTTGTTCACAAAATTTTAAATCTAGTATCCAGTACATGTCTACTATTAAAAAATAGTGTAATAAATAAAATTGGAGACAATTTTTTTCTTCAACTTCTGAAATCTCATTTGCACTATTTTCATGAGAGTTGACCATTATATGATTGTTTACGCTACAACGAAAATAAATCAGTCACTCCGTTTCATTCCAAATTTGTTTCTTTTTTTAATGAAAAATAATACTAAAACCCACAAAAGTCAAGGTTATATCCGGTTCAGATTATAAAGGGAATTGCCACCTCAAATTTTAATATTATTCTTAAAAATCAAATCCCCACAACTATGCATAATACCCGCGGCCGACCCGAAGTGTCAAAGTTCTTTTTCCGCCAACACCAAATGTGTATTAAAAGCAATTGTATTATAACTGTTTGCCACATTTCCAGTTTTTAGCTAATTAAGATTTTTTTTCTCTCTCTCTTTCTGAGGTTATTGTAAAATTAAAAGATTGTTCATTTGTACTGTTCTAGCGAGCCGTATCATTTGTGGTGGTGAAGTTGCTGGGGAGGCATTTTAGTTTTATAAAATGCAGACTTAATACAGTGTAACAAATTTGGATTATGTGTATTTGGAAGCTTTTTTTTGGTGGTTTCATAATCTGGGCAGCTCGAGGGCTTAGATTGAATTGATCATATCTTAGGTTAATTAGCTAACTCAATCAGTAGAAGTGTAATTTTAATTCATTAAGACGGAAATGATTATACTAGTATCATGTGTGGTTTTCATGCCAACAAATGAAAAAGGGAGACATAGTTACCAAACAAAACAAACTGGTTTAGGATAACTCTCACTCAATCTTAAAAATGATATATTATTATTTATTTTATATAACACTTTCCACGTGCGCGGTAGCCGTCTGCAGACGACAGTTAAAATGTCACAAAATGTTTGAAAAATGTCAAAATTATTGAATCTCATCAGCATATTTGGAATCACTATGAGCAATGATGAGAAATGCATTAAATTAAGTACAAACATGCCTAGTATCGGTTCAGTAATTCTAGAGATAGACTTTCAAAGTTGGGACAAGTTTCTGAAAAGTCTGTTTTGTATAAGCCTAATATGGTAAATCAATAGCCGCGTGGAAAGTATTGCGTACATTTGATTTTTTAGAGTACTGATTTAGGAAAATCGAATACAGAGAGATTGCGTTTATTATTGAGAGTTGTTTGACTACATCCCTCCACTTTTTTCAATAAAATTGAGAATTTGATATCGTAAGAAAGCCAATGTTATAGTCTTATTTTTTAGATGCTATTAAAAACCTTAATAAAAACTATAAGATATGTTTAGCATTTCAATACCGTTTTAAAATGTGTTGTTCTTGTTTCCCCTTTATTTGTACTTATAATTCAACGCGGCTATTAGTTTTACACCATAGGCCTATTATATACATAACATATTTTTCAGAAACCTTTCCCAACTTTCTAAGTCTAGGCCTATCTCAAGGATTTCTGAACCAAAACTAGGCATATTTGTATTTATTGTAATGCATTTCTCATACTGATTCCAAATATGGTAATGAAATCTGATAATTTGACATTTTTGAAACATTTTGTGAAATTTTGGAATGTCGTCTGCAGACGCCTGCCGCGTGGAAAGCAAGTGCTAAGAGTTGTTTGATTTAAATAACATTGAGAATTTGATATCGTAAAAAAACCAATGTTAGTCTTTTTTTGATGCTACTAAAAACATTAAGTAACTTGTTTTCGCTCTACTTGTACTTTCAAATACTTTCAATTAAAAAAGCAACACAATAATTGACCATTATCAACAGTACCAAGTAGATTAACCTATAAAAGTATACAAACTTATTATATAAAAGAAGAAAACCACAAACAATGTCACAGCGATGATTTATTATACAATTATTGTATACTTTATACAATTATTGTATATACTTTCATTTGAGATAGAGCCAAGAATTTGCTTCCCACAAAAATAACCAAAAATTGGAATTTTTCAAAAAAAGGAAATTTGCACTGCCTGAGGTATCCGTTATTCTTTTAGACAACTTACCACCAAAAGTCATTCATACTACAATCGATCGAATAAAAGAATATATGACAAAAATGCATAAAAACATCCGCAATAGTTATTGTCCATGACAACCACATGACAACGTACTTTATGTTGACGAGAAAACAAAACTATTTTGTAACAAGTGTAAACAGTTGTTGGTGAATTATGTCGGTATTACAGTATTATTTACTATTCAGATGACAAATTAACCGGATATATTTTGATGTATTATCAAAGTATAGGATACCTAAGGCTTAGTATACAGCTCAATTGTGGTGGTTTATTAACACTTTCCGCGGTTGCAGACGACAGTTCCAACAGTTCCAAAAGTTCATAAAATATTTCAAAATTGTCAAAAATATCCAATTTCATTGCAATATTTGGATTCACCGTGAGAAATGCATTGAAATAAGTACAAACATGCCTAGTATTGGTTCAGTAATCTTTGAGATAGACTTTGAAAATTGGGAAAGGTTTCTGAAAAATCTGTTTTGAATATGGTAAAACCAATAGCCGCGTGGAAAGTGTTAACATGGTTAATACAGATCGGTTTCGCGATAATTATTTGACTATTCATTTTACGCAATGAAACATCAAAACAACAAAATTAATATTGAATGGGATTAGTCTATTTAATATTTACAAATATGAAATTATACTTTGGTCCCACGGATTTTTCTACAAAAAAAGTTTTTATGAAATCGATTTTCATTGAATACTTTCAAAAGTGTTTGTTGTTGAATTTGTTAATCTTATAGCCCATCATTTCGTAAATATATTTAACAGATATTTTGCTTAAGGTTCGTACGAATAGCTAACCAAATAGTTTCTTTTCCGGTGTCACGATAATTATTTTGACTATTCATTTTACGCAATGAAACATATCAAAAACAAAATTTATATTGAAACGAATACCCTAAATGATATGTACAGACATATGAAATTATAAACTTTGTCTCGAGATTGTGTCGTTATGATAATAGGCCTACTCGATTTTCTTTGAATTTTATCAACACGTTTTCTGTGAAAATCGTCATCATTTTTAATAAGTGTTTCGTAAACTTTCCAATATATCCGTGCTTGAAGGTTAATTCAATGATTAAAAGAGCATTTTCTCTTTTTTCTGGACTTCTGAACAAATCTGCGTCAAAACGTAATACATATATATAATTGTCATGTTTTGAACCAAAAAAGGGCAAAAAGTGACAACAAACTTGAAAATCTTTTAACAACATTATTAATGTTTCCTAAAAATAAAAAAAATAAAAATCTAGGATTCAATATTGATGATTCTCTTTCCAATTTTGTCATAATAATAATAAAGACAAATACAGCTAGATATACCAAAGAAAAAGGACAATAATTACAAAACTGTATTCATCACTATTCCTATAAAATACAGAATGCATGTTTTTTATATTTAATCACATTTAATCGTTTTGACAATATACATATGTCATGATTTCAAAACCTTCCTGGATTAAATTTAATTCAAAATATCAACAACAGTTTTTTTGTAAGACATTTAAAATGATAATGATGGCGCCGTAACACAGCATGCTTCACACCATCGAGTATTTTGGGTGTTTTTATACCAAATTGTCGAGAAGCGAAACTAAACATACTTTATTGAAACAAAACTCCATAAACGGTTAAAGTATAATGCTAAAACAATATTATTTAAGATTCACTGTTTATCAGGGCTAATCGGTTGACAGCTAACAATAGCAAATATAATGTCAACGAGACAACAGTATACGTGTGTTTTTACCGAAATGGGTTAAAAATCGGAGAGCTGGCAAATTTCAAAATAGAGCAAACTATTTCTTCACATTTAAAGGTATATTATGTTATCTTTTCCAGGGGACGCCCTCAATCCTCGAGAAAAAAATTGGAAGCAGATTTTCTTGCAGATTTACTTTTCTGATCATAAATCATAAATACATTCCAAGTTACAGAGTGATACGATTCCTAATAACCTCAAAATCATAGTTTTAGAGTGAATTTAGAGTCAAATTAAAACTATTTTCAAACCATGATTTTGAAGTAATTAGGAATTGTATCGATCTGTAACTTAGAAGATCTTTATGATTTATGATCAAAAATGCAAATCTGCAAGAAAATCTGCTTTCATAATAAAAATCAATGATAGAGGGCACTACTTGGAAAAGATCACAAAATACTAAAGTACGTGTATTATACCCAAATGGGTTAAAAATGGGAGAGCTGGCAAATTTCAAAATAGAGCAAACTATTTCTTCACATTTAAGTTTATGAAAGTCGATGACCAATGGAAACACGTTAACATATTATTGACACTTTCCACGCGGCTATTGGTTTTACCATCAAAAACAGGTTTTTCCAGAAACCTTTCCCAATTTTCAAAGTCTATCTCAAGGATTACTGAACCAATACGAGGCATGTTTGTACTTATTTCAATGCATTTCCCATGGTGATTCCAAATATGGTTATGAAATTTAACAATTTTGACATTTAAAAAAAAGTTTTAGACATTTTGGAATGTCGTCTGCAGACGCCTGCCGCGCGGAAAGTGTTAACACTTTCCACAGGCGTCTGCAGACGACATACCAACACTTTACAAAATGTTTTTAAAATGTCAACATTATTGAATCTCATTATCCATATTTTAATGCAGTTGTCATGGGGATTCAAAATTCAGTCATGAAATTCAATAATTTTGACATTTTTGAAACATTTTGTGAAATTTCGAAACTGTCGTCTGCAGACGACTGCCGCGTGAAAAGTGTTACATTGATCTTTATGACGGTGAGTAACAATCGAAAATGATTTTATTCTTTATCCGATACCTATAATCAATGAAGTAACGAATTTGATGAAATTCATTATTCCTCACATCGGGTTGGTAGAAGAAGAAAAAAATACAATGGATGTTTAATTAAATATATTAAACGCACTGCGTCATATTTTTGCTCAATTTTAATTATAATAACAAACTCATTTAGTGAATTAAAATGTATGCTACATTTTGTAAATCACCCATAGTGACGCAGAAAGGGCAATCCAATTGGCTGTCAGTTGTGGGTAACCCAATTTTGTTTTAGTTCATAATTAAGCGTTTCATGTCTGGTTTCATGCTTCACCTATTTACTAATTTTGTGTTGTGGTTAAACTAACCAAATGTGGCCGGTGTATTATAGTGGTATAAACATGATAATCTACTCTCTTATAATGAAAACGAGTGAACAATATCTGTTTTGAGCTAGAATTAAAGGACCATTTTTAAAAAAACCCGGATTTCACCATCGCAAATCATCTTTTGGGATCAATTAATAAAGTCACTTACCAAAATGCCAAAAGAGCGATAAGTCACTTCCCTCACTTTTAGCGTGAACTGAAAACAAACATCAAACATACAAACAAATTATAAAAGGGTTATTGTTGTTCCCGTGTATAGCCAATCAGAGGCCTTGCTTGGTTACCATGGCAACCAGAGCAAAATCAAAAGCGTTTTAAAAAACTATAGGCATCATGGGCTACAATGGTATACAACACGTCGGCTGATATATGGGAAAGTTGTGTAACAACGTATAGGCTAATTCTGACTCCCCCCTTAACACTTTCCACGCGGCAGGCGGCTGCAAACGACATTCCAAAATTTCACAAAATGTTTCAAAAATGCCAAAATTGTTAAATTTCATAACCATATTTGGAACCACAATGAGAAATGCATTGACATAAGTACAAACATGCCTAGTATTGGTTCAGTAATTATTGCGATAGACCTTGAAGTTGGGAAAGGTTTCGGAAAAATATGTTTTGTATATGGTACAAGTACAACCAATAGCCGCGTGGAAAGTGATAAACTACATTCCCGATGAGGCTAATTACATTCGATAAAAGGCCTAGGCCTACTTATAATTACATAAACACTTTCCACGCGGCAGAATTTGGGAAACGGTTTCTGAAAATCCGTTTTTATATGGCAAAACGAATACTAGGCCTATAGGCTCCTTTGTGGAATGAAGTTGTTCTTATACGGTATAGGCCTACCTCATAATGAAAAGGATAGTGAATGTTATATGTAATGTAGTTTACCTTATATAGAATATAATTCAATTAACCCCATATGAAATGCTGTGAATGTTATATGAAGGCCTATAGCCTTACCTATAATGTAGTTTACCTTAGGCAAAAAACAAACAACTTTGTCTCAGCGCCTTTTGGCTAAAAATCTATGTGCTATGCGATTTTTAAATATTTTTTAAAATAATTTTTATAAAAATAAAAATATAGTCAATAGTTATGCTGTTGTCTTTTTAATAAAAGTAATCAGATATGATCAATGCACATTGTATGCTTGTGTTCTCTTTATCTCTTTTTTTCAAATCGAAAAAAATAAATCGAAAAAAAATAAAAATCGAAGAAAAAAATCGGGTCGCTTAGACAAAGTGTTACATTTGTTTGGCCTTATATAGAATATTATTCAAAAAACCCAATACGAAATGCTGTTAGTTTGATACGAATTACACTAAACTTTACATGGACTATAAGTCAGTCAAGCATAGTTGGTGGTGCAATTATGCTAATATGCCCATAAAATCACTTTCCAAGATTAACTAAATTACCCTAATTTGCCCTTAGTTTGAACTTTTTGCCATTGTTAACTGATGAGGCTTTATATTGTTTTCAGAAATATAACATACACGTATAGGCTATTTATTCCTCACATTTTAATTTCCATCTAAATCAAACATTTATTTCCGACCTGATATAAATGTGCCAGTTGGCAATGCAAACAATTATTTTGTTAAAAGTGGCATCAAACTTATTTCTGTTAGGTCTGAATTTCCAGCTGTAGCAAAGACGGCACACAGAACCCTGACCCGACCCATCGTGGACTGAATACCGTACCCGGAGTTTACCGCAGCACTTTTAATCGTGTCATCCGCATCGTTTATTGGCTTTAATTCTACCTACCTTCGTCAGTTACTATTCAAATTAAATTTATACTTATTTTTTTCTCCCCACAAAATGGCGTAACAATATGACAATAGTGGTTTGCTGGCCACCCGTTGGTTCTCCATAATACTTCTATAGTAGGCCTATATCCACACATAATTGAACATTATTTTTTTAGTCTTTCACTAAATTTTAAGGTAACAGTTTAACAATTTAGCCGCTTCTTTGAGCAAGTTCTGTACACACATTTTTTTCAAACTCGCGTGGGAGTTGACGAGAATAGTATAGGCGAGAATTCATGTGAAAAATACACAAACACCATAACAGTGGCCGGCCATCTTTTTCTGCATGGTTGACCGTTGACGGGTAGATATAGAGTGACGGATGCGCATGCATTGAACACTATAGCCTCACCTATAGGCTTATAATACATTTGTATATTAAAATTATACACACTCGATTTGGTCTTGATCTTTGAACAATAACTCTGAGATCATTTTAATTCGTCAAATTTTAAACTATTAATAGGGTAGGGGATTGCGATTATAGATACGTTATCATCATAGTTTGGTAATAAAAAGTGTTTATATCGTTACTGCTTTTGACTCGCACCGGTGTTGAGCGCGGTATGGCGTGTGATTAGTTGCCTGAGCTGCCGAGAAGAATGTCGCGTAAATCTGTTTTTTCCTCACCCTAAGGCTCGGACGAAATTTTGTAAGGATCGGCAAAATAATTCAAATAAAACCAATATACAGCTCAGGTACAGCTACCTTTTTGCTATTCAATGTATAGAATAAAAGAAAGTAAGTCATAATAATTAAAATATTTTTGGTAGATGTCTGACCGTAAAATAGTGATTTGTAAAGCTAACTGATTGTTGTTTGTTTGGATTTAATCATAAATACCAGCTCTCAAGTGTTTATGATTTTTAGAGGTTATTCATGTTTTGGATATAAAAGCTGCCATATTGTTTGGAATAATATCTTATTTATATTAGTTTATTTGTTTACACGAACTGTGTTTGAGATTTTCAGAAAGAAGACACACATGTTTCATGATATAGGCCAATTTGGTAACACGGTTCATGCAATGAATTGAACTTCATGCATCTATTCAATTGAATGTAGAGTAGGCCGGGTGCAATTCCCCTTTAGTCAGTTGCGCATG
This sequence comes from Ophiura sarsii, assembly GCA_035610835.1. Lineage (NCBI taxonomy): Eukaryota > Metazoa > Echinodermata > Ophiuroidea > Amphilepidida > Ophiuridae > Ophiura > Ophiura sarsii. The sequence goes on along the minus strand of CM069457.1, from coordinate 48,291,186 downwards.
GCTATATGGGAGCCTCTATTTGGTAACACGGTTCATGCAATTAATTAAACGTCATGCACCGATTCAATCGAATGTAGAATATGCCGGGTGCGATTCCCCCTTTGTAGTCCGTTGTACATGGCTATATGGGAGCCTCTATTTGGTAACACGGATCATGCAATGAATTGAACGTCATGCACCGATTCAATTGTATGTAGAATAGGCAGAGAGCGATTCCCCTTTGTAGTTCGTTGCGCATAGCAACATGGGTAATCTCTATTATAGCGTATGCGGTGATTTGCCGGCGCGCGATTATTTTTTTCGTACAGTTAAGCCAAATCAGTTCATTTATTTAAAAATAATCGCCGGCGCTAGCGTTCGAGATGAACTTTTGACGCAGCACGAAAATGGCATATCGTAGGTATGTTCCTACTTCTCCAAAAGTATAGAAATCCAAGTTTTCTTTCTTCGTGAATCTCATTATATAGAAATAAAACAAAACTAATCTCAAGAACCAAATCACTTTTTTTCAATCTGAGTAAATTGGAATTACCATAAGTGTACGATCCCCTATATCCGCTGATATTTATACAATCGAGATGATTTTTTTTGCCACATAACCCGGCTATTCCACATATTGACATTAAGGGAAGTGTCACCCCTTTTTAGCGAATATCTTTAAAAATAATTATTGACAAAAAAGTGCCAACAATTTGTTTTTCGATCTCAAAAATCACATTTTTGGCACTCTTTGGTCAATATTTTCAAAACTAAAAAAATGTAAGCCAACCCCCCCCCCCCACCTCCCCGATCCTATAATTAACTTTAGTAGATGATTTTGGTGAAATGTTGAAAAAATGTGGCTCGAAAAAAGTGATTTTGGGCAAAAATGTAAAAAACACAATTTTTGTGTGAAATTTGATACCAAAAATGGATTCTCCGACTCATTTGATTTCAAAAATTGTATACTTTTATGTACATTACATATTAGTTTAAAACTTACAGTGCTTGATAAATTTCATAAAAAGGGGTTGACACCTCGCTTAACACTTTCCACGCGGCTATTATTTTTACCATACACAAAACAGAATTTTCAGAAACCTTTAACAATTTTCAAAGTCTATCTCAGGGATTACTGACCCTAAACTAGGCATGTTTGTACTTTTGTCAATGCATTTCTCAAGGTGATTCCAAATATGGTAATGAAATTAAATAATTATGACATTTTTATAACATTTTGTGAAATTTTGGAATGTCGTCTGCAGCTGCCTGCCGCGCGCAAAGCGTTTTAAAGGAAGCAAAATTAAAGAGCTCCAATCACATGGGCATCTAATATGGTAAATGGTCAGCACAGTATCGTATCGAATTTTATGGTTATTTAATAATGGAAACAACAAAACAATTTAGACAAATATTTTAATATTAGGCCTACTCATTATATCAAGAACACTTTGTAATGTGACATATTTAACACTTTCAACGCGGCGGCGTTCGTCTGCAGACGACAGTCTCAACATTTCACAAAATGTTTCAAAAATGTAAAAAATATTGGAATTCATCACCAGATTTGGAATCACCATGAGAAATGCATTAAAATAAGTACAAACATGCCTAGTATTGGTACAGTAATTCTTGAGATAAACTTAGAAAGTTGGGAAAGGATTCTGAAAAATCTGTTTTGTAATGGTAAAACTAATACTAATAGCCACGTGAAAGTGTTAAAGGGTCTGCCCATTACACATTTGCCACATTTCATTAGGGTCTTTAACCACATGGGTGCCTTTAAAGGCATATTATGTGATCTTTCCAGGGAACGCCCTCAACATCGAAAAAAAATTGAAAGCAGATTTTCTTGCAGATTTACATTTCTGATCATAAATCATACATACATTCTAAGTTACAGGGCGATACGATTCTTAATTACTTCAAAATCATGGTTTTAGAGTGAAAATAAAGTGTCGGGATAACACGAAAGTTTATATTTTCACTCTAAATTCACTTTAAAACCATGATTTTGAGGTAATTAGGAATCGTATCGCTCTGTAGCTTGGAATGTATGTACGATTTATGATCAACAATGTAAATCTGCAAGAAAATCTACTTTCTAAAAAAAAATCATGAATAGAGGGCGCTCTATGGAAAAGATCACATAATATGCCTTTAAGTTTAAATATCACATTAATTCCTCGCATTTTATGACAATTTAATATGGAAACAACAACATAATTTGGCCAAATATTTTTCTCACCCACTAAATAGAAATGATTATCTATTTTATTTAGTTTTAATGTTATCAAGGCTGCTCTTATAAGCGTTGAGGGGGAACACATGGATGGCGCCGATTCTTGGTAATAATTCTTCATCCATTGAAAGGAATGAGGAATGCTTCACACTTTCCACGAGGCTAATAGTTTACCATACTCACAACATATTTCTCAGAAACCTTTCCCAACTTTTAAAATCTATCTCAAGAATTACTGCACCAATACTAGGCATGTTTGTACTTATTTCAAATAATTTCTCATGGTGATCCCAAATATGATAATTCAATAAACATTTTGTGAACTTTTGGAATGTCGTCTGCAGATACGCCTGCCGCGTGGAAAGGGTTAAACGGGGGGAAACATTACGATGAGGAATTGATCATAACTGTACCAAATATTTCCCGTTCATCTACAAACGAGCAAATAGTCTATACAATTTAAGTAAATGAACTTTTATTCGTAACATTTACGAGATGACCACTACACACAGAAAACACTATGTAAAAAATTATGTAAATATAGAACTCCATAATTATTATGTAAGAGTTTACATAAAACATGTAAAATATACCCAAGCTTGTGTAAATTCCTATGCAAAAGCTTAACACAACTGTTTACATAGTAGGCCTATTATGGGGTTCTATTTTTACACAGATTGTGTATTTTTTACATAATTTGTGTAATTTTTTTACATAGTGTTTTCTGTGTGTAGGCCTGCATGGAAAAATGGAAATCAACATCATTCTTTCATCTGTCATGCTATTTGATCCCGTTTTCTTCCACGCGGCAGGCGTCTGCAGACGACAGTTCCAAAATTTCACAAAATGTTCACATATTTCAAAATTATTAAATTACGTAACCATATTTGGAAACACTATGAGAAATGCATTGAAATAAGTACAAACATGCCTAGTATTGGTTCAGTAATTTTTGAGATAGACTTTGAAAGCTGAGAACAGTTTCTTGAAAATCTGTTTATTTGGTAAAACTAAGCCGCGTTGAAAGTATAATAATATAATGATAAATAATAACAGAGGTCTAAATTTTATTGTCATCGCATCCAACCGGCTGAATTGTCACAACATTACAACTAAAAATACATTATTAAACAATGCAACGTCCAGGCAGCAGCTAAATCAGCGCCAAGTGGCGACATAAACCAACATGAACAATACTTTTGACATTTTTGAAACATTTGTTAAGACCCCCTTTGCAGCTTGTTTCAGTTATAACCCCCACCTCCAATTTGAAACCAAATATAACATGTGTTGAAATTCGGATCCACTAACTTCCAATTTTAAAATGCAGTTTTTGTACCAAAGTTCGAAAGGAAAGTTGAGTGGCTAACATAATTATAACATTTATCATTCTATTCTAGTCATATACCTCAAACTATATATAGATAAGTGCTGAGACAAAATACATTAACGCTTTCCACGTGGCAGGCGTCTGCAGACGACAGTACCAAAATTGAACAAAATGTTTCAAAAATGTCAAAAGTATTGAATTTTATCACAATATTTAGAATCACCATGAGAAATGCATTAAAATGAGTACAAACATGCATAGTATTGGTTCAGTAATCCTTGAGATAGATTTTGAAAATTGGGAAAGGTTTCTGAAAAAGCTGTTTTTTATGGTAAAACTATTATAGCCGCGTGGAAAGTGTTAAACTAATATAGTAAGTGCTGGTCTTAGCTGAGGCAATGTATTAGGTCTTAGTTTAATGTCCCTTGCTTTAACCCCCTGAGAACTACCGGCCGATTGGTTAAAAAGATGGATACATCATTTATTGCACCAATCAGAGACAGTGTTAGAATAATTGTATCCCTGATCAAGATGGGTAGTGAAACATTTTACAAGCTGCAATTGAATTGGCTATTCATATGAGAACATCTTGTAAAAAACCAATCAGAACCACTGATAGATAGAGCAGGTAGACCCCATGGGGTTAATTAAGACAATGCGATAAGAAATAAAAAGTTTAACATTTTATGAAAAAACTAGCGCTGCACCGCCCCCCCCCCCCCCCCCCCCCACCCCCCCATCGAGGATTTATAAATATAGTCTAGTAGGACATCCTTCGTCTTATATACAAAGGTAGTTCACCGAGTGGACAAAAGTTTGAGAGACGGTCAATATAAAAAAATGGCATAACAATTATCAGATCATTGCGCTAAATGTCTATTCAATGGTTACGTTTGATACCGTCTGCTACTCAAGTGTCTTATTATCGTGATTATTATCATGATTATTAACCATTGATATTATTATAAAAAATGTGACATACCAACCGGATGGAATAGATAAACACGTTGTTGAAGTGGTTTGTTTTGGTACATTTATCCGCCTAATGTAAGTGTCGCATTTGCCAGACTGTGATTTATTATACCGAGGGCTCAGAAACACAAGGCCATTTTGACCATTTTGAGAAAACGACTTAAAAGATTTTTAAACACATTGGGGAGATGGAGATGAGGTCTTGTGATACTGGCTATAACGTTAAAAGGAGTTGTGATGGGGAGATAAAGCTGTGTGTACTGGAAAGAGAATTTCTTTCTGAAAATGTTGATACCAAAATCTCATTTTTGAAACTTGATGTAAAATTGGAACATTGATAACAACACAAATCTACATCCTGTCCCGTGCAATGTTCGGCACGTGCGGGTATGGTGTTTGCTTATAATAGTTACAAAAAACATTACATGTATGTCAAATGTTGAACTTGTAGCAAAAATATGTTTTTTAGAACTAAATCTAATATGTTTGAACTTTTTATCTGTTTTAATTAAACGAAAATGCTCTTTGTCGAGACGTGCATGTTGTAAAAATAATCAAAGTGTACAAAACAAATAAGACCAAACTATATAATCCGCCCACTATTATAATTACTAACAATTAGTTTTCAAGTATAGTACTAGTAGCCTACTCGTGACAAAGTAGCCGGTGGCAACTATAGTGAAAGTACATCGTTCAATCTCTCTTTATTGGCCATCTCAATTAATCAAAACGAGACCTTAAGCAATTTGGGTAAAACCCAAAACCTAATATATCGAGTTTTTATAACACTATTTCTTCAGACGAATCGCAATTATTATTATTATTATTATTATGAAACTTATAATATTATTACGATGAATGCGTAATAATGAATCTCCCCGTGGTAAGTGGTCCTGTATTATATCTCTCCCGGAAGCATAATTTGTTTTATTATCCCCATTTAGCGTTCAAAGTCATGTTTGACACAGACACGGGCATTTTGTTTCAACTATCTCACTTTTCTTTGTATCTGATAGCACTTTTCTTTGTATCTGAGTACTTTTAAGCTCTGGGGAAACGAAGGATCGGTTAACGAAATTTAGTTGTTCTTAACAAAAAATATATGTACTCTTTTTGTTAAATACAGAATTATAATTTCATTATTCGTATACTGTTTATGTTATAATCATTAATATCAACATTGACATGTTATAAATACATTCTTAACACTTTCCACACGACAGGCGTCTGCAGACGACATTCCAAAATGTTACAAAATGTTTTAAAAATATCAAAATTATTAAATTTAATTACCATATTTGGAATCGCCATGAGAAATGCATTAACATAAATACAACATGTATATTTAGTTAAGTAATTCTTGAGATAGACTTTGAAAGTTGGGAAAGGTTTCTGAAAAATCTGTTTTGTATAGGCTATGGTAAAACTTAAGAGCCGCGTGAAAAGTGTTACGGTAGAAACATGACATGGATTAAGTATCGGAGGTGATATCAGAAAATAATATACCGGTAGTCAAATCTAAAATTTGAGAAAATACCGTAGGCCTATGCCTATTTTAATTTTTAAAACTTGAAATCAATTATCAGCGAATGAAAGTAGGCCTATTTTGTGTTACATGAATTGGCCATCATGTATGAGGGCAATTTGTTGAATGTCTTTAGAATCTAGATCAGTTTCCTACTTGAAACACTACACATTAAAATTGCGTTTGACACGAGTAAAGCGTTTGACACGAGTAAAAATAATAGAAACATGTCTTATACCGAGCCAGTGATTAATGAAATAATATGTTTAAGATTTGTAAAGATTAATATCTAAACATCTGAAATACTGTCGTTCCCGCGCGCGCGCAAAGCATTATAACCCAACCTTCCATCTGTATCAATGATCATACATACAACGTGTCCCAAAAAACTAGGTTCAAAAGTTTGCGAGCTTACAACTAAAAAAGTAGGAAACATAGATAGTTTATATTTAAGGATATTAAACAGAATATACATGACCTTAATTGGTTACACTCTGAAATTAATCCAATATAAACTTTTTGAATTACAAAGATTTTGATAGAGCGTGGTCAAAACCCATTTGTCCCACTTTTCAAGGAACACCCCAATGTGTTGCAATTGCACATTGTTGTGATTTCGTCAATGTTTCGCCTTTGCATTCATTCTTTACAAAGACTTGGGCAGTAAATAAAATTACCTTGGTTATATACCAATAATACAAATTCATTATTTACATAAACATTAACAAAAATGTTCTTTGTTATAGTCCGAGTTATTGTTAAGTTCTTTCGGAGAATAAACCCCATGCCGGGAATACTGCACATATAGCGCACAGTTTCCTGCAACGCACGGATGGTTTATTCCTTAAATCGGGACAAATGGGTTCTTACCACGCTCTGTTCAAATCTTTGTATTTCAAAAAGTTTGCATTGGATTGGGCTCCAAATTTACCCAATTAAGGTCAGGTATATTTTGTTTGATATCCATAAATATAAACTATCCATAATTCCTACTTATTTCGATATAAGCTCGCAAACTTTTGAACCCATTTTTGGGGGGACACGCTGCACATGGGATGTTGAAAGTTTCGTAACAGATGGGTCGTACAATGTGCTATTGCAATTCTCACGATATTTATTTATGAAGTATTCATAACCAGTCACAATTTATACCTAGCGGTTATGTTTGTTACGTGATCTTGCATCGAATATCGCGAAACTCGACTTATCAAATTATCTGTCGTCGACGACATCATTTCAAATGAAACATATTGTTTTTTGTCTAATAAAGTTGAAATATTGTCGTGGAAAGCTTGATGTAAATCATACGGCTATCCATCGAGGCGGTATTTCGTATCAATCAATCGCTTGGTTTATATTATGGCCGCTATGGGGTTATCTTGGGCGAATAGTTGTTCTGTGGGTATAGGTCTTACATGAAATTCATGAGTAAATGGCAATTGAATTGCCCCTAAAAGGCAAAAGATCGCTCCGAGTGATAGCGTCTAGAAACGTTCACATTGACAATTTATATTTCTGTAGAGGCAAAATGTTTTTAGGTCATAAAAAGTCATTTACTGTATCGGGACTATGTTATTTGATGGAATGACCGGAGGTTGATTTATAATAACCGAATATGTAATACCGCCCGAGACTAGATCAAATTATGATATCTGAGCGTAATGTTTCTGAAATTGGACATGAACATTATTATTAATTCATGAGAGGCAAACATGGAGTTGGAGGGGCATGGGCGATAGAAAGAATGACAGGAGTTCATGTGCGCAAGTTATTTAGTACTAGGGCAGAGAGGCTAGTGCCTGAATAACATCTTTTGTTGTACATATGCATGTATTGTTTACAACTTGTATGGGCATGTTTAAAAGCAGCTGGACGGCATTCCACAACTGCTTCCACATATTTCGCACAGGTGCATGTTATGTTCTCAACTATGTTCCACTTTGTAATGGGGCCGGGGACTTCCACAACCATGCACCATGGAATGTTAATGGAATGTGGCAGCTGTATGAATTATGTATGTTGCATACCAGGTTTTCCAATCAAATATCATCGTTTAGTGTGTGGACTAAAATTAGGGCGCGGACTTTAGGGTGCGGCCAGCATGGCCAATAATTGGCATCACAAACAACCATTACCATTACTTCGATGAGTTTCTTTGCGTTGGGTAGGCCTACATCAATTTGATCCATCTCCTCACAATGTTATCAGAGTTTCGAAGTCGGTCTTTTGGAATAGGCCTATCCAATGGAAGATTTAAGTAAAACTATTCATGCGATTACGCTTAGCAAGCATCTGTATAGCCAGTCATGCATCCTCTGTTTTTTTCTTCTTTCAACGGTGTTTTATGTAAGGAGCCAAAATAGATGACATCTCCTGTCGCACACATGGTACACGGGTTAGATTCCCCTTACGTCCCACCCCCAAGAAAACCAATTGTAAATCTTAAAACTTCCCCTTTTCATTAATTTCCATATCTGTATTAATTGGTATCAGAATGTGACACTTTATCTACAGTTCATCTCCCGCCGTATCTGATATTCTGTTAACTATTACTCCGTAACCAACCCGTGTGTATATTGAGCTGTCGTTTGGCACCTTATACTGTAAAATTTGGCGCCTTTTTGACACATCTGAGTGACAGACAGTTCCGGCCCCCGTCCTCATGCCCACCCTATCGCAGCACGAAGGTAATTGTGGCCTAATTATCGCTGCTGAGTTTGATCAGGCCCATCAAAACAATCCCCAAGTACTTGCAGCTTGCGTTTTGTTAAAGTCTTTGATATGATGGATGGTTATTTATTTTTTTCTTCAGGTCTGTATCTTCACAACTGCTGGAGCAAGAATGGGCATGTTTGTACTCATTTTAACGCATTTTTCGCACCGATTCCAAGCATCATAGCAGCTGCTGCAGCTGCTTGACATGCCATATCTATAAAAAATATAGTTTACAAAATACAACCATATACGGACTACTTTCGCTGTCAGCATGTGTTAGGTTAATGGTATAGTGCCCATATATCCTCATTTAACACTTTCCACGCGGCAGGCGGCTGCAGACGACATTCCAAAATTTCACAAAATGTTTAAAAAATGTCAAAATTATTGAATTTCATTAACATATTTAGAATCATCACGAGAAATGCATTGACATAAGTACAAACATGCCTAGTATTAGGTCAGTAATCCTTGAGATAGACTTTGAAAATTGTGAAAGGTTTCTGGAAAATCTGTTTTGTGTATGGTAAAAATAATAGCCGCGTGGAAAGTGTTAAGGACACACACACGCATAACACCACAGAGCACAAGTGCAATCCACCTAAGGTGTTGGGGAGGACATTTAAGTACACACTACACCTTAGCACGCTTAAGGGCACGGTTTATATCCGACCAAACACCACGTTCAATGTCAATCTCCAGACTCGGGCCTGCATGGCCACAGCTGATAGAGAAGGCGTGGATAATATATTATATCTCCATGCAGTGCGCACCTGTATAAAATGTTTAATAACACGGCGTAATAGTTGAAAAGCAAACGTGTGTTAATCTGATTGTAAGTCATTGTCATGAACAATTAAAAGCACCGTTTAATTTGTTCGAGTTGCACTCTATATAAATAAATAAGAAAAAGTCCTCAAGGCCTTGTTTTTGATTGGAGCGCAATTATTAGCAAGTTATTGTTTTTCTTTAATTGCAAAAGGGACAATTAAAAGAGCAATCCGTTGTCCGAGACTGTGTTATATAAATATAAGCTTATTGCGTGGATTCTTTTTGTCTTCTGCGACGTTATTGTTTTCGTTAAAATTGCAAAAAGAACAATTAAAAAAATTACCGGTCTTAAAGTTGCTTTAAAAATCTGTGTTGTGTAAATACAAGATTACTGTGAATTGTGTGGCGTTGCTGTTTTCGTTTAATTGTAAAAGGTATGAAAAGTGAAAAGGTTAAGGTGATTCAAAAACAAAGTCTCACTTCGTAAACCAAAGCTTATACTGTCACGTTGTCATTAACTTATATTAGCCTTTTTTGTTTTTGTGTTTTATTAATTTTACAGCATTGAACAATCTCGACAAAGAACAATTTCTTTTAATTAAAAGTTTAAAAAGTAAAAATCTATCAAATAATTTCTAGAAAAACACATATCTTTGTTACAAGTGCAAGATTCATAACAAAATGTTTAATTGCGATTGCAACTAAGCACCATGGGCCCTATCTGCTCCTTGCACGAGTATAGAGGCCTTTTGGTTTCTTTATTCTCATGGCGTTGCATAGTTCTTTATGCTCATGGCTGCATGGCGTCGCATATATACACCTAGCAACAAAAGTCCCGGACCAGGTGCTTTGAGGTTAGCTAATTCAAAATAGATCATAGGTACTAAAAATCTGAGATAAACATAAACAAACAAAAAATGAGCAAATTTCTTCTCCGCAGTTTGATTCCTCATTCAACAAAATCGAATGGATACTTTTAAAGTTATGGCGATTTCAATGACCGCGCATAACAACAGCAAAGTTGCACTTAGGTATTCATTGAATTGCGTGTGATTACTGTAATAACTGTCACACAAATCAATGATTTCCTATA